>JAKEEE010000004.1:2427365-3634730 GCA_021498325.1 Bactrocera minax
CAGCTTTAACCTATTCAGTTTCACACATAAGTATATAGAAAGTTTCTTTACCTTATCAACAGGAAGTTACAAAAAAAAATATTTAAAGGTGTGGCAACCCTTTCAAAACATGTTCACCATTAAGATTTCTTCATGTAGTTTGGTATCTATATGGCAATAGTTATCTATCTCACAATTTGAGAGAAAAAAAATTAAACAGGTGGCAGCACTTCGCGAAAATATTTGTAGTAGTGACTCTTCCCAAACCGCTTCAGTACAGTGTCTTTTGTGTTTTTATATTTTTTTTTATATTTTGGCTAGCAATTTGTAAGCAGTTGGTAACCTTTTAAATTTTTTTTTTTAATTGTCTGAATTTTAAACTGAATTCTGTTAGAACAGAAAAAATACACGGTGTTTTAAAATTTACTTTCAAGTTTACTTGTTTACCGCAATAAATACGCATCAAATTATTCGTAATATAATTTAAAAAACCATACGATCCTAACATTTTAGAAAAATATTGTGTTCAGTCATTTGAAGTAGAATTTGAAAATGAAAATTTTTGTGGAATATTTTAACCCGCTAGCTCTTCTGCAGATCAATATTTTTTGTTCCTTTACCTAGTTGTTTCGATTTGCTAGAAAATTTGTACTGAAAATTTGATTTTTGCGCAGTGGTATTTAATATTTTTCTGTTAAGTGTTATTGATTTTGTTTCTATTTTATTTATTTAATTTTTTTATTATAATTTTTCCCTTTTGATAAATCCATTTTTGCTCCAAACAAATTAGCTCACAATGGTCTGCAAGTGAAACCACATCAATTTACAGTTATTATTTATTTCCCAACAACAAGCAAACCAGCGAAAAGTTAATTTACACAAATATGTATGTAAATATACAAACAAACACCTGCAGGAAATTGATTTAAAAATTTCATTTAATTGAAATTGCAAAATTCAAAATTTGCAGTTTTACAACAGTTTTACACCAAGTAAGCAAGCAAACCAAACATTAGGAATGAATGAATTTTTGATGTAAACAGACAGACACACACAATACTTTCTCACTAATAAACACATTTTGTTGAAACACAAACACACACACACACACACGCTGACTCATCACGGAATATTTCGAAAATAAAACATCGTCAAAATGCAATTCCACTGTAATTAAATATCGAGTAAAACATTGTTTAATAGAAAAACAACAATAAAAACAGGTAATTTAATATATCTGCCAATGATTTAGCTAAGAAGCACAATTTGGCGATTTAATTTCGGAAAACAAATTCCCCCAATACCAGATGGCAAACGGTTTTTCCTATTAAAATTGCGTGAAAAAAGATTGTAAACACTTCGCTGAGTAGCTTGATGCGGCAGCGCGGGCGCTGAAGTTGGCGCTAATGTACTGCAAATGCAGGCAGCAGCAGATGCTCAACAGTTGTTTACACATGCTCGTGCATATGTGTAGTGCAAATCATAACAAGTTCTTGCGCTTTAGATTGTTTTATTTTCTGAGCACTCAAATTTTCAAAAGCGCTTTTGCTATAATTCTACAAATTGCTTGGCTTTCATAGTGTTTCATGGTGTTTTCTGTTTCTCATTCTGAGAAATCTCGTTATTTTTTTTTTTTTACACAAAAAGTAATTGTTACTTAAATCGAGTTTTTGAAATTTTAGCAATTAAAATTAAAATTAAAGTAGCCAAAATTAAGAAGTAATTTTTTACTTTACCAACTACATGGCAACGCCGTAAAAGTATTTTTTTTTTTTTGTAAATTCTGTAATTTTATTTTCTGTGATGCAGTCCTCATTACATGCCCAAACAGATTTTTGAATTTTTAGACAGTCTAGGGCCCTCAAACAAGGTCTGATTACGACATTTTATTCTTGTAGTAAGGGAAAAAGTATCGAATCGCTCGCATTCAGGCTTTATTAAACATCTGATGTAGCTGAGCTAAACCTTGTAAACTACAGCTTATTAGACAAGCAATTTTTTTTTGTTATTTTTCCAATTGGATAATGTTTTTAAGACCCGAAATTGTATTTTAAGTCAAAAAAACATTTTTCTTATTTAACGTTTTACACCTGCCTTAACCCCTTAATTATTTTGGTATTTTGCACATTTAATTGCAAATTACAGGGCTCCTAGTAAACAGATTTAAGAAAATAATCATATCGCTCATCTTTAGATTAATTTTGTAGCGTTACAGTATTTAGCTCGAATGAAATGTATGTCGAAAATAATCACAAAATATGTAAATGAGTCAGTAAAATCACTTGTGTTTTTCACCGTAATTTTTTTAAGTCTTTCTTTGAGTAACACCGAAGTTATTAGCGACCCTATAGTGCAGGTTACAATCGAACTAGGCATTTTGCGAATATTCTGCCAGCCGGGATTTTTATCTGAAATCAATCGAGGTAGAAATTTACTTTTATCATATGTCTCTCTTCTCCCTCTTCTATTTGTCTAACTTTACTTGCAAAAAAAAAAAATTTTCAATAATAAAAATATTCCAATTTTAGGCGCATGGGGAGCGCAATACTATGAAGATAGTAACTGCCAATCAAAACAATTGGTTGAGAACTCTCCAAACTAAGAAAAACCAGTTTGAAAAAATCTCTCACATGGGGTCTGAAGGAAAGCTACTCATTTTAATCGCTTTTACCAATAGAATGAGTAGAAATCTTGCCTAAAAAATTTGGAAAAATATTTCCCAATAGCCTTACTAAAAATTTATATATAAATAATGAACGATTTTGAAGCCGTCTAACCCTATTTCCCCATCTTAAGAAATATTTCAAAAGCAAACACATAGCACGCATGGTGTCCTTAATATGTGTCAGCATTCTTCCAAGCATTAAATATGATATGAAACTTCAAACAGACTAACTTTCCTTACAAACCTTAAACTCTTTTTCATATTTGAATCACTTTAAAGTCTGTTATAATAATAATCATTGGCGCTTCTTTGACTCACATATCTAGTAAGAAGAAATCCATTATTTTTTCAAAGTCTTTTTTCTAATGACTTTAATAATCTATATCTCAGGTTGTATAAGTACTATGAGATAACGCTATGTAGCAATTGAAAGATAAGATTTTGAGCTAAAAAAAGTTTCCGGACTGTTTTGTAATTCCTCGACTCAATATTATTTGCGCACGCGTCAAAAATGTACACCAGCAATGAGAAAATACGGCATATTTTATAGTTTTTCGTCCCGGTATTTTGTCAATAGCGAAAAGGATTTCTATAAGAGTGATATTCTGAAAATACGCTCAAAATGGCAAAAGTTATCGAACAGAATGTTGTGTATTTGATCTAAAGCGGATTATTTTGACTTTGCTGAATAAAACCTTCAAATTAATGCAAAAATAATGGATTTCTTTTTACTAGAGCTAATAATTACCACTAATATTACAATGTATTAACCTCGCACATAATGCAATGCAATATGCTAATACGCATTGATTATAATTCATAGTCCACAAATTAACCACAGTCTGGCACAAAAAGCTGTAAACAATGAGTGTCACCGGGTTAAATGCGGCCCGTCGAACATATCAATTTGTACACTTAGCAACTTGGAACGCCGGATATCAAATTACCAGCATTTGTTGTGCATCCACACACACCCACACATATATACAAGCACACTTATACTCACACAATGATAGCAAAAAATGCTTGTATTTATATATTTAATATGTCTATGTGTTATGTTATGTTTTACTATGCGCGAACTAACCAACATCCGGCTGCCAACACTCGTGCACATTCTCGTGTGTTTGTGTGGCTGTGTGCAGCGAAAATTCACGCCGCACTTAACATGACAGCAAGCATCCTTACAACAAAAAAAAAGACGACAAACGCATGTGTCAAATTTTTACTGCGCTAAAATCTCAAAGTGCACAAACGCACACACACACATACGTACATGCGCGTAAATATAAATTTGCGCATTGTCGTTGTGTGTGTATGCGTGTGTGTGTGTGTATTAGTGTGGACTTGCCACTTCGCGCGCAACAAGGACAATTTCATTTTAGCAAAAAGTTGCACTGTTTTTTTTGCAGCAAGCAAAGTATGCGAAAGAGTACCACAACAACAAAAAGCACACTAGTGTTGACGCTAGTGCCGGTTAGTGTACGTATATATGCATATGTAAATTTATTTTAATTTCACTATATATTTTTTCATTGTTTGCTTGCTGATTTGCGCTTTTGTAAGGAGACGTCAGTGTTTTGTGGTAACATTTGCTTGATTTCGGCCGCAGGCGCACAGTGGGACGTCCCGCTAGTGGATGATGTTGGAGGCTCAGGAATGCACGTTTTTATATACATACACACGTATATACATGAGTGCAATTGTTTGTCGTTTTGAAGTAGAGTTCACAAAATGCTTTAAAATTATGAATTCATCGAAAATTTTCTATTTTAAAATATTAGAAATATTTGTCAAAACACTTCTAGCTAGTGCAACATTGTTGCAATTTTGAATGCTTTGTTAGTTTTATTAGCAAATTATTTATTTTCAATTTTTTTACATTTTTTTCACTCTGTTTATTTTTGTTTTATTTTAATTTATTTTTTATTAAATATTATATGATCGAATTGCTTATATTTATTATATTTAATTAAATTATTAAATTAAATTAAATTAAATTAAATTATAAATTATATCATATTTTTTATTTCTTTATTTGATTTTATTCTATATTAATTTATCTTGTTAAATTAATTTCAATTTTATTTTTTTTATAATTTTTTCATATTTTATTGCTTTTTTTTATTTATTTTTAGTTAACCTAAATTGTTTTCATTTATTGTAAATTTATATTATCATATTTTATTAATTTTTTATCTTTTATGTTTAATTAGTTTCTTAACATATTCTGTTTTTTAATTAATTTTTGATTTTGTATTCTTTAATATATTTTTCTCTCACTTTACTTTATTTAATTTTTTTTCTGGTTCTATTTACTTTGTGTATTTATCTCTTTTATATTCATTTTTAATATGTACTCTCTTCATTTCATTATATATCTTTTAAAATGTTAGATTGTTTTTAATTCTATCTATTAAAATATTTTTTCATTGTTATTTTTTAGTTCATTTTGTTTTTACTTTAATTTAGGGCTTTTCATTTTTTTTAATATTCTTTTTTTCATTTCCATTTGTTATATATTTATGTTTTATTTTAACTCAGTTCTTCGCGTTTAATGTGTTTTACATTTTTTTTTTCATTTTCATATTATTTTGCTTTTATTTTCTTTGTCTTTAGTTTTTGTTTCATTTTTATTTTTCTTTAGCTTCTTATCATGTTTATTTATTCATGCATTTATTCTCTTTTTTTTTTGATTTGTTATTGCTGTTTGTTGTTTGCTCTTATCTTAATTTCTATTTTCTTTTATTGTTTTTTAACATATTTCGTTATTTATTTTGTTATTTAATTATTTTTATTTTGCTATGAATGTATTTTTAATATATTGCTTCTTTATTTTATTACAATTTCTTTCAATTTATATAATTTCTTCTAATTATTTCTTCATATATTGTATATAATATTATAATAATATAATGTGAAATATTTTTTGTTATTATTATTGTTCTAAATTGTTTTTAATATATGCATTTCGCCTTTTAATTTTAATTCATCACTTTTCACTTTTCATTTACTTAATTTTTTAAATTTAATATTTTTTTTATTTTGTTAAACTTTTTTTATTTTACTTTTTCGTCCATTTCATTTTCACTATTCTTTACACCAATCCATACATACATACATATTTGTATGCTCTTATATAAACATACATAGCTATGTTTATTTTAATTTTCACATTATTTTATACTTGTACATATGTATACACTTAAAACTCTTTTTGATAGCAAAAACTGCAAAAGCATACAATCCCAACAAAAACAACATCCGCCTAAACCAAACCAATAAATAAAGAGTTGTGGGACAAGCTGTACCCAAGCGCCTGTCATCCTTTTTATCTATGCATAAAGTACCTTTTTTGATAATTTTTCACATATATATGTATATGTGTGTGTGCACAAAAATTTCTTTATACTGTTTTGTTGCTCGCATTGTTGGCAGTTTTTATTGCAGATGCTTGTCAACACATATCAATTCTGAAACCTCATCAAAATGTAAACACAGCAATACTGTACACGCAAATATATATACTAACATATATATAAGTATATACATTGAAATATATATGCATTACAAGCATCAAGTATGGATTATTTATCAGTTTAAACACTATTAAAAAATTCATACATAATTTTCAAATCGCATATCCCATTGATTTATTGATTAAATTGAACAACTTGCAACAAGAAGTATACAATGAAGTAAGGGATTGCGCTTGCTTTTAATTTCTAAACAGCGCTGGAGATATCTTCAAACTCTCCAGAACCCTTCCGAGATTATTTGTGCGAAATTAGAAATTGTTAGTTGAACTGTAGTGAGTGCAGGTTTGATGAATGAGATTAGTAAATTCCTAGGTTGAATTAGTTCCTTCATGTACATATCTATTCAGTTCTTTTAAAGCATTATATTAAGGAGCATGCTAGAACATTTCATTAATAAATGGCAGTTCTACATTTAAAACGGGTTTGCTCCTTATACATTTTACAGTTATACAATTATATGCTTTAATATGATTTTAAAGTTGGAGCAGAATTTTTATGTTATTCATAAAAGTTTTTTTTTGAAATATTTTCTTTGTGAAACATTACTCACTGATTATTCGATATTGAGTGAAACTTATGCTTAAGAAATCAACAGGAATGAAATTTAAAAAAATTTTTAATTTTATGTAAAATATTTTTATTGTGTATATTTTGTTTTATTTATCAGTGTAAGCGTTGCTAGAGCACATTCAAGTTTTCCGAAATTTCATAACTATAAGTTTTCACTATTCATGAAATTATCTAATATTTAATAAAGAGCACTTTTTATGCAACATTTTATCGGATGCATTTAACACATTGAAGGAGAAGACGTCTAGGAATATACATTTATATTATAATGCATATATTACTAGTACTTTTCATTGTTAATATATACACATACACACATATATTTTAATATATTTTTGTTAATTTCTTGAACATTTTACGTATTCTGAAGTTCACTTTTTATTAAAAAGCATGCTGCTGCTAATTTAAGGAATCCATGTTCCTAAAATGGAAGCCACAGTTAAAGAACAGTCGTCAACAGCACACAAACATTACTTTTCAATACTCCCCTCTCTTTGCTATGAAAACAAGGTCTTCTCTATAAAATTTTTCACTAACAAAATTTATGATTCTATGCGGAGTGCACAAATTTCGCAAAAATATTGTTTCAAAATCGTTGAAAAATAGTTCCATTTTCATTTTGGATTGACAAATTGCAAAAGAGTTTCAAATCTAACTATTAATATACAAATACGAGACGCTTCGCTGCTCCCGAATACAGAAAAATTAATTTTTTTTATTGCAATTTACATGGAAAATGCGAAAACTCACTTTTCCTTAAGTAAATTACAATTATTGGATAAAAAATTTTAAGTTTTTATGAAATTTTATTTATCAAAAAGAAACAAAATTTGAGAAAACCGAAAAAATAAAGGTAATTAAATTAAGTAAATAAGTACTGCGTGGGTAAACCAGAATAATAGCATTGAAAAGAAAAGTATAAGCACACAAATCAAAAGGAAATGTGTAAAAACTTGCAAAATTTTTATGAAAAATTCTCATGAAGAAGAGGAAGCATTAAAAGGATAATATGAATTTTAAAATTAGAGACATTATTGAAGGTATATGAATCATAAATTGAACAACCTCTACATATCATATAAATATTAATGTATATAGAGATGTATATAATACACACATACATGATATATATGTGACTCTTCATATATCTATTTATATACATGTGTACATGAGTGAAATTCCGCCAGGTTAAGCAAGGAAACGCGCAACAGCCTACAGGACAAAGGAAAAACTTAACACACACACACACACGTACACACATAGAAATACGCTCACATACAGTGGCGATGAAGTATAACAATATGCGTCTGTGTGAGTGGAAATGCGTGTGTTTGGGTTAAGTCCTGTAGGTGAGCACCCAAACTGGTTGTGTCACCGTTGCCCGAGCTAGCAGGTTTAATGCTCCAAAAACGACATAAAGCTCGTGCGGTGCCGGGAGAGTAAACGCGCTGTGATGCTCAAATTGAACTGGAGCAGCTATGAAAGTTGGGGCGAAATTGCAGATGAAAAAGGAATGCTGGCAAAACGGGAAGGAGTTGGGGGCTTTATGGCGATTTTGTATCAAAATTTATGCGTTTGTATATAAAAACAAAAAAAAAGAGTATGGAAATATTTTAATATTTTAACAACAAATTAGCAGTTACACTTAGTTGTTAAAAAATAAATAATTAAATGAATAAATGTGTGTGTAAGCATAGTGACACTGTTCGTCATGGCGTATGCGCAACATTTTGTATGACATTTCTTGGAAATGCGTGGGAAACGAGCTCAAGGCATACTTTTACGCATATTTTTTATATTCAAACGCATTTTCGCACTTCTTTGAATATTTTTTCTTTCATTTAATTATTTAAAATTTTTCGTTTTTTTGCTTCAGGCTTTACTTTCCACCCGTCATATTTACACTTCACCAACACATTGACACTATTACGCACACATATGCATTTAATATACGTGTATGCGCACATACAGACGCAGGTGTAGGTGTACACATGCATATGTGCGCACTCCACACACACACACACGTTCACTAAGTATTACTTTTTAACTGTTTAGCGCCGCGTTGCGCTGCTGCGCCTTTTTCTATTGCTTCTTTTACAACAATATTTCAACGGCAACAACACATTTACACGCCGTTTTTTCATTTACAAACCAAACTGCTCGAATGCTCGTTGCGCACTGGAGCTGCTGGTACCGTTAGCTGACGCTCGGCTGGACACCAGTGCCGATGCATGCGGCCACCGCATGCGATGGTCCAACATGCGACAGTTTCATGTTAGCGCTCATCTAACAGACTTCATCTCTCTTGCGTTTGCACTCTCCCATATACACACACACTCGCTCTCTCTCTCTCTCTCGCTCTGTTAACGCTGGTGTTATGTTGTTTACAGTGCGGGACAGGGTTGTTTCTGCTCTGTTGCCATTCGAATTGCTGCCTGTTGCTGGCCCAGTTCCGTTTCCGACTATTTTGTTCCACACATAGCAGCTGCGACAATAGCAAACGCTGTGCCTGTGCTTGTCACAATTGTTTGCGAAATTCGGCCAATAGGTCAGCAATGCTTTGCGAGTCCCAACACCAAAATGCTGGGGGGGGCTTTCTTATTATTGGTTTACGGTGTTTGATGGTTTTGTTGGTTTTGCTGGTGCGATAATTAGGAAAATAATTTTTAAATAAAATTTTAATTATTCTTATTCATTTATAAAAATTTCAAATTTTCTTGAAACGAAAATAATCACCAAAATAAGTTAAAAGCATTTAAAAGAATAATAATAATTAAAAGAATAAAAGCAGAGCTGCCATTCTTTTAAGAATTTACAATTAACTTTTTTACAATTGTTTAAATTACAAAACTACATACTATTTACTATATATGATTTACAATGAAAATTATATTGTATTAATATATTCTTTTAACTTCCTAGCCTAAAGAGAGCTTTAACAACTAAACTTACCTTGAAACTATTTATTTTATTTTATTGATAAAATTAGTTAATTGTTAAGAAATTTTTTTTGGTTTTTAGAAAAATTGCTGTATGAAATAATGTTTGAAATAATTAGAAAGTATGAAGTAAAATATATTTTATATAAATGTTTCGTATTATTATTTTATATATAAATAATAGTTTATATAAATATATTATGTATATAAGGTACAAATAACGGACTAAGGAAGTTAAAGAGGGTCTATGATAAAAAATGGTTGCCATCTATTTGATTTAATTTAAACTATTAATTAGAAGATAATTTTAGACTATAAAACCAAGCAAATTTTTTAATTTTTTTAACTCACTTATTTTAGAAACTATTATAATAATACGTAATATTTCTCTCTGAGTCAGTTTCTGGTAAGTTGCCACTTTTTTGAAAATTTAAGTAAAAAATTTCAAGTAGAAAATAATAAATAATAATATTAAAACTATTTTCTGAGAATATTTCGTAACTAAGCAAAAGGTTTAGGAGGAATTAGATTTCAAAGTATTGTTGATAAGGGTTCCCAAATTCCCACCATTTAAAACCAGTTAATTTTTCTTTCTACTATTTTCGATTTTATTCAATTATTTATTTTAAAACTCTTATAATAATACTTAGTGTTTGTTGTTTGCATTATTAATATTTTCACCTTTTTCATTTTCATTTAACTTTTTAACTAAATTGCATATGAAAGTGTTGAAATTTTTGTGAACCCATGTAAACTCCAAAAGTAATGGATGACTAGTTTTAAAAAAAATGTTTTTTATTTATACATATCATGTATGAAATAAAGTGCTTTTATTGCGATTCACAAAATTGGTCTCTTAGAAATTAAAAATATAATATTTTCATTATTTATAATAAACAGCTGTATAAGTTCTAAATATTATCGCAGATGTACAACTTGCACAAATATACTCTACATCTGATTTCCGTATTGTTCCTTCTTTCTTGGTAACACCTTCCTTTATAATGTTTTTAATACACCATTTTATTTTTAATTGACTTAGTCCAGATGTGCTTTGTAGAACACCACATTGCGGTGTTAACATTTACCCTACAATATTCCACTTAATCCAAATATATATGTATAAGCACATGGTTCTTATACTCAATATTAGTGTTTACCCTATGCACAAATGTTTACCTTCTCCTTCCCAAACTGCAGTCACTTGCAGCGAGTTTTCCAATTTTCTCAACACTTATTTGCCCCGAATCCGCAAACGGCGCGCCGGCAGCAGTGTCAAAACTTTACTCTTTAACTGAAATTCTCAATTTAAATAGATTTGCAGAAGCATTGCTTACTTAGAGCATATATGTATAACTACATGCATGCATGTATATATGCAATACATATACATATACATACTATAAATGCAAATTAGGGTGGCATAGAAGAACTTCTCAAACTAAATTTTACTAAAATATTTTGATAGTGAGGTTATGTTGAACTTAGTCTGCTAAATGACGACATCTTCTTTTATATCGGCTGCAATTTTATCATAATTCACTAATTATTTTTTAATTAATACATTATGTATAAAAAAATATGTTTATGTGTTTTAATAATGCCAAATATATTTTATCGGTTCATTTTAATGTCTCCAAAATTGTGGAGGTCATTATTTTCTGGTGCCATCATACAAATTTTTTATAACTCTATAAATATAATTGACTTTATGATCTAAACACTAATTTTGAAAATCTTTAACTTTTCGAATAACTATCATTTTGCAAGCACCTGCTTACTTAATTGCTTAGTAATAAGTGGCAGCTCTCTACTCTTAAAAAAGTGCAAGTATATGAGTTATTTATTAAATTTGTATAAAGTATTTTTAACGTATTCGTAACTACTTTCCATGAAAATGCCAATAAGGTGGCAACTCTACTTTAAAAGAAATTTTCAGTTTATAAGTTATATATTTGAATTATGTATTTTTTAGCATATTTCTACTTTCTGTGAAAAAATTCCTTCTGGAAATTTTAATGGGCTGGCAACTTCGCTCTTGTAATAAAATTTAATGTTTGTAAACTATTTGTATGCATTTTACCATTTTGAATCTACTCGTAAATGTTTGCACGCTCAACTCGGGTAATCACTTTAATTTTTATATTTGAAAAGATGGCAACCATATTTTTTTATTGTTTACTGTTTTACAAATATAAATCTATCGTTTGGGCACAATTTTCTAGTATTTTAACTAATTTATATAATATATACCATATTTTCAATATATGACAACACCATTTTGATATAGAAACTCACTAATGACAGTACATCCATATAAATAAGCGGATATTCTAAACTTTTGTAAGTTGCCTTTTAGAGAAAAGAAAATATTTTTTAAAAACTGGCGAAATTTTTATACATCAAATTATTTTTATTTTTGTCTTCTTTATCTCATAATATCATTTTTATGTACGGAGTAAGAAACAAAGCATTCAAAGAAATTGAGATCCACCCTAATGTGCATACGAAGTCAATCGTATGACTGCGGAGCAACCAAAACCCATTGACAAATACTTACTTGCATGTACATATGTACATATATGTATGTACTTTAGCGCCAGCTGCTTCATACATACTAAACCCCATGCACACACACACACACATGCACAAAATGGCAGTGTAAATGTGTACTTCATTTGCGCCATAACAGCTGCTACTTAATGCCGTTATTTTATTCGCCATATGTTTGCCACTTAATTTATATATATATATATTTTTTTGCTTTTCACAACCTTTCCCATGTATGCATATATATCCGTGTGTGTGTTTGTGTGTGGTTCTTATTGCTTCTGCATTTTAAATGCAAATTTTCTATGCACAAATATCTTCCAGTCGCAATAAAATAAAATGAAATGCTAATTCAGGCACTGAATTTCAAATTAATTTCAATAACGACAATTAATTTGCATATTAATGTGGCAACCACCTGCCGACATGCTTGCGCATGCACTCGGTGAGTCCAACTGCCGCACTGTTGGCGGAAAAGTACTTGATTTTCAGTTTTGCTTTGCACTTGAGGGGGAACTCGGTAAATAAATTTAACACCATAATAACCATAATAACTGATACCATTAGTTAGTGTGGACATGTCTTCGTGTGTAGTTTAAAGTCCACATAAAATGTTTACAGTTAAGAGCAGCATTTTTGTGCCAGTCATGCGTCTTCTTCTATAAAACGTGTGTGTTGATTATTTAGGTATCACGAGAGCTGTTCATCTTTTAGATCTTTCAAATTTAATCAGCACCGTTATCTAATTTCTTTTATAACCTAAATCCGTCAAGGTGAATATTTTTTGGTAAGTGAATTTCACATGCCTTCTTCTACTCATATGTATGGCTCTGTTTTATCGCTTTATGACCAGAGGCGGGAGTTATGCTAAACAAGTGTACTGCAAATACTTACACAGAAAAAAGGATACGACATCGTTTATGTCTGTATGTAAATACATTGAATAACTTTAAAGGAGAAAACAGCGATCCTTTATAATTGAGCTATTTTTATTTTGTATCGGCCTATCAAATCCTTTTAGATTATTTTTAATGTGATTTCGGATCGTATGAACGCCTTAATGCTTGAGTTTGCTTTCTATTTCAACAACTATTTCCAACGGAAAGTGTCACCAGAAAGCCACCAGTTCGGCACATCCTTTCGGTGTACGAGGATTACTGATTAAATTATTATTAAATATAAGTTTCCAAAATATGCCTAACGAACTCAATCGGTCAATAATTGTCAAAGTGAATTGAACCACCATCAACCTATATATATGCGCACATGTAATTTACCGTTGGCTATATAAACTGTGCTTCTGTGGCAGAAATATTATAAAAGTTTCACTTTTATGCTAATTTACTTCAAATTTGTCTTTCATCGACAATTTATTTGGAGTAGAAGTATGAATGCAATTGCCTTGTACTTTTCTGGCTTGCTCTCTCCTCTCACTTTGCCATCACATATATGTGGATACTCTCAATCACACATGAAAGTCCTCTACAGATTCGCGATCACGAGTCTTTTTTCAACTCAAATCTCTTAATTAAGAAAATCGGTATCTGGAACTCTCCAGCCCACCTCTAGTTGTTGATCTTCTAATATCATTCCAGTGAGTCTCTGGGTAATTTCTGTAAAAAGTTTTCTTTTACAATTCTTCAATTTTAAATTTATACTCTCCGGCAATATATTTTACACAGTATAGTTGTTTTGTTTACCTAACTTATTTTTAATACCGAAACCTAGATGATATCTTTGTGAAATTATGTTTTCATGTTTCTCAAATCAAAAAAAGGAACCTTCCTCTAGTCCTCATACCCAGTATAATTGTTTCTAACCCTATAGTTGACATGACATTCGTCGGAGAATAGTTGGTTATCTTACTGAAATTAAGTGGATATGTTTTTCTAGTACACAGAGATTTCGTGCCGGAAATGGATGAACCCTGTTACCTATCTAAATGAAAATAACCATATTTTGTTATTAGTCCACACCTTCCTCCAGCACGACCACGTATCAGTCACGTTGACCCAAAAGCATATATTTCGGATTTTGAGAAGATAGCTTAATGAAACCATAGCCTATATCTACATTTTTTTAACATAAATAAAACGCAATGATTTCTGCCAAGCCTTTTAAATAACATTCAATGGGAAAAGGTCAATGGCCCTCTTACATAAATTTCAGTCTTATCAACGAAACTGTGGCTTAATGTCTAATTCTATAAGAAAGCTGTTCGCCAACTATTTACTGCGCCATAAGTGTAGACGCGTACAGTGTAAACCTCAACAATAGAGAAGAGGAACGATAAGTTTATACTTGAATTTAATTAATTGAAAACTAGAGAGAGAGAGAGAGAGGCAGAGGGAGAGAGTAGCGAGAATTAGCTGTTATCAGATGTTTTGTAAAATAAATTTTCGAAATTAAGAGGATTAGGGATTTTAAGATAAATAGACTCTAATTTGCAATGGAACATTTAGTTTTATATATTTTTGGTTATGTTCTCAGCCAATAAAAGAGAAAAGAGGAGAAGAGAAACCAAATTTTGTAGAACAGTACAACTCAAAGTATTCATTGTAATGCTATATATATTCATTAACTTTTGTTTGAGAACATGCTATGCTTTTAAGTTGTATATATCGAGGTTTTACTGTGTCCGTAAGTTTCTCAAACATAGTACTAAGTACATGTATAGTAGAAGGCAGTTCAATATAGGGTCTCGAAACTTTCTTGCAATAAATTAACACCTTACCTGTTGTCTAAAAGATAGCACATAGCGTTGCCAGATAGCATTTTAAAATGGCAGTCAAATATATATGAGCATACAATCAACACTTAAATGCATACTAAATATTTAAAAGAGTTTCTTGTTTTAAATGAAGAGTGTCACATGTCTGACACTGCTGTGAATGACTTAGTTTAAGAGAAACCACTGAGATCACACCGCCATTTGGGAAACCTTTATTTATAATTTAGAATTTGCCCACAATCGAAGTTCGACTGTATGAGGTACTGGTACTGCTAGTAACGAGCTCAAGTTTCTAGACTAAAGGAACCGTTTTGCGCTCAACATTTAACCTTGGACTATAAGCTATCGAATTGGAACTAAATCTGAAATGAAATTCTCGACTTTAGCATATTCACCTGGCAACCCTAAGTCACAACTATATTTGCGAATACCTGCGGTAGCGAAAGACGATGGGCTTTTAAATGACCTCGAAAATCCATATCAAATTAGTTTATTTCAAAACTTTACGCTCAAAAGGTAACACGCGAAATTTAGCTGTCTGTGGGTTATACGCGTCATACATACGATATTTAAATAATGTTATATAAGGTACGCGATTTGCATATATATTATTAATATTGTTATTATTTTTTACAGAAATTAAAGACACTTTTTAGAACGCGGAATTAAGTGAATACGAATTAAATGAAACACGAATGAGTTACTTAAAGAAGTCTAACATGGAGAAGTTCTAAGACTTCCGAACACTTTATTCACCTTATCATAAAACTATAATACGAATTTACGAGGTGAAACCCTAACTCTTCAAAAACCCTGCGCAAATAAGGAGTTACTTTGCTAATACCAAAGTTAAGACTTACTAGCCAATACTATAAATAACCTTATAATTATACAACGGAAATGCTTTCAAATAATTTATGCACTCATTTAAGCAAAGATATCTTCGTGATAACTAGAGTTATCGCTTTAAAATCTTAAACTGCTTACGCAGAAAATCCAGTAAATCAACAGACTTATATATAAAGTGAGTGCGCTGTACAGATTATTTCATTCATGTTCAGAATATCTTGAAGAAAAATGTTCACATCTGTCACAAATTTATATGAGATAAATGTAGAGTTTTACGAGATATGTATATGAAATAGGTGACGTTGCTCAAGTTTTTCAAAGCATTGCCAAAATCAAACTACTCGCATCGAACTTCCCGCTTTTGGCTTTCGGATAACACATTCTCCTTTTCTGCCAAATAGAAGTGCTTCGGGATGGAAATTCTTAAATTTTTAGAGGTGGACACATTTTTCTTTATGCCTCGATGACTTAATACAGTTTCCACTAATTGTGAGTTGACACGCTACACGGTGAAAGATCGTATATTTGATAGCACCCAGCAGACTCCTAAACTCTCGTATACTATAATGTATGTAATAGTGTGTTAAAATTCTTCCCTCTCCTATTATGAATTAAATCTACTTATCATAGAATATGAAAATACATACATAGATACAAATCTACATCTCCAGATCTCGTGATGGAATTTTTCAAAACAGCCAAAACGTGTCAATTAATGGCCTAATCTTTATCATAAACGTGTTATCAAAATTATAGCATTAACCCATTCTGATGGCAATTCAAATAGAAAAACTGATGAAATATTTCATTTATAATATGAAATTTAGTAAGGATAAGTTTTATATTAATATCTCAAAAGATATTCTATTCTATTCATCTCTAATTAAAAGATACATTTATGGGCTCGACAACTCATTGCTAAAAAGGAAAACTTTAGGCTCAAGTATAGAACAGTCTAAAGCTCGGATATAATAAAGGCAAAAATTGTGCTTTTGATGAAAATAAGCAACGAGCAAGTGTTCCCAAGCCATATGTCAAAAAGAAGATCTCACCAAAGTGAACACTAAACCGGAAATCGTCAAAATTTTCCAATTCAATTTAATGTTTCTTTGTTACTTATTTTTGCGACTATAATTCAAAAAAAAAAAAAATATTGCTGAAAAAGATTGGACATTCATTGGTTAACATAGACTTTATTATCTATACAATGAGTCTCATATTCAGCTCTTTCAACTTGCTGTTTCATGTTGAATAAAGGTGCGCTAAATTTTAACAAGTAAAGTGCTTTCTGAAAGTGTAAAGAAATTTGTGAGAGTGTAGTGTGTGTGTGTGGTAAGGTCAAACAACAATAAAAAATAAGCACGACTTATTGAGAAAATATACCTTAGAACCGAACACTTTTTGTGATATCATATACATAATTTTACAAGCTGCACAACGCTTGTTGCAAGCATTTCAATCTGCACAGTCAATTTTCAGCTTGAGGAATAAAGCAAATAAAACAAAAAACATAAGCAAATAGTACATATGGCAGTGATGACTAAAAATATCTAATGCAAAACATGTTTATCACGTTTATCCCTTGCTGAAGTGCCCCGCAGCATTCATTTACTATAAATTCAAGTGACGAAATTCCGACGAATCAGTGCAAGTCACCCAATTAAGCAAGCTACATCAAGCTAAAAGGCTAAAAACTACACTCCATAACGACGAAATTCAGCCAACGAAGAAGGAAAAATGCAAAACAAAATGATGAAGTTCGCAAAAAGTTTGATCATCGTCCTGGCACTGGTGGTCACAGCAAATGCCAACCGTAAGTAGATAAAAACTGAATTCATCTCCAATGAGTTTCTAATTGAAGTGTGCCATACTCAACAGAGGATCCTCACAACTTCTTTTCATTTAAACGTACAAATATGTTGGCTAACGGTATGGCTGTTGATAATTCCGCCGTGCCCGAGGAGGAGCTAGACCCGAACTTTTGGCGCAAATCGGCGAATGATGAAATCACAAAACGTCTGGCCGATATACCAAATACCAACATAGCTAAGAATGTCATCTTCTTCCTTGGTGATGGCATGTCACTGAGCACGGTTACCGCGGCGCGTATACTCAAGGGACAGCGAGAGGGAAAACCGGGTGAGGAGTCACAATTGAGCTTTGAAAAATTCCCGTACACCGGCTTAAGCAGAGTGAGTTCTTGTCAAATATTCAATGGAAATACATATTATATTCAATATGATATGTCTTTAGACCTATTGTACCAATGCACAAGTACCCGATTCGGCGTGTACCTCCACCGCTTACCTCACAGGCGTTAAAACCAATATTCTGTCATTGGGCATTAGCGCTAATGTGAACTATAACGATTGTGAGGGATCAATGGATCCGGCCAATGATCTTACTTCACTGTACGATTGGGCACAGGCAGCTGGTAAGTCTACCGGTTTCATCACTACAACCACACTTACACATGCCAGTCCCTCTGGTGGTTACGCGCATGTTGCTAATCGTATGTGGGAATCCGATACCGATGTACGCAACCTTCTCGACGATAATTATACACCATCTTGCATCGATATTGCTACACAACTGATTACTGAAGAGCCGGGACGTAATTTGGATTTCGTAATGGGTGGGGGTATTGGTAAGTTTTTACCCAAAACCATGATCGACCCATTCGGTCGGCCGGGTGAACGTTCGGATGGTAAGAATTTGCTCTCCGAATGGCAACGCCGACATGAAGGTGGTGTTTTCGTGAGCAGCCGTAGACAGATGAAGGCAATCAATATTGAAGAAACTAGTAGCATTTTGGGTATATTCCATTCGGAGTTAATGAATTACCATATTCATGCCACCGAAGGCGAACCCACCTTATCCGAAATGACCGAAACCGCAATAAAATTTTTGAGTAAGAACCAAAATGGTTACTTCGTATTCATTGAGGGTGGCCTCATTGATTACGGTAATCACAAAAATAAGCCCGGCATCAGTCTTGATGAGACCTTGGAACTTGAAAAGGCTGTGGAATTGGCGCGCAGTTTGACAAGTCCCGAAGATACACTCATTGTCGTCACCGCGGATCACGCCCATCCACTCAGCATCTCTGGTTATCCCGAGCGAGGCAATAACATTTTGGATATCAACAAAATCGGCTATGACAAGTTCGGTGTTCACTATGCCACGCTCAACTATGCTCTTGGACCTAAGCAATACCTTGATGAGTATGGCGAACGCATCGAATTAGAGGGTCAATTCGGAGATCCAGGTGAGCACCAAATTGGGGCTTTGAAGAAATGAGCTATATTTAATTTGATTTTTATGTTCGCAGATTTTATCTTCCCCAGTTACGTTAACTCTGATGATGGCGTGCATGGTGGTGATGATGTAGGCGTATACGCTTCCGGCCCCTGGGAGCATCTCTTCCGCGGCGTAATCCAAGAGAATACTCTACCACACATTATGGCTTATGCCGCCTGTATTGGTAATGGTGCTAAAGCTTGTGACTAAACATCGAGCAAATGAATCGTTTTCAGTATGTCCATCCTCCCCATACATACTTGCAAACATATTTAAATACATATTTGTATGCATACATACAAAGAATAATAAAAATTCTGTCAGATTGAGAAAATACTCGGTTATTTGTATGTATGTGCTTTATCTAAATAAAGAGTTTAAAAAGTAACATTTCTTTTGCTTTTGTAAAGTTGTCAACTCGAACACTTCGTAATATAACGATGAAGTAACCATCCAGTAGACTATAGGTAGTATTTTAGGTAGCTATTAGTTAGCAAAATCGCCAAATTGTGAGCCACATAGTTCATGGTTTTGCCAATATTTAAAGTTTTCAGGTTCTTAGCTTTCACGACTTGTTCAGCCAAAAAGAATATATTGGGTTGTTCGGAAAGTCATTTCGTTTTTTTTGGGGAACATGAAAGACAGTTTTCGTATAATGAATAAATATTTTATTAAATTATATATTGGCCATTCTGGTCCAACACCTTTTGCCATCTTTCTGGCAGTAACATAATTCCCCTCTCATAAAAGTTTTGGTCCTTGCTGGCAAAAAACTCGTCCAGGTGGTTTTTGACATCTTCATTTGAGGTAAAGGTTTTGCCATCCAAAAAATTTTGCAGGGACCGGAACAAATAGTAGTCGGAAGGCGCCAGATCTGGAGAATATGGTGGATGTTGCAGTACGTCCCATTCAAGCTGTAAAAGTTTTTGGCGAGTGACCAAACTTGTGTGAGGTCTCGCATTATCCTGGTGGAACACTACACCCTTCCTGTTGATTAATTCGGGCCTCTTCTCTTTAAGTGAATCATTCAATTTGTCCAGCTGATGACAATAGACTTCTGAATTAATCGTTGTATTGTCCGGCAAAAGCTCAAAAAAAACGATTCCTTTGACATCCCACCAAACGGAGAGCATCACCTTTTTTTGGTGAATGTTGGCTTTTGACACGCTTTGAGCCGGTTCATCTTTTCTGCTCCATGACCTCTTGCGTTTAACATTGTTGTATACAACCCATTTTTCGTCCCAGTAATAATCCGCTTCAAAAATGGATCATTTTCTAGACGTTTGAGGAGCGAATCACACGCGTCAACACGACGACACAAATTTCGCTCGGTAAGGACATGGGGCACCCACACATCGAGCTTCGAGGTTAAGTCCATGCCTTTCAAATGGCCATAAACAGTTGAATTCGACAAATTTAACCTCTCACCGATCTCTCGTGTGGTGATTCGCCGATTTGCATCAACTAATGCCTTTATCGCATCTTTGTCAGCTTCGACCGGCCTTCCAGACCGTGGTGCATCTTCGACATCAAAATTGCCGGATCGAAATTTTGCAAACCAGTTCTGGCACTGGCGTACTGTTAACACGCCTTCTCCATACACATCCGTCAATTTTTTTCTCGCTTGGACAGCATTTTTACCTTTTCTGAAGTTAAAAAGTAAAATATGACGAAAATGCTGCTTATTGCTCTCCATATTTAAAAAGGCACCAACCAAAAACTACTGGGTAGAATTAATAGAACTTTTTCACACACAAGCCTTGCGATATCAGCTCTCATGACATATAATGGTTATGGGGCTTAAGTGTGAAGTTAGTTTCGAAAAAACGTAATTAAGTCCTCTGGCGGGAAAAAACGAAATGACTTTCCGAACAACCCAATAGCTCAATAAAGACCTTGATGCCAAAGCTTCTGGAATGCTTGGTAAAGTGTTGCATTCTTAATTCGGGATGGCGAAAATATCAAAACTTTGTAAACTTTGCAGATCACCGGAGCCCAAGTATCAAATTGAGTTTCAAGAAGTGCAGATTCACTCTGAATGGTTAATTTTCTAATAATGGTTCACTGGTTGACAGCCTTCGATACGGATAACGATACCAAAAAAAATGGACTTATATAAATAGTCGAGCACTAGAGGTAGTTTTTCAAGGTCAATATTACAAACTTAAGAAAATTTAACAAGAGCTACCGGAGTGTGGCGTCTTCACCACATTTCTATAAAATTTTTCATTTTCTATGTCCCGAAACTTAATCAACCATCAATCCTTTGATTATGGTGTCGGGCACTGGTATTGATGATGTTTGGTCAAATAATAATCATATTTTCACTTCTTCACTGCAGGGCCCATAACCTGACTTTATTTCCTACAAAAGCTCTGGCGAAGGAGTACAGTCTCTATCTTAACCTCACAATCGTTGAAGTCGAAATTCCGACTGTCAACAATCCGAAAATACTCAAACTAATCTTACACTGTCTGCATATGTTCAATCCAGATTACGATCAAAGTGCTGAGCCTCAACAAGGTACTCAGATCGCTGGCCGCAAGCATTTGCAGTAAAGACAAATTTACATTGTGACAACAATCTCAACAATCTTGTGAGCTGGTTTCGTCGTAATCATGCCTGTAGGCACTTGCTTGAAGTAGAGTCGTCCCTAAGGAACATTAAGAGAATATTTGTAAACAATTATGATGGTGTCCGACATTTCATGCAACATAGGTCAAATCCAATATCCTACCAAAGGCACTCGTCGTTATTCATCATTATAAGCTCTATCAAATATCCTCACATGTCTAACATTTAACACCTCTCTCCTTATGATCCGATCCTTTCTAAAGCGGTATCGTATTTCAATTTGATTACTCAAACTCTAGAGAATCACATGCTCAGTAATCCCAATCTTCATGAGATTTGCAAATTTTTTCCAGCAAACTAAAAATTTGACAATGGATGTGGAACCGTTCACTTTTAAATCCCATACCTCAGGAACTACTGGGCCAATTTCAACCAAAATCAGTGCATAACATTGCCCTGTCGTCCTCATGACCACCACTGAAGATATCGGTATAAAACTTAACACAAATTGCACTTCGAAGTATCTGCCATCTAAAAATTGTCGAAATCGGGCTCTATTTTTTAAAAGCCCCCATATACCGAATATGTTCAGTACTCACTGCCTCTGGCTGACTTTATACCAGAAATATCAACATTTTCAACAGCAACATTTTTAATATTGGGTTGTTCGGAAAGTCATTTCGTTTTTTTCCCGCCAGAGGACTTAATTACGTTTTTTCGAAACTAACTTCACACTTAAGCCCCATAACCATTACATGTCATGAGAGCTGATATTGCAAGGCTTGTATGTGAAAAAGTTCTATTAATTCTACCCAGTAGTTTTTGGTTGGTGCCTTTTTAAATATGGAGAGCAATAAGCAGCATTTTCGTCATATTTTACTTTTTAACTTCAGAAAAGGTAAAAATGCTGTCCAAGCGAGAAAAAAATTGACGGATGTGTATGGAGAAGGCGTGTTAACAGTACGCCAGTGCCAGAACTGGTTTGCAAAATTTCGATCCGGCAATTTTGATGTGATGAATCTGGAAGGCCGGTCGAAGCTGACAAAGATGCGATAAAGGCATTAGTTGATGCAAATCGGCGAATCACCACACGAGAGATCGGTGAGAGGTTAAATTTGTCGAATTCAACTGTTTATGGCCATTTGAAATAAAATATTTATTCATTATACGAAAACTGTCTTTCATGTTCCCCAAAAAAAACGAAATGACTTTCCGAACAACCCAATATAAAATTTCGTCAACAACTAAAGTATTTCACCACTTTTGAACCTCGCAAATTGCGAGAGTATGAAATGTTCGGTTGCACCCGAACTTTGCACTTCCTTACTTGTTTCAGAATTCATATATAATTAACGCAGACACAGGTTAAGGGTATACTTTCTGTATATACACACATATTTGAGATCACTTGATCTGACTAGTTTAATTGTTGTGATCTGCAGAAAGCTTTGGTGAAAGCTTTTGCTTTGCTAGCCATTGAAGAGATTCAGCATATTCAAAAGGTACTCAGAGTGTGTTATAAAATGTGAAGAAGCTGTAATTTTCTACTCAAACATTCTATACAATCAGTGAGAAAGTAAAAGCTTGTAATATTTATCCAAAACTTTTAACTGTAGTTTGAAATTGCTAACTATAGGCAACAAAATACCTTATTTCAGACCTTTATTTATTGTATGTAATAATATAATAATACCTTATTTGATGATATTTCTTAATCTTTTTTAAAAAAAAATTTCTGAGATACGTGTTCAAATTAGTGTGACGGTTGAAGAGTTATATACTTGCACCTTGTGGGAACTGCCACTTTCCTTTTTTGAATTTATAGTGTTTTTCCTGCGCTTAGTAAGCGCATTACTTGGAGATTTATTTATTTATAAACATAGCAGAAATGCCGTTCTTTGGTCGTTTGGAGTTAATTGAGGCCCATATCTAGAAGTTGTAAAGAAGCATTAGTACAGAGCTTATAGTAGCTGTATGTACTTTTTTACATAGGATAAGTCAAGCGCCAATAAAGATATAGAAAGAACACTTAATGCAAATGGCCCTCCAATATGAAAGGTATCTTAATAAATTAAATGGGTATATTTATTTAAACACAAATATTGTAATGAAGTTAGAAAAATCGGTCGACCCAATCCCCCAAAGTGGTCGTTAGGAGAACCTTTCAGATATTTTAGTTATCGAACACAGTTTCTTAATGAATTGGCAGCAGAGCCGCGCTGAAAATATCAAACAGTGTTGATCACACTTTAAGAGAATGGATATATCTCACCAAGGTGACGGATACGATAACCAATCTGTCGTTTCCACATTTTTAGTAAGACTTTAAAGGGCTGCTGGAAAAGTATCTCATTTAGGGAGGAAATCACGGGTAGTCCAACACTTTGAATGTATTCTGCTTTTCTCATTTTTTATCATATTCTTTTTTGTGGCTCCTTTCCGAAATGCCGAGAAATTTCGGGAAAGCCATTTCAACAAAATTTTTAGAAATAAATTTTTTTCATTAATTTTAAATTATATAGCGCAATATTTTGACTAGCTAGACCAAACCTGCTGAGACCAAATAACTGAAATGAGAGCATTCAAAATATTTTTGTTTAATTATTTTAGAGTTGAGCGTCATTAAAACGTGTTTTGTGAGGACGGATGAGCCGCAAACAAACATTCTTAGATATTTATGCAGATGAATGAGTGATTTGCAGATTCTTTTTAATGAAACTGCGAAGTCTCTTAATGGCGTTTCTAACCAGAGCAGTGAAATTGCAGTAAACAGAGATTATAAAGCAAAATCACATTTGAGCAGCACGTGTTTGCTTCATTGTAAAACATCATTATGGACTAAATGAAAAGATTAATTTACTAAATTTCAAGTATTTAAGAGTATATATGTATATCAGCGCACTCAGCCGATTAGGCGAATATCTCTATGTATTTTGGCATTTTAAGTTTTCGCCAAAAGCATAAAAAATTCAACCAAAAGCAAAAAGCTCAGATCATAAAGATAAGTGCTAAAGTTTAGCTCCCAAAACTTCGGCAATGCCATGCCCACACGATAATGAATTGAAATATTATATAAAAGCAGCTGGCTGAATTTTGAAATCAGTGCTTGCGGCCAGATCAAATGAGCCTGACCACAGGGTCCATACACATAAGTTCTTTTTAACTTAAAAATAAGTATATTTCTCGGAGAAATCTCAACAAAATGTTGCACTTCAGCATCGGAGTGAGCATCGTGCTCGTTTTAGCCAGCGTTGTGCTGGCACATCAGCCCCCTAGTAAGCTTTCGATCCTGGAAATAAAAGAGTTTTTAAATTAATTTGGGAAAAATAAAATTGTTTAGTTGATGTGCACGTTCCGGGGTCACTTTCGGGCAACAATCGTTTCCAAATGACCGATGCAGGCATGCCGCTAACCAATGAGAACGTGCCCCGCGAAGAGCTGGATAATAATTTCTGGCGTCGCTCGGCAAATGAGGAGCTACAGAAACGTCTCAGAAACCCACTAAATACCAACAAAGCCAAGAATGTTATTTTCTTCCTTGGTGATGGCATGCCACTGACCACAGTTGCTGCAGCGCGTATACTCAAGGGGCAGCGTCAGGGTAAACCGGGTGAGGAGTCGCAATTAAGCTTTGAAAAATTCCCCTATATCGGTTTGAGCAGAGTGAGTAGCAAAAATATTGTGAAATTGTGTGTGTTATCTTAGTGCTAAGGATATTATATAATTCGCTAGACCTACTGCACCAACGCTCAAGTACCCGATTCGGCGTGTACCTCCACCGCTTATCTCACTGGTGTTAAAACCAATATTCTGTCATTGGGCGTTGGTCCAAATGTGAAGAATAACGATTGTGAGGGATCAATGGATCCGGCTAATGATCTTACATCACTCTACGATTGGGCCCAGACAGCTGGTAAGTCTACCGGTTTCATCACTACAACCTCACTTACACACGCCAGTCCCTCTGGTGGTTATGCGCATGTTTCGAATCGGTTTTGGGAGTCCGATACCGATGTACGCACCCACCTCGGCGATAATTATACACCATCTTGCATCGATATGGCCACGCAACTGATTACTGAAGAACCGGGACGAAATTTGGATTTCGTAATGGGTGGTGGTATTGGTAAGTTTTTACCCAAAACGATGATCGACCCATTCGGTCGGCCGGGTGAACGTTCGGATGGTAAGAATTTGCTCTCCCAATGGCAACGCCGACATGAAGGTGGTGTTTTCGTGAGCAGCCGTAGACAGATGAAGGCAATCAATATTAAAGAAACTAGTAGCATTTTGGGTGTCTTCCAATCGAAGCTAATGAATTACCATCTTCATGCCACCGAAGGCGAACCCACCTTATCCGAAATGACCGAAACCGCAATCAAATTTTTGAGTAAGAACGAGAATGGTTACTTCGTATTCATTGAGGGTGGCCTCATTGATTATGGTAATCACGAAAATACTCCCGGCATCAGTCTTGATGAGACCTTGGAACTAGAGAAGGCTGTGCAGGTGGCGCTTAGTTTGACAAGACCCGATGATACACTCATCGTCGTCACCGCTGATCACGCCCATCCACTCAGCATCTCCGGTTATCCCGAGCGTGGCAATAACATTTTGGGTTTGAATAACATGGGCGTTGATGCTAATGGTGTTAGTTATGCTACTCTTAATTATGCCATTGGACCCGAGCAATACTTAGATGAATATGGCAATCGCATAGAGTTGCATGGACAGTTCGGCGGCAATCCAGGTAAGTCTCGAAATTTTCTAAGTTACTTGAAAGTCTAATAATAACTCCACTATTGCTTATAGATTTCATCTTCCCAAGTTATATCAAGGCTTCGTCCGGCAATCACGCCGGTGATGATGTGGGAGTCTACGCTTCTGGCCCATATGCTCATCTCTTCACTGGCCATTTGCAGCAAAACACACTTCCCCATCTAATGGCATATGCTGCCTGTATTGGTGATGGCGCAAAATCTTGTGATTAAGTTGCTGAGGTGAAGTCCTCACTTTGTTGGGTCAAGCCGTCCTTAGATTGTATAAAACGAAGAGTCCTTCCCTAAACTTGCGTCCAAAGTAAATTTACATTTAAAGTTTCATAACTAAGTTTTATTCTTTGACTTCTTTACTGCTGTGCTTTTAAAAATATTTCTTTTAAAATAAAAGATTATTTAATTTGAATCAATTATAATTCTATTTATAACCCGTTAAAGCGTTTGTGTGACGTTTTGGTAACTCAGTGTTAATCTTTTCAAAACAACATTTTATGGGTTTCTTAGTCCAGTGATAAGTCAACAGCTCTGAGCCATAACAAGACAAGATAGATAACCTCCACAAAACCATTACTTATTACCGTACTAATACTAAAACAGTATTCAAATTTCAATGAGCAATTCTGCTTTGCACTCTCTAGATAGTTCAGGTGACTACATGAGAACTCAGCTCTCGGAGAACTTAACAGCAAACCATTATAAAACGCTTAGTTGACTATAAAAACTTCAGATAGAGTCTAGGGCATATGTAACGCTAAGTAGGGAAGCTTATTAGATATGAGTTATTTATATACTGTAGGTATTCGATACAGTGAACTTATTTCATATATGTATAGTAATTTTATTCAAAGTCTGTGCAACCCTGGGCGCGAATTTAGAACCCTGTTATTAGTATACCTGCACTCCATTTATGCTTATCGGGAGTTTCAGCGATCTATCACTATACACGTCGTGATGATTACTTCCTATTTCTAGTATAACGGTCACGTAATTTTATTTGTTTATTAGTGAAGAGATCTCGTTTTTTGTAGTATTGTTTGTGATAAATCTTCACCATAGAGTCTTGTCTCAAAAATAGGGTCATTAAAAATATTGATTTTCCCTATTCTTTATGAAAAACCCCTTATGAGAAAACAGAAAAGCAAAAATATGATTTAATATTTGGTAATAAGGATCAGAAAACTCTAAACCAATATTTGTAAAAGCATTATTTATGGATTTAAGATAGCTTAAATTCTATGACCTACACTTTTTAAGTTTTATTCAATTTCAACTTTTTGGACTAACCAAATGTTGGCTTCTCAGTTGCCAGTGGTAGCTACTTCATCGGTATAGACGATTGACTTTTCCGTACCGGCACAAAAAGTAGTCCAACGAAGTCGATTCATAAAACCGGAGTGGTCAATTAACAGATTATCTTTTCACTTAATTCGATCACCGAATCCCCGTAGAAATAAAGTGTCAGTTTCACATGTCGTGTGACTCATTGCATCATTCTAAATTGGATATGGGGGATCAAAAAGTATCGAATTATTTGTCTTTAGTGCTCACCATTAACGGATTAGTATCTATTAAGTTAGAAAGAAGGTATTATTATTATATTATATTATAAGGAAAGAATAATACCTCAACATGAATACCATATCACCCCATAATTTTTTCTGGATTCAGAGACATTCTTCCAGATAGTTTGGCCTCCAAATATGGGAGTTGTGCTTCGCTTGAGCGAGAAATGTACCTAATCCCTGAAGATGTTTTAATGGTAAAAATGTGGTTCAACTTTCAATTAAATTCCAATTGGATTTTAAACAGATATAGACCAAGACTTTTCCAAAAACTTTTAGCGTAGGGGTTGGGCAAAGGCCGAGCTGTGGTAAGGAAAATGAAAGTTCATTCAGGATGAATATTTCCCATAAGAAAAAACGTAAATATCAATAGATTAATCCGTAATCTTGAGTTTTGCGTATAATTTGCTCCGACGGATGATTGAGGCGCCGAAATGATAGTAAGTTTGCCCTGATTTTTTTAAAAAATTTCCACGTGTTTAATTTCCGAGTTGAGTTAGATATAGACATATATATAAATGCTCATGATGAAAAGACGAGTTGAAATCCGAGCGACTGTCTGTCTGTCCGTCCGACCGTCCGTGCAAGCGGTAACTTGAGTAAAAATTAAGATATATTGATGAAACTTGGTACACGTGTTCTTTGTCAAAGTAAGACGCTTGGTATTGCAGATGGGCGTAATTGGACATCTGCCACGCCCAAAAAATGTCATTAATCGAAAACAGATAAAGTGCTATAACTAAGCAGCAAATTAAGACACAAACGTATAATTTGGTATGGACGATCCTAGTAGGGTGGGGCATCTGTGTGCCAAAATCTTTGTAAAAGTGGGCATGGCCCCGCCCCCAATAGGTTTAATTTATATATTTCGGAAACCGTCACAGCTATATCAATCAAACTTGCTCGGAGTAAGTTTTTTAGCATCTCTTCACATACTGAAGAAATTAGTAAAATCGGATAATAACCACGCCTACCTCCCGTACAAAAGTTATGTTGAAAACTACTGAAAGTGCGATAACTCGCTGAAGGAACACGTCAGAAGCATTAAATCATGCAGAAAATATGATACGGCAGGATTGCATGGGAATCCGTATAAAGTTTTTATGATGGGCGTGACACCACCCACTTTTAGGAGAAATCCCATATCTCAAGAACGCCTTAACCGATTCGAATAAGATTTGGTATACGGCACTATACTTGCATTCTTATGTCACATAGTGAAATGGAAGAAATCCGATAAAAACCGCGCCTACTTCTCATATAACACAATTTTTAGTTCATCTGATCCTTTCATCTTAAAGCAGATAAATCGAGCAGCAATTAAGATATGAAAATCAAACTTTGTACAAATAGTGCCTTCAGGATATATCATCTTGCGCGTAAAAATAGATGAAATCGGATTATAACTTTTCAAGCTACCAGATACTCAGTATTAGGACCTCAGTACCTCTATCAGACTTTTTATCGAAAATATCGGGAAATCTGTAAGGTATTGTAATGAAATTGGAGGATTATCTTTCCATGATAATAGTGTGCTCTGGTATCAAAAATGGGAAAAATCGGGTAATTACTTCCCCTAGCCCCCATATACCTAATAAAAAAATTGTCTGTGATGACTTTTTTTCTGAAGACTTTATACCATATATTTCGGTAAATCTGTAAAATATCGTAATTAAATTCGAAGATTATCTTTCCATGATAATAATATGCTCTTGTATCAAGAATGGAGAAAATCGGGTAAATGCTTCCCCTGGCACCATATACCTATTATAAGGATTTTCAACCTTCCTGTAGGCTTTATACCATATATAAAGGTCAATATATGAGTTATCTCTTTGAAATTTAGAGAGCGTCTTTTTCTGATAACAGTGTGTCCATGTGATTAAAATGGATAAAATCGGGTAAGCACTTCCCCTAGCCCCCACGTACCTAATATACGGATTTTCAACCTCTTAGTAGACTTTATGCCATATATTTCGGTCAATATGTCAATCAATCTCTTCGGTCAATCAAAATCTTAGCAAAATTAAGCGAACGTGTAATATCAGATATACCATAGTTTATTGCCGAAAATGTATGAAATCGGTCTACGAATTATCCCAGCTCCCATATACTACATATAATGATTTTAGCTGTTCGATAAGACTTTATGCCAAATATGTCGGTCACTGTGTGGTTACCTTCACAAAATTGCGTAAAAACATGTTCCCTAATATACTTGAATATTGAAAAGGGTTAATGTGATCAGTACATATCTTCCTCTATCCCAAAAATGGCCGATATAAGAATTCCCGACTTTCCATCTGACTTTAAACCGTTTATGTTGGACAATATGTGTGATATTTTAATGAAATTAGGTCGATATGTTTTCTTAAACAAAATGCGGTTTAACGCGAAATATGAATGAAACCGGTCTACACCAAGGTCTAAGCCCCATATTCCTAATAAAATTATATAATTTTCTCTGGTTGACTTTTTCCTCATGTATCTAATATATTTATTAAACCACTTTGGTTGAGTTTATATCGCATATATCACTTTTGAGTAAATTTTGTAGATTTTAATATAAATATCTCTGGCACGCAGCAAAATCTAGTAAAGAAACTCCCTGAGTCATAGACCTGTAATATAAGTTAATAAGATATCAAATATGATTGCAATCCATTGACAATTTCGTCGGATAATGAATGTTGAATTCGTCCGCAACATTTTTTAATATAAAGTTACGCCAGCACCTGAAAGCACATCCCCGCTTCTGATCCTTGCACATTGCGAGAGTATAAAATGTTCGATAACACCCGAACTTAAGCCATTCTTACTTGTTTATTATTAACTTTTTTATTACATTTTATTAAATTAGCATTGTTAATTGCTTAATTCTAAACAACATAGCAGATTCAGAAATTCTATTAAATTATTTCTGTTGTTTGTTCTCATTACAAAGAGCGCATTGTACATTGTTACGTATGTAGTAAAGCAAAAAAAGTGTTCACTTGAGTAGTTGAAAGCCAGCCAGCTATCAGCTATGTGTCTAAGAGCAGCAAATAATTGAGATAAAAAAAAGAATTTATGTGCAGATGATTAACATCTTTTTTACGCAGTTTTTACGACAAAATTTCAAAATTCTTTAAACAAAAAAGAGTTAATATTTAGTTTGTCAATACGAATATTACTTTAACTATCAGCAAATCTTTTCTATTCTATTCTAATCTGTTCTCTGTTAAATATAAATGTGTCTGTAATTCATTTTGCATAAGCTTACTTGAATTCAATACTTGCTAAAAAGTGTTCAAAATCATATTTCCCAGTCCAGCATTAATATCAAAAATCCAACATAATTTATGTTTATATACTTACAAACATACACATATACATACATACATACGTACAAAATTTTTTTTAATAGGTGAAAAATAATAATACGATTATTATTATACAAAATAAAGGGAGCTCTAGCTTTCTAGCTCTAGGCTTTCAGCTAGCGGTTTTAATTATATGAATCAGACAATACAATGAATATAGAGAATAAGTTTTTGTACAATAAAAAGTATGAGTTTTAAATAAATATTGAAAAGAAAGGAATAACCTAAAGCCTTAATATCATGGCAGCGACCTGAGGATGGCTGAACAGTAGTAAGTTTTATGACTTTTTGCTGTGAAACTAATAGTCAGAATATATTTTGATATATATTGAAATTGATATTCATCAGTCTATTCATTTCCCGTAATGCCAGCAAAGCCAGGAATCCTCAAAACTTTTATGTTTACGTTTCCAATTTATATGTTTCTTAATTGCGATATGAAGTAGGACTTGTTAGATGAATTCAGCAGAGCAGAGATTGCTGACTTGCTATCGGAACATAATAAAATTTGTATATTGTGGTCTTGTCCTGGAGTTACTGTATTATATACGGCTGCTACCATTCCGATATTTACTGAGTAGTAATTGGTTAATTGGTCAGCTTTTTTTTTTTAAGTCGGCCTTAAAAACGTCAGTTAAAATAAGTTTCCAATCTACGTAGTGTTGACTCTGAGTTCTTCGAATAAACTTTGACATTCTCGGGAGCTAGTGTTCATTTTTTGATGTTCTTGAAATGTAGTTCAAAGGAAGGGTTTTTTAGCAATATCGACGGCCCGTCATGCACTATATTTTTCTGCGAGTGCAGACGCAAAGCCTAGATGTTTAGCTAGTTTGATGTATCTAAATGTAGTGGAAGAAAAATTTACGCTTGGCTCATCACTCCATTTAATCTTTGCTATACCACACAAGTTCCTGTTATTGTACACTAGCAGTTTTGGAATACGTTTTTGATAACTATGCACTACTTTTTCTTCGGCAGATGGAAGACCAGCTTCTGTTAACATAAAATTTATCGGTGCTGTTGGAAATGCCCGTAAAATTTTTCTTACAGCTGCATGATATGGTGCACATACTTGCTTTATATTGCGTTTCGCACATTTGCCGCAGATAGTGAAATCATAATCTATCTTAGATAAAATTAAAATTCTTGTGATAATGATAAAAGATACAAATGTATTAAACAGTATTTGGATGAGAAAAAGCATAGCATTGTTAAGCATAGCAGCTAGTTGCTTACGAAGATGTACACAATACTTTTTGAAAGTTTTCTCCGATACTAAACATAGAAATTTAACTACTAGACTTAATTTAAACTATTAGACTACTAGACTTTATAATATTTACATTATTATTTACGAAATTGAAGCTATTGCGTTTGTGTTTTCTGAAGATATGGAACAGTTCGCAATTATTTATAGAGATATTTGCACCCGAACAATTGGCCTAATTTAAAATCTCAGTTAGAATGTTTCAGAAAATTTGTCTGATGTTTTTCAGATCATTTTGTTCGCAAAAAAGCAACACATCTGCGAAGTTTATGTTCAGAAATTATCATACTTGTACAATTTAATAATTTTACTTTAAAATTATTAAAATTTTTGCTTTGTTTGACATTGATGAAATCGTAAAATCGGTTTTAATAGATAATTGGTAATATATAGAGAAGATGCCATTGATGCACATTCTTCTGGAAATTTTGTTATTATTTGACACAAACGAGCCATGAAAATTCCAGTCGCCTGAGTAACCGATATCGATCGATAATAGAGGATGAAAGTCAGACAGCATCTTCTCGTGATAATTATCGGACTCAGACTCTATGCCGAATATGTAGATCAGTGTGTGAGTTATCATCATAAATCTTCTTCGGGGATACATGATCTCTAGTGTGGTTAAGTTATGCCAAAAGTTAATGTGATCAGTCCTGACATCCCCTAGAACAAATATATCCGGTATAAAGATTCCCTAGTTTCTATCTGATTTTAAACCGTTTATGTTGGACAATTTGTGTGATATTTTAATGAAATTACGTCGATGTGTTTTCTTAAACAAAATGTGGTTTAACGCTAAATATGAATGAAACTGGTCTAGACCATAGTCTAAGCTCCTTATTCCTAATGTAATAATTTCGATTTCTCTGGCTGACTTTTTCCTCATATAACAAATACATTCAATTAAGCCACTTTGGTTGAGTTTATCGCATATATCTCATTTTAGTTAATTTGATAGATTTTAATAAAAATATCTCCGACGCGAAGCAAAATCTACTAATGAAACTCCCTGAGTCCAGGACCTGTAACATAAGTTAATAAGATACCAAATATGATTGCAATCCAGTGACAATTTCGTAGGATAATGAATGTTGAATTCTTCCGCAACATTTTTTAATATAAAGTTACGCCAGCACCTGAAAGCATATCCCCGCTTCTGATTCTTGCACATTGCGAGAGTATAAAATGTTCGATTACACCCGTACTTAGCCCTTTCTTACTTGTTTATAAATAATTTCTTTATATATATTTTGTATAATTCATTGAGTACGGCCATTGCAATCACATTTTCGCCGCCGGCGAAATGTGCGCGTTTCATAGCATCTCTCGGAGCCTTCACATATTTGAGTTTTGTGGATTCTCAGGAGTGTACCGTGTCAGTTGACGATTTAAAAGCTTCAGTGCAAGTTGTTTTAAGAGCTTTAAGATCACCTTCGATATCTAGAAGAGGTTATAGTTGGTGCTACCTTTTCGACTGATCGTGTTTGTATAGGAAAGTTTTTAGGCCATTGATATGGTAAAAGCATAGTGTAGCGTACATCGTTAGTACGACCTTACATATATTTAGAGGTTCATAATTCATTAAAACTTCTTAAAATACATTTAGTTAGATGACACCTGCCATACAAAGGTTATGTTGAAAACTACTAGAAGTGTGTTAACGCGCTAAAACATTAAATCAAAACTCATCAACAACAAAATTTAAATCTTAAATTGAAAATGGCATCCAAGAGGCGTATTGGAATCCATGTAAAATTTGGACAATGTGTATGGTATCGCACACTGTTAAGTGAATTTCCATATCACAGGAGTGGCTACAGCGATTTCAACCAAATTTGGTACATATCATTATATTCTTATGTCATATTAAGAAAATGGGGGAAATCGTATGACACTTACGCCTACTTCTCGTAAAACATAATTTTAAATCTCATCTGATTCTTTCACTTTAAAGTATATAAATCAAGCAGCAATTAAGATATTGTGTTTAAAGTTTGTACAAATAGTACCTTCAAGATATGATCTCATATCAATAGGCCGCATTGCGCGCGGTGAGACTTCGATTTTCTCGGGGAGTTTGCAGAGATGAAATGAAAAGAGAACCACTGCACTAGGTTTTTGTTTACCTTTCACGATTTTTAGTGAATTTATAGAGGAATCAGGTAGTTACAATCTCTTAAATTGAGAGTAATTTCTTGTTCTGAAGCATTGTTCAGGAATAGAGCGTAAATTGCTCTTTTAGAGCAATTAAAATTGTCATGCAATTTCATAGCAATATCGCAAATTCCATGTAATTCATTTGTTGCTAGAAAAGTTACATGAATTTTCGGGCTTTCCCAAGTAAAAGCAAATTACCATCACGTAATCCAGTGGTAGCTACAATTTCCCTGCTTATTGTTTCAAAACTTTTGTGTACAGCATAGCAAGAGTATTTGGAAAGCGTTTTTCTTTTGGATCTGTTGCAGAGATTGTAACAAATTTAGGGTTGCCTTTTTTGCTTGCGGTAGTTTTCGAAAGTTTTCAAAAGGTTTGTATGAAAGTTTTCCCCTTTCTAAGTTGGAGCTAGAAGCAAAAAAGCATACCTCTTATCCCCGAAATTAGGGAGCCTTAGGGCCATGTTAAACAAAATACGTACTCAAATTCACTGGTTAATGTACACTGAAACGAGAGTAACTCATTAATTTTAAATTATATAGCGCAGCATTTTGACTAGCTAGACATCCAATAGATGAAACAACTGAAATGAGTTTATCATCAAAATACTTTTGTTTAATCATTTTTGAATTGAGCGTCATTAAAATGTACTTTGTGGGGACTGATGAGCCACAAACAAGCATTCTTAGATATTTATGCAGATGAATGAGTGACTTACAGGTTCTTTTTAATGAAACTGCGAAGTCTCTGGATGGCGTTTCTAACCAGAGCAGTGAAATTGCAGTAAACAGAGATTATAAAGCAAAATCACATTTGAGCAGCACGTGTTTGCTTCATTGTAAAACACCATTATGGACTAAATGAAAAGATTAATTTACTAGATTTCGAGTATTTAAGAGTATATGTATATGTATATGTATATATGTGCACAGCGCACTCAGCCGATTAGGCGAATATCTCTATGTATTTTGGCATTTTAAGTTTTCGCCAAAAGCGTAAAAAATTCAACCAAAAGCGAAAAAGATCAGATCATAAAGATAAGTGCGAAAGTTTAGCTCCCAAAACTGCGGCAATGCCATGCCCATACGATAATGAATTGAAATCTTATATAAAAGCAGCTGGCTGAATTTGGAAATCAGTGCTTGCGGCCAGATCAAATGAGCCTGACCACAGGGTCCATACACATAAGTTCTTTTTAACTTAAAAATAAGTATATTTCTCGGAGAAATCTCAACAAAATGTTGCACTTCAGCATCGGAGTGAGCATCGTGCTCGTTTTAGCCAGCGTTGTGCTGGCACATCAGCCCCCTAGTAAGCTTTCGATCCTGGAAATAAAAGAGTTTTTAAATTAATTTGGGAAAAATAAAATTGTTTAGTTGATGTGCACGTTCCGGGGTCACTTTCGGGCAACAATCGTTTTCAAATGACCGATATAGGCATGCCGCTAACCAATGAGAACGTGCCCCGCGAAGAGCTGGATAATAATTTCTGGCGTCGCTCGGCAAATGAGGAGTTACAGAAACGTCTCAGAAACCCACTAAATACCAACAAAGCCAAGAATGTTATTTTCTTCCTTGGTGATGGCATGCCACTGACCACAGTTGCTGCAGCGCGTATACTCAAGGGGCAGCGTCAGGGTAAACCGGGTGAGGAGTCGCAATTAAGCTTTGAAAAATTCCCCTATATCGGTTTGAGCAGAGTGAGTAGCAAAAATATTGTGAAATTGTGTGTGTTATCTTAATGCGAAGGATATTATATAATTCGCTAGACCTACTGCACCAACGCTCAAGTACCCGATTCGGCGTGTACCTCCACCGCTTATCTCACTGGTGTTAAAACCAATATTCTGTCATTGGGCGTTGGTCCAAATGTGAACAATAACGAATGTGAGGGATCAATGGATCCGGCTAATGATCTTACATCACTATACGATTGGGCACAGGCAGCTGGTAAGTCTACCGGTTTCATCACTACAACCACACTTACACATGCTAGTCCCTCTGGTGGTTATGCACATGTTGCGAATCGGTTTTGGGAGTCCGATACCGATGTACGCACCCACCTCGGCGATAATTATACACCATCTTGCATCGATATGGCCACGCAACTGATTACTGAAGAACCGGGACGTAATTTGGATTTCGTAATGGGTGGGGGTATTGGTAAATTTTTACCCAAAACCATGATCGATCCATTCGGTCGGCCAGGTGAACGTTCGGATGGTAAGAATCTGCTCTCCGAATGGCAACGCCGACATGAAGGTGGTGTTTTCGTGAGCAGCCGTAGACAGATGAAGGCAATCAATATTAAAGAAACTAGTAGCATTTTGGGTGTCTTCCAATCGAAGCTAATGAATTACCATCTTCATGCCACCGAAGGCGAACCCACCCTATCCGAAATGACCGAAACCGCAATCAAATTTTTGAGTAAGAACGAGAATGGTTACTTCGTATTCATTGAGGGTGGCCTCATTGATTATGGTAATCACGAAAATACTCCCGGCATCAGCCTTGATGAGACCTTAGAACTTGAAAAGGCTGTGCAGGTGGCGCTTAGTTTGACAAGTCCCGAAGATACACTCATTGTCGTCACCGCTGATCACGCCCATCCACTCAGCATCTCCGGTTATCCCGAGCGTGGCAATAACATTTTGGGTTTGAATAACATGGGCGTTGACGCCAATGGCGTTAGTTATGCTACTCTCAACTATGCTGTTGGACCTGAGCAATACTTAGATGAATATGGCAATCGCATAGAGTTGCGTGGACAGTTCGGCGGCGATCCAGGTAAGTCTCGAAATTTTTCTACGTTACTTGAAAGTCTAATAATAACTCCACTATTGCTTATAGATTTCATCTTTCCAAGTTATATCAAGGCCTCCCTCGGCAATCACGCCGGTGATGATGTGGGCGTCTACGCTTCTGGCCCATATGCTCATCTCTTCACTGGCCATTTGCAGCAAAACACACTTCCCCATCTAATGGCATATGCTGCCTGTATTGGTGATGGCGCAAAGTCTTGTGATTAAGATGCTGAGGTGAAGTCCTCAATTTGTTGGGTCAAGCCGTCCTTAGATTGTATAAAACGAAGAGTCCTTCCCCAAACTTGCGTTCAAAGTAAATTTACATTTAAAGTTTCATAACTAAGTTTTATTCTTTGACTTCTTTACTTCTGTGCTTTTAAAAATATTTCTTTTAAAATAAAAGATTATTTAATTTGAATCAATTATAATTCTATTTATAACCCGTTAAAGCGTTTGTGTGACTTTTTGGTAACTCAGTGTTAATCTTTTCAAAACAACATTTTATGGGTTTCTTAGTCCCGTGATAAGTCAACAGCTCTGAGCCATAACAAGACAAGATAGATAACTAAAACAGTATTCAAATTTCAATGAGCAATTCTGCTTTGCACTCTCTAGATAGTTCAGGTGACTACATGAGAACTCAGCTTCCGGAGAACTTAACAGCAAACCATTATAAAACGCTTAGTTGACTATAAAGACTTCAGATAGAGTCTAGGGCATATGTAACGCTAGGTAGGGAAGCTTATTAGATATGAGTTATTTATATACTGTAGGTATTCGATACAGTGAACTTATTTCATATATGTATAATAATTTTATTCAAAGTCTGTGCAACCCTGGGCGCGAATTTAGAACCCTGTTATTAGTATACCTGCACTCCATTTATGCTTATCGGGAGTTTCAGCGATCTATCACTATAGACGTCGTGATGATTACTTCTTGTTTCTAATATAACGGTCACCTAATTTTATTTGTTTATTAGTGAAGAGATCTCGTTTTTTTGTAGTATTGTTTGAGATAAATCTTCACCACAGAGTCTGGTCTCAAAAATAGGGTCATTAAAAATATAGATTTCCCTATTTTTTATGAAAAACCCCTTATGAGAAAACAGAAAAGCAAAAATATGATTTAATATTTGGTAATAAGGATCAGAAAACTCTAAACCAATATTTGTAAAAGCATTATTTATGGATTTAAAATAGCTTAAATTCTATGACCTACACTTTTTAAGTTTTATTCAATTTCAACTTTTTGGACTAACCAAATGTTGGCTTCTCAGTTGCCAGTGGTAGCTACTTCATCGGTATAGACAATTGACTTTTCCGTACCGGCACAAAAAGTAGTCCAACGAAGTCGATTCATAAAACCGGAGTGGTCAATTAACAGATGATTTTTTCACTTAATTCGATCACCGAATCCCCGTAGAAATAAAGTGTCAGTTTCACATGTCCTGTGACTCATTGCATCATTCTAAATTGGAGATGGGGGATCAAAAAGTATCGAATTATTTGTCTTTAGTGGTCACCATTAACGTATTAGTATTTATTAAGTTAGAAAGAAGGTATTATTGTTATATTATATTATAAGGAAAGAATAATACCTCAACATGAGAACCATATCACCCCACAATTTTTTCTGGATTCAAAGACATTCTTCCAGATAGTTCGGCCTCCATATATGGGAGTTGTGCTTCGCTTGAGCGAGAAATGTACCTAATCCCTGAATATGTTTTAATGGTAAAAATGTGGTTCAACTTTCAATTAAATTCCAGTTGGATTTTAAACAGATATAGATCAAGATGTTTCCAAAAAACTTTAAGCGTAGGGGTTGGGCAAAGGCCGAGCTGTGGTAAGGAAAATGAAAGTTCATTCAGGATGAATATTTCCCACAAGAAAAAACGTAAATACCAATAGATTAATCCGTAATCTTGAGTTTTGCGTATAATCTGTTCCGACGGATGATTAAGGCGCCGAAATGATTGTGGAAGGCTCTGTAAGTTTGCCCTGATTTTGGTAAAAAATTTCCACGTGTTTAATTTCCATTGTTTGATTGTAAGTTCTCTATAAAATATATTGAACAAAATGTCAAACAATGTCAAGTGTCAGACGCATATGGTTGCATAATAGTTTATTTGACAGCTGTCCCTCTAAGAAATTTTATACTTAAATAAAACACTACATATGTAATAATTTATTATTATCTTTTTATTACATTTCATTAAATAATCATTGTTAATTGCTTAATTCTAAACAACATAGCAGATTCAAAGATTCTATTAAATTATTTCTGTTGTTTGTTCTCATTACAAAGAGCGCATTGTACATTGTTACGTATGTAGTAAAGCAAAAAAAGTGTTCACTTGAGTAGATGAAAGCCAGCCAGCTATCAGCCATGTGTCTAAGAGCAGCAAATAATTGAGATAAAAAATTTATTTTATGTACAGGTGCTTAATATCATTTTTACATAATTTTTATGACAAGTTCTGGAAGCTAAAAATATTTAGTATTTTTATTTATTAATACGTACATATATTACTTTAACTATCAGAAAATCTTTTCTATTATCTTTTAAATGTACATCCGTGTGTTATTTCTTTTTGCATAAGCTTACTTGAGTTTAATACTTGCTCAAAAGTGCTTCAAAAATCATAAATCCCAGTTCAGCATTAATATCAAAAATCCAACATAATTTATATTTATATACTTACAAACATACACATATACATACACACACCCACATAAATGCTTTACTCACTTTAGAAATTCGCATATATTTTTTGCATAACCGGCGATTTGACCGACAATGCCTAGCATTTACTCACCTTCTGCATAATTTTCCAGTTGGCTGCTTGTATATGAAAGCACATTTCAACTAAATATATATACGTTTGCATGTCATTTAAAATGTAATAGTGTGCATTCTTACACTTATATTTTTACACATTTTGGTTTTTAAAAAGTTTGCTGCTTTGCATTCGCGCACATTTTCGCACCCAGTTGCAATTTCCTTTGCATGTTTCACCAATGCCAACATGCCTCCGCACAGACACACACATGCACACATACACTCATACACACATACATACAAATTAGCACGCAACCGATGCTTCAACCCAAATGTTCGTCCGCCTGACTACTCAACCGGTCATAGCCGTTGAAAAGTGGCCAAGTGCCATAACAAAAACATTTGCATAAATCGCAGATTTTACGAGCATTTAATGCACTCACACACTCACACAAATGCAAGAAAGCATCCAGAACAACTGCCCCTCTGTGTCGAGTTTAGTGGCAAGTTTTAAATAGGTGTGTGTAGTTAGTGAGCATTAGTATGAGCATATAAAAAGGTGATAATAAAAAAAAGAAGATATTTGCACATAAACATACAAACATACACATACATATGAAATGTGTGTCGGAAATTTCATATTCCCCTATAAGCTGGTTTACAGCTACTGACTGCTAAACAAATGGGTGGAAAGCTACCAGAATACTCCGGATGGTCAATACCCAATACTAAATCTATATTTTGAGTTTTGAAATTTTTATAAGTACTGTTATTGCTAACTTGTATGAATATTTCTTTGTATGTTACTGATGGACATCTTAGCCTACTGTATTTGAATTTATACAAAATATTCGCCATTAATGGAGAAATATTAATGATTCTTTATTAGTTTATGCATGGTTATGACATTTTATTCTTGAGGACTTACAGTTACCGTTTTCGAAAAAAGCAGATAAAACAAACGGAAAGTGCAATATTTTGGAAATTTTTAAATTTTCATTTTTTGGAGCAGACTTTTCATAATATTTGCAGTTTATTTACCAATAGAAGGAGTTTAAAAAAAAAAAATCTGTCGAATAAAATCAAACTGAGAAAAAAAAAGGTTCAAAATTGTTCGATGAGACATTAAAATGGAAATTTTTCAAATAAAGCTGCCACTTATCAAAAGCAAATATATATCACAGACACTACAGAAGAATATGCCAAACACAAAGCATTTAAGAAAGCTTTTCTGAGAATGTTTGGACATAAATTTAAATATATTTTGAAATGAAGTCACCACCTACCAAAATTTAAAAAATAAAAATAAGTGTAGCTGATTTTGTTCTGCAAATATTTCATACGCATACAAAATTTTATACGCACGCATCACCTTCACTCATCACTGAGCAAAATATTAGATATTAGTGAAATAAAAATCGACATATGTAACTGGAATCTTCAATAGATAAAGCGTGCATACCCTTGCAATTAATTGCGCTATCTTAGCTAAACTTCGCAACAACATTCTACATTCTTTATATAGCCGTATTATTTGAAATTACTGGCAATTAAACTTCAAAAAAGCAATCCTAGAATATGACACTTCCCATTCTACATGAACATTTATATCTCTGGGGCCAACCCTACCTGACTACTATTAACATAGTGTAATATATGGAATACAAAGAAGACATGATAACCCAGTGTACAAGGAGGGTTATATTGCCATTCTGAAAAACTTTTTGCTGTAGCGCTGCAGAATTTCATTGGTTAAATCACAGTTATGTTGACTTACTTTAATAGAGACGTGCCAATATCTAACAAAATGTCGTAGAAAATTTTCTTTCTTTCTTTCTTTCATTCTTTCTTGTTTTCATACCAAAGCAACCAAATGTACTTAATTTTCAAATTTTATTTTATGTGAATGAAACTCCAATCAGTCACTTTGGGCCTAGCCCAATACTAGTTAACTTTTTAACCACCACCAGGGTGCTGTTTAGTAAAAGTGGAGAACGCTCGCAAACAAACCCACCAGCATTGCTACGCAAAATAAAATAAAAGATTAACAAATTTAACTATAATAACAATTGCCTGAAACCATATCAGCGAAACATTTAAAATTTCATAGAAAATGAGCATATCAAAAGTTGTACAGGTGTTTGCTACTAATTATGTGGTTTGAAACAGCACCTGCTGTCAAATGAACACCACATGCTATGTAGAGAATTAAATAAAAGAGATAACATGCTGTGGGCGTTGTTGGATGCCATTGTACACAAACATTCACACATGCATACATATGTACATATATGCAAAAATGTGAAAATGTGAAAATGTGAAAAAGCCACAATATTCTGCCTCTGCAAGAAACCCCAGGTATTCTTTATATACAGACACACACATAAACATACATATTTACAAATGTAACACTCCATCCATCACATGCATAAATACTTATGTAAATATTTAGCGTATAAATACAATCAGCTTGTGTGTAGGCTGCCGAAAGCGCTTTTGATTGACTTTTATTAACACCAGAACCACATTGGTGGCAACATTTGACTTTATAAACAACCTGCAAACTGGCACTGGGCCATGGAAATGTTGGCATTCAAGTGCAGAAATATATTTATTTATGTAGTTGATAATGATGGGCCACACCTGCAACCATAGCTGTAACTGCCAAATATGAGCACAGCAATGTATGTGGGCATATGAGTTTATTATATATATATAGATATATGTGTTGATATTTGTAAACAATCCAACAAAATTTAATCGAAATAAAATTAAAAAGAAATCTGGCAAATATGAATTCATGGAATAAAATTTGTTATACAGTAAGTTAGTAGTGGTTATAAATGTAACTAGTTTCATACTAAACCCAAAATAACTAGTTTCATTTAAAGCAACAAATTTGCTTAAGTAAGAGAGATTATATAAAAATTAAGTTGATTTGAATTTGGCTTCGGACTAGTCCTAAAAGATCCCCTGGGCCCAAAGTAACTAGTTTAGCTTAAAAGCACTAATTAGAAGTTTATCAAAAAGTTGTTAAATAAAATTGTAGTTGAATTGGAGATAGTTTCGGTATAGTCTCTAAATAACTACTGCTATACTAGTGCGCAAGTAAGAAGTTTAATACAAAGTAAACAATTACAAATTTCTCAAAGTTAAATAAATAATTATAATCAAGTTCACTAATCTCCAAAATGTATGCAAAAGCATTCAACCTGACATATAGTACACCGAAATCTATCCCTTATCTTATATAATATTATCTATAAATACTCATCTGAAAATCAGTAAGCACGCAAGGTTCGTAAAAAACCATTTTGTAAACGTCATTAAATTTATTTGAGTAAACATAAAATAAGTAAATATACTAAATGAAAAATCAACAAGTTAAACCCCTTCTAAGCATTCCGATCTAACTGATCACGACACACCTTATCTCAAAAATTACACTTTCATAAATTTTCTTTTGACGCTAACTTTTGAACATTTAAAAATAATTTTAATTAAAGAACTTCCGTATCTGAATACTTTGAGCCGACTTAATTTCGTCATGGCGCAAAAGACAGATGTCACTGAGGTGGACATGAGCACATCGCAATGATACAACGGCACCTGCGAGCTATCGTTTAGTCTACCATCTCGATATTTTAGAGGGAATCTCAAATATGTATGGCACATACTCATAATTACCACATGGAAATAGTCGTCGAGAACCATAAACTTCGTAAGGATTCTGCTACGTTGAGATCGTTGCCACATTCCTTTTATGCACATAACGCCCACATACCGGGTGACCTTAGATATTATTTATCATTTCTTATTTGGCGATCAAAATAAAATTTTTTGATTATTTTTCTCATCACACGCTACATAATATGCCGCTCAGTATTTGTCCGCTTTTATTATATTTTTCAAAAATTAAATTTAGTTTTCCATCTTTTTTCTTCCTCCCTTTATAGCATCTACTTCTCATTCCTCTGTTGTGTCCCTACGTTGCAATTTTCAAAATAGTCATTTCCGCTGCAGAGCTGCACCACTTCCGGCTCAAATCGGCTGACATGCTGGAAATCAGCAGCTGCAATTGCATTCTGGCCGGAATTAACTGTGTTGCATTCACACATCTGATACTTAAATGAAATTAGAAACTATTGACCTGTATTGGTCCGTATGCCGGAAAGCTTCAGTAACCCCAACTGGTGGTCGGAATGTGGAGGTAGCACTGCAACGGATGTATAACCCAAACGAAAACCCACATGCGTACAGATCTATATATGCCACATTCAGTGCAGAACTTTCTTCTTGCTTGTTCTTCTTCTGTTAACATTTTATGAGTTGTTACTTGGTCCAAGAAACTGCATGCGAATCTCACTCTCTTTTGAAATTGTGTTGCGGCAAACTGTTTTCTCTTTATATGCTATTGGTTGTTTTAATTTGGGGCAAATTTGAAATTGTTGTAGAATAGTTACAACAAGGTTGTGGGTAACGAAGGCACACTGAAGCTTCCCCTAGACACTAGACACTCACTTTTCAAGCAATCCATCTGCTCGATTAGTCCCTTTCAAAGTGCTGCAAGCAGAATTCGCAGCCTTTTCCGACTTTCTGGACGTAAATCGCCCAACCATGCCGTTAACTCATTGTAAACTCTCAATTTCCCAAGGTTAAATGGCATAATATCTGAATTTCTACGCATTTATTAATTTTCCACAAAACCACTCTTGATGTTGTCTAGAACATAACTAGGTAGAATAATATCAGCACTTCTTTCTAGACTGTGCCGCTTTAGCGAGACTATGTTTGCGACCTATAGTCCACTGTGTCCAAATTTGGATAAGCTTTACCCTATCGTCCTACAACCTTTCCGACTTAGCACTAAGGCTACAACATTCACAAGTCGAGGAGTCTTCCATATAGACCCAACCATTTTGAATAATTAAAATAAAAGTGAAAAATTCTACCTGAGTTGCCAGGATCATTAACTATTATTTGGCTATCAATTTGTAGAATAAGAACGATCTAGCTTGGATAATCTGCTGGAAAAACTGATCGAAACAGAAATTTATTATCTTATCCTTTCGGTAAGAGGTGGTTATAATAAAAGATCCACACAAAATGTATTCCTGCGAAACTATCTTTAAAACTGTCAAGAATACATTAAGAGATTAGGTGATGATGTTCATAGAGACACCTCTTTAAAGGCAGAACGCTGTACTATTTAAAGTTTCTTTACAACAGAACACCATAGAAGAGTATTTTTCCAGAGCAAGGAGCAATTCTCATAACAGCCGGTTCTATATTACCGGAAACAACCTAGATTTTCTCCATTTTTTTATCAATATGTTTTCGGAGATAAATTTCGGTCAAATAAGGGATTTTTAAGGGATAAGTGATAAGGGTTTGAAGGGATAAACAGTTTTTTCGAACGGCAGCAGATTCTCAAACCAGATAACATACCTGCGATATAATTGTTTCTTATTTCTTTCTCAAAAAGCAGGTCTCGAGTTTCTTGGAATAGTTAATATTTTCTATTTCAGAGATTCTTTACTCTAGTCCCACAGGATGTGCACAGCATGACTAAAAATCAGTCTCTTATATTATATTATATTGATCCATCTGATGTTTATAATAATCTATTCGATTCTCTACTTCTCTTCTCGCTCTGCTTATGCTCTATTCTCTGGTAAAAAAAAACCCGATGTGAAAGCAATAAAAGAGAGTTTAATCTAATACAAGAGAGTAAGTGCTCTACCAATTCTGGCGATCAAGGTCAGCCAATGTAATTGCAATATGATCTACAAAATATTTGTTTGCTTTTATGTTTACGCTACTCTTTTGGGATAACATCGCCAAGAAGTCTGGTTATAAAAAACCCAAATATTGGAGCTTCTCCTTTTGAAACTAAAAAACTTCTCCTTCCCTTTTGAAACTAAACTCCAAGCTAATGTGACGTCGTAGATTACCTAATATTACCAACATCCGCTGAAAATTGGTTTTCTTATAACACATTCAATGCAATTTACGTCGAGATACGTGTGTCATAATTGTTGATATTTTTGTTGTATAACTTATATATTTACAGTTATAAACTTTAGCTAAATGAGGAAAACAAGATAATGCATTTGCATTATGAAAGCACGTGAGCTACCGGCGAGGCCATTCGCTGCAAAATTTATAGTTTAGCCGAGCTGTTTCGCCAACTAAAATTAGAATGAAATTAAACTACAAATGACAAGACAAATATTTGGTCATTGTAATAGAGAAAACAAGCAGCCTATAATGAAAGTGCACTATCATTACTGTAAAATTGTATAAGGAGTAAAATTCTTCCACTTTGCGATTGCAAATCATTGTCGGTTATTTTATCCAGCGACAAGCGATAAAAGCCGCTCGATTTGGCATTTTAAAAGCAGTACAAGTGGACTTAGCGGGCGTGTAGTATACTCGGTGGACTCGCAGCTTACGGCTTTATTTTCCAAAAACCAATATAGAAAAAATGTTGGCTAAACGCAGTAGTATGCAAGGCAATTTGTGGTCGGTACTGTGCCTTATGCAGTTGGTGGCGTCAGCTTTAACCGATTTCCATGTGCCGCCACCACCAGCTCGTGGCGTGCAACGTGATCTTAATATCGTCATGGGTGAGGGCGTGGCACAAACTAACCGCAAAGTGCCAGTTGCTGAGTTGGAGCCGCAATTCTGGAATGACCAAGCCAACAGCGAGCTACAAAAGCGGCTAAATACGCAAGTGAATAAGAATCGTGCGAAAAATGTCATCTTCTTTCTCGGTGATGGCATGCCAATATCGGCTATTACTGCAGCAAGGATATTGCATGGACAGCGCGTCGGCTACACGGGTGAAGAGCAGATATTGTCATTTGAGAAATTTCCCTACTCCGGTCTGAGCAGAGTGAGTTTACAGCGTGATGAAGTTTAATATTTTTTTTTTTATATTACAACTTTCCTGCACATAATTTTTAGACCTACTGTACCAATACACAAGTTGCTGATTCAGCGTGCACATCGACCGCTTACTTGACTGGCGTGAAAACGAATGCACTATTGCTAGGCGTAAATGCCAAAGTCAACTTCAACAATTGTACGGCCAGCATGGATCCCACCACACATTTGAGTTCGCTATATGGTTGGGCGCAGGCAGCGGGCAAAGCTTCGGGTTTCGTCACCACCACATCACTGACGCACGCCAGTCCATCGGGTGGATATGCGCATGTCGCCAATCGTGCTTGGCAATGTGATGCAGATATACTGAAATACGGCGCGGATCCGGACACCTGCACGGATATAGCACAACAATTGATCACCCAAGAGCCGGGCAGAAGATTGGATGTGCTTATGGGTGGCGGTATGGGTAAATTTCTACCGAATACAATTACCGATTCCTTCGGTAATCGCGGTGAACGTTTGGATGGTCGAAATTTACTGACGCGCTGGCAAAATCTACATCCGAATGGTGTCATCGTAAAAAATCGTGATGAACTGTTGCGTGTCAATATTAGTAAAGTATCGAATATTATGGGTCTCTACAATTCAGAATTGATGGATTATAATCTGGAAGCGAGCGACCAACAGCCAACACTAGCCGAAATGACCGGTGTCGCTTTGGCGTTCCTCAATCAAAAACCGAATGGTTATTTCATCTTCATCGAAGGTGGTCTTATAGACTATGGCAATCATGAGAATAAGCCTGGTATTGCTTTGGATGAACTTTTGGAGTTCGAAAAAGCCATTCAGCTGGCGCGCTCTATGACCGATCCCGCGGAGACTTTAATCGTTGTGACAGCAGATCATGGTCATCCTTTATCTATATCTGGTTATCCTGAGCGTGGTAATAACATTTTAGGTTTGAATAATATGGGTCCGGACTCAGAAGGTGTGCCATATGCGACATTAAATTACGCAGTTGGTCCAAAGCAATACGAGAACCCGAATGGCGGCAGAATAGATTTGACCGGAAGAATGGGCAAACCAGGTAATAAATGATGGAGATAACCTCACTTTGTAATTTATACACGCTTATTTTCCATATATGCTTTTTTGTTTAAGACTTCGTTTCGCCCAGTTACATTAACCTTAAGATCGGCGTGCATTCAGGTGACGATGTAGGCGTGTACGCTTCAGGCCCTTGGGAACATCTCTTCTCAGGCGTTATGCAACAAAATCTACTACCGCATATGATGGCTTATGCGAGTTGTATTGGTAACGGCCCGAAAATGTGCGGATGAGCACGCACCCAGCTGTAGAGGGCAAACTATTAATACTAGAATTTATATACAGTGCTCCGATTAGCCAAAAAAAAAACATATTTACATAGTTTGTTTTTATAGCTCCACACGCCAACATAATATACAGCTCATGAGGGATTATTTTAAATACTCTTTACAATAGTAAAGTCTGTCTCATAAAATTGTGATAATAACAATAAAAAAGAGTCTTAGTTAATGGTGGCCATTTTGTTATAAAATAGTTTAATTTTACTTCTTACGTTTATTGTTGTAGCTTTAAGGTAGAAATGCAGAGATAAATAAAAAATATTGAAAAATTTGTACTTCAATTTTTTATAAACAAATATAGGTGAATTATTTCCGTTAATACTTGACACCTGCTCAAGGTTATGTGTAAACTTACACAAGATTCCGCTATCTTCTATAATAAATCAACACAAAGTGCTCAGTAAATATCACTGATTATTTTTTAAGTACTCAATTTGATAAGGTAAAAGTCTAAATATAAATATTATTATTCTACTACAGTGGCGCCTTAACTGCCTAAGCGATTTAACCGACTTCAGCTTCGTTTTGGTTTTTGCCTTGTGATTTCAAACGTCTGTCTTGCGTAATAATACATTTTCCAAGCTGTGGAGGTGCCTTCTTATGTATGTCGCCCACTAGCGACCCACCCGTTTTGACGCCCTTTAAATCTGGTCAACTTAATATATCAAGATTTGCGGCATTCAACATACAATTCTCCATAAATCTTTCGCAAAACCTTTGTCACACAAATCCATTCCATGTTATAATTTTTAAATAATCTGTGCCGTTGTAGTAGGTCCAGTATGATTAATAATTTGCGGAATGTCATTTTTGGAATCAAAAGCGGGCTTTACATGTCAAGTGTCTACTCAAGGTAACATAACCTTGCTAAACTTTGACACTTCATTTCCAGTATTCTTATAATCTGCTGAATCGGTTAACGTGTAGTAAAGTGAAAACTGTTAGTATTGTAATAACGTTGAAAATGGGGCATGAAGTGCGGAATTAGTCAGAGGTGAACACTTCTCTCTCTCCTTCTCTCTTTCATATTGCTCTTTCGTATTTCTTATTAAGGAACAGGTTTCTGAAATCAATAAATACTTCTTAATCCGATACAGCAAATATAATATTCTAGGCGATACTAGATTAAATGTCCCGTCTAAGCCCCCATTCGGTATGATATGGCATGTATGGCTTCATCTCAAATCCTTGAATTCAATTTAAGTATTCTAATATAGTTTTTGTGTATTTCAGTAATTTGGTATTAGAAGTGTGTTAAATCAATGATGTACTTTCTCCGGGTCTACGTATATAGAAGATGGGGTCGATATTCCCTGAGACACAAGAGTTATGTATACAGTTACTTGGAACATGAAAAGAATACAATGGTGAATACTGAGTAATATTTTAAGCTATCAGGCAGTATCAATTTCAATTTGAAGTAAAATCGAGGTAATTTTGCAAAAGATAACTTATAGGTTCCGGCAGAAAATGAGAGGTGCCAAAAATTCTGACACACTTTCTCTTGAACGAAAGAATGAAAGGAGGTAGCATAGCGAAATTATCAAACTCGTTTTTATTTCTTGGCTTTTATAAAGAAAACATTTCCTTTTCCTTCTTTCATTCATGACGTCACAATATTTGTACTGTCAAACGCATTTCGTAAAAAATAACAGTATGTCGCTGTCGTAATCGCTATTTCCATCATTCGTGATTGCAGCACAAAATTTGCAGTAATAATGAGGTTAAGAAATTTTTATATTGTTTTATATTATAATCTGCGACTACAGCATTCTCTCACATATATGAAATTAAGGCTTGGATTGTTGCGTATTTAACATTGAACATTAAAATTTAAACATACTTTTAGGCTAGATGCATGGGCAAATTCATGCTTCAATACTGAGATTTATTAGGCCTTCGTTTAAGCTTTAATTTGGTCTATATCTCAAATTAATTCTTACTCCGCTAGAAATATATACAATTAAGTAAAACTCATATGCCGTACTAAAGTAGTTACAAAATTGCTTCCTCTTATGTTGATATGTATGTATTTACATTAAAAACTTTACTGTTACTGATCTGTTTGCTTAATAAACTTAACAGCAACAGTTCATCTTTTAACTGAAAGCTCTAGTCAAGCTTAGACTTAATGATGGGTGGAACGAAAAAGTAAACCAATTTGAAACATATTGTTATAAATAATTAAAAAAAAATTTAAAATAAAATAAAAAATCTAAAATAGTTGTGGTTCCAAAAGCTGTACTATTCAGAATTTCCAATGGCTTTAGGAGAACTTTTGCATAGAAGAGACGCACTAGGAGGTTTCGCATTACCTGCCGAGGTCAATCACTTTTTTGTTTTGATGTCACTTCGGACTTGGTTCAACCCCTAAACCTTAAAATCTATATATTATACCCCTATTGAAATGAAGCAGTTCAACTTCAAAGCAACAACTATACTTCTTTTTCTTTTTGACTTGCATAAACAAACTATAAAGCGAGTTTTCAACATATTGAGGTTCTAAATGAAGCTTCTTCTCTCTCTTCTTAATATATTTTTCACAGCACTTTCTATTTTCCCTATTTTCTTCTGTTATCATCAGTACTTACTGCAATGAAAACATTTCACCCGAAGGCATTTGTGACTATATCTAGGTCATTATGTCGGCTAGGTAATTCGAACTAAAAGTACGGTGTTTTGCATCAAATATATCACATACAGGACCTTATAGAAGATAATACAGCTCGAACTTTTTTTTATAAAACCACACAACAGATAGTCTTCATCATAATTCTTCCGAAACTAGTGGTAAAGCTTTACCGATTTAGCCTAGCGGGCACACAAATTCCAGATAAGTCAACTTAGACTGTAATGTTTCTTCAAAATCGAGTACAAAACTTATAATTATGAATCGGGTTGACCTATTATTTTGCTATTTATTTATTTAAGTTCTCAGTCTACTTTTAAGCTTCTGTTATTTTCAGCAAAACTACTTTTTTACCACTCACTTCAGCTAGTAAAGGAAAATGTTCTCTACTATGCAAATTGAGCTTTTCTACATAGCATAGCAAATGTTGAAAGCTCTCTCTCCCGGCATGCACACGCGGTTGCATGCTCTTAAATGCATAATAAAATGTGCTCTGAACAATTGGAGCATTAACAGAGTTCACCGCTCATTTAACGGATTAAAGCAGAATAGAATAACCGGGAACAGCAATGAGTAGCCGGCCGTGAAGAGACAAGAGCAGCAGCGGCAGCAACAACAACAACATTAACAGTACCGGTGGAGTAACTAGCAATGACAGCAGAAGCGGAAGCAACATCGGCAACCAGCTGGCTGCCACGAGACTAGGCGACAATTGGTAAGCGTTCAGCGCAGACAGTCAATAGCGATGCTTTCAATGAGGCAATAGCATAAATTTTTGGAGGCTGTTGCATGAAGCGAGCGACATAAAGCGTTTAAGTGAAAACGAGCAGTTAAAGAGAGTGAATACGCGAAGAAAAATAAATAAATAAGTAAATAAAAATAATTGTTTAAAGAAGTTGATGCAGTGAGTACAAACTGAAAAAAATAAATTAATTAAAGTAAGATAATTTATCGATAATCGTTGTTGTATTGTGAAAGGTGTTGTGCTGTAAATTAATTTTACCGCTTGTAGGTTGGTGAAAAATTGCGAAAAAGTATTCATTGAGATTAAAATTAAAAATAAAATGTTTGCCGAGTTGCACATACTTAATTGTAATTATAAATGTATATATATAATAAGTATATAATAATGGTCATAAAAGTTTAAAAAATCGAAAAATAATAATTAAACTTTTAATAGCTGAAAGCTCGACAAACAAACAAACAAATTGTGCAATTGCATGCTTATTACCGTTAAACAAAACAAACACACGAAACGAAACACGTTCGACTACTTGTTGCGCCATTAGTTTTCACATGTATATATATATATATGTATTGTACATACATAAAATTACAAATTACTACCGCACAATAAAGGTGAGTAGCGCAATTTGGCTGCGTTCATTATGATGCACTTAAAAAGTGTATATAAAAATCAGCAATTACATATGCTTACATGCTTTATGGCTCATTATTATCAATGCTAGGTGTTAGCCGAAGCCGGCAACAACACCAACTGCATTTATCACTCGTTCAACTAATAGCAGAGGAAGGCTGCTGCTGCCACTGTTGCGATAAGCGCAACGACCAACGCCACACTTACAAACATACATACATACATACATACATACAAATGTATATATATATATAAATAGATATATATATATTTATATATGTAGGTATGTGAAAGTTACACAAATCGTTGGCAGACAAGACAGCGTGGCAAACAGCAAATGAAATGCAAATTTAAAAAAAAAATCCTAGAAAATGCAAACAACTTGATGGCTGTCTACAAAGCTATACACTGATATATTATAAAAAGAGACACACATTTACACTTACAAAACGTTTGTTTACCACCCTCTCCCACCCCCTCTGCTCCACCGGCGCAGCACGTTGTCGTTCAAATTGGCTAAACATCTGTGAGGGCTGTGATAAACCTTTCAGAATTCCTTTGCAACTCAGCCAAAACAGTTCTGTTTTATATTTCCGCGCAGCGCCAGCACGTTTATCTTTATTTATTTAACCGGTAAAATATTCCGTTATTCTACACTAGTCGTTAATTTCATAAATATTAATAGATAAGACGCGTTTTCTAACAGCCTTCGCGCACAATTACTTTATATTCAATAATTTAATGCAACTTGCGGCGAAAATATTCGAAAAATATTCCAACAATTCATTTGCTTAATTGCAGTTTGCATTCACAACGCGCCACGGGCAAGCAAAAACGTGCGACACGCCGCGAAGCCGCAAATAAAGCCGCCTACAAGCCAAGTCAGCCAACACAAACATACATATTTGCCAGGCTAAGTGCGCCGAGGCTTGAATGAGGCAGTGAACCAGCCGCTGGACGCCGAGTTGCAGCTTAACAGGTTGGTGCCATCACAAATTCATGGCTTTTAAATATTTTTATTTATTTTTTTAATTCCATATTTAGTTATTTATGTATATATATATAGTTATTATTTGCATAAAATGATTGCTGAGTCAGTTTGCTTGTTGCACTTTCCCGCTATGAAACTTATCTTGCTCTTGCCTGCAGCACACAACCACTGTCTTTATCTCTCTCTCTCTTTGCGTGTCAATTACTTTCCGTTATATTGTTAAGTCAGTTTTTTTAGATTTTTGTGCACTTTACCATGTAGAAATTGAGTTATTTTTTATTTCATATGTTTTTGTTTTGTTTTTGTTGTTAATGGCGTGCACACGCATTTGAATTTCTAATGAGGCTGAGTAAGATTGCGCACGACTAGCTAAATATACACATACATATACTTATAAGTACAAATATTTTCCGAAAGTTCAAACTGCGTTCTCGAACCATCGCACAGATCTACATACGTACAGGGGCAGCTTGATATGTCATTGACTTCTTGAGAAATAGGCAATGAAATCTGATTTTAAATATCAGTGTGATACTTCTTTCAGACTGAGACAAGATTCTTCCAATATACTCACGAGATGTGTTGTTTTACTAGCATACTTTACTTTACTTTACTATAGACACCCTTTAAACTTTAGTTGTAGACTTTCTTCCAGAAAAATCTACTGATTGACTCTTTGACCCTACTTTCCTCCAAAAGTAATTCCGAATTCCGTAAATAACTTCTGGACCTTTTACTTTTATATTTCCGGTTCCCTCAATATTTATCAAAATTTTCTTCGCTTCTAAAGCCAGACCAATTTTTCTTTTTTTCCATTTTCTTCAAGATTAACGGAATTATGTACCATATAACCATCATATATAAACTAAAAGAAATAAATTCTAAAAATAGAACGATGCTTAATAAGAGCATACTTTTACTTGCCAGCCAAAAAACGACTTATCAAACTTCTCTCGTAAAACCATAAAAAATACGACAATTTCATTTCACTCGGTACAATGACATCTTTTTTTCTCTAAATTAGTTCCATATATACATATAACATACACTTGACAACCCAAATGGAAATTTATATTAATTTTAGACTAAGTTTATAGTTCAAATTCCAAAGAAAGTGTTTGTTAATCCGATGCGCATGTTCGCAGGCCCGAATTTGTAGAAATCCCTTAAATAGAGAACAATATCAAGGCATCGAATGGTGAAAAGTTTTAAAAAGCTGTTTTAAAATCTCTAAGAAGCCGTATTAAATTTTAGAAACCTCTTTCATAAAAGACACTTGCCTGAGGAGGAAAGGTAGATGGATTAAATGCCTATTTTTCCTATATGCCTAGAAGAAGTAAGCACTCCTCACAATATTCTATGTGACACCACCCACAACTTGTATGGAAAAGTATGCTGTTGCCTTCAGTAAAGAATAGCTTTATGGTCTGAAACTTATCCTGCCTTTATACTGTTTAGTTTCGTAGGCTCAAAATTAGCCCTTCACGGAAGCTAATGAAATCTAAAATGGAATAAGTAGAGCCCAGTTCTAGCTTTATCTATTTCACTATTTACTATCTTGTTTCGGCTTTTCTCGATTTCTTAAAGATCATGCAGCTAGTTGAGTATGTTGTTTCTGCACCTCTAGTTATATTTAATCTGCTTTGCATTTTTAAGGCATTTTATTTAAGAAACCCAACTTTACATAGATATCGCTTTGGTCACTAAAGACTGCGTCGACAAAAACATGAGCTATAAGAATGTTCGGTTCTAAATGAACTTTACACTTCCTTTTCTTCTGTTTCCAAATATATTTATTTACCGTTTCTAATGCCGACCTTGTCATTCGATTTTCCTACAAAGCGCGTATTTCACTTCGTATATCTCTATTCGTCTACGCTTCAAACGTCAGTTGAAATTGCAAATATACCGTTAAGCAAATTTACAGTTATTCACATATACAGCTATTTTTTGGCGGCGGCAGTACCGAAGTGTCTGCACTTTTCAATTGTTCTTGCGATAATTACGCAAATTTCATTCATTTGTATCTTTCTTCATTCCTGCATACTTTTGCATATTTTGACGTCTTCCTGTTGCACTTGTGAACTCGTTGACATATTGAAATGTGTCAGACAAAATTGTTAAAAATAATCTTGAGCGGAAGTGCATATAAATACTATATGTACATGAACATGAGTATACATATATATACTTAGAGCGCATTTATTAACTTGTAATACTTGTAAGCTTTGAAAATAATTACTTATTGTGTTATTTTAAAATATGTTAACAATGTTATCTTTATTTTTATATATGATAAACATATGTAGATGTTACCTTGATCAATGGCTATTAAATAAAAAACTATATACCATAAACACTGTAAAAATTAATTCGCATTCAATAAACAGTTGTACACTGTTAATTGTGTTGCCAGGTTGTCTATTTTATTTTATTCTTTTTTGTTATTAATAAATTACAAGTAATTAAATATTTCCCGCTATTGGTGTTGCTAACTTCATAATGCAACGCCAAAAAGAATTCCATTTGTTTTGGTGTGAAAATTCATTATAATTTGTCTGGAAATTAAGCGTGAAATAATTTTGTTGTTATTATTTTTGCTATTTGTACGCTGTTGAATATTATTTCGATCATTTCACATATATAGATAATCACATATTTTTTAGCAATCATAACTAATTTGCCTTACTTGAAAATTCCCACTATAAGAATACAAAAAAAAAAAAAACAAAAACACAAAAAAGTGGCAGTGTGTGATGACTCTGATTTGCCTGAACTAATTACGTGTATGACGTCAATGAATATAATTATAAGATATATAATAAATAATAAAAACCTAAGTCGATTGTTACACTTCAAACTAGACGTGCGAGCAATTTTATGTACATATGTATTTTGTGTTTGTATATTTATGTATTTATATAATAAAATATTTCTAAAGTCTCACTATTTTTGCTATTGAATAAGCTATTGAATATTTTGTACAAATCACTTCAAAATTATGCGAATCAATTAATGCTGTGGGTCCAGCCTTTTAGTATTTCTTAGCTTAGAGAGAGTGTGAGAGAGAGAGAGAGAAAGAGGGAGAGTGTGGTTTTCCCAGACATTTGTAGCAATAATTTTGAGGTTATCATATGATTATTGATTTTAATAACTATGAGTATTAATATTAAAATTATATTTTATATAACCCTTTATATAGTAGCCAGTTTATCTTATGATTTTGAAATTTTGTTCGCAATCATCGCAAACCGTTAAAATAAATGGCAAAAAGGCAGCTACTAAGAAATAAATAAAATAGAAATAAAAAAAATAAAAAAAAAACCTAAGAAACTGTGGGAACAAGGGTATCTGAAGTGATATAGAGTTAAAGGACTATAAATTCTTCTTCCTAGCTTAAAGTTTCAATTGTTGCTTTAATACTTTTTCACCTTTGGTTAAATGGAACCAACATTTTAAAATAGGTAGAAGACCCTAGAAAATAAGTACTCTACGGCGTTTACGAAAACAAATTTATTTTATTAAAAAAACTTAGGTTTCAAAAGCCTTCAGGGGAAACTATATTGAAAATTATGTAATGCAGGCACTCCCGTAATCTACTTTTTAGTTATAGACCTCCAAATCAAGGTATTATTTATCACTAAAAGCGCTTCGATTTAGATTTCCACTGATAAAGAGTTCGCTTTACTATGATATCCCTAATTAACTACCGAAAACAGTTCTTGATTCTTAATTTTAGCTCTTTACTGGTTAAATGCTGCTTGTGACCATGTATATTTTCTGTAGAAACATTTCTCATTGAAGTGCACCAAAATGTTCAGTTCCCCAGTTTCAGGAGAATCTCAGATTTCCTCTTGCAAAGGTTTGAAATATTTCCCTCAAGGACCTGAATCGTTAATATATTTTTGTTTATTTACGCCGTTCAACTAGAAGGTGTAACAGCGTAAAATTACACCTTCAAAGTCCTCTTCAAAAGACCTCTGCTATCATTGCTGATTAATAAATCGCGCCGACTTGTAAAATCGAAGATTATGCAAATCCATATCACCATTGGAATCGTTCAGCATGCGTCTGTAGTACTCGTTGTTGCTCAATATAGCGTTTCTAGTAACATTTTTACGGATACATTTGCCAATAATCTCATCATCCGGATTCGAAACCAATTTGCTTCCAAGCTCTATGTTTTTTCGTCGATAAGCAATGCACTTAGTAGTACTAGCCACGTCACTCGACCCAAGAAAATCCTGCTCACAATTTGCAAAGCCATCCGCCGGTCCGTAAAAAAAGATTGTAAAAAAATTTGAAATGAAATTAGTTTGATTATAAAAAGTGTTAAAACTGAACAGGGTATAACAGTGTATATCAGCTGATATTGTAATTTTTGTTTTTTCAATGTAATATTTTAATGGAACAAGGAGAACTTCGTGACTTACTAACAATCGTTTGATGAGCTCTCCATCAAGATTGCCATATTGTGGGAACTGTGTTTCGGTAATGCTTTCGGTATTCAGTCATGACCGTGAGCAAGCTTTGATATCTGAACTAAGCAGGTACAGAAAATCTTCCTTTGATAATTTAATAAAGTCTAGAAAAGTTACTCAATCTCAGTCTCAATTCAGGTATAAAAACAGGCCATCAAAAGCTATTTATTTTCTGAAGTAATAGTACTTAAAATTTAACAATTTAAACGAAATTATATTTTGCTATATGAATATAATGAAGGGTATATAATGAAGGGTATTATCATAACATTTATTTTGATTATCATTTCAGCATATATTTGGAAATCAGCGTGCGATTCAAATTAAGATCACGGAACGGAACTTCCTCTCTGATTCTTGCATATCAACTCATCGATCATATCATCTTTTATTCAGACAGGTAAGTTTGTGTACAAACTTGTTTTCAACGTGCTTCTCACCTGAATTTGTGCAAATTATTTGCATTAATTTAAAGAAAGTGGAATTACTTTCCATTTCACGTGGCAACAAGCGTTGATGAAAGCAATTGACGGAGAGGGAGTACAGAGGTGCAATTGTTCTTATTCTTTCGTCTTTTCAATAAAATTTTTTTTGAAGATACGGGAAGATTTAGAGGCGTCATCGTGCTCATATTTTCGATCATTAAGCTAGTCCAGTGTATAATTTACTGCTAGATTGAAGTGTTGATCAAAGTGGAGATCAAATTTTTGCACCTAGAGGTTAAATACATGTACAGTTAGGTTGTTTGTGGAACTGAATAGTACTTCTTCAGCACATGGAAGATGTGGGCGAATGAATAATCTGTGATCACAGTTTTTCATTAATTTCATAATAACCTTTTCAGAGAGTTTTTTAGAGCGTTAGTTTTAGTTGTCGTGTTTAAATTGTTTAAAGGGTCCATCATGTGTATTAAATTTTAAATAGGATTAGAGATTGAGCAATTTTATAACAAAATAGGTTTTCTCAGAACTCTCCAATTTTCTCTACACTTATGGTCGTAATCGAAGCGAGGAGTTCGTGTTTCACAGAAAAGATTAAGTAAACTAGTGCTACAGATTAATACGTACCAGAAACTGACAGTCTTTTAATTATTAAATAAGGTCTTCTCAAAGTATGCGCATCTGTTTGATTCTTGAAATAAGGAAAATAATAAAAAAAAAAGTTTCTTACTCAATTGAAAAATGTGCCTCTCACAGCACCAGAACTCTGAATTTTTTACTTCTTTTTAAAACTTGGACTTTTAATTTTTAATTTAACCAATTTCCCCGACCATCATAAGCTTTTGTTACCAAATAAACCTATTTCATCCTATGCAAGGTTTTCAGTGACATAAATATTTACAACAAATCCTGATACACTCTGTTAAGTCAAAAAAGAATCAAATAATTTTTAATTATCGCATGCGAGAAATATTTATCAGTAAAATCTCATAATAGAAAAAAGTTCCCACCTTCTCCAATAGCCAACGATTATTGCTCACACGCATATCCGCACACATTTATACACTCATATTTATGTGTTAGTATGTGTCACATGTTGTTTTTGTTGCTTTTTTTTACTCATTCACCCATTACGTTGACTTTAGCTTTGACAAATCAAATTCTCATGTTCCATAGCCATATAATGGAATGCAATTTAATTGCGGGGCAACCTGGAATTGCGGCAAATTCACATTGATATGCGCACAAGCACGCAGTTAAGCAATAATATTGGCATATATTGTTAATTAATCGCTGAGACAATTCAAATATCGTTCAAATGGCGCGCTCGCGTGCATATTACGTATACGCAATGCTGTTCGAACGATTACAAATGTGAATGAATTGTTTTGATATTTATTCACGTTTCTTTTTCCTTGCATAATTTGCTTTGTTCTATGGGTACTTACAACATTGTAGATTTGTGTGTATGTATGTTCATATGTACATATGTGATTTATTTCAAGTTGGACAAACACGCCTACTCATTCAATTCTATCACTGGCGGTAAATATTATGTGTACAAAATGCAAATCATATATAGATATATACACAAATATACATATGTAAGTATTAATTAGAAAAATCTTTAACAAATTTATTTGTTATTTAAACTGTTATTTTCTACATATTGTTAATTATAGGCTTTCATTTATTTGTTCGACAACAAAGTAATCTGTGATTTTCATATTTTTCACTTAATTTTTGTGAATTTTTTTAATTCTTTTTCATTACTATTGTTGTTGGTAATAGTATTGCGACATGCGATGCAGTTTTGTGTGACAATATTTTACTTTTCTTTCCACGATTACATAATATTACATTATATTATATGTGTTCGTACACAGCACGAATTACATTCAGCACGAACTTGTAATTGCTGGGCTTAACCGCCTTTGATGTGTAATGTAATCATAACTCATTGTTATTGTATTATTATTATTGCATTTTGATGACAATATTATAAGAGTAGGGTATATTTCTAAAGGGTTTTCTAAACAATGGGTTGGCTTGGTATTATATATGGCCATACAGTTGCTGAAGTTTCATGCTTTATACACACGAAAATGTCAAACGAAACAGCTCTCTTTACTTCTCTCTCTCTCTTTTCGAAATATTTGGCCTAAGCAAAATAGTTTCCGATATAAAGTTTTTTAACTCAATCGATATTTTTTAAAACGATTACCAAGACCAAAAAGTATTTTTTGTAAGTTTTGTAAAAGTAAAATATATAAATATTTGGAAGCGTTTTTGTCCCGAAACCCTACGAATCTTTTCATCCCATACAGGAATCTTCATATTCAACGCTTTCATGATTTATGATATTATATACGCAATATATTGAAAGGTACTTGCGTATTTTTTTTTTTTTTGTCAAAAGATAACTGTCGTTTTAACATCACTTTTTGTAACGGAAGTTGTGCCTTTCGGCTGAAGTAATTCTCAAAAGTCCCGAAGACTTAGTTTAGTTTATAGTTACTTAGTTATTAGTTTGGTTTATCGATGCAATCCATGGAGATTAGAGAAAATATGGCTTCGCTATCTATAATTTATATTAGGTATCTTTTCACTAGATTCTCTTTCTATAAAAGCTCTGTAATATTTTTTAATATCTTTTCTGACTCTTCGGAGTTTAACATCGTTAAATAAAATAGTAAATAAAAATGAAAAATTATTGTTAATTCCTTCTTTGTTGTAGCGGAGCACATCGGGAAACCTCTAGTAAGGTTATAGATATCATAAAGAGGAGGATAGTATTTAATATGTCTTGTTGATTTCGATTTTTTCGATTTTTTCTTTAAAGAATTAGAAGAGAATTCAATAGATTTTAATTTCACTTATTTGGGAATTATTGTCGAAATTCAGCAAAATTTCGTTTTTAAATTAAATTAAAATTTAAAATTAAAATTTACCAATCTTAAAGTAGGTGAAGGCCTTATTGTTTACACTTGCAATTAATATACAAAACCGCTCAGAATAGTATATTGTTTAAAGCCAACAAGCATGTGAATCAAATCGAAGTAAAAGTGAGCAAAATGCGGCAAAAAATATTTCAAATCAGCGATTTTCGAATGCAAACAAACAAAAATTGGAAAAGTGCCACAAAAAGGCCAAACAGATAATTTTCTTATTTTCATTGAATGTTGAGAACTTTAAAGCCCATATATATACAATAATGTAGGTATGTATTGATGTTGGTATGAAAAATGGAAAGCGTATTAATTAAGAGTTTATTATTTCAAGCGTATAAATTACAATTGCACGCATAAATATTTAAGTCATGAAAACCAATTAAATGCAACAACACCAATCGTGGCAATTTTAACATCATTATACCTGATATGGACATATATATACAGACATATAGGGGCATACATACAGACGTACACATTTTTACTGCGATCAATTAGTGAAAGAAACATTTCTTTTGCACACACAATACGATATTATCGTTAGTATTTTACAATTTACAAATTCGCATATTAAAATCGCACAACTTAGTTGTTGTAATTATTGTTATTGTTGTGTTGTTTTCAGCTATAAAAAGATATAATTAAAATTTTCACAATTTATTCAATGCCAAATTCACTTTTGGCAAGCTGCGTGTGGCAAGTGAACGGTTGCTGATACATGGATACATATGTATATACTTATGTACATACATACAATACGTACATAGCACTACAGTGTCGATTGAACTATTTTCCGCTTGTATATATAATAAAAATTTGAATTTTTAAATAGTATTCTTTCGATAGAAAACGAGAGGTGTCAAGCATCAATCACGCATTTCGTGGTATTTGCACGTACATACATACATATGTATAGATGGTGCGCCATATTATATTTCGTTGTATTGATTAACCGCAAAAACAAACCTTCTACAATATAATATTTGAGACGTTTTTACTTTATTGGAACTATTTTTTCATAAAGAACATCAATCAAGTGTATGCTTTATTGCCGAAATCAAAAAGAGTACTTTGAGCTGAGTTCTCCATTTCATGATTTAGGCATGAATGTTTGCCCTGAGCTCATAAATGAACCGAAGATTACTGAGATACACTTTGCTTTTCAAATGATGCCACTAAAAGAAGGGGTAATAAAATCTGTAGCCCTGGGTGTTTAGTCACTTATCAGGCGTCATGAGAACTTTTGTTGAAGAAATTGAATAGTTAGATTCTCATTTTGACCTGGCACACCATCTTGTTGAAACTGATAATCGTCAAGATCTTTTTCCAAGTTCCACCATTTGCGGGTATAGATATTTAGCCAATATCTATCGATATCGATTTTCATCGACTATTTCGTTTTGTTTGACAAAAATATAGCCCAATGATGATTTTGGTCCAGACACCCACCTCTATTGACATATCATAACCCTCAAAAAAAGGGTTTTGACAATGCATTATGAGAGTAAGAAAAGATAATAATGGAATTTCTGGAATGGGGAATGAATATTGACATTTGGATACAAAATGACGGCTACGGGATCAATCTAAGGAATGCCAATTTCTCAAGACGGTCTCGACGAGCGAAATGTTTTTTAATACCTTAATAAAGTTTACACATCCTGTATATATAAATAAATATCTACAATTTCAACACCTATGCAATACAAATTTATAACTAAACACAATTACCAACAAATAAGTATATATAAGCAACAATAGAAAATTTCCTAAAATATACCCAAAACTTAACTGTAATTCAAACCCCTGCTCTACCCTTCTCAATTAATAAGCCAAAACTAAAGGCTAATAAACTCTGTGCCGAAAATCAGTGCTTTATCTTAATAAAGGCAAACATTTTGAGTATTTCTTTAACTTTCTAGCTTTTCATTACCTCATAAACTAATGGTGTTTGATAATACAATACCTAATCTTATCTTAAAAACTTAGTTGCTGCCACTTAATTTGCACTTGAATCACTTCTAAGCTTGCCTACACTTCTATCGAGACGACATGTCATAATTAATTGCCGTTATCTGTTGTTAATTGTCATTAAATTGTAGCTTTTATGATATTATGACGTTTAGCGTTTATGAGTTGATTTTGATTTCAAATTGTTAAAATTGTGCGAGTTAAGTCGGTACTTTTATTGTACCTGTATATATAATATATGGGCATACAGATAAAATCACAGCAAAGTAAACATGTAAATTCATAGTTTTCCGGTTTGCTTTGCCATACAACCGTTTGATAGACGTGTTATGATTAACTAGTTGCAAAACTACTTACATATCAGCCAAATTAAATATCATATCCTATCATAGAAGTAAGGTTTCATGAAACGCTTTAAGATCGTTGCTGTTTCAAGCAAAGTAACATGATGGCTAAATGACTTTTTGAATACAAAATATTTTTGTTTCGAAAAAGCATTATATTTGCTAAATTGTGCTCGAGGATTTAAGGAATATTAACCGAAAGTATCTGAATTTTTCAAACGTCTTAAGCTAGGGAGCCAGGGAGCGCATAGAGGTAGCGATTATGCGCGATTATGCGCGGTTATGCTTCGTGATAGCTAACCGCCTGACCCAGAATCACCTCATTGACTTTGCTTCTATACAATTTGAAGCTAAAATATGTTTCCAGCTTTTCCTGTATTTTTAATTTCTGCAAAATTTTCAGATTTTGCCATATATCTTAACTGTTCTATGTACATATATGTATATGGTATTCTTTGCTCTCTTCCCATTGGTATTGTAACTCGTCAGTACTATTAGAACTCATAATCTGTATATATATTTATATATTTATATATTATCACTCGTTTCATCGATCACTTAATCATTCGGGAAATATTGTCTCGACTCGCCGAGACGGAACTCTAACGACGTCTCATGTGATCAAAAAGAACTGGATCTCTTTGAGAGGCCAATAACTGTCCTCGTGATCGGTTTGGCGGATAGATCTACCCTGCCTTTGTTCCTATAAGTACTATTACTATAACGCTATTAGTATTATACTACAAGTACTATTTTCTTTGATTCCGAAGTCAACTGCTTTTAGAGTTTTCTATCTATACAAACAGATTCTAGATCCAAATTTCATCAACTGTTTCAAAGCGATAAAGAAAATTCCAGAATCATGTTTAAACATCGCTTAGCACTGCATTTGGTGCACAATCATCTCAAATCCTTCATTTTCGTATTTATGCTAGAATTCAACTGATTTTATAGATAATTTCTTTAGCATTACTAAACCTTCTTCCTAGCCTTTATCTGGAAATTTTTGCCTTCTATTCTTTCTTGTATATTTTCCCATTTAAGAAGTTAGTTTCACTGAATATTTCGAGATTGGACACTCGGTTCTCTCGACAGGCAAAGCTCGATTATAGAAAGATCCTAGGGTTCTTACAGCCATATAGTTCGTCAAAATGGTTAAAATCTCCAAGCTTCTGAAAATTGGGAGATCCCACCAAACGCAGGTTAATTAAACCTATGTTTCCATTGGATACATTTTGAATGATTCGCCTTAGAACAATTTCACACTTCTTATGTTTTATTCGCACATCAAAAATACTGAAAAGAGGTGACCTCTATTAGAAAATACGTTTTCTACGTTTTTATGTATTGCTTTTGGTGGGGTTCAAGCCCATGATATTAGGGGGATCTCAAATTAAATTTAGTAAGTATTTAAATGGCCCAATAAATTAATAAATGTCGATCCAAGTTCTCTAGAACCAGTCGTTTGATATCAAAAATTTGCATTTAATCGGGAGCGGGATCAATATCGGGATCAAATGTTATTTCAAACGTGCCTCTAAGCAAAAATGAATTTCATATTACACATATTTTCCCATATATGTATATATATGTTTAAATATGTATAACAACAAACATAACGCTTCGAAGAGAACTTTGCATAAGTGATCGTGTCATCCAAGCCAAAGAACCATATCGAATTCGGTACGAAAATGGCAAGTAAAGTTCGTCAACACAACTTCGATTTATATATATATACACACGAGTACGGAGAAATAACAGTAAAAATAACAAATGAACAGAAAAACACCAAAACGGAACGGCCCATGGTGTAAGGGTTTTTCCCCCAGAGTTGGGAAAAAATCGTCAAATTACCAAAGAGCGAGCAGAGAGCACCTACCGCGCTGCCAATAAAAATAGAGTGGCTTAAAACACTGGCAAGACTAGTTACTGACATTTGTGCGGCCGAGGAGCCAGACCAATAAGATAAACAAAGCAACAACAGCAAAACCATATTTAGCGCTGCAGGCTTTTGATACCTTCGGAGCAATTCGGAGGAAAAAATTGCAAAAAATCGTGCTTTTCAACTTTAAATTTGATGAGTAAGAAATTTTAAAATTCAAACACAAACAAATTGTTAAACTGGCAGCGTATGGAGCAAACCGTACAAAAACAAAAAGCAGCAGCCGCGATAGCCACGTGAGCGCCAACGGCGGCGTGTGAGGAGTGTATGGTGTGCTAGTTGCGAGCGCACTTGTGAATGATTGAGCTGCGCTCACAGCTGGAGCGATTTGGAGCAACAAAGCGGTTGGGTTTGGTCGCCAGCGAACCAGCCAACAAGCCAACCAGCCGATCGTGCGCTCGTCTCAAGAGCGACATACACATATTAACTAAATATGACTAGCTTCGACTCATCGTTGCCTGGCTGGTTGGTTGACGGCGCCCGATCGTTCCGACTTCAATGCGCTTTTGCGGTCGCGATCACAGCCACGAGGCGCCAACCATAAACAGTACCGTGGTAGACGTTTGTAAGAAAACACTGGGATACGCTCAACTTGTCGCCGCTGAGCTGAGACAACGGTTTAAACGACAACATCAACATCGACGAAGCTACAAAAAAAACCAGAAAGACAATAAATAAATAATTAAAATAATATTAAGTCTATAAAGGCAATAAGCGCGCATATTGAGGAAGCACAACGCCATGCATGTACATAAGTACAGTTTCGGGTTGCGGAAATATGTTGAAATACTGTAATCAATAAAATTTAAATTCAATAAAGACTGCTAAAAGCGACTGTGAAAGCTCATAGCGAAAGGGGAGTGCAATCAAATTTTTCTTTTTTTGCTTTTTGCTTTTGTTTTTGTTTTCGACTGATTACGAGTAATCAATGACATTTAATGGCAAATATATACATGCATACACACATACACACATACATGCCGAGACATTGTCAGGCGCGGAAAACAAAATAAAATAAATAGTACAAAGTGCAAAGCAACGTAGCTACGAAGCAGCCGCCAAAGTGAAGCAAAAAAGTGTAAAAAAAAAAGTGTAAATTCATTATTAATATTATAAAGCAAAGAAAGTAAAATGTTGAGATTCGGTGGGGAGCTAATATAACAACAACAACAACAACAACAAAAAATACCAAAAAAAACTTGCAAACAAGCAACGTAAACGAGACTAATAAATACCGAAATCACATAGAAAAATATATACAACAGAAACTATACAACAACAAAAAGTCTACAAAATCGACAAAAATCTACAACAACAACAAAATTACCGAAAACGGTTTGCAAAAAGTATTAAATACAAAAATCGAAAAAATAGAACAACAACAAAACTATATAAAAATAAAAATAAACAACAACCACATATCGGAATACCGCAGAGATAACGTCCAAAATCGCAAGGCGACTGCTGGTAGGCAGTGGCAAAGGGTTGCCGTCCGCTGAAAGGTTCGATTGAACAGCAGCTACAACAACATAAATAACAACAACGACACGCTCAAACAACGCTAATTAAATAGAAAAGCAGTAAGCGCAAGCAGCAAGTGAGAATGCACAACAACAACAACAACACAGCAAAATAGATTATATAAATAATTTAATAATAAAAAAAAACCAGCAATAACAACAAAAGCAACAAAAACAACAAAAACAACATATAACCGTACAAAGCGCAACTGTTGTGTAGAGGCAAGTGTGAAAATGCTGCAAAGCCAATTATATACTTAGTAATACAAGTGGAACGGGCGCGAGTGGGGGTGAAAAGCGTCAAGTCGCAGGCGAAAAATTTCAGCCAAGCGGCGCACACGACGAAGAAGTTGAAGAATACAGATTACATACATATTTTGCTACACCTGGAGCTGACACGCCATTTATTAGCGGTTAAGGGCTGACTTGGTGAGCGGGTGCGGACGTTTTGAGTTTGGGAAGTAAAACAAGTCACCGTGACCGGAGCACGTTGTGACGACGTGCAGCTGCTGAACGCTATTTGGATGCATTTTAGCGAAGCAACAACAATAATAATAGTGATTAAAGCAATTTTGTGATATAAGAAGTTGTGTAAATGAGTGCAAGGAAATATATTAGCATTATACAAAAGTGAGGTTAAATAATACCTAATAATTAATTTTTGGAAAAAACAAAAACAAACAATTTTTTTCATCAGCTCGAAAATTTCCAACGAACAGTGATAGTGAAGCTGGCTTACAGTCGTTAATTGCGTTTTAGAAGCAAGTAAACAAACAACTAATACAACTGTGGAAAAATAAATAAACGCTTTTTGCGCTTTTTTTCGAAAGACTGTGTTTTTTAAAGCAACTGGCCGATTAGCAGATTAAAAGCAATAAATAATTGCGAAAATAAAAATAAAAAATATATCATTTTGAACTTGAATAAGCCAACACATACATGCATACATACCTGCATACATACATATACACACATTGTTAACTGTAAACAAACGACATTGGCGCTTGCAATAGCAAAAACAAGGAATAATTAACACAAATTAACAACAACAAACGCAGCTAACACTTGTAAGCGCAAGCAGCGCGTCAATTATTCAACTAGTCAGGCAGTCAGTCAGTCAGTCAGTCAAGTGCGCTTTAAGCGGTGCACAACAACAACAAACAACACCAGAGTACCACAAAAACAGGTTTGTCCAGCAAGGTCAACCGGCTAGCACCGCCAAATAAAGCGAATAGGAAAGCAATCGAAAACAAATCACTCCAAACAATTGAAACGTTAAACAGACCAAAGCAGCAGGCATACAGACACGCGCTTCCGAAAAAAAAAATTGCCGAGAAAAAATCAAATCAAATCCTTTGTGACAACCGCCAAAATGGATACGACACTCACCACCTGGTTTAGTTGCAATGAGGAAACACAGTGTTACGACAACAACAACAACAACAACAACAATAGTAGTAGTAGTAGCAACAATGCGGACAATGAGAACAACAATATGTACAACAGTCATAGCAACAAAAATAACAATAACAATAACAATGACAATAGCAATTGCAATAGCACTAATTATGCCAACACAACTGACGCACAAGACACATTTAATCAGCGCAAGACCAGCGAACTACGCCAGACGCGTTTGCAACGTCAGCACGAGCAGCTGCATCACTCACCAACACAACAATTAGTGCAATCACCTGACACTCCAAGTTCAAATCAAACTCCAGCGGCGCAAATTACACAGCACGCGCACGGCGAGAAGTCGCGTTCCCCCAGCATAGCACCGCGTTTGACACGACGCAAGCGTCTGCAACGTCAAAAGCCCACCGAACTGGACGATGCCGATTTTGCCTATGCCGCCGATCTGGAAGAGGAGGATGAAGAAGAGGAGGCAGTGCTCAAGCAGCAACAACCGGTGTCCACCATATATAATGTGGCACCAATGATGCAAACAATGTGCGCTGGTGAGCTACACGCACCCACATATGCAGAGAAGCGCTTAAACCACTTCCAGCAGCAACACCATAGCACACCATTCGACGGCCAGCCATCATCCTTGCCGAACTGCTTTGCAACCGCCGCTTCGATCACCACTTTTCACCAACAACATCAACAACATCAACATCATCAACAGCATCACCATCAAATGCATCAGCATCATACACGCGAGCGTCGCCTCAAGCATGAGGAGTCCTTCGACTCGTCGACCACCACAACAACAAACACCACCGATACGCCAGCCAGTCCGGCTAGCCCATCGTTTCGTCGCCATAATTTCGCCATGTTAAAGCGTGATAACTCCACACACTCGGAGTCATCGAGTCGTTATTCGAGTGTGGATAGTTTATTGGAGGCGCGGAAACCAGATCCAGAAGCAATATTGATCAATTTGGGTTTCGGTCCGATTGGTTCGGAGGATATACTCTCACGCATACCGAAACGTTTTCTCAAGCCGTCTCAGGTGCGCGGCATCGACACAGAGGCTTTCATACGTCGCCTGCAATTGGCCAACAATCTTGCCGATCACAGTGTACTGGGCTATCGTGGCCTTACCGGTAATCCGGATATACCGCCGTCACGTATCGTCGCTAAAATTATGCAGCGTTTCGAAGTGAACGAGCGCAAAAAGTCAATGGGGTCTATTGAGCATATCATTTGACAGCGTTCGGTATCGGGTATGCCGGAATTCATTCGTTCTCAGCAGTGCCAAATAAGTACTTTTATGTTTTGACAGAGAAGAATATGTTGTTACTAAATTACTAATATTTAAATAAAATTTTTATCGCTTAAATAATTTTAGTAGTTCTACATCTAGTTATTGGTAGTTTTAGTGACTAATTATGGACAAAAAGAATATTGTAATTTGCCATTGTACTTAACTTCGGTTGAACATTATTAAGTGAATATATTGAAAAATGTTACTTAATTTATTCTTATTAAAATAAATAAAATTTTTTTTTAATTTTGAAAATATCTAGTTTTTACTCCCTGTTTTTATGTGCGCATATCAAGGCTATCTTTGCCTATTTTGCTATTTGGTTTTGAAGTGTTGGGCTTTCTAAGAGCAATGAGTTGCGACACTTTCAATAGTCAAGGAAGCGCCTCAACTTTTGGATTTTTTCTCATTTTCTCGAAGTTAATTTTATTTCCAACGGTTCGGTGAAGGAGAAATCGTGAAGCTGGAAAGTTTGTAAACTTTTTAATATTTCAATAAAAATATGTACCTATCTTCCTTCTTTATAACCTATTTCGTTCTTTTATCTATCATTCATTTCATTTTATCAACATTGAACATTCAACATGAAGTTGTAAGGCTTGATCGAAATTAAAAACTTCTGCTACTCGAAGCTTACGCCGACTTATTGTGTCAAAATTTTGACAGTTCGTTGACATTTCACGCGTCAATTTTGAGATAACTCTGGTTAGAAGATTTTCATTGAATTATTTAATTTTTCTGCATCACATGAACTCATACGAATGCACTCTCCACATAATTTTTAGGTTCGGTAATGATTTTTTTACAAAAAATTAAACTCACTTGAGTTTCAAGCTAGTCAAAATAACCAAGCTTATGTTGCACAATCACCACTAACTCACCTAATCTAACTTATCAAACTTCAAATTTTGTTTGGTACATCATTTAAGACGTTAGGCCAGTCTAAAACCTTCAAAAAACCCGTAAATTTGACTATTTATTCTGAAAGTAAGGAAAAAGGAATCGGTTTTCAATCTTTCAGGCTTGAGGCATTTATTTGAGTGTATAGAAAATTTGTATGTCAACATTTTGATGGAAAAATTTTAAAAGGGCCTCAACTTGCGACGGTGATTCTAGGAACTCGTCATCTGAAATGAAGCAAAAGAGTGGTTCTTAATCTACATAAGCATTGCTAGTAAAGTAGGTAAGTGCTTAGCCTTACAATAATTCTTCACAAAATGGGGGACTTGCAAAAAAACACGAAGTTAAATTTTTTGTAATTTGCACAGTAAATTAATTATAAAAAAATTGCAACAATATTAAAAGGCACAGTTAAAATTTCAACAGGATGCGTACGATCGTCACTCCTAGTACCACTGTCGCCCGATTCGAAAATAGAAGTTTCGATAAAAACGCGTTTAAAGTTTAACATGCTGAAGCTGCCTGACTCTAATACTGCGACATCACAGCGGATTAGACAGGGCCTTTTTTCCACTATTCTCTCAGTTGAATAATATTTTTATTGGCGTTTTCCAGTTATAAATCTGAAATGAAACTTTATAACTCCGGGCCTTAGGAAGTCCTTCGAAGAAGAGTATGTAACCCAACAGTTCACTTTAAGCCTGCTAAGAAATCTAAGAAATCTGTAAAAGACAGACGAAAGAAATGATATTTTTTTATTGATATGGTCTTCTCATAATTCTTTGTTGGCTTTGAGTACAAATTTTTTTTTGAAATTTTCAATTGATTACATTTCTTAGACCTTGTTATCTGAAAAATTCTATTGCTCCTACTACTGATGACCTAATAATCAGCATAATTCCAATTAATTCGAATCATCGAATTTTTTATCTATTCGAATACCACTAATTGAGTATCAACGAATAGAAATTTCGAAATAGCAAAATACACCGCTATTTATGCTTACAACCCTTTACCACACATATTCTATACAATTACCATACAATTACCATACAATTATTTAAAAATAGACACAGTAATACCTGAAAATAGAAATTCAAACAATAGCTTGCACAAAATGCACACAAAGGTGGTATTAGTTAATGAAAAATAAAAATCATGCAGAACAACAACAAGTTGCGTTTGCCGAGCGTTTGTGCGTTCAAAGCGAATTCACTCTTATCTCATCGAAAGTATCGACGTCAAAGGCCAAGAATGCGTAAATAGCCCAATGTACTGTTTGCCGTAATGCCAGCAATGAACAAATAAATAAATTCATAAAAATTAAATATCTATGTGCGACTGTGTATGTATGCATGTATGTATGTAAGCATGCAACTTCTATAGTTTTGTTTGTCAATAGGCACATACACTCATACACTCATACACTCATGCATATTTATAAAGAAAGCCAATGCCTAAAATGCCTAAAATACCACGCCCATACTTCAGACCTTCATACATATTTACATACATTTACATATATGTGTGCTTTCTTGTAAAATGCCAGGAATGCGTAAAATCACTGAACGCTCCTTCGATTTCGTCGACACTTCATTGAGCGCTTCACGGCAATTGCCAATTAGTGTAAATGAATTTCAACTGCAAGCGATTGCATTGCGGACAATCACAGGCAATTGAAAGTAATCATTAAGCGTTGCTGCAAAACGATTTCTGGAAAGCGATATGATAAGTGCACAAACATATAAACATATATGGATATTTATGTATGTATGTACTTGGCCCACGAATGCCAAGATGTGACGGCATATACATATATGTGTGTGTGTATGTTATAAATGTCTAGCTGAAAAGATGAGCATAGGCATATAGCTGTACTTATGTGCTTAGGTTATATGCACTCAACATCTATGAGTACTCAACACTTTCGAACACTCCCATAATTAACCCTATAGTGCTAAAAATTGCTATTTTATGGTAGAGTAAAAATTCTATATGAAAATAGTAACACAAAAAGTGGTATAAAGTTTACGTAGCATCTATGGCTAGATAACATTCCCTATATAACAGAAAAGCAGCCGAATTCACGGCTTTTGAAATCTGCATATTGAAATCCGGAACAAAAGTGCGCTAAACTTATTATAGCTTCGAGTTATCTTATTGAGAAAAAATATGCTAGGAGACCTAACTAAGAGCACCGACTTAGAACTTCATAGTTGATGGAAGCTTTACTTCACAGACACTTTCATTAAAATCCTTCTTAAGATGTTAGTAACAGTATAGTTCAAGTCCAATGATTGCTATTTAATGTTTTTCTTCTGGTGTTATCAGGCGCCAACTGACATTTCTATTGGAATGTTCGACATACTTAACCATGACACCACTCCGAAAGTTTCGATATGTAGCATAGCATATGTAAGCATTATTAAGCATAGCTTGGGAAATATTAAATTAAACCATGCACAATTTCGTGGATTATTTTTCGAAAATTTCGACATGGATTAACAATACAAGAACACAGGGATGAACTAAAGTGCATCTACGAACAACAAGCTGCATCTTCATTAAAATTAATCGACATGTAACTCCATTTAGATTTAGAGCATTGCAAAAGGATCAGTATTGATTGGTATACAACCATTACTTTGCCAAAATATTTAGTGATATTCGTAAGAAGAACAAAAAGACAGGCAACTTCCTTCACAAAACCAATGTGAGTTCATAGACATCGGACTGACAATGGGGGTTTTTGAGAAAAATTTCGAATTTGTGGGTCATTCGCAGTACAGTTCTAATTTCGCACACAAGAATGGCTTTTTTCTTCTTTTTCCCTTACAACAACAACAAATTGATTTTGGAACTCGAGATAATGATGACAACTGAAAGAAGTAATGACGAACTCAAAATTCATATATCAAGTTCGGCTCAGAGGAACTGCATAAAAGTTTCGACTTTTCTTGCCCATATTAATGGCAGTTTTTGGGACCCAATTTAATGAAATTAAACCGTTTTTCAGCTGTAGTTTTTCACAAAAGGGTTAATTTAACTATAAACAACCATTTTGAGTAAGATTTCAATTTGCAGGTGTGTTGTGTGTATATCAAGATAATAGGCAAGGCGCGCTGAGAAAAAAAGTACAAACGCACCGAGAGGAACTTCAGTATCTATATCATGCATTATTCAGTCTAGATTAATCAATTTCAACAAACGTTCAACATTTTATAGGAGTTCGCATCATACACGTCTACTTCTATTTTATTTTGAAATGCAAATTGAATTGTTCGAAATTGAACATGAACAATGTGTTTATTCTGAAATTCATGTCAACCGTTAAAATGTAAATTACAGTCAGCTTGCGCTCTATCTTTAACCACGGGCCATTTATGTCAATTTAAAAATAAAAAACTAGGTTTTGCATTTACATATGTGTATATTTCTACCACTGATATGACATCCTTATACTTACTTTTCGATGGAGAAATCAAATGTTTTGTTATTTTTATTCATTTTGCTTCTTTTTTTGCTTGAAACCCGAATTGTACCGCCATTTTGGTCACGTAGCAGGTGTAACTGTGAAAAAACGAATTGTTTAAGCAATCGAAAATTTTTTCAAATTTCGATTTATATATACATATATATGTATATGTGCATGTATGTAGATTCTCAGTATTTCTTCTTCCTGAAATAAAGTTGGGTTAAAAGAATTTAATATGTATGTAAACAATATAAGTCGATGGTCATAGACGAGTCTGCGACTATTACTCGTTGCTTCAAATCTTTTGGAAGAAAATAACGGTTTATTTTTCGCAGCTGTCGGCAAAATTTTCTATCTATGAGTAGCAAGAATTTTTCTCGCGCTGTTCGCTATGTAATATGCACTACTGGACCATTCTCACAACAGTCGGATCTACGTAGCCGGAATGGGCCCGGGCTTATGTGCGGTGAAAAACTGTCAACTTGGCAGCATTTCTCAAAATCATTACTATATCTGGTATCTACAAGTTAGTCTAGGAGTTAGCAATTAATGGATGTGGTCAAAGAAATTATTTAAAGAGTAATTCCTTTAACAAGTCCAATTTAGTCCACAAATCTTCGTTTTTTATTTTGTTTCACTAGTTAGAAGTTCACGTTTATATAGAGTTTTAATGCAAGCATAAAAATATTTAATTGCTCTAAATCTTCCAACTTAAATGTCATACTGTTAAATGCATAGTATATACACGTCTACATACGAGGATAGCAATTTATATTTCTGGACTAAGAATGAAAAATAATAGTAAATATTTAAAGCGAACCATTGCATTTCTTTGAACCCATTTTCGAAATACTTCACCAAGTTCGAAATATATATTTAGTATAGCTCTGGCGTCGAATGCCCTTGACCAAGTACTTTTTCTTGATGCGAGAGAAAAACAGATTTTATTAGGGTCTAAGCAGGACTGTAAAGCCGATGGCCTACCGATTCGATGTTTGGGCAGTCGAAAATATTTTTAGCAGAACCGTCTGGAAGCTTACATATTCATAATAAAGAATGACATGAGTCTCTTTTTATACTAATATCCGAAAATACCATAATCTCAGAAATACTCTCGCAGAATAAATATCTTCCTTATTATGTAAGCTTTCAAGTCACAGTAAAGTGAGCTCTTTCTTCTATGGTTAGACTTCCTAATTGAAACCTCAGATAGAGTTTTACAACACTAAAAGCCTCCAACACCAGAAAACGAAAACATAACCCTATTATACATACATTAATTGTTTGTTGTCCAACATTTTAATTGCAGTATCTCCACGCGCTACTTAATGTCATGACTTAAAGTGAGACAGGTTTTGACATATTGTACTTTTATAAACGAGTATATACATATATACAAATATACATGACTAAATTCAAATTTCCAGCTGCAGCTAAACAAAAAACCCGAGATGTTTCTATACTATTTAAACATTGTAATTGCCAAGTGTGAAGAGCATTTAAATAATTTAAAAATATTTAAATACTATGGCAATTGATGTTATTGACAATATACATATACATATGTGTTTGTAGTATACATATAATGTACATATATATCTAGTTAATATGAGAATTCTGCATGACGGCTGTTATATTTTATAATCCTTATAGGAAGCTTCATTTCTTGAATGGACTATAAATTAGTTATACAAAAAATTTACAATAAACATATACATGCATGTATCCGACAAAATAAAGGATTACAAAGAAGTAGAAGTAGACAAATATTGGCCATATCTGAGTCGCGGAATACTGTCCTTTAGGCAGAGTTATTTCGATATGGTACACGGAATGCACTGGGAAAACTTGATGGACTCTTGGCAAAACATAAACAGAAAACTATTAAGATTAATAACAATAAATACACGAAAGAAACTAAAGGGGTATAAAAGAATGGATTAACTTGCTTGCGAACACACTTTCCTGCGAGTACGCATAAATATAATGTCAACGGAATGGGGCCCACTGTATCCAGTCAAACACCATCACACTCAAAAGGTTCTTCAATTCTCGTACTGGTTAATATTAATTGCAGTAATATTTTAAGCAATTTTTACAACATTTAAATTTATTTACTTAAAATTTTGCGAAAGCTCTCAAAATTAAATACGCTCACTTGCTGAACAGCTTAAACATTTCCCATTACACAGCGCCATCTCACGTCACTACAAATCTACTTGCATGTAAAACGCAAAGTTGTCATAAAATCTTTGTCAATTATGCCGTCAGATGTCGCAACAACTACCAACTGTCATATGTTATTTTAATATTTCTCCTTTGTTTTGTTTTGATTTTCCATGCTTATTTATTCCCTCGTTAATTTCATATGTGTTTTTGTGCCGAATTGTGTTCATTGGCGACTGGTTTCAAAGTCGTCGACGTTGCTTTAATTATATATGTGCAAATCAGAAACTTTCCAAAACGCAATTGCATTTCAAACAACGAGCTTGCTACTTTTACAAACGCTCCAACGAAGTTTATACATTGTTAACTGTCGAATACTTTAAATTTACGCTAATAAATATCTTTTCCTGTGATTTTCTATAATTCTTTTTTCAAAATGTGTGGAATTATTTACAATGGCGAACAAAAGCGTAGCTTTACCAACGCTACAGCTATCACAGCTACGGCGAAATGTCTGTCTGGAGCACAGCAGCATCTGGAATAGAGAATGCTTTGAATACACAGCAACATCAACAATTCAAGGCAATCCATTGTACAAGCAGTAACAGCATACAGAGTGCTAATGCAGGTGGTTGTAGCGGTACAAACAACAATCAACACAGTAAAATCTTAGCCAGTCAAAGTCTTACAGCTATTGGAAGTCTCGCACATCTGCACAATATCAATCATTCACCAAACGGCAGTGGCAGTGGCAACACAAGTACTTCCGGCACTGGTACGGGTAGTACACCGCATCTGGGACAACATTTTCACACTTCTGCACTATCTGCTGCTACAGCAACCGTAATTGCCGCAACAGCGGCTTCACTAGCTTCAGGACATCCCAACGCACATAACAATAATAACAACGGCAATCACAACAACAATAACCATTCTAACACATATCAACGTAATAATAGCATTACTCAGTATACACCACCGAATTCCAGGGTAAGTATGGGGTCATGTGCTTTAGTGGGGCGGCTATATAATAGGCTTAAAATTGAATATTTAATATTAAAATGCTATTTATTTAAGATAAGAAACAAATAAGCGATTGTTTTTGTTTGTGTATGAATATGTTGGTCGTCAGCAAAAGCGAACGGTGGCCGCCCGGTCAGTACACTCGAAAGATTTGGCGCAGTTAAGCACAACGTTTCACCTGTTAACAAATATATATATACAGCCAAAGCTGGCTGTTGATTGTGTGCGGGTGATTGCACATGAGCAAGACAAGTAAAACCGGCAAAGCTAATTATTTTAGAAATTGTTTTTTGCAAAAATACCAAAAGGTTCCGCAAAGGTTGCGCTTATTTCATATTTTGCTTGAGTTATACCAGCTAAAATTCAAGTTTGCCTAATAAGTTTTATAGCAAAAGTCAGCAGCCGTGTATTGGCACATCGAAAAATATAAATGCAATACTTTTGCCTCGTTTTCTTTTTATACATGCATATATGTATGTAAGTATGAATGTACGTAATTCAGATGCCATATTTGCAATCATATCACGAAATGGGCGTTGCTATTTCAAGCGGAAATTGTTATGTGAGCAAACTTGCACCGCATTCAACATTTTTTGAAACGCTCGATAGGAAAATTGGGAAAATAATACAGAATCATAATACAATAAACAGATAGAATCCGTTGAATTTTCAGAAATAAACAGCACATGCTTATAAATTTTGCCATTTTCTATTACAACTTAACTTACAATAGAAAAGTTGTAAGTTTTTCAATTCAAATATTCTTATGTAATATTATTATTCAAAAACTGTCCTCTAATTACAATTTTTTGTTAGCAGTTTTTTTTTGTTGCATACTACATCCAAATTTTATTGCTTAATAACGTGTATAAGCACTGATAAAAGACCAACCCAAATTAATTATATGTTATTGAATCACGCTCACTGTCTGGATACCAAAATACTTTTGTATAATTACACTTGCTTATACATACATACATACATAAATTTGTATAAATATGCAACGCCGTTTTTTGTACAATAGAGTCTGCAGAAGATGTGATTAACAGTGGCGCTTTCTGAAAAACAAATTTTATAAATAGTTTCACCCGTCGAAAAAAATTAAAAACAAAAAACTTCAGTTTCTTAACCCTGTTGTCTGCTTATAAATGCCATCAACATTTGTTGGGATTTTAATTAGTCCGTAAAAACTTATTTTTTTAATATGCAAAAATGAGATGAAGAAATGCGAAACATTTTCATACATTTTCAACTAAATACATTTATGCATTTCTGCACTTCAAACACTTAGAATGCACTAAAGACGGAAGGAAGGCAGTCTAATGTTTTGTTCCATTTTCGTATAAGCATTCCGAGCAAAACTCTTATTTAATGTCAAAATATTAAGTAACACGTTTTTCAGGCACGGCTTTTTAAGTCATGAAATTACACTCATACATATATTCCCTTTAATCAACATTTTGTGGCGTCCAGTACCTTAGTTTCGGTTTTTTTTGTTTTTGTTGGTAATTTATTTATAATTTTTGATTTTGTTGCTCGACTGCATTAACATACGATTGTTGGTGTTGTATATGTCTGCTGCCCTGTCGCATACGATAACAAATTTAATGTTTTACCTTTTTCCAACCACGAGTAACACACTTTGATAAAAATAAATGCTGAAATGAAGCTTACTACCTGGTTGATTTTACGTATATATATGCATGTAGATATGTCTTATATATTCATTACATGCTTTTGCTTAACAATTATTCACGCTTATTCCATGCTTCTGATTTTTGTTTATAGTTTACAGTTATTTGCAATAATTCTGCTTTTGAATTAGAAATAGCATTCATTAGTAGCAACTTCAAACTAGTTAGAAAATGTATTGATATTCACCACAAGCAGAGGTGAATATTAATAAAATTCTATAGTCTCCATTTCTCCACCGTCTTTACTTTTATTTATTACAAAATCTATTAAATGCATTCGATATACAAAACATATATTGAAAATCACTGCTGAAAAATATTTTTTCCTTTTACAAATAAATAAAAACTATAAATCCGATGTCGACGTCACATGTACTACAAATTCAATAAAATAATAATCATTTATTTTCCCCGACAAAATTCAATAAATAAGTGAAATCACACCACCACACACCATAAACACAAAGTGTTTGATCTCTTCGTAATTCACCATACACTAATTAGTGTCAATCCGGAAATCTGCACTTACTAACATGTTTAATGACAGATTAGTTTTCAATTCATTTGGAAAATGGCCAAATGGTAGAGAAATACTTGTGTTCATCACCGAATAAAATCGCAATGCCAAAAACAACACAGAAACCACTAGGACCATATAGTATGTAGCGGAGTCAATGAAATTCCGCTTCACTGCATCGGCCATTCAGATGTTTTGAAATATTTATTTTGTTGTTAACTTGCTGAGCATTGCTTTATTGCGTTTTAGAATTCACATTCATTTGTGTCTATTGTTTCCTTTGCTTTTTTTATTTCCCAGCGTACTCCACAATCATTCAGTAAAAAATTTCTATACTACTCGCTTATTTATTAGTTATTGCATATTCTTATGATTTTTTCCTCTAGTAATTTATCAAACAGCCAGCTAGATTTGGTAACTGATTTGTAAAGCTAATTATGTCCGTATATGTGCATACATACAGGAGACTTCATATAAGTTTATTATTTTTTTTTGAGTTAAGTAAATATGCATTTGTCGATATATCAAATTATATTTATGAAAAGAATATGTATTTACATATGTTCCGTAGGTGAGTACGGTGAGCTGATAGCAGCTGGTAATACTCTTATTATACTTAATTGAATATATCAATTTGTTAGTACCAGAAAAAGAATAGACAGAGTATTCAAATATTATGGACAAGGATCAGGAAAATCAGAGTAGTCAATATTGGCATATCACAAAAAATTAGACCTTGTAGAAAACATATCTAACAAGATATCTGACAAAAGTTGAGTACAAGTGTGGCTTTTCATAATTAATTATCTTTTATTGAAAGTAGTCTGATCGAAGAACTCTAACATACAACTTATTGCCAAATTTTTTTAATACTCACTTATTTTTCTTTTTATTCATGCAAGAGTTTTTTATATAATGTAATCTATGTTTTTAGTTTTATGTAGATTTGTTAATATTAACAAATGTATAACATAGGAACATACTTGATATTATCGCAATCTGAAACTTTTCGAGATACACTTACTAATTTGGCAACGGCAACGGCAACGGCAACATGTAGAGCTACTACATGTAGATTTATGATTCAATACTGATAAGCATTACTGCTAATTGATTATAATTACTAGATATATTGGTATTGTTCCATACACAAAATTCGGTATTTAATTTGGTGTAGAAGGGGTGTAGACAGAAGTGCCCCAATATACCAAGAATTTGTCATGGATGTGAAGAAACGCTTCACAATCCTTGACCGCGACGACAATACCTGACATACCAAAATTTTCAGAATTTGATAAAAAAAAATCTTTATTGGTACAATTGGTATCAAATGAAAGATCTTTGAGAAATATTTAATGTACATAAAAGCATTTCCAAAAGATTTAACAGTTTATATATGTACTTCACTTATCAGAAGTCGAATAATAAATGAAAAAAATATACTATTTTAAAAAGTCTAAGAAATATCAATAAAATGTAGACCTCTCCTTAATGAATTCAATCTCAAGAGAGCAAACATTTCTTTTTTTGTAAAACATACTTTTTATCTGTCTTTTGTTGTTGTTGTTTTTTTAGTCCTTAGAACAGTTAGAAACAAAATTACATGATGAATGCATCTGCCTTTCGAAGGCTATAAATATCGTGATGGTTCAATCATAGTTTTCTCATCTCATCATATCATTTTGGATTATTTCGTAAATATCCCATGCATTCAATACTCAATGGCTTGGCTCATTCGTCAAATTCGCTACATATTTAAGTACATCTGTGCATAAACATACACCACCAAACGTCGTCGCCGACGAATTCATAGTATGATTCGGAGCTATCCACCGAATGATCGCTCGCAGTATATTGTTGTTGTTTGTAACCTTTCTTTTTTTTTTGAAATTTCTCACCTATCATTCGAGTATGCAAAATAGCTGATTTCAAACGATTGATTTTATTAGATATTTGCTCTCAATTGCTGGTTTCTGTGTTGTTCTTTACCTTTAATTTTTTCTTGTTTTGTTTTTTTTTTTTATTGCGCTCACGTGCTGCCAACACAAATTGCTGCCAACACAATTTGCTGCCGTTGCCAATTACAATTACTTGTATGTAGAAAAAAAAACAAAAGATACAAAATTACATTCAGTTTTTGTTTTTGCCTGAAAACTTTGTCACATTTGAACTTCCAATTTTCAATTAACCGCCAAGCGATCGATTTTTCGCTCTTGTCCCATGAACACACGTACCCATAGGTACTATAATATGTATGTTTGTATATAGAGGGTTACTCAATCGCCGAGTAGATGTAGTAGCTTTATGTGAATTTATAGCATCGCAAATATTTCCTTTTGTTGTTGTTGACTGACTATTGCTATTACTTTGGGAGCACGGACCACCGTTGTTGTTGTGTTGTTTAATTGACTTTTATTACCCCGCTTTTCACATCATAGCCGCCATATCAGCGCATTCACAACTCATTCAGTTGTTAACGTTTGCCTGCAGCGTGTTGTCGTAGAGCACAAGCGATTTCGATAAATTCGGTGATCTCGCGAAAACGCCGCCAATCTATTCTAATACGAAATAGCAAAAATAAAAAAAAAAAAAATTTCAAGAGAAAAAGTAATAAAAGAAGAAATTGTGAATAATAAAAATTAAATATATGTTTATAAATAATTAATTAATTGTGTAAAATAAAATTGAATTGTATTCAAAATATTTAGACAGCGCCAGTCATAGCGATATTTTGTGTTTATGCATCGTTTATGCAAATAATTTGAGCAATTTCACGCCCACAACTGCGCCAGCCACCTTACTCACCAACCAAACTAGACGCTGTGTGTCACCAAACGCGCCTTACTAGCCGGCTAAACACAGAAATTGCAGCATTGCACAGCGTGCGCCTGTTGCCCTGCAAAAACAAAACAAATAATACCATGAAATTTATTTGCAAATAAACATAGTAATCAACACAAAGACAGCAATCAGTTCATCTTTTTGTTGCAATGTTGTAGCTAAATATCGCCCCCAAAAATCAATTAAATAGCAAGTGACCAGCGCGTTAATTAATGCTAAAAAATTTTAAATTAATATTTACAAACTCGCATGTGAAAAAAGCGCCAATGTTATGTGGTAAACATTAATTAACATACATACAAACATAATACTGAAAATGTTCAATAAAAAAACACAAACAAAAGACCGAAATCAACACTTGGCATTGACGTACTGGGAGCTGAGTTCTCCTGCCGGCGCACAAACACAAATATTATGGGAAAACGAGCTCGTGTTTCTACATAAATTTCTTTAAAAGCTCCGCTTTTCAGCTCACTTAATCTTTATCAGTACACTCTTATATGAAATGGAAAAATTATAATTGTTAATAAATTACAATAACGAGTGAGCGGCTCTTTGAGTAACAAACACCCTGCAAGTTTGTACACACATATGTCTGTATGAATGTTTTGTGCTCTCACCAAAGTCTATTGATTGAAATGACTCGACTTTGTCGACATACCGCCGCGGATTAGCCATTGCCCACATTGACTTCGCCGCTTGTCTTCTAAGTTAGACAAATCGAATTTTTAATTAGACCTTACGCTATCGCCTACAACGCACAGTTTTATGTAAAATATTGAAAAAAAAACGTCAGAAAAAGCTATTGTGTTCGATGGGTGATTACAAATATTTATTAAATGCTCAAGTTTATGCTAAAATCGCATCAGCCAGTGTTAGCACTCAAATACATGTATGTATGTCGCTAAAAGTGCTTATTTAGCATAATAAACAAGTTGAAGCAAATTTTTGTGCACGCGAAAGTTTAATGCCAACTGAACTGAGATGACTTTTATATACAAAAGTGTTAGTGGTTTAAAGAAAACATTAGAAAATGAAGCAAATTAAATAGAAAGTGCTCTTGAAGAGACTGATAAGATAGTATAATTATGAGAAAGTCGTTTCCTTTGAAATTTATTGAGCATTTTTCACATGTTTTAGTGTAATGGAAAGTATAAAAGTTAAAGAAAAATAAAAGGAGAAGGAAGCAAGGTATATATATATATATATAATTCATGTCTGTACATATTTATGTATAGTATATGAAGAGTTCTGCCCATTTATAAAAGTTAACAAAAATGATTGCTTTCTACTCATAGTTCCTCTAAAAAAATATTTCAATTAATGCAATATGCACAAGTATATATCTACATAAACACCTACATATTTCTTCTTTATCTCTGTATGACAAAAATAACAAAATTGTGTTTCGTTGTAAAACATATTTTTACGAGCAATACTTGTTCTATACAGCGACAGCTCGATTATTGTACCTATATTTTCTTGCAATTTCTACTAATTTCTATATTTTTGCAAATTTTTTCCGAGAATGTAATTTATGCGCTTTGGTAAAACAGTTTTTGAATAACCTCCCCTCAAATAACCTAATAACAAAACCTCAAATATTTCATTATACCAGGAAAAAGCAGTTATAAACAGAAAAAACGTTAAATATAGTTATTATCGCTGATGTCATGAAGTTGTAAAAAAAATTCTTGAACAATTTTGAATTTCGAAAACTTTGGTCCTGCTCCAATGTCCACTGATGATCCATAAAATGTTTTCCAGCTCCGAATTATAATTTTATAAACATACTTATAAAATCGAGAATTTTAATATATAAATATAATACTAATTATAATTATTATTATTTTTTAATTATTTAATGATATAAGTAATGCTAATTGCATTACTTATGATCAGCGTTTTTATAATATTTATTACTCATTTGACTACAACTTTCATTTCCTTTAAAATATCTTAGAATCGAATGATAACTTGCTCTAATTGTACACTCAACGCCTTATTTTGAGTTCCAACCTTTTTGCTTATATATAGGCGGCTTTCTTCCTAAAAAGCGGCATGATTAAGTATGAGCCTCAGCTTTAATAAAAATGTCCTTTTATATACATACATACGTAGTTCTTCTAAAGTTTTTCTAAAAAAACAAAAACAAAATTTATTCTGTTCCTTGATTAAATGGTTTTATGAAAAGTGAGTCACAGAACGCCTCATCGCAAGCGCTCTCACTTAAGCCATCATTCGGCCCATTGTGCTCCTACAGAACCTTAATCAACAAATAGTTGCATTTTAGAACAAAAATGGGCTCATCTCCTTAATATATTTGTACTTGTGCTTGTTTTCAGTTTTGATATTAACCAAATATGGCCGTTAACCCCTAACCTCTCTTGCACACTTTGTCAAAAAGTTACCTTATACCATAATTTGGAAGAGCGTCTAATTTTGTTGACAACCATATGTGTCAAAGAAGAAGCTGATTAATTTGAAACGTCATGAGATCAATATAGCCATATATATACAATACGTATACAAAATATGATTATTTGATTTTGTTTCTAATTTTTTTTTTTTTTCAACTTTCGAAAAGGTTTTGTTAAAAAATATTTTTTTGAATCACCTCCACTTAAAATGTGCAGCGTTGCTCTTGAAAAATACTAAACTATAGACTCACAAATATAAATGCACACAATACTTGATTTGCGCTCACAAGAACATTTATAAGTGTATTTCAAAATAACATTATATGACGCTTAATTATAAACATATACAAATTAGCACCGCAGTGCCTTTAATTAATCAAGTAAAAACAAAGAAAAGAAACGATTTTAGCTCATAGCAAAACATGCGAATCTAGAGCTAACGTTAAAATAAACATATACATACACCTAAGTGTATGCATACAAAGATCTTTCGTTTTCGGTGGTCCCAACAATTTTGTGCCTTCAAATGTTCGCCACCATATGGCATCTGTTTGGTGGTGCTGGCGCCGCTCAAGCGGACCCACTAACACATCTGTCCGAACACCGTGTGCCGTCAACGAAAAAGCCAACAAAAATGTCAAAAAGATTGCGACAACAACAACAACTCGAACAAATGCAACAAATGCTATTGCTCGATACTGAAACCTATTCCAATTTGCGTTATGAGCGCACCAAACTCAGTCACAGCAGCCTGCTGCTGCATCAGATCGCACAAGACAGCATATCGGATGAGTGTAACGGTACGCTCGACACGATCATACCACTGACATTTGCCTCGGCCGCAACACCGATAATATTGCCCAGTGGTTATCGTGACACAAAGCCTGCTGACAAGCAACAATACGCTAACGTTACGTTACCTGGAACACGTTTACTTTCCGAAACTACGCCGTCGCCTTCACCACCGCCGCAGTTGCCGCAGTTGCCGCTACCAACGTCAACTCCTCGACAAACGCATTCATCGCCGCCACCATCTGCAACGGGCAGCGTGCCACCTGCCCTGAGTGGTGGTGGTTATTCTACGTATTTGCCACACGATTACAGTCTCTGTGATTCGTGTCGTCCATTGCGTTTTCAAAATTCGCTCATAAAATCCGGTAGTCCCAGTTCAGCGTCGCAAAAAAGTTATAGCGCGACCTCAGCGCGTTATCTCAATTTAAATTCGAGTTCGTCGAGCAATCGTTTCAATTCGCTGCCGCCGTCGTCGATCGTGACACCAACACCGCCACCACCAACAACACAACAACAACAATCGTCAGCACAGTCACCGCCATCGTTTCGCACCTTTTATCCTTTCTCTCGTTTACAGCCACGACGCACAACCAGCGCCAGCATGTCGCAATCCGGAGACGATCTACATTCGCCCAGCTATCTGTCCTGGCGTAAGCTGCAGTTGAGTCGCGCCAAACTAAAGGCGTCCAGCAAGACGTCAGCATTACTTTCCGGTTTTGCCATGGTGAGTATAAAATGCCATTACAACACGCTGTAGAAACTTTGTTTTAACGTAATAAAATCGCAGTTTTGAGTTTTTGGTTTGATTCAGCGCGCGTTCATCTATAATTACTGTTGTTCATGTAGTGAATTTCATTTATTTAACTCACACGATGTTTAGTTAAAATGTAAATTTACTTCATGTTCGCTTACGCACATACAAATATCTGTCTGTCCGTCTGTCTGTCTGTCTGTATATCACATTCCTATAAAGTCACATGAAACCTTGAACCCTTTGTGCAGATAATAAATTCTCCCAAATCGCTTGATATTTTTAGTTCCCAATACTGCTACATACATACATATGTACATTAAGCAAGCGCACAAATTTCACATATCCTCTGCTTTTTGCAAATTAAAATATTCGTACTATCGCACTTTCAACTATAAAACTAAATTAAAAGCAAAAAAATCAGCAACAACAAATTCTTAGTTATTCACTATTTGCACTTGTATTCGTCGAAGAATTCTTTTCAATTAAATTTATAAAAACAACATCCTGTCCCTCAAAGTACAGCGCGTCCACCTGGTTCCCACTCAGTCATGCTGCGATTTCATGAGATTCATTAAACATTACGTCGCGATTTGTCTCGCATTTATATTGTTCTACGTTCGTTTGTTATTCTTAATTTTGGCAGTGCAACGCGCATTGATTTTGTTTTTTCGCATGCAGCCAGTCAGAAAGTAATGCAAGAAGCATTCAATATCTATGCAATTACTAAATGCATATATATTTCCCACAGTCAAAGCTGTCTAAAGACTAACTCTAAACATCTGATTGACACAATTTATTATTTTATTTGCATTATTGAATTTGACGCAGTTAATTGTTATGTGCATACAAACATATTTGGGTCGTATTATTTTGTTTTTAATTATTAAAATCAACTTCAACTGTCTGTTGTTCAAGGATAGGCACCCAAATGTCACTCCTTATAAAAAAATGTATTGCGGATATAAGAATGAAGCGATCAATGATCCCAAAATCATATATGCATTTTTTTTTCTTTTAAATTAATTATATTGTAATTATTTATTACTAAATTCAGTTCTTCCAATCAGTTTTGTTAGGTTAAGTTGAAAATCGGTCCCTGCTGACAAGGCATGATAAAATCAAAAGTTTGTTGAATCCACAGTATTATCAAAAAGTAGGAAGACAATAATTTTACCATCGCCCAAACACCCCATAGAGGTCAAAAATGGCCGCTACTAATGTTAACAGTACTAAGAATTCCTGATATCTGTTTCCCCAACCCAGACGCTTCAGTAATCTTACTCTTAAGTTAAGAGAAAAGGAATGTATCTAAGAGCATTTCTAGCAGCAATTTCTGTAATCTCAACAAATACAGGCTAATAAAAATATTGAGGAGACAATATTTAGTTGGATATAAATCAATAAAAACATGCCAACGATTAATTGTTCGAGTCGGGCATGATTCTGGTACTCATTTATTCAATAATCAAAACATTAACCAGATTGTGTTGATAAGAACATAAGAAGTATGTTCACATAAGAAGTATTCAGAGTCTCTACTATCTCTCTAATGCTTTTCGAGCAAAATTTTCACAATTTTATCGACATTAACAGATGTTAAGATCTTCAGTATAAAACACTCAATCATTCATATGCTTGAGTTGCGGTTTGGAAGAATTCAAATATTTTTAACACAATACAAAAGATATACAAAATACGTGAATCCGTATAAAATAAAGTTCAAAATAAAAGCCAACAGGTCAACTCAATCGATTTCATGCTTCAGCCAATTAAATTCAATTAATCAATTTCACTTGTAATTTTAGTATAAGCACTTGTTCATTTAGACATCAACCCATAGTGTACTGCAATTTACATATATACACACTCATTGTACTTATTATTTACAGGTCGCAATGGTTGAGGTCCAATTGGATAGTAGCACCAAAGTGCCTGCCGGTATGCTCGTCGCATTTGCCATCTGTACCACACTGCTTGTGGCAGTTCATATGTTGGCACTTATGATCAGTACTTGTATTTTACCAAATATTGAAACAGTTTGTAATTTGCATAGTATCTCGTTGGTACACGAATCACCACATGAACGCCTACATTGGTACATTGAAACGGCGTGGGCCTTCTCCACGCTACTCGGACTAATTCTCTTTCTACTCGAGATAGCTATACTTTGTTGGGTGAAATTTTATGATTTAAGTCAGCCAGCCGCTTGGTCGGCATGCATTGTACTTATTCCGGTAATGATAGTCTTCTTAGCGTTTGCGATACATTTTTATCGTTCGCTTGTTACACATAAATACGAAGTTACCGTCTCGGGTATACGTGAGCTGGAGATATTAAAGGAACAAATGGAACAAGATCACATCGATACGCATCATCATCATCTGCATCGTAATAACGGCTTGAATTATGGCGCCAGTGGTGAAATAGTTTAACCACAATGCTTGACGAAAGTTATGCGTAGCCTAGCTATGGTGAAATTTTTATTAATCGTGAATACACTTTTTACATATTTACACTGTATGCGACCTCATACATTTAGGCGATAAAGTTTTTATACGCTACTTTTTACACGAATATAGACATTGATAACGAATGACAAATAAAAATACATTATGTAGTCATTTGTTATGGTATGTACACGAGAACTTAATTGAATTGAATTCTCAAAGAATTCAAATGCAATTGTGATATTGGTAAATGTGTTTTAATTTCAATTATGAAATGCATTTTGGCATATCTTGTTTTATTTAGCGCTTAATTTTTAATATTATAATAATATAAATTTCTATAATTGAAATTTGTTCATAAGCCTTAAAGTAAGCATTGTTAAAGAAATAATTTGTGTACATGTAAATTGATGCGTGGTCAAGCTGCGCAAAGTTTGATTATAATTAAATTTTATTTACCAGCAATATTGTAGACTTACGCTGTGAAAGAGTCAATGACAGTTGATGGTGTGGAGCGCCAACAATACCACATGGATGCAGTGCAAACATGTGAAATTCGAATATGTTCCTTATTCGTCTGCATATCAGCTGAAAATGATTATTTTACATTATCCATCAAACTACCTTAACTTACTTAATTTTTAATATACTACTTTTAACATAGATTTAAGAAATTGTAATTAAAAGTTATAAATGGAAAAAGTAAACGAATGGTAATTAATTCGACCGCAAAATTAGATTGATAATATTTTTATGAAATAAATGTAGATAAAAAAGACTCGAATTTATATCAAAGCAATAGCTGTAACAGACACAGCGTTCTTTAGAAATCCTTGGATGTAAACCTTCCTTGAAGGGCCCTTAATTTGTCGGATAAAACTAAGATGCATGCCGTAAAGGAGAGAAGATGTTCGGCTAAGCATCGAATCCCATCTCAATAGAAGACGATTCTATAATTATTTAGCTTGCTGTCTTCAATTCGCCAAGCCTTAGAGAGGCTAGTCGGAAAAATAACTGTTATATATCAAATAAACTGACTTAGCTTGGTTGCTTTCAGAAGTACATTTTTTCGAAAATGGATCTTATAAATATATGCAGTTATCTAAAATTGTCGTTTGCGCCTAAAACTATGGTATTTATTTTATTAAAAATTGGTAGCACTTATTTAATTCAACGCTGTCAATTAGCAACACTCTTTTTGGTGATACTTTCCTTTTCACAACTTGGCTACACTAGAAGTGCCGTAACGAATGCATAAATATGAAAATTCGCTATACCAAATCTCACAGTCTTTTTTGACATTTGCCAAGAAAAGGTTAAAAAGTTACAAATTTTGTGCGCTTCTTTCGCAAAACCAGTTTTTAAGCAAAGCTTTATAAAGCTATCCAATTAATTTTCCACTTTTTTTCAAGTGAATATAAGTTGCAACCATTTCGTGTAAAAATGCCATCTAACATGAATAATAAACTGTAAGTAATAATAAAAATAAAGTGGCAGTGAATGAGAAAATTCCAATAAGAAAAATCAATGTAGTGAATTAGAAAATTTAAGTCAATAAGAACGACGAAATTTCAGTGAATGCAATCCTATTTGATCTCGTTCCAAAAATGATGGCAAAAATTAAAATGGTTGTTTTTTTTGTCTAGATATTGTGATATGTTAGTGTTAAGTGAAGAAATCTGGTATAAATTATCTATTTGATTCCCTGTAGTGTAATGTGGGACTACCGTATATTACTGTGGTGGTGTTGGTCAGAAATGAAATCCCGTTATGTATTTATAAATTACTAAATCGAAAGCAATTGAAGACCTTGTGTTCCTTCCCCATCCCCAGACACATGTTCTTTGGTTATACTTCACGTGCAAATAATACTTGTATGCAATTGCAAAAATTACTGCAAATGTGGAGGTCGTGCGTAAGTAAAGTAAACGAAGTAATAATATGAATTTCAAATACTTCGTTGCTTTAGCGTTGTTTTTTGAAATTTTATTTCTTTACTTTATTTGTACTAAACATTTATATATGTATGTGGCCCTGTATGTGCCCAATCATCGAAGTCATTACGTGTCGTTGTGCTTTCTATGTTTGTGTTTCTATTTGTAATGTTTATTTCTCTCCAATCGTTTTCCACTAGCTTCGTTGAGCCACCATTTTTTTTTAAATATATATACATACATATCCCTCCACACAATTCTCATACATTACCCGAGTTATTATATTCGTACGAGTGCGTGCATATATGTACTTTTAATTATTTAAATATACATCTGTATATATATATATAAATGTTCTTATGTACATGCGGTCAAACTGTTTTCGAACAATCGTTTATCTGTGTACATATGTATGTTCTCCCTTGTGCCATTCCATGGAGGTTTTACTTTGTCATCTTTGTGTTTTAATTAGTGAGGTTAAATTTGCATACATTTTGTTATCTTTTCCAATCAGAATAGTCTAGATCTTCTTGAATTACATCTTGGCAATGATAATTTTTTTATCTAGTTATTTTTGAGGTCTTTTATAATCACAACAGAGAGGAAGCTGAAATTGCTAAATTCATGAAAATAGAATCAGTAATTTCGGAAGTTAAGTGTCCTAACAGCCACTGAAAATATCTTCCTGAGGGAATGAGATAGTAAAATGAAGGAGTACATTGCAGGATGTAATCGAGATTTGTTATGACTTTTGGAAATGTAATATTAATAATTAAAAGTTAACTCTTGTCCCTGCATACATGGTACATTTGTACGCTCATTCACGTCCGTTTCAGTTGCAGACAAGCTTGCTCGGCTTCCAATTGGGCGAATCGCTGTGATGATGCTCAATAATTAGTCAAAATTAAATATTTCCAAGACTCACTCTATTTATATTTGTATAAATGATATATCAAATGCTAAACGCTAAATGCTAAAAGTTTAAAACCGACTTTAAACGTGTAGCAGATTTTATTAAAAAGCTTTTTTTTAACGTCGAAATAAGCGTTCAGAGGAATGGAGAAATGGAGCGCTTTTGACCACTATAAACCATATTCCCAGCAATTTCATTTCTATTTTCCATAATTAAAAAATATTTTTTCCCCTTCGGGTTTCAGCACTTCAAGGATGAATTGCTTTGTTGACCAAGGTCATTTTTGCATCCTATATTTAAAAGGTTTTCGAAGGTTTCATTTGATTCAGGAAAGTTTTCATAGATTATTAGATTAGAAACCAGTTGAATTTAAATAGAATGAAAAGCTAGCCATTTCAGTGAAGTAATATTATTAGAAAATTATTTCCATGGGTATTGTTGTTACATAAGAAATTCGGGTTGTTCTTGTCTGTAATCTACTGCTTTCCACTTCTTGAACTTTCAATGTAATTTCAAATCTTTTTTTAAGTATGTAAATTTAGGTATTACTATGTTTTTTTTTTACCTAACAAATGATTGATGTGCTTTAATAAAGACTTATTAATTTATAATATATTTGCTAATTGTAACGCGCTCAAAGGTAGGTACTTTGAACTCTTTTTAAATTATATATGTACATAAATGCATTTATATACTTACATACATATTTGTACATAATCATACATATATAACATACAATACATGTATTGGACTCCAATTAATAAAAGTATTCATATCCATTTATGCATATGTATGTATATGTAGACATATACCTACATGTAATAACAATATACATACATATGCACATACAAAAGTAGCTTTTAAATAACTGGTGGCACGATTAAGGCTTTCCAGAAAATTTTTTAAGTCAACAAGATATCTGAGAAACACTGTGGACGTGACTTATAAATAATAATGCTTTTGTTCAATTTTATACAACGCCTTCTATGACTTTATCTTTTTCGACTTACATAGATGTGTAAACATTTACACTGTTATCATATGCCTTCGTAAATTCAAGATAAACTCATTAAAATTTGCTGCTGGTGCATTTTATGTTTCCATAAATACTCAAAAAGCTTAAATAAATTTCAGAACCTAGGTGTTCCTTCAGTGCCTTAAAATTTTGTACAAAGAAAACATCTTTAAATTTACGTACAAATATAATAATGCACGACAGCAAGTGCTTTATTTCGAAAATTCATAAAACTGAAACTTTAGTGATTAAGTAATTGTAATAAAAACAATGCAGTTTCATCATAGTCCAAAGCTTATTAATTTGCTTAACACAGTTCCGTTAATTTTTTTTTATTCTCATTTCATTTGCATTCTCATTTATTTGCTTTCCCCTTTTATGCAACTTTCGTCCACAACTTTCTCGTGTGGCAGTGGAAATTTCCACAAACCGATTAGGGTAAATTAAAGAACAGAAAGGAAATACGCCGTAATTTCAGCAGTGTACATTCGATAAGTAAAATTTATATTTGAAATAATAATGCAAAATATGCTTATATATTGTTCTTTTTGATACCTTATAGTTGTTCATAATGTACATATGTATGTTTATTAATATTTTTCAAATGGCTTAGGTTTTACCATTAGAGCTGCGAAATACCAAAAAAAATTTTATCAGCGGTATTTATGCTGGTAAGCAAATCTATAATATTTTGCTTTTATTCGATAACAACATTTCTGACTCTTATTATGCACTTTAATAAATATATTATATCTCTTTTCTCGAGAAATTTCTCTTGAAATGGTCAATCAAAGCCAATCTACGTCAATTTATTGTATATAAAAATCAAAGCATATACTCACATGCTTATGAATATATTCACACTTGTGTGTGTGTGTGCTTTGGAGAGGTCTGCATGTTATTGAAAACGTCTGAAAGCCAATAAGTGTAGAAAACTAGTAGTAGACCTGTTTTTCTATTTTATTTACATTTCGTTGTTTGGCAATTGACACTTCGCGTGTTCAACGAAATCTACAGTACATATACCTACTTAACTGCCAAATTAAAGACAACAGCTAGTCAGTGGCGGCATATTTATTAATAAATGAAATGAATGTATGTATGTATGTGAAGTTTTCTTTTTTCCAATAAAAATAATAATATTACACATACGTTGTATGTATTTGTTCAAAAAAAGCGCTTGAAAATATTAAATGATTTCTGCTCAAACCGCGATCAGTTCAAAATGCTAATATCCATATGTAAATTAAATACGTTTTTATATACAAGTACAAACGTACGTATGTATATTGTATTCTTATTCGTTTATGATACCATCGAAGTGCCTTTGTTTAAAACACGCCATCCACAAGCGAAATAATCAAGCGATAAGTTAGTGTCGCAAAGTGTTCAAAATAGCTGCATGGAATTTGATAAGAAACGTGTTAATGGATATTTGTATGCGCATTGTTTATACATAAATATATTTATTATAATATATGGATGTATGCACGCTTTTATATAAATATACAAATATTTATTGATTTTACTATTTAAAATACGAGCAAATATCAATAGCGGCACGTGAGTAGGTATAAGCATGAAATTTGAAACATATACATATGTTTATATAAACATTAATGAATGCATGTACTTCGAGAAAACAGTGAATCAAATAAAAATTATACAGACGTTAGTACGCCTTGGTTTTTATCCTATCAATAAGGCCCCCGCAAGTTTTAAGCTGGCCACAGACAGCTTGAAAGAAGGTTTGTTGTTGCTGTAGCGGCAGAAAATATTCGATGGCCAAGTTGACAGCGGGTCGGGTCGGGTCGGGTAAAAGTCCAGGACCGTTCCGGTTATGTAAACCCGATTGTCATGGGAGCGCAAAGTAATTTTGCCATTGCCTGTCATTGACTTTGACCCGAAACTGGGTGCCTAACAAGACGTTGTTTTAATAGAAGAAAACATTAAACCAACGTGTATTTTTAAGTGTTATTTATATTAAACTGCACAAAGTAAAGACATACTAAAAGATAATTTTGAAGGTCTCAATTTAGAAAAACGAATAAGAATTTCTTGTTGTTTTTAGTTTGAATACTATCTTAAAGGAGTAATCAGTACGAATGCCTAGATCTTAATTCCGTTATAAATGAATATCGATAATTTGATTCTTGAGTTTGTAGAAATCCGTTGTGCTTGTGTACATACTTACGTATATATCTATCTACTTGCTAATGTGTTGTGTTATTAAGAAATCGATATTGCTTCTTTTGCAATTGAATGCACTTGTATTTACATAAAAATAAAGACATCTGGATATCTACATACATATATAAATCAATAACACCGTCGTGATGCCAACAATTTACGTGTCTGCCATAGTTTAAATTGTTATGTTTATAAGTAGGTACTTGTGTACCTATATTCTCCCGTCAAGATAGAATTTACTTTAACCCTTGACTTTCATTGTATTTTTATGTTTGTATATACATACATATGTATGTTGTAGAACTTGTAATTTATTAATAAATTAACATATTTTGTGGTATGAATACTATACGCCCTAGTATATACTGATACATATATTTACGAAGGTTAACCTGGACGTTTTGACGAATGGAGTCCGCCGACATCGAAGTTTGTTCGTCCGCATTTGTTTTTTTTGTTTTGCGTTCTAAACCCGTTTTATTATTATAAATACCCTGAGAGCGAACACTGTAGATAACTGTAAAGAAATATGTATTTGAGATATGTCATATGATTCTTTATATAAGTTTATTAACAATAGCGTTTTGAACTGCCCACTTATATAAATCAAGACCAATAAATGTGCGACCACCCTTGTACTCGTATCTTGTTATTACGGGAATCTCGCCGGTTAAACTGGTTTGCTCATCACACACTACAAATTGCGCATTTTGCTCATCACTCTTTGCTACCTTATGTTTATTTTTAAGTACGTCAGTCATTCCATTCTCATTTTATCGCAATGTTTATTGTTGTGAAAAGGCAACACAAATAAGCAAATAAATATGAGGACAAAGTATGACAGAAAATATGCCCTCGATTTCGTGACAAAAATCGCCATGTGTGAATTCATTCGTTCATACATAATATACTCAAAGGTATTTACATAAATATGTATGAAAATGAATAAATATATATAAAAAAAATGTTGTCATGTATTATCAAAAGTCCTTACTAGCAATATTCAGGACGAATGGAAATGAATATAAAATGATTAAACTTTCACATCCAATTATTGTTAAAGAATTCTTTATTTTAATATCACAATATGACACATTTTCATTTCATTTTCAAATATTTTATATTTTCGGATTTTCGGATTTTTTGCTAAAAATATCGTGCTCTCCGTAAGATTACACTCCATACATTAAATATACACTTTTCTGAAAATCTACATATATATTTTTAATTAATAAAAGGTGTACCACCCTAGTATAGTATTTTATTTTATCGTTTAAAATGTTTTAAATAGCTCAACACATCGTGCATTCTCTTAACCCTTAAAAGCTCCTCGTAAAATTTAGGAAAACTTTGGAGTTAATTTTTATGTCGGGAATTCATAGTGAATTTTTTATCAAATTGCTTTCTATATTTTAATCTAAAATGAGGTCTCTTTAAGAGTTGAAATGTGTTTTTGACAATTCCAATTCAAATATTGTAAATAATAGATCAACCTAATACATTCTCCATTCAAGCTTCATACATATACGTACATATGTATACATGTACGTACATTTCTATATAGACAAAAGCATGTATGCTAATCATATAATAAAATGACATTGCTGAGGTTATTGATTTCTACAAATCTTTATTTTATCGTCGTTATTCGTCCGTAGATAAGAGTGTCTGGCATACAGCATATAAATACATATGTACATGTGTATGTAAATTATACTAAATTTTTAAAAAGCTAGGAAATATTTCAAATATATGTGTAATTGAATATATGTATTTATATATAGGTGTACAACTTATAGTGGTTATATTTCATTGCACAATGCTGTATGTACTTAAATACATACAAACATGCATACGTAGTAAATATTTCATTATCTTATCTGTGCTTAGATTTTGAGAACATTTCGTTCTTGTATAGGATGAGTTTAATTAAAAGAAAAAACTGGAACTTGTTTTTCACTTTTTCGTTCTTCTTTCGTGTACACATACACTTGTGTGTACATATACATAACTGTACATTTATAAGTAGTATTCACTTCTGTCAAAAAAGCGTAAACAATTTTATATACAAGTCAGATAAATAAAAGTGAATACAATTTCTTTCAAATCCACAAAACAATTGAACATCAAGAACAAAAGTTTAAAAAAATTTTATATTTTACTAAAATCATTAAAGTTTATAAAAAACCAACATTAGCCGATATCTTTCGTATTTCTCGTGGATCTCTGCGACACAAGTAAATATGTGAATGATTATCTCATGGAAAATACAGACCTACAAATGTATTATGGATAAAAGTCGACTAAGCTTTTTTCTTTCAGTGCATCACCACATTGCACATTTGTAAAATGATATTTGAGTTTATTCAATTAAAAGAGTAATTCCCCAATTAGCTTAAGTTCTTAATTGATATTAAAAAAAGATATGCGCGCAGTGTAATTTAAATTATAAAGAAATTTATATGGCTTTAGTGGTCACCTGCACTCTAGTAGCATCTATCGGGAAATGTAGTTCTACATACATACATACATACATATGTGCGTATAAAATTTTTAATTTAGCTTATTTCATATTGTTAATCGGCATTCGCCTTTCCCGCTTATAACGTCAATGCCAATTTATCCATTTTATTTTCAGATATGTGTACATATGTACAAACATACATAGGCTTTGTGCTGTTCCACATCATCATGTGAATTTAAAATTACATAGATATGTTTGTAAATGTAACGATTTGTTCATATGTGCGACTAAATGAATAGTGGGCATAAAACTAGATACTTTCATTCTTAAGCAAATTTGCTCTAGATGCACTGGTCCCTTAATTTCATAAGCTTATTAGTAGTATTACACTCATAAACAAATAGCGGAAACGCCCATATATCTATACATCCCAGTGCAAGTATCGAATATAAAATGTTTTCGCCACATAGTATGTATAACGAAACTGCTTTTCACATGTTCTTATCTGACACATCAGCGAATAAAATTTTCTTACGAGATAAGAAAAGTTTATCAAATTCAACAAAAAATAGTTATTGTAAAAAAAAAATCAAAAAGTTAGTATCTTAGCAACAAATTTTTAGCTGTTGTCACCTAGCCTAAACTAAATATTCGACCGAACCAATTCCAACCAGTGGTAGATTAGCCAAATGGGTTACTGATGTAACTATTAAGCGCTTGCCTCGGCATACCAAAAGTATGTCGCATGAAGTCCTTACAAGTCCGTTTACGACATCTAATCTAATGCCCATATCCTTATGGTCCGCTGCTGTCGCGAACTATTTGAATTCCCTGCCTTTAAACAGGCTTTTTACGTAGCTGCTGCAGCAAGAGTAACCGTTATTCGGCATATTCTATAATATTTAAAATTTCCTCTGCGCACATTACTTAAATCTAAAAGTTAATATTGAGTTACTTTAATTCTATATGCAATAAAAAGATAAAATAAAGTGAATTTGATAAGCAACCCGTGTTTATTAAGCACTTAAATGAGTCACAAAAATTACGAAAAAAAAATGTCTGTTACCGCCTTTTTGTCGCAGAGTGTAAAATTGTTGACGCTGCAGTACTGTTGCACAACTTTATTGAAATCCATTGCATTATTTTGTAATGCAACAACAAGTTGTTGTGTGCTTTCATATGCTAGTCATTGTATTTGAGCGAACGGCAGACAAATAGCGCGTCACGCTCTCGCATTTACATTATCACTATATTTGCATACAGCCTCCTGCATTGCTCACATGAGTGGTGGCCTGGCTGCAGTTATAAGGGAGATGATTTCCTTTCTTTTTCTCAACTATTTATCTTTTTTATTATTATTCACGAGTCGCTGCGCAGCGCTACTACGAGTCCCAATGATGATGATGATTTTTACGTATTAAAGCTTTCAAGCTCTCACCGGCTTGCACGATTGCCTACCGGTCGACTTGTCTGTCTGCCATACACCATGGCGAGGGGATAGGTTGTGTTTTATTTAAATATAAAAATCGTTAGCATTCTTGGCGCTTTGTTAGTCTAAAGTCAGACGTTGAACAGAGAAAATCTCAAGACAGTTATTAAATACCATTATAATTATTAATATAAATAGATTTATTTACGTGCGCTTGTTGTAAAATAATTAAATTTTAATTAATTAAATTTAAAATAAAATAAGGCACAATATATATATATAACTGCATAAATGTGAAAGCTTTCGATTAAAACCAACCTTTTTGGTTCGCCTGTAACGCAACTGTGATAAATAATAAGCAAGAAAAGAAATAAACAAGGAACAAACCAAAGAAAGAAAACATATAACCCTTTTGCGGAATTTCAACACTTTATTGGAATTTATCTACCACAAATCGAATTTATACAAAAAAAAATATATATAGAGGTTTTTTTTTTTATTCCAAAACGTGTGTATTTTGTCGCTGGTATTCCAATATTAAAGTGAAATGAGTGCGTGTTTGCAAAATTCAAATAATTCATCTGCTTTGGCAGTTATTAATGAAAATACGGCGTTTTGGTACGTCAAATTTTTGACGTTTAAGTAGTTCTGTGCATGATTTTGACCTTTTTTCCTTGAATTCTCCGTAAACTCATAAGCATTTAATAAATAATTTGCATAAATGAATTTCGCATGCAAAGTGAATTTATTAATATGTAATAAATTTTGCTAATCATTATTGAATGCTTGTTTATGCGCAAAATTTAACAAATTTACATTGCATGCGCCACACACCCACTGCACATTCAGACAATTTATTATAGAAAATCGAGTTGACAATCGTGAACTATAGTTGCAAACCACCGGCCACTGTTTGTCGTAGCAAATTAGATACTTGTCTATAAAAGTATTCAATTTGAAATGTGATAATTTCCATTTACACACCTCTCCATGTGCGAACCTACTCGTGTATTATTTATCGTACGTGACAATGCTGTAATTGAGCTGTAGATAAATTGCAAATTTTGCAAAAAGTAATTGCCTGTGACAGCAACTACAATTGAGAACACTTGAACAGACCATCGCCTCTTGCTTCAATGATCACAACAATAGAGTATTAACTAGACTGAAGTAGTTAGCGAGATACATACATGCATTTGTAAAGCCTTTATTGAAATATATAATAAAGTGCTTTCAGTAAATTTATAATAATAAGTATCAAAAAAACGGGCTGCACTAAAACTTATACATAAGCACCACACATAGTTTATGAACATAACAAATTTTTTAGAGCAAATACAGATACAAATTGATATACACGCATTTTAAAAATTAAATTGTTAAAGTTTGCTCTTAATCTCCACGCTAAAATTTAGGCAACACTTACGTAGTTGGAAATAGTTAACAGTCTTCTGAAAACTTAATGGTTGAAAATTATTATTCGTACGTTTACCGCAGCATCCATATCAGCTATACTGATGCTCTCATATTAAATGTATAAAAAAATATATAAAATACTATATTGTATGTATATAGATGTATGAACGGGCATATAAAGCACATGCATGCATGAGTATATTCGTCTATGATTCTATAAATGTGTATTTAACTTTAGTGCGAGTTTAAATTTGTTTGCCAAATGCGCAATAAACTGTTATGCCTTGCGTGTAATTTGTGTTGATAAAATGTCGCACCATAGCGTATTTTTTTTTTTGCATTTTAATTAAATTATAACAAAGTTCGTCCTAAATTTAATATTGTTTACAAAATATAGTACTATTTCATGCTATTTAAAAAAAATTATGCACAAGTATGTGTTTAAATATGTTTACGTCCACTTGTTAGATACTACTAATAAATGTATTTACGTATAATTAAATACATTTTCTATTTATTTGCAAAAAAAAATAAAAATAAATTGATAAATGCTATCCTTATAGAGGAAGCAGCACTAAAAGTTAAGGTTTGCTTCGAATGTCTCTCTCGTATTAGATATGAATGTATAACTGATTGATCACAACAGTTGTTATATATTTTTAACTTTATGCAAAAATCATTTCCTCTTCTTTGCTTCTGTTTTTAATGTGGCAATAAAACATTTGCCGAAATTGTATGTGTCAATGTCCTTGTCCTAAATAAATCTTTTGTCGATTTGTAAATTAGCTGAATTTTTTGCTTGTTTTTTGGTGATGGATCTAATCCGATCTTATCCACAAAACGAATGGCAAAATGAAGAGAGCTATCCATCGACAGTCAAGTATTATAATATACTGTCATGGAATTGCTCTTTTTGTATAGTATTCGACAATCAACGAAACTTACTAAAACAATAAATGTTTTAATATGTGAATGTCCGATAAAATAGTGTTTTTAATTAAAAAAAAAAAAATACGATTAACCATTATCTGAATTTATCAGTTTAAAATTTTTCGTTGATCGCCTGTGGTAGTGAACATACATATGTATGTAACTACACGATTTTGTACCAAAGCGAATTGTGTATGTAAAAATCTACGTAACCTTAGACGTGGATATGTATTTAACACAATTACTATTTCACACCATTATTTATGGTGCATTGCAACCATTAAAAAACTTTCCATTTTTTCCAAATTTGAATAACTAGATAGATTTCATTTGTTGTTGAATATGTTTTATTATACCCATCTTGTTAGCGAACATTTTCATTTTCGTTATTAACTTCATTGTAATCCAAACTTACTTTATAAAACTTAAAATACTATTCTCTTAAAGACCACCACGACCTCGTCCACCAGTTGGACCACCTTGCCATGCACCTCGACCGCCACCAGGAGCGCTTGTTGGTGGACCACCTCTACCACCACCACCGGGGCCGCCACGACCTCTTCCTCGTGCTATAATAAAAGAAGTACTTTTGTATAACTTTTCACGTTCCAAATATGCTTAATGAAAGCGATATTACCTTGCGCGCGTAATATCGCCGCTTTCCCTCGACCGGCCGTACCGCCCAAGCCTTTACCCGTTTGCTTTTTAAACATTGGCGCATTTTTCAGCATATCGGGTAGTATGAGAAAGCGTATTTTTGAGCCGCGTATGTAGACATTTTCCAAGTTTGCCGTTCTTCCATCGCGATATGTAACTGTGATTTGTGTCATTTGGCAATTCATGTTGTCTTCAGCCTCGATGAGTTTGCCCCGGTATACTTCGCCGGTTATTGTCTCGCATGTGATAATATGACCTTCAGCCTCGTGGAGAACTTTTATTGGTACACCAATAGACATTTTTTTTCGAACTTATGTAAATTCTCACGTTAAACAAATTTATATCAGTAATAAACGTGCAATTAGACGCCGAAAATATTTTTCGTGGAACGAGAACGAAAACGTTTACACTCGTTTGACAGCCGAAAAGTAACTCACACGAGCTCGCCATTTGCCTGCTGAATTTGCTTGCCGTTATGCTTGACAGCTACAGTTTGTGAGGCTCTGGTGTATTTCAAAAAGTAGTGCTTTTAAAAATGTCGCATAAAAATTCTATTCGAAGTTTTGGGGAGCAGTCACATATTTGATAAATTACAACCCACATTTAACTTCACCGTTAGATAGTTATATATCATTGTTTGTATGGTATTTAATTTAATTTTTTTTTGTGTATTCATGAATTAAATCACTCCTAACGTTGAACACATGTGCTAATATTTGTATGTATTTAGTCTAAAAGATTTATTTGCTTTAACTTATCTTGAGTCTTAACATTTTCTAGAAAATAATTTTCATGTGTACCATATCTTAAATCTTTAACAAGATTCTTTCGTAACGCCAAATATAGTACGATTCTCATTATCATAATCTTATCTCAGCTTTATTTATGTTTACCCATTCTGACTCGTTTTTAGTGCATCACCCCAACAGTATCGAGGTTGTGTAAATAAAGATATAAAAATAAAAAATAAAACTAATTCAAATATTGACAAAGTACAAAATAGTGCAAACAAAGAGCGTAACTGAACGATAACTCACAACATCATAAACTTGTATAAATCTGTGTAGGCCAACTTACCTGAGATGAAGATATCTCCATTTAAAACTATTCATATACATTTTTAAATTACAATACAAATTTTTTGAATATTTAACATAAATATTATAACTTTTTACCACCAGAAATTACTTTTCTACTAATGTGTTTCATCTTATAATTGGCAATTATGCTTATAACTGCTCGCCACCCACTACAATTGGATTTCTTGTTGGAAAATGCGAATTTTATATTTATTAAATAAAGAACGAATATTATTAAAATGTTCATGTTTATTACAGCGACCCAACGTTTAGTAGTAGTATCAGTAGTAGAAGAGAAGTTAATGAAAACGTTCATGGTTTCCCTGGTGTATCCAAGGCACGTACCGTCTCTTCCTCCTCTTGCGCTACTAACGTCTCGAATGAGTCCTTCTGTATCTCCCTCGGCGTAGGGCCTCTGTGGTGGTTTTGATGTCCCTACCCACCACAGAACTGATCACGATAGGGCGTCACTCTTAACTGGTACGATAATCAAAAGAAAATTATTCACTTTTATGTATATGAATTAATATTTATTTTTAATTTTAATTAGAACACTCTCAGAAGATTTCTGTGGATTCAGCTGGTGGCAATGTATTCGAACACAATCGCACTTCGTCAGAGTGCTCTGATTCGGATAGCAGCGATTCACAACATAGCGGTGATGCACAATCACTATATTCGGAGGAAGATTGTCAAGAGATGGTTAAACATATCTTGCAACATGATAATCCAACACGTATAACCATCAAATTGCACGTTACTGAGAACCAGTTCTCGGAATGGGAATCGGTAAGCTTCTTCAGATATCAAAAATTATATTAAGAATGTGATGTTTATAAGACCAGCTTTAACCAACAAATATACATAAATTTGCTTCGCTTTCTTTAAGGTCTTAAATCCGATAAATAACATTTTGTACGTTGCAATGCCTGAAAAGCTTCCCCCAGAGGCTTCAAAGGATACATTCATCTCTTTGTTGGAGTTTGCAGAAGACAAATTGGATGTAGATGCAGTTGTTTTATGTTTACGCAAGAATAGACCAGATCGCGCAGCTCTCTTCGAGGCTTTCTTGATAATGGGTTTCCAACCATTGTCCAGAAAATCACCATTGGCACCACCATCCACTACTAAGACTTCTGAGAATTATTTCTTGATCTACCATATTGAAGACTAAGTTGACATAACAAATACCATCATTATAAAATTAAAAGATGTGACGCGAAGTCATTCATAAAACAAAGGAAATAACTTTGAAATCTATTTAAATGGGACAACAAAATAAAAGTCTGAGTAAACACCTATTAGCGCTCACACATCATGTCAACTTAGAGAAAGATAAGAGAAAGTTAAGAGTAAAGGCAAAAATATCGTATTTTATTCAAAATCAATTGCAAAAAAACATAAAAATGTAAAAAAAAAAGATTAAAAACTTGAAAAAATTAAAAAAAAAATATAATTATAGGCAAATTATATATGGAATTCCTATACATATGATTTAAACATTTTACGTATCCATTAATATTACTAACAACGCATTATATGAAGTCCATTGTAATTTTGAATTTGAATTATTTTATTTTGAAATTGAATTATTTTTATTTTGGAAACGAATTACTTTTTGTTTTTTTTTTTTCAAGAATTTATTGCTGAAATTACATTCACATTTAATTATCTTATCTTATATTATCGATTATAAAAAAAAAAGTCCGTTTTTGTTACAAGGTTTTTTCACACAAGGGGTGTATTTATTTAATTTCATTAACTAACAAAATTTTCACATTGGTAAATTATTACATTCATACTATAAATACAGTACCATTGCAATATATTTAATTTTTTAACATTTTACGAAACTAAGAATTTAACAGGAAATCATAAACACTTATTTATAAAAATTGTTTAAAAAGTAAACGAGCTTGTGAAATAAAACGGATAAAGAAAAAAAAGCGATTTTTATTTAAGTTAGGGGTAAGTAAGGTTAAAATTTCATATCATTTGCTAATTAAATATAAATTTCTGGAATGCGGTAGTTATATAGCATCCATTTATAATTCCAATATAATACCAGACAAATCAGCTGAATATGTTATGTAAGGAAAGGTTAATAAAAAAATTTGTTACTTTGCTAAGGAACCTTTTGAGACCTATTTGATTGATAGCACAAAATGTTAGGGTGATTTCTTTATATTCAACACAGTTAATTCGTAGTAGTTTGATTGTCACTGTAATATTAAAGTGCTTTGCTTCCAAAATGTTCGAATTCAGCACGTTTGACGAAACATGATTGTAGAATAATTAGCCCGCAAGTGCGAGAGGTATATATAAATTTATAAAAAGGGGTTTTCCTTCTAGAACATACTTCACACCAATGAGTAGCTTACAATTGTAATAGCAATTTTTTTCTTATACGATAATTTACAAGCACTGAAAAATTACTTAAAATTTATTTGGAACTAGACGGCAGCACTAAATAGCTGCTTAGCGCATTCTTTACATACCTTAATTGTTTGTTGATAAATTTTTGCATTTAGTTGTTTTCATTATGGTAAGGAAACATTTTTTTCATTTAGATGTGTTTTTTTTATATATTTGTTTATTTTATCACAGTCGGTAACATTACATACAGATGTGGGTGACATTAAAATTGAGCTTTTCTGTGAGGACTGTCCAAAAGCATGTCAAAATTTTTTGGCGCTATGTGCTAGCGAATATTACAATGGCTGCGCTTTCATTCGCAATATAAAAGGTTTTATAGTACAAACAGGTGATCCTACAAATACCGGTAAAAATGGCAAATCTATTTGGGGTACAAAATTTGAAGATGAATTCAAGGACACACTGAAGGTAATTTTGGGTTTTTTTAATTTTGTTTTTCAAAAATGTACCGCTACCGGCATATTTACAGCATTCTGACCGAGGTATGGTTTCCATGGCAAATAATGGTCCCAATGCGAATGCCAGCCAGTTCTTTATAACCTATGCAGCTCAACCCAATTTAGACCTCAAGTATACACTTTTCGGAAGGTTGGCAATGAAATACGAAACCACTGAACTTTTATAATTAACGGTTTAATTTTAATAGAGTAATTGATGGGTTCGACGCATTAGACGAGTTAGAAAAGCTACCCGTAAATCCCAAATCTTACCGTCCGCATATTGAGAAAAAAATCAATAGTGTTACAATACATGCAAATCCCATAGCTGGATGAAGCCTGGCTAGGGAGGTTAGTAATACTTTTATCTTTACTTTATGTATTGCATTTTTTAATTCACTACATATGAATAATTCAAATGCGTTACTTGTTGTCATTCTGGAAATATAAATAGTGCACATCTTCCACAATATTTAAAAAAATTAGATCGACATAAACAGTATGATGGCACTAACTCGCTTTACGGATTTCAACTGGTATACAATACTTTTATTAAAATTTTTACCTAAACCTAAAAAATTTTCAAAATCTACTTATTTATCCCAAGCATCTTAAATCCTGCTTTTCTAGTTGTGGCAAATGCGTACATATTAACGCATCGAATATCATATAATGGGATTTCGATGATTTATTGGGTACGCCTACAGGTTTAACAGTTAATTTGAGTATTCAAACGAGAAGTTACATAATATGTTTTTGGTCAAGTAGAAAATTAATTATAATATTAAAGTAGAATATTTCAAGTAAAAGCAGTTTAAACGAAGGCTCTAAACTTTATACAGTAATATAAAAATTTATTTTCATTGTTTTATTTAGAATTGCAAAATATCCTCAGAAATTCCGATACTCAATGCCTTAGTCTTCAGTTTTATGAAATTTTAGATTTCAATAATACAGTGATATTGAGAAAACCAAAATGATATATATTTTTTTACTTTCACATGAATATATTTTATTTCTATTAGTCTGAATGCTAAAAGTTTACACAGTTAAAGCCACATTACATAAAAACATTTGCTATGAGAGACTTTTAAAAAATACAAAGTTTTCGAGTTGCAGCGTAAATTAAAACAGGAAATTAACTTAAAATGATTTTACATAAATATTTTTGAACATAAGTTGACATAAATCTTACTGATACACAATAACAAATATAAAAGCCATTACCAAAAATATTGCTACAAGCACTAAATAAAATCTTAAATTATATTTTCGATCCAGCACGATTAATAATTGACGAAACGACTCTGTTAGAGAAACATTAGTTGGACGACGACCCGTAATTTCATATCGCCTTGTATGTTGCATTGGTCGTGGCGATACGTAATCCCTGCCTATGTCAGAGCCTTCAACATAGCTAGATTTATTTAAAAGCACTCCATCTGTTTTAATACGTTCCAAGTTTCGGGCAAAACTGCTCAAAAATGGTGTTTCGTAATCTTGGTAGATTTCCTCATTGTCATCACTTTGTTCATTGTACAGTGATGTAGCTTTCGAGGTGTATAAACCACTAGTTAGTGAGTTTGTGCTGTAACGTGAATGAAGTGTATTTGGTATATCTTTGTTTACTCCAATTCCTGTGTTCGTTTGCATTAAGTTGGAATGCAAGCTAAACCGACCGCTGTTCGCACTTATTTGTGGCTTATATATTTCATGTGAAATGCTTTCAGTTACTTCTTTCCGTATTGGAATCTATATAAAACAAATATTAAATAACGACATTAAATTCATATTAAACGCATACTATACCTGGGGTACTTCAGCTATTGGCTTAACTGTTGGTTGATTGAATGACGTGGTAACTACACTCGTTTTCGATAAAGAGACCGAACGTGATGAACGCGGACGCACATTAACTTCTTCCTGAGCTACCGATGATTTCGAAACTTGTTCTATTTGCTCAGCGGCCAATAGTAAATCTTTATCTTCTTCATCGCTTTCAAGTATTACAACAGGATTATACGTTTTGGATGTTTTTAGTTCCTTTTGCAAAAGGGGGATTTCGTGGTCGCGTGTTGATCGTCGCCGTGCCCCAATAGGAGCTGGCGTAAGGTTTTCTGATGCTTGACTTTCATTGGTTTTCTGAGATTCAAATGTTGGTGTTCCGGCAAATGTACGTCTACTCGCTCCTCTACTCGGAGTACGACGCTCAGGATCGACTTTCACTTCCTTCGCCTCTACTGTCTCGGTTGTTTTAGAAACGTGAATAGTTTCGCGGCGTGGGGTTTTCTTTGTTTGTGAACCTGGCGAACCCGATAGCGAAGCGCGTAATTTTTTTATCAGTATATTTCGACTGGAATCTGTAATCGGAACGTTTGGTAAACCATGCTTAATACACTGTTTTCGCAAATCCGCGTTGCTTAAGGACTCTAAATTATCAACTTCAGACATTTTTCGCACTATATTTACTCTGAAAAAACTTTCGAAATGTTCGCTACAATTTTGCGCGTTCAAATATTTCACCAACGCCGTTGTGAACCAATCAAACACCCAAGGCGCCAAATGTTTGAGCACTGTTGCCATATCCTTGTTATATTTTATAGAATATATTTGTTTTATAGCTGTTAATCGGTCTGTTGTTTAGACAATATTGTTTTATTCAAATATACGAGTAAAAAGTAATTTTTCTTCTTTTACGAAAGTAATTTTTTGTAAATAACATTGTAATATTTTTTTCGACGATGTGTGCAAGTGTAAGTAATGTAAGAGACACAGCTCTGAAAATTGGGCTACCAATTTATTTTGTCTCAATGACAGTGCAACCAATACAATTTATTTTTAATATCAGCTGTTTACTCGTCATAGGAATGTAAGAATATTTTATTTTTGTGCACAAACAAAATGGATATTTCTAAAGTAACAAATGAGAAAAAAGTACAGCTTTGTCGAACTTATTTCATAGGTACGTGAAATTGTGTATTTATTCAATATTTTAAATAGCACTACATTTTTTCAACTTCCTTCAGCTGGCTTGGCTTTCTTACCATTCTTATGGACAATCAACGTTTTCTGGTTTTTTAATGATGCATTTCGGGTACCTCCTTTCCCAGAACAGATAAGAATAAAGAAATGTAAGCCAAAGCTTTTAACATCGATTCAATATGTATGAATTATTATAAATCATTATATTTTAGTTGTCATCTTATCGCTGATAGGTGCACTGATTTGGTCAGTTATACTTATAACCTGGATAATTATATTCCAAACAAATCGTGCCGAATGGGGGGAAATGGCGGATAGAATGAGTTTCATTATACCACTGGGAATAGCTTAAATAACATTTCGTAAATTTCAGTTCAGTACTTTACCATTAATAGAGTTGACTTATGTATATTTTTAAAATTAAAAACAACTAACATAGATAAAAAATCAATTTAGTTTTGCATTTCTGCTGGAGTCTGTGAGTTTTGTCGTAATTCCTGCAGTTTCTCTTCAAAATAAGATTTATGCACAGTCAATGGTAGTGATTTTTGGCGAATGAAGTAATTTACGTTGCCCCTAGCTGTGTAGGTGTTGTCGCCAATTAATTCTCGTAGTGCCATATTTTTCTTGAGAAGTTTGCCATAGTAACTCGCGCCTGCTTCTACGAATTGAGGCCCCAAGCTGCACAATTTTTTATCAATTTCAGTGTCATAACTAACTTGATTAAAGTCTTTCATAAAAGACCAACTACCAACACCGAACAATCCCAATATTGTATACATCACCAGTCGCAACTGAAAAGATACGAATATTTGTTGTTTGTTACAAGTTCGCATTGTTTGTATATTAGAATAACTTACACTGAAAGGTCCGGCAAGCAAGTTCATTCGTAAATTTAAGTAAGTGCCAATCGTATACATAGACAGCAATGAAAAACTTGGAAATAGTGAATTCAATAAAACTCGATGTGTTCGCAGTTGCAGAACAGATTTACACAATCCGAATAGTTGTTCATCTTCAGTCAAAACTATCGCATCTTGCAACAGTTTTCCGGCGTCAGTGCTCCACTGAATAGTTTGATCGCGAAAACGTATATCCTGTCGATTTATATCGTGTGGGTCTGAATATGCATAATTGATTGGGATTCCTAGCGCAGCCCCAAATCGATATTTTGTTGAGCCTATCGAATTATATTACATTGAAATTTTTACATTTTATATATATTTGTGTTTATTCTATATTTTTTACCTGCTTGGAACAGATCAAAACCAAAAACGGTGAATGGTTTGATAATTCTTCGTTCATATCCTTCTAATTGAAGTAGGTCAAATGCCTTTTCCAAACGTTCCTTCACCTTTTCGGGTACCAGTCGCGGTATACCATTCCTTTGATTATCAATATAAAAAAGGGAGAATATACAAAAATACATTTATTTTAGCTTACTGATAGCATTGAACGAAATCTTTGTAGTATTTTAAACACATTGTATGCGGCAAAAAATTGACTAGAAAAAGTCCCATAGTGGTGGCACCTGTGGCAAATACTACCACATTTCGTCCAGTTTTCGTTTGAAAGAAACCCATTATGCCACGCTTAACGACAGGTGATTTTTTCATTTTTATTTTTATTTAAATTAAATTAATTGTTTAAAATCATCAAATTTAAAGCGTTATTATGACGGAAATATGGAATTAGACAGCTGATTGTGAGGTTAAAGAAATCTCTCAATTGCATAACTTGTATTGACAGAAGCTGTGTTTAGTGGTCCTTAGGAAACTTATAGATTCAACAAATATAAATTACGTCGAATGATTGTATAAAATAAAACAATCCTAAATTCTTATTTTGGGTCATTGATATATACTTTTGAACTTAAACATTTTTAACTGAACTTGAAACGCCTTTAATACTCTAATATATAGTAAAGTACATCGAGTAACTTATTTCTTTTTCAAATAACTATAATTTAATGTAATCGTAATTAATTAATTTTTTTATATTTTTTATTATTCGTTAATATATTAATGTGAAAACTTATTGTCAATAATCCAATTTTTCCCCATTGTTCCCAGGGTCCAAGAAACTGAATAATTTTTAAGTCGGGGATTATACATGGAGACTTTTGTTGCTCATTATCGGAAACGCTCTTCTGGTGTTACCCATTCCATTCCTGCCGGCAACTAGAGTCGGGCAATTTACATTATCTTTCATATTATATTCTCAAACCCCTTTACGCTTCATTTAAGCGGTATACAAAAATATTTTTCATTACCTAATTTTTTTTCCTTATTCACCAATTTCTAAAATATTTCTATTATATTATGCATATTTTTGAATACATATTTGCATATTCCACGCAAAAAATAGATTATGTAATTAAAATTTCCGAACAAATTGTAAATATTCATCTGAAACCGAGCGCTATTGCAACCATCTACGAGTACGAGCAACTAGATGCCTTTCGTTTTTCCTCATCACCCCCTCGCCAATAAACTACGAGTTTCGGCAACAAAACCGATGTTAATGCCCGTTACGTTAATGTATTCAATTGGTTTGTAAAGCTTGCAAAGGATGTGTGTTTCATTGGCACCCTCTTATGTTTCTGAGGGCGGTTCGGTTTTTGGCACATTTCTGTGAAAATCTCTTACTACTGGTTCACTATGGCCCTTTATTTTTGAGCATGTAGGTTTCGTTGTGTAGATGATGTTCGGAAGATTTCTGAATTTTTCACTACCGTTAGGCGATCTCATGGCAGATCTATAATTTTATATCTGTTTCTTTGCTTTTCTGCAAGTGTAGACATATTGCGATGTAAGATTTCATTGTGGCTCAGTACTATGTTCATTATCGAGGTCGCATATCGAGTGAAGATTTTATTAACAAAATATTGTAAGTCTTGCGATGTGCTACATATTCTAATCGGTTATCACCGATTTCAATCGGGAATCGGGAATCACCAGTTATAAAATCTACCTGGTATAAGGTGTTGTCATTGAACAGGCTGTCTTGTGAACCTTGGTGAGATCGTGTGGTACTCTTAAACTACTGGTACTTAACGGTTTCAAATTGGAAGGACTCCAATTTTGTTACAGCCTGAAGACCATCTCTTAATGTTTGGTTACAAAGACAGGGTTGCCTTGTTATTATTATTAAACGTGCCGAATACCTTAAATGGGTCTAGAGCTATTTGGTAGATGTGTGTAAAATGTCTTTTGGTTGTGACCGGTCGACATTTGTAACTGAAAATAGTGTGGCTGGGGTTTTCAGCCAAGACGATTCTGGGTAGATGACATTTTTTTATAGTGACGGAAAGTAGTCGCCAAATAAATTTGAAGTACTTGTGCGGATCAAAATTCTGCTACGTAGTTCCGATCGTTGTTGTTGTTGTCGTAGAGGCAAAAACATTCCCCAAATAGTTCTGAGGAACACTACCGAGCCCTTGGCCAGATAAATTTCGGTTCCACTCTAGTTAACCTAACTGCCGAGGGAATTGATTCATTTGTCCTCGCAATCCAGTGTGCCTCCCATATTACAAAAATTAGTAAAAATTACATAATGTAATTATGCATATTCCTCCATATTCCTTAAAACTCCTCAATTATTATTTTAAATAAGCTATAACAAAAGCGATTGTGGCAAACGTGTCAAAAAAGGATATATTGCCATCTTATCTTCGTCGATCATAAGACCCAAATAAAGGCGCGAAATGCACTAAATATGACACAGATCAGCCGACATAAATGACAATCAAAAGCAATAAAAAAAGAACGAAAATATTAGTACAGTACATAAGTCAAGACGAGTGTTGCAATTTGTTCCGTTCAATTCCTACCAACCGAACGCCATTTGTTCACTGCATCAATAACGGCAGGAAAAAAGCAAAACAAAACATCAAAAAAGAAAACAGAAAACAATTTTGTCATCTCTCTGGTAATATTTATGTAATGAATCTTGCAAACCAGCGATCAGATCGTTGCTCATTGATCCTCTTCAATCTAAAACTGACAACTTGCAACCAAATTAAAGAGAATAAAGAAGTAAGAAGAACGCAGATCAACACAATGTAGGCGCGAGTGATACGAGCAATCTACAACAAAGCTTACATACCTACATACCTACATACATTCGCCTACATATGGGCGAATTAATCGCGAACAGCGCTGTCGCTGTCGCCGATTACGATGCGCCGCCGTGCCGCAAAGTCGTACAAATGACACCATTGTTATGTCACTGCAGTGTCGGCTAGTCGATTGGTAGACAAATGGACGGACAGGCAAGCAGACAGACAAATGTGAAACACCTCCGCCCGCACACACCGACACACCCTTACATCCATTGCAACAAATCTGCTCCACACTGATAGGGACTCTATTCTACACACATATCTACAAGCATACGAGGGCGGTCTAGTAAATATTTAGCTTCAAGATCGCAAGAGAAATTTACTAGCGCGCAATATATTCTCGTAGACGGCTGCTATGAAAATTTCAGCTGGATCGGACTCGTGCTTTTGCTTAGCCGTGTGTGTAAGCGGGCGTGTGCACGGATTAGGCTAAGAAATAAATCGCAATATTTTGAAAAAATTTAAATTTTTCTTTTGTAAATTGAGCACTTTTCGGATCTCCCTCGTAAGCTATATGTATACATACATACCAATGCATAAGCGCTATACACTCCGCTTGTCTTCTCCTTCTCAGCGAGCGCTCCTGCCGCAGAGAGATTCCAAACGGACGCTATGGCAAACGATGCGATCCGACGAGATGTGATCCGATATGACATTGAAGTGCATCGTTCAGATGCTCGGCGCATGTTGAACGGCAGTAGACGACAACACAGCGACAACACACAATGACAACCGTCGCAGCATTAGCATCGGGAGCGGGATCGGTGATAGCAAGAGTAACTGGCGGAGCGTTGCATACAGCGTGCGACAACGCCAGTCAGTTTAGACAACAACAATAGCAACAACAATAATAACAAAATGCCACCACGCAGCGGCAGTGGCAGTAAAATCGACTAAGCATAACAATAATTCCAACAACAAACTTGGCAAAAAGTATTCCCGAAGAATTAAAAGTGATAAAAAACAACAAACAAACAAACAAACTTTGAACTACAATAACAAGAACAACTGCAGAGCACAGTGCACAAACACAGCAACAGAAGTACAAAAACAATAACAAATAGTGCGCCAAAGTCAAGCAAATATGCGCTTACATACATAACCAACAAGTATTATACTTGCCACATTCATACCTTCACATCTTCATACATACATACATACATACATATTATACGTATATATATATATATATATGTTATACGTAGCATGTCTGATATGGAGCCAAAAGAAGAGGTGGTGGGTTTCGGCGCTAATTTTGAGTGCTGTTCCGTGGCAACAACAATAAAAGCTTGCACATATGTATGTAGAAAGAAGCCAAGTGGCAGAAAGGTGTGTGAGACGCTGTAGACCTTTTGAACGCAAAAACATACATACATACGTACGTACGTACATACGCGCCTGTGTGTGTGTGTGTGTGTGTGTGTGATTTTATGGGGGGAGTCGAAGTGTCCACTAATGTGTCATGCCAATAGAACCCAGTGTTATGACACTGTTGCACAAAACATTTATATCGATTTTGTCCTAAAAAAGATAGTTCCAACAAAGGACAACTTTAATCAAGAAAGGAAAAAAAAAACGCTAGCTTCGGGCAGAATTAATTGATGGACCTTCTCGTAATTCGAAGGATTATAAAAACTATAAAATATATCGAAGTGTATGCTTAAAATTCGTTTTGAACAATTAGGGTGTTCGATGAAATTATGGACTCCTTGATCTTATTTTTGGCGCGGGTCACATTATGCTAGGTGGAACTAGTTTACAAAGAATCTGAACGATATCTCATTTTTTGTTTGTGAAATTCATTATAAAGTCAACCGGTTGGTCGGTTGGTCGCAAAACTAGCTAGACGACTTGTTTGATTATGAATTAATTTCGTTAATTTTTTGCACTAAGATTTGTTTAAATATCTTAATTGATACAATTATTACAACATTAATCAAATATCTCATGAAATTTGTTATACGGAGAATCTTTTCTTCTGAGCAATTTAATGTATGGATATAACTCTTTGTCTGTGTGGTAACTTTTTTGGCAAACATGCGATCTTGTCAAAATATTGAGATGAAAGCAACAACCAAGTTATTCTGTGGAATTTAAAGCAAGAAAGTTTGGGAATACCATTAAATTGAAATAACCACTGCTATACATCCCTCCTTTTCCTTATGTCAATATATTTTATTTATGCCAGTTGTTTGTTCTATTTGCCACTATTCAAGTTTTATCAACTTAAGCTAGTATAGTATGTGAAATTGATGAATTGACCGCGATTCCATCTGCTTAATCAGCGCAAACAAATCTAACTAGAACTTCGCAGAGGAAGACTTATGTCAACTCATTGTCTTTCAATATCCGATAGCCAGCCATTATGTTGACTGAGTATTTGACGTTAGGTCCACTTGAAAAAATCCACGTTGGCGCTTTCACTGTTCTCAATATCAGAGATCTCATTACTAGAGACATAACTCGAATGTTCGAGCGCAGTTTGTCTCTTACTGTCGACTGTTCACCTCTCCCCCCTGTAGGTCGGAGGATAAGAATAACCCGCGGTAAGGCATGCCTGTCGTAAGAGGCGACTAAAATCCACGAAATGCACTGCATTTGAAATAGACTTTGCTCTATAAATAGGCTTAGCCATGTCTGAAATAGTGCTATATTACTTAGCTTGAACTAAGTTTATAACACTTTAAATGTATTATGCAAACACTTAAAGAGGCATTTTAGTTCAAGCTACAAATGCCACCAGTCGGAGTTGAATGGGTAACTCAACTGGAAGTAGCCTAGGCTACAAGGTCTGACCGGAGACTTTAATTTGGTGCCACCGATAGTTTTAGCAAAAAGCTATTACTAACGGGGCGCTCATCAACGCATTGTATTGATCCGTTGTGTTTTTGAACACCGTAGAGTTGGGCTGTACAACGGCAGGTACCCACGTAAAGCACATCGTTCACTGTTCACCTCTCCGATGAATCTCTAATGAAGAATCTTCAAACATAAACACAGCTTACTAAAATTTTTTTCTTAAAATATCCCAGAGCTGAACCCAAAGTCAGAGTTGAAGCTACTGATAATACTGGCCTGTTTATTATACGGGGCTTTAATCATTGACACCACGTATTTTACGTAAGCATAAATTACGTGAGCGGTTCTCAAAGAATGTGACATGAGACCAGAATTTTTCGTACCTTTCGCTCCAATATTCACTACAGGATATGCAGAAACCCTTTACTGTTCGCTTATTTCGCATATTCTGCGGAAACAAGCAACACAACAACAATAAAAAGTTAAAGAAACGCCGGCAGAGTTGGAACCGCACAGACGACACTGGTACACTGCATTAATTGTGCGACAAATGTGTGTGCGAAAATGCATTAATATTTTTGTCATCCGCAACACACCATTTGTCGTTGCAGTGCTGTCTGTCGTTCCTCCTTTTTTCCTTTTTTCGTTTCTTATTTTCACTATTTTTGTTGTTGTTGTTGTTGTTGTTGTTGTTGTTGTTGTTGTTGTTTATGTTGTCATTGTTACGGTAGAGACGTCTATCCTGCATCGCTTTTAACGTAATCCCATCGATCTTAACAACATATGTTTATGTGTGTGCAAACATGCCCTCGTCGTTCATACGTTCATATGTGAGTGTGTTACTCTGCATTGGGAGATTTATAATGAGCAGATGTGTGTGCGTGTGTGTGTGTGTGTGGTGTTTGTGTTTGGGTGTACATATATTTCGATTTTAATGGCGCTTTTCGCAGGTTTTAGCGGCGCAAATTTTTATTTAAGTGCTACGGTTTTGTCATAAATGTGTATATATGTATGAATTATTAGAGTGAATTGTAATGAACGATTTTTATTTAATGAAAATTTAGTTCAAATTGAAAGTGAATTAGTAATATGTTTTAATTATATTTTTTTTATTTTTGTGTTAATTTTTTTTTGGAATTTTTTCAAAATTTTATTTAATTTTTTTAATTTTTTTTCGTTTTTTCTATCAATAAAAATATTTTCCTTCATAAGGAAATAATACATATAAAAGGTTGGCGTAAAACTCCCATTTGCGTTTTTAAAATATTTACTTCCTTTAAATTTTAATATAAAATATAATTAAAGTTTGTCGCTTAAGTCTTTAGCAATGAAAACAAGTTCCTTGCTTAAGTCTTTATTAAGGGCTGTTACAGCTAATTCACGACAGTTAGCTCAGAAGCGAAACCTACTGCGGAATGGTATTTGGTAAAAAAAAAAATATTTTGCAAAAAGTTCACCTCTTGATCTATAAGTAAAAGTTGTTGCATTAATATACAGGGTGGTCTAAAAATTGTTTATTTTTGTAACTTGGAACAAAAAAACACTGCAATTTGCAACAAAACAATTTGCAGCCCATTTTTTCGGTAAAAATTTTACCTTTTTCCCTAAGTGCTTTACTGGCCAGCCTTGTAGATTAATATCTAGTTTTTTTTTTATTTTGTTCCAGATAGCACGAGTTCTTAGAATTGTCGTCTCTCGTAGAAGCCCACTTAAGGAAGGTGATTTCGAAGATTGGCCAATTAGGCGCCATTTTGTATCACAATGTCAAAAAACAATTTTTTTGTACACTAAAATACATGTTTAATAAAGCCGGAAAGAGTGAAAATCGTTTATTTTTTCTGTACTCCCAGAATAAATTGTCAAAACTTGGCCTTTTTTTGTCAGCTTTAGACTGGCCCCTTAACCCCTTAAAGCCTTCACGTTTTAAACATATTTTGCAATGCTGGGTTTTTTGAGATTTAAAACTAACATTAATATAAACCACAGGATATTTTCAGTCTGTACCATAAGACTATTCCGGATTTGAGACCTTCTGCGATCTTACTATATAATAATCATGCCACGACATAAGTTTAAATAAAAGCCACGCAACAATTAATCTCTCTCACGCTTTTCGAACAAGACTACTAAAACGATAAAAATTATTGAAATGTAATGGAGCTGATGAAATGCACCAACGTGTCAATGCTCGCATCAAACGCAAGAAATTGTCCATTTAAATGTGAGTTTGTGCATGTGTGTGTGTGTGCGTGTGTGTGTGTGTGCTTGTCACCGATTAAGCGTGTTAATTGCATATTTACAAATGTCTGAGCATAACTGCATAGTTATAGTTGTCCATACTGGGGCACGTGCATATGTATAGGTACCTATGTATGCACGCCTGTAAATAGTTAGATAAAAGTCTTGCAAACACGCATGTGCACACACACGCACACATATATACACGTTTGTAGTTCAATTGCAGTCAAAAGCTACACAAAGTTCACTTATCAATTTACATATGTACGTACATATGTATACACATGTTCACATATCCGATTATGCCTTGAAACACACAAACACACATATACGCATACATAGGCAAGCGCAAGTGCGCAATCACACTGAGTGGTAACAACAAATTTATGTCCATTTGGCATTCGAACACTATCAGATTGCATGACAGTTCCCAATTACTTTTGCCAGCGAGTCAATCGTTCATTACAAACCGATTTGCTGGCAACTGTCTCTCTGCTGCCTCTCGGCAACGCATAGCTGTAGCACGCTTGTAACTAAGCAACTACTTAAGTGCACATGTCTATGCTTCATACAATTACATACATATATATACATATATATTTTACTAGTTTATTGTACCGGCAAAGCTGCATAAATATGTGTATGTGTGTGTATTTGTAAATGTCATACTAACTATGCGTGCATAACTGGATAAATATTGTATATATGTATATATATTTGCATGTGCATGCAAGAACTTAGCTTTTTAGTCTAATATCACAACAAATTGAGGGTAGAACGCACATAAAAAAGTCAAATAGTCTAAAATTAAATAAATTGCACTCAATGTACATATGTATGTGTGTGCTATTTGGTTTGGGCATTGCAGCGCACATGTCAAACTGTTGTTAGAACTGTTTGAATTGTTGCCTCGATCTTGTTGCCTCTGAATATGCAACAAATTGTGGGCGCAACAGGCGTTAGCCTACAAAACGGTTAATCGTTCCTCCTGGCATGAAATCTCTTGGAATTGTATTGAATAACTCGTGTGATTGCAGCGTCCGACTTTGCTTTTGTAAAGACTTATACTTTTTTTGTGTGGAAATTGTCATTTGTAGTGACAGTTAAGTTTAATATGTAATTCATTACGGAGTGTTAAATTTGCTCTTGTTTTAAAAATCTATTAATTTTTTACAAATTATATTTTAAAACAATTTTCAAATCAATTTGAGAGGCGAAAGAAAATTTTATAGTTAATTGTCTGCACAAATTCTTTCAACAATTCAGCATAGCTAAACTAGGCTTTCTTCTAGATTTTTGGAATAACGTTGTAATCTGTCCACCCTATACCATATTTGAAATAAGAAAAAAAAATTATATTTCAAATCGACCGGCAACGCTGTAAAATCCTATGTTTGTAATAATTCTTTCAAGTCTTTTAAGTCTTATAAGTCTTTTCCTCCCATATTTAAGTTAACACAAATTATAAATTTTTTACTGCTTGTTTAAAACTTATGTAGAAATTCAATAAGTATGGCAACCCTGTAACAAAATCTTACTCCCCTTGAAAATATTTAAAGATTGGCAACCATAGTGTATTATAAATTTTCAATTTGTTATAAAATGATTTATAATAATTTTTTAAATCAGTTGGCAACTTTATAAAATCATATTTTTGCTTGATGCTTCATAAACCAGTAAAATATTACGAAGTTCGAAAAAGTTAATACTTTTTGGAAATTTTTTATTTGAAGTCTTCTTTTTATTTGATACTTCTTATACAGTAAAAATAGTAATGAATGGAACAAATAATTTGGAGTACCTTTCATTAATTACTTTATCACATCCGATCTTACTTGTAGACTTAAATGCGATGATTATCATAGTCCCTCCTCTCTAAGCTTTCACTGATACCGGAGTTTACTGATTGATATTTTTCTGCAGGTCATTCCTTCGAATTTGGATTTATTTACTAATCTCTTCAGCGTTTATTAAAATAGTTAGTTTGCTTCAGATGCCTGATATGTTTTGCATATTCGTTTTGTACCTTCTTCAGAGTTATGTTATTTGTTTTTTTAGACAAAACCCTCGGATTTTACCAACGATTACTCAGAAGCTTTTAGTTTTTTCTATGCAATTTTGTCTTGAAAATCTTTTTGCTAAGCAACGCTGTTCTTTACAATTTCGGTTGGATATGGAGTCTTCCATTGAGATTCTCACTCTTATACCTACTCAATAGTACTAGTACTCAATATACCTCCTACTCAATAGTATTCACACTCTTCCACTGCGATCACTGACTGTTACTGCATTGAGCACTTTCAGATCTGGGGAGCTTGCATGCAGTTAAGTTACATAAAGATTTCACATAAACTTTCTATCGAACAGATCAAGCGTTGCCTCATCGGAGTTGTTTGTCCAGTTCCCTTCAACCGTCTCTATTCTCACCACAAAAATTTTATTAAGGATAATACTTTATTTTTCAATTAACTATTCGTTCTAAGGGAGGCCCCTTTTGCCTCTTTTGCCTTTTTTTCACGTGGAAATTCAACCTTAACTTGTTATTGAATTAGATCATATCTACTTACAACACTTCTTCTTAGAATTTTTTGTGTCGCCTTCAAAGGTTAGTAATCAGAGGGCGTTGTTGAAAATATAAAGACGTGTAATGTAAAATCAGCAGAAAAAGTTTTATTCCTTAATATTAAGTTCCAATAACTTCATTGTAAATTTTTTTAGTATTTTAAAAACTCGAAATTTTAATAAATTCTTCTCTTCTATCATCTCAACAATTTTTTGGCTTTCTCGATATGTGCATGTATATCAACTAAGAATATATATTTAATATTTTTTATTCAAAGGAAGTTCCTATAAAAAAGATTTACAACTGATAAGGAGATACCAGAATAAACAGACAGATTGTCCATCAAGATATCCGAATGTACTTTTATATAGAAGAATAGCTAACCTGGAGAAAAGCCATAAAACTCAGTTGATTCATGATCCAAAGAGGCTTATTATAATATTTAAAATTCAATCTAATCTTTAGATAAAATGTATTCAAAAAATTATATGAAAATAATAGCACTAAAATTAAATATATTCCATTTTTAAGTATTATTATAAAAACACATTCACATTCGGTTGGTAATTTGTTCACATTTTATGTCACATTCAGTGGCGCCATGTCAAAACACAAGTATATAACAGTACCATAAAAAAGCATACGAAAGAAATTACAAGAAGCAGTTAATGAAATTTTCTTTGCTTCCGCCTTGTGAACTTCGCTGTGCTCTCCAACACTAAACTGACAGTTGGTTGTCTGTGCCGCGCACCCTCGCTGTTATGTCAGCATGTCAGCTGGCGCTGAAAATGCTAACGTGTTGAAGGTAACGAACGAGTTTATAACTTTGCCACACTTTTGCTTTCTATCGAATGACACAAGACGTGTCAGTACGTCAACACACATTTGACGCCGCCGAATGACTAACTGTCAGTCACACTATTTACTCGATGCTTGCGCAACGCGCATTTGGGTCGCTCTTACGGCGGAGACAATCAAACAGCCATAAATTTGATTGGTGAGCCAGACATGTTGAAAAGACGAGAAGAATACGAACGAATGAGTGTTTGTTTGTAGTGGTGAATTGAAGTATTTAAATCAAAGTAAATGAAGGATTTTGGAGTTACAAAGGAAAGCTGTGAAACTCAAATAGGCAACTAAATTGAAACTATTTGTTTATATAATTATTAAATAATTAGGAAACAATTATGATCTATATAGTTTTCAGTTGATATTATGGTCAATTTTTTATTCTTAACCCACCAAAAATGGCTCGGGGTCATCCATGTTGCATAGAGCCTTATCATAGCTCGTTATGTTCAATTCAACTGATTAAGGCTGAAAATTTTTCATTAACTTTGGCTTATTGTAATTATTTTCACATCGTTTATGACTGGTTAATGTTGCTTGAATGGAAATATGTATTTTGATAAAAAAACTTTCCAAAATAAACGACGCACGAGAGGGTTACTATCAGGCGGAATCGTTATTGAAGTCGTATGAAACATGTGAAAGGAACCCGAATGGTTAAATTTTCATCAATCGTATCGCATCGATTTGCCCGAAACAACGTTGATATGTTGATTGTTGACATCAATTGTATTTCCTGTTCGATTTTGACTGCCATTGGTGAATACAACTGGAGAACATTACAAAAACTTCGACTGAGTGAAATGACACAAAACGATTTTGACTATTCACAACCTCTACGAGAGATATTCATTCACCTAAATCGGACTTACAAAATATTATTTAGCCAAACGTTTACGCAGTGGCAAGTTAATATGCTGAATTATTCAAGTTAGACGGCAAGAATTATGTTATGTTCGTTCTGAAGCACTCATAATTGGTTACTTTAAATAGTTTTCGACTAATGTCGAGAACAGTTTAATAAATATGCTGAGTTTTGAATTTTTCCTACACCATTCTGCAAGTTTTAAACTTTTTTGTATCAAAAATGCACTTGGAGGTTTGAGCGAAAAATCTTTTTCTGCCATTTTAGCGCTTATTCCAACACAGGACCCTACAGACGCTACGCACCAGATACTTTTTTTCATATAAATTTGAGCGTGAAAAAGTCATTTTAGAGTTTATAATACCATACCAAACACGAGTTTGAAAACGCGCAATCTATATCATTTGTATCCATTTTGTAGAGCACAGAGCAGAATAAGATTATATTTCATCATAAGAAAGTAGCAATTAAATATATGCGTGAAAAACGAATTGATCCTCAATTACCGTTATGTAATAATTTATGCCTCTTTCATAAATTTCCAGTTTCCTAATCATAAAAACTCTGCGATTGAATACAGAGCTCGCCACTTAAACAAAAGCATTAATTACTACTATCTTATTCAAAAATCATACTGATTTATTGAGCTGCCCACGTACAAACATTCCTACGCGAGCATACAAAGTATTCGACATCCATGTAACTTCTCCCGAATGTGACAGACGATCTTTACGCAGTTATGTACGTCCTGTGGTGTTTATGCTTTGGTTATAAAATTACTTACATTTGATGGCTGTGAAGGGCTCTAAAGTATCTATGATATGCATGGCACAAATCAACCTACAACACATACACACATACATGCATCCATACATACAAGGGAGCACTCAAAATGTCCATCCGTGTGCGTGTGTCAATCGAAAAGTGTGAACACATTTATAATTTTCCTGGCTGAGAAAAAGAAATTCGGAAGTGTTCATAAACCTCGTAAGTAATTGACAGTTGACTTCCTGCTGTGGACACTTCTTTCTACCATTCTCTACATATTTATCACCTTTTTATGGATGTCTTTTCGCTTTGTCGGTGGCGTCTTGCATATACTTATTTATAACCATTTTGACTTATGGGTTTTTCCTCTTTCTCCACAATATTTTATATTTTTTACAGCACTCACTTATGCATTTAAATGTCACATATAAACATAGCTGCTCGTCGTGCCAACGTTAATTAATATTCCAGGCACTGCTAGTGCTTCGCTTGCATCTGAATGTGCCGACCAATTTAATTGTTATCAATACTTCACGACACTTGCTGCGACTTTATTCGGCGGCCGCGTGTGAGTTATGGCAATATTTTGAGTATATAAGTATTTTATTGACCACTTGGTATAGTGATTGGAATAGTTAAATGTCTTGTTTTGGTTATTAAAGACAAAAACCAGTAGCCAGATTTTTACTATCCCTCAACGAATCCCTCCATCCCTCAACGGAATGTATACAACTCGTAACTCGTAACTCGTACACATTTTATTACGCACATTTTAATGCTGAGCGAGATAAGATAGGCAGTTTACGTAAATTTTTAATTCTCCGAATAACACCTAAAAATAAATTGAATCGCCTAGTTCATGAATTTTCGAACATTTATGATCGAAATAAACTTTCGGTATTTACGTTGCGACTTAAACACAACTACTGCGTGCTTTGTCAACATTGAAAGTGTTACTACCAAAAAATGTTAATCGATCCTGGTGATCGATTATTTCATCGGACATTTCGAGTCGGGTCATTTGTTTTGTAGATTTCGAAAATAGTGAAAATTGTCGTTTTTTTATTTTTATTATATTAAATATTTTCAAAGGTCAACATGCAAAGAGTCTATTTGCATGTTTTGACTTGAGGCTTTTCTGATGGTTTTGGGCATGGCAATTTGTGTACTAATATCGTTTTTCTTGATAGTGACTCATGATACATGCTAGACCTTCGATATGATGTAGGTCTTCATGAACTCTAAATTCAAAATAAAAGTTAACAAAGGTATTAGGGTTTTAAACATTGTTTATATTTATTATTGATAATAAATTGAAGAACCAATGACTGTTTGATGGCTTCTGGCTTAATAGTGACTTGTTTAATTCACTATAAATCTGCACTTGATTCTGTCAATGGAGCAGTTCTCAACTTGCGATAATTGGCATCAAAGAATATGTCTTTTGTGTTTATCTACTTAAAAATTTTCTGAAAGCAACGACTGTTTAAAATTGATACTTTGTATTGGGCTGGTTACATTATGGAAATACAGTTGTCAAAAAGAGATTACTCCGAAATAGAGATATTTTTGTAGATATTTGGCATTTTGAAAGCAAGCAGTTAACGAATATCCCATGGCCTTCTAACTGCAGTGATGTCCATGCCATGAGGACCTTGCATCTGGATTTTTTTGCTTATAGAGTTGAAAAATAAAAACTGATCCAAGTGCTTAATGAATGAGTTGTAAGAGTGGTCTTAGAGTTTGAATTAGTTTGAAATGGCAAAAAGTTTTCAATAATTTTGTAAATACTTTCGTATTTTCTACTTATGATTCCTTTAGTTCCGAAGCTAGTTCGAGAACTCGACAAAACTGCGCTTAAAGTTGATGATCACTCCACTTGGAAAAAAAAAGAGTTGAATCTTTAAGTTTTATTTCTGTGGCTATTATCTTCTGCTTAATTCCTTAGACTAATATTTGAGCTCTTCCTTTAATTATTAGTTAACAATGAATTAGTTATATTATTCCAGTGGTTGAATCGAAATTCAGATCATACCTGACAAAAAAAATGTGCTGAACTTAACTTTAAAAAAAGTCTGTTCCAAAAGCAAACAAATGTCAAAATCGGCTGTAATTGTTAGTATCGCATAAAACTTTCATGTTATCATGTATTCCAGTTTAATTGAGTGTACTGCAAAGTTTAAGTCGTCTTTGAAGTGTTTATGGATTTTATGACACCATTTATTTGGACCAGTTGCCACCTCTATCGACCGATATATAAAGAGTAAAAAGGTCGAGTAAAAAGAAATACATTATTTTTCCAATAGATGGCTTTAGTCATATGTATTTCGCGTTGTATAAGTGCGATCGGGTTACCTCTGTCGACCGATATAATATGCCTGTTTTTTCCACTATAGTTTCGACCATGTCTGCTCATGTAGTCATTATTTCGGCACGCAGATTTATCTTGAGCATATCAATAGGCTGAGGCTTGGTGGTGCATAGTTGGGTTTTCAAATATACTAACAAATAGAAGTATGGATTTGTCAAATCTGGAAAATCGGGTTACAAGCAATATTGTCTAGCTTATTTGTTTGAAATCATACCTGGAGTGAGTTTTATGGTTCTATAGTTATATAGTTATAATATTATATTTTATTATAGTTTTTGTTTTATAGTTAGTAAAACTAGTAATCACCCACTTCAGAACAGAAACAATTGGTTATTACACCGTTATCGATTTTCATCACCTTTTTTGAGGAAAATACGACACATGTAAGCTCCAAGTTGTTCCTGCATTCACTAAACAGCCAACCAAAATATCCTCAAAGACTTTACAAATAAATTTTTATTTAAAATAAAGACTTACAAATAACCCAAAGTATTTGGACTTTATTTTGATTAATTATTTTAATCATGCAACAGCAAGTATGTTTATTGCACCATATATCCACTAATTTGAAATAACCGAGCTTTCCAACGAAATAGTTTAAATCTCAACTGCTTGTAATTACATCTTAAAGACTTGTAATTTTCTGCCGCAATTTACGGAAAATGCACGTGAAGCATTGTTTAGTAATTGATATGCCGCAAGCTTGTTGAAACCGAAGCGGCTTATCGATAACAGTGCTAAATTAGCTGTATATGCATTTACGCACATTTGGGTCGCATCGCTTACTTCGTGTATGTTCGCATTTCGTTACGAGTACTAATTGCTCCGCTGTTAATTAAAATGTTTGTTGTGCAAGAATTTGTTGTTTTTGTATCATCGCTGCGAATTTGCTTGATTTCACGTTGTTTGAAGTGAATAAAAGCCGCCGGACTTGTAAGGAGCTGCGACAAATTTCCAAAAAATCAATGGCATTTCACCAAAATTGCGGTGCTGACTTGTGGCATGTGCGTGCGCATTTGTGGTCATGCAATAAGTCGGTGATTGATTGATTTACACGGATAAATACAATAATAAACCTGTTCGGTTATTTGTTTGCTTTTAAGCGATGTGGCACGAAAGGGTGGCGTTGTTGGTTTCACAAGCGTGTGCGCATGCGCAAGCGCATATGATCACCTGCCCGAACTGCCGCCTGAATATTCCAATACTTTTTATCGCATTTTATGCGTTTATATTACAAAATATGCCACGCACATTACATTGTATGTTGTGATGCCACTTTTAAGTACCAAAACCTATGAAGATCGTACCTCAAGTTCAGCTTAATTTACAATTCCATGACACATTTGCATGAGAATATCAATTTGCATATTACGGGATATGCTGGTGCACTATGCCTACAAAAACAAAATGTGACACTGCAAAGGTAGAAGAAAAAGGCAAAAAAAACAAAAAAGTTCCCAAAAAATAAACAACAATTTTACCACATTAAAAGCTCGTCCTTTTTGCCTTGGCAAATCTAGCTGGGATCAAATGTTTATTACCCAACACTGTGCTGTGGTGAAAAAAATAAAATTGGGTGTCACCGCCGCACATCGTAAAGCGGCATTTTATGCCATAAAACGTTGCTAACACGCCGTATGGTGTACTTAATAGGCCGGATAGGTACTTAATAGTCTGCATAGACGACAACGACAACGACGACGACGACGATGACGACGACGATGACGAAGGCGAGTGTTTTCCCCCAATTGGGGCTGACCGGCCTGACATGCATGCGTCCATTCGTCCATTCGTCCGATCGACTGCGCGACACCGATGCGGCACAATGAAATATGCAATTGCAACAGTGATGCTTTTACGACAAATTTTTAATACTCTCTTGTTGTGAATGTGAATGTCAGAATGGGATTTTTATGAATGTCAAATGCAGTGTTAGGAAGCGTGTTGAATTTTGGTGTCTACGCGTCGAAGCGACAAATTTGTTTTTATTGCTTAGGCCGTGACCGAAAGTCGTAAAAATATCAACTAGATGAAGGCATAGAACATATTTTTATACCCTTTATATGGTCGTATATATTTGCGTGCATATGAATTTCCATATCCACATACACATCAACATGGGTATTTACGCAAATTTAAGGAATGCAGCACCACACAGCTCCGATAATTGAAGTTCTTTTAAAGTAAGGTACAGTTATGACTAAAGCGCTTGCTAAAATTCGTACGATCTCCGATATAATTCATCCAATTTTTTTTTTTTTTAGCGAATCACAATCAACTTACTGGCCGTTCGCAAGAACGCTTCCGGTATATGAAAAAGACACAGGCGACCATTGTGGTAAATATGTTGGCTAGGGAATTACTTTTCGTATATTATATTTCGGTAGTAAGCATCCTTTAGCTAGCCATTCTCGACATTTTTTTCTCAAAAGAAAACCAAACAAAATGCAGAAATTTTGGTACAAGTCTGGCGGGAGAGGGGAACGCGTTTCTTATCCAATATATCAAAAAAGTACGGAGTAGATTCTTAACAGCTCTTGAATATCTGATATCTCTCTACCACTAGAAAATTTCAAATATGAATGCAGAAAAGCGAATCACATAAGACAAGATATTTACGACCACACAATTTCATTGAATGCTCTAAGCCGCTCAAATACATGCGTACTCGATAAAGTAGACTGGCCACGTTATAAACAATAAGCTGTCAAAAGTATATTAATTTTCATATCTGGTTTATTCTTCACACGAATGTCGAAGGAGATTAGATTCTTCCAGCAAAAAATGCCAAAATTGTGAATTGCAAAGAGACCGGGTGAAGTCAAATTTGATTAGATTTAATATAGCTTAATCGAGCATCAAGAATCGTTTGCAAATTACAAATTGCACCCATCTTCGATCTTTCGACAGGAAAAGAGATCTTTTAAAATTATCCTTACCTTCCTAACTTCGACTTTTTGGCAAACTTGTTTATTGCCAGTATACTTCGGTTTAAAATGCGTCCTCTAAGAAGTGTTGAAATCAACTTTTGCCCTGCCCCTGCAATGTGGACATTCCGATTATAAAAATTCTAACAAAAGAGACAGTTTTCAAAAAGACCGAGATCGTAGTTAGTGCCAAATAACTGCAGGCTATATAGGGAACGCTTCTCCAATTTGTGGAACGGACTAACCAAGCAGAACACGGAAAATATGGGGAACCGGAACACTTCTTGAAAGCCGTTGGAATTATCATTTTATTACCCGACTGTGAAGATTTGCATTATGATATACAAGCTATCGTTGGAAACAGTAGCACACCCAAATCGATCAGTATAAAAGCGTACTACTAACGAAATAATGATCCGCTGATAACATCGATATCGTTAGATTCAACAATTGAGTCGTTAGTTCTGCTTTCTCTTAATTGGATCAATAAGTAGACGAATGGGTCTCGTGAAAACACAATATTTTCTGATTTAGAAAAACAGTCAACGCACATATATCGTAGAAAGGTGGGCCGATGACATGCCTCTTGAAGTGATCGAGAGAAATATTCCGATGATGATTTATGGTTGAATAACGCATGAGATGGAACGAAGTGCTGTAGAACCTTTACGAACGAATATCGAAAGTATTTGATACCACCTGTCGGTGGGAGAAAAATAGGAAGTCCTGTCCTGTTTTATGTCGGGAAGACCATTTGAGGAAGGAATTTTTAGCACTGCTCAAAATGAAGAAGAACTAGATACAAACTGGCTACAATGTTTTGAAAATCTGGATTCTAAAGCTACCAACTTAATACCTCCTCGACTGGGTGCTAATCATTTGTACTCGGCAAGCGAGCTCGAGTTCTGCTTCAATATTTTTTCCACATTTGTTGACTTCCTGAAATGTCTGAATGCCATTGCCACTGCTATTACGGCAATATTTTGTTCAAATGGACCATAAATGGCGCCCTAATCTTACTCGCTTCACTCACTCGTTGCCCACTTCTTAATGTACACAAACATTCCACCAATGCAGAAGTATGGGTAAGTACTCTTAACAGCGCGCGCACACACATACACACACACACACACACACACGCATTTATATGTGTACATATTTGCTTCAGTGGATTTGCATATGAGTTGGCACACATGCGGCATCCCAACAACATACACCGTCAGCAAGCATTTTGAGGCAAAGCTTAGCAAAAGCCATCAAGCACCAATCATTGCCCGCAAACATGCTCCTCCACCTGCCCACAAGGCGATCAGCGCGCCGCGCACAATACAAACACAAATACATAAACAAGAACAACAACTTGAACATACAATAGCAGAACAGAAGTGTCCCCAGTGTTGTTCGAACGCTTGTTGCATTAAACATAAAAGCATGCGATTGCATCTGTATGTTTGTGTGAGTATGTGCGAGCGCATGCGCGCAGTGTGACTGGATTTACACTGCGTCTGCGCTGATTGATGACTTTCATTTGCCAGTCGGACAGGACCGCATTAATATCACCAAACCCTACCAATTCATTGGCACACATTCATTCATACGCACATACATACATACATACAATTACAAATGAATATTAGTGGACCGCTTTCGAACGTACGAATTTCATATTGTCTGATAGTTTGTTAGTTTGTCAGTTCGTTTCAGTTCGTTTATTTTATTTAATTTTTTTGTTCTTGTTTTTATTGTTATTTTTGCTTTTGTTTTTGTTGTTATTTCGGTTACCACTTACTCGCGCTCTGTGGGGCTCATGCATATGCATATGCCATGCCCTTTACTACATAATATTGTTATATTCTACGCGCTTGCCACTAATGTCTGCTTCGTATTGCCTTCGCATTAGTGTCCACCATATCGGGCTCGTATATGGCATTGCCGTTCTGGGCGTTACAATTGTGACGCACTCACCGTGAAGTAGAACACCCAGGAATTTCAGGCATTTGCCATTGCGACTAGTGAGGCAAATACTCCTCAATTTGGTGTGCTAATACAAAAAGGCAACAGCAACGGCAATGAAAAACATATAACAACGACATGTACCCAATGGGAATAATTTTTGACAGTTAATTAGCTTCTAATTAAAATATTACGAAGGGTGCATAAAATGTCGAGAGAACAGCACTTACCTATGTAAATATATACTTCGCATAACATTCGTGTGGCATCCATAAAAGGTTGCCCACTACGTGTGTTTACAAAAAATTATTGTATTTTAATAAATTACGAGATTGAAGAACAAGCAGTAAGCATCATTCCAAAAGTAGATCTTACAGAAGCCATTTAAACCTTTAAAGCGATGAAGGTAATATATGTTGGAAGAACTGGTCTAACGTTTTGGAGATAGTTTTGGTACCCTCATGTCGTCTGGTAATTCTTGATAGCCTCTCGTATAAATTAGAAAACTCACGTTTTGTGCTTATTCTTGGTAACCTTAAGACTTCTTCTAGTTAGTAGTAGGATCAGTTACTTTCTGACTATAATAGACTAATTTACTCTATTTGACACAGCCCGCCTTTTTCATAAATTATCATTTGTCTCAAGATATGCCGTCATAGATGTTATATAGCCCTATTTTTCGTGATTTGAATCCAAGTAGTGAATTTTTTGTGAAGCGGTAATATGAACTTTGGTTTTAGGTGAATGATTTAATAACTTTGAATCAGTAATTAAGTCGTATTAAGTACTAAGTTCTGTGGGCGTCATCCTAAGTAGAGGATGTCGTTTAAAGCCCTACGGTTTCCTTGAGGTTTTAGTATCGGGTTACAAGCTAAATATACGACACTGCTTCGTGAGGACTCGTAATTCGTATGGAACAAGTGTTCTCGATTGTTTAAGCCGAGTAAGATGAGTGCATTATTAGTCGGGTGAATTGAGTCGTCGATCTTCCGAGTGTATTTCCGACATAAATATATTAATATATTATCGTTTAAGGACGATATCGGCACGATCAGAAGTTCGGTATAACTTTTAGCAACGTCAAAAGTTAAGCCCGACATGCAATGCCAAACCTTTTCGTTCTTTTCTTCATTGAATTTGTTCTTCATAAAACCCTATTACCTGTTCTAAGGCACGTTAGAAATTTTATTAGCCAAAAATTGTACCAGGTTCCGATTTTGAAGTACCGAGTCAAACCATTTACGAGATTCTCATCCGTCTAGTCGGTATTTAATAACCCGGAAATACAAGATTTATATTCGAACAAAGATTGTTATCACACCATTTTTCTCGTTAACAATTTAGTACTATAACAACAGTAATAAAAGGCTTAAGCCCTAATTACAATCTAATAACGTTCACTACATTTATACGATTCCCTACAGGGTCTTCACCAAATGCATGCTTACTTCGCCACTTAACTATTCATATGAGTATGTCTATATATTCATATGTCTTATATATATATATATATTCATATGCCTCCACGCTTACTTTCCTGCACGAGTACGCTGCTGCATTCATAGTCGAGATGTGTGCATCGCATGCTCAGCTGGTGAGTGTTTTCCCCGGTGAATTGTTACATTTGTCTTCTCCACTGCCGCTGCCTCAATTTCGAGCACATTTCGACCACTGACTGTGTCGTGCGTCTGCGGATTTCATGCTTCGGAGTGTGAATGTGCGACAGTGGATCCTCCATGCCATGCGCTACCAGCTTATTTATATCTCTACATATGGGAGTTTGTGCAGATGTGTGGTGTGGGTCCATGGAGGTTATAGGGCTGTCCACTTTCCATTAGCATAATCACTTGTGTATGCGATCATATGTCAAGGAGAAAGCCGCGAAGTGATTTTTTTTCTGGTGGCACAACGATCCATAGCCAACGGCCAGGCAAACCGAGAAGGCGGCGGAATTGATCGGTTGTCTTGACGCAGCGGAGCTAATCAACTGCGCACAAGGCTCATTTGGGAACAGCGGAAACATGTGGCGCTTTGCTTGTTTCTACATGTGTTCATACATATTATATAAATGTACAACTGTGCGGCGGTTAGTTAATGCTTCGTCCACTACATCAAATTATTTGCCTAAATGTGTGAAAAATGCTTGACTGGAAATGCTAGTGGCAAACACATTTACCACACTTTGCTCATATGTCTACGAAATTGCAAAGCGAGAAGTTAAACTTGCTACTATCGGCATAAAGGGTGGAAGGTCAAGGAAGTTGGAGGCGGAGGTTTGTGAATCACAGACTAAATAACAAATTTGTAGGTTGGATTTCACATAATTCGTCATTTGTCAAGGTATGGAATGGTATGGAAATAATATTACTCCTCCCACCATAAAGTCCGAAGTAGTATTAATTAAACTGTACATCACTGATGCGGTTTCTCTAAGTCGAAAAGCTGCTGTGCTTAATCTTGCCCTTGCTCAGCTATGTTTAGAAAGATCGTTTTAAACACACAGCAATCCAATTCTTCATAATGATACAGGTTTTGATTTCACACCGATTTCAACGACTATAGGTATTAATTCAGTTAGTATTTTATGTACTTTGTGATCAGAGTGTCGAACAACAGTAAAATAAATTCAAATTAACTACAAAGGCCGTCGTCACAACTTAAGGGCTGATTTTTGACTTATATAACTGCATTTAAAAAATTTTTTTTGGTCATAAATATATTTAATTAGTCAACAATACAGCAAGTATTCTACCCAACATCTGCATATAGTTCTCGTGATAGTGAAAAAGAGTTGGTTTCGAAATCGCTCCTCACCGAATAATAGAAATTAAACTGAAGATGGGATTTATTCTTAGGCCTGATTAATGGTGCAATTCGGAATGAGAAAAATGTCCCAAGGAGCAACTTACTGAAATGGTCAGCGGGCAGAAAATCGACCTTTACACTAATTTAAGCTCGTAAAAAACTACTTTGGCTCCAACCAGCCATACATCGGCTATGAGATATAAGTCCGGTATCTTGTTTACGGTCTTCTGACATGCGTAAACCATTATGATTTGGTGAAACTTTTGTAAGTTTATTGTCAAGATGCACACGCTCGTCAAACTCATTTATATTCCAATTCTCTATTCTTCAGTCAGCTTGTTGTGACAGATTGCAACGTGTGCGTGTAGACGAAGTTCAAGTTCATTTTCCCTGTAGTTTGAAGTTCATTTTGTACGTCGTCGGCGTTCTTTTTCGGCACGCTGAAAATCAACGAACTATCAAATTTAGCCAGGGGCACTCTGCGAGAAATGTGAAACGCGAGTCAAGCCGCGGAATTATTAATTTTTATTCCAACTATTAATTATTTCTTTAAGGATCGTTTTCATGTTGACACAGTTTGAAAATCAAATTCGATTCAACTCCTGGGATTGGTATTCAGAAATATTACTAATAAGTGCTCAAATTTGAAAGACTACCCACAGTATATCTCAGATTAGCTGTAAGTCCATAATTGATCCTCAAAATATAAATTCTCGAGACTTTACATTGAACCAGCGCTACCGATACACAATATATAAAGATAATTAATTCTGATCTTCAAGATGCAAAGTTGGCATTCCTCTCAAAATATTGAAAGGATGTCCGTTATTTATTTGCTAATTCCTCGGCTCTTCGCTAGTGATAACTGTTCAATTAATTCTCCTCAGCCCACATACATACATACATTTAATGCTCATGGTATGACGCCTATTTTCACTGCTCTTACACTGTAGATGTACGAGTAAGTACTTATATATGTATGTATGTGTATAATATATATGTATATAAGCATGTACATAGTTATGCAGTCGCACATACATTTCAATTACTTAAGATTTCGAATTATGTCCTAACATCTATTTCGCGACGCAATCGCTTCGGTCACGGCTTCAGCTATAGCTTCAGCTTCCACCGCTGTTGCAGCAACATTTTCCAGTCGCTGCACTTACAATTCGCCATTCAGCCGGCAATTACAACATATTTCCACATATTTCACACCGAGCGGAACAAAAGCGACCCATCAAAACATTCCGCACAAACCGAACGCCGAGAGTACCCATTTAAAAAAGCTTAAAGAGAAAAATTGCGTTTGCAGTTTTTAAAGATTATGCCACAAAAGCACCAACAACAACACAAACAAAGCACGAGTACAGCGATGAAAATAAGTTGGATAAAAAATGTGAAGAATCAGCGAAGAATACAACTACTTATATATACATATATCCATATATATGCATATATGTATATATGGTTGTAAAGAAGCTGCTCATTTGTAAAGCTGTTGTTTTTGTTGTTGCCGCACACTCTAATGCAACGCCACGGCATTGATAAGGATGCTGTACGTCATGGCATGCTACATGCCACACCACAACTAGCAGCTAGCAACTTGCAACAACTAGAAACGGCAGCAGCAGCAACAGCAGCAGCAACAGCAACAGCAATAGCAATAACAACAATAGCCAAAGCAGCAGCGACAACAAGCTCTAGTAGTGGTAAGGCGACAACAGTGGCTGGCAGCCGTTTTTACAGTTGTTGGACATTTGTAAAGAAGAACTGATGGCTCCAGCCATGCGGTGCGACAACAACAACTGCCAACCGGCTGCCTTACGGTCGCCTTTGCTGTGCTGTGCGGTGCGATTGCTTGTCGAGTGGGTCGCCGCGGAAGCGCATTAGTGACCATCGCGCGATTATGGAGCTGCTGCCGGCTTATGACGGTCGCAATGGTGACGATGGTGGTTGTTGGTGGTTGTGTCGTTGTTGTTTTTGTTAGTGTTGCTGCTTGTGGTAATGGCGAATGGCGAATGGCAGTGGCTATGGCGATGGCGATGGCGATGTTGGTAGCCAACACTAGCGTGGCATCGATCGATCTAAACATATGCGTGTGTGTGTGTGAGCTACAGCGAAGCTATTGCCACACCTCTCGAGCCACCCGCCCGCACAATGCGCCATCTCTCTGTGGCGAAATTAAGTTGTTGCCTATCAAATGCAGGCGAGCACATTATGTAGATGTACTCCACGCCGCAATGAATGTCTTCCTCCACAGCGAGTGACGCTTGCGTTTGGTGTGTTGTTGTTGCCCGGCAAATAGGTGTGCATTTGTACGCGCTATTCGTAATGGATTCGCATTTTGCCACCACAGAACATTTGTTTTTGACATTTGTTTGTTTGCGGCTTTGCGTTGTAATGCTCGCCAAATGTTCTTGCTGTTTGTATGTATACATATATACATATGTTTATATATATTTGTCAGTTCGATTGTGCATAGCTCTATAGCAAATGTATACCGATGCATCCCCTCATCATACCTTGCAACTTTTTCAATTTGTGTTTTGTATTTTTTTTTGTTGTATTTATTTATATTATTATTATTATTGTTGTTGTTGTTGTTGTTGTCATAGAAGTAAAGTGTTTAATGCATAAATGAAAATTAATGGTTAGTATATGAATTCTTGGCTTACAAAGCGAAAACTTGAAATCTTGTCGTCGAACGTCGCTCGCCTTTCCGTCGTCCGTCCAGTTTTCTCCAAGCATTGACACAGTACTTTACGGATAAATGCATTTGACTAAAATTGAGTTGCAATATAAACATGTCCATATGTATGTATGTAAATTTCCTAGCCTTGTATGTATGCATAAATGTATTTGCACCATTACAACTGTACATTTGTGGCCACATTTGCACATAACTACATTTGTCAGTTAAGCTTAAGCTCCGTTACCATACTTAAGTCGGCGTGGTGGATGTGGGAATACGCACATGCATATATCTCATAATTGCTCGGAAGTATTTAAGTGGGCTATTTACATTCGAAAGACAAATAAATGTACATACATACATACATACACATGTGTACACATGTGTATACTAAAAACTAAGTATACATATGTTTGCATTAAGCATGTGTGGGCGGTCGAGAATAATTTTTGATGGCCGATAGCCGACAGTTGAGAGATCTAACGGTGACGTAGAGTCTGTAACATTTCTACTTCAAAATATATCTAACAATAATAATTATAAATATGTAAACAGGCACATAGCTTTATCCATATGTATTTACAATCTTTACCATTGCATAATATCGGACAGCTTAAAGTCGAAGTTCTTCCACTTTCTTTTCGACTTGCGGAGATACTTTTAAATTCTCTTTGCAGAAATTTAAAGTTTTAGACTATTTCTTTTTCTTTTCTTATATGTATAACCACCATTTCAAAGTACTATATGAAAATAAATTTTCTTATATTGTTCTCGCTGGACTCAGAATGAATATCTGGTATGCATGCGATTCATTTGCGATTGTCCCCAAATCGCACACAAAAATCCACTAATTTTGAAACTGAAAACCGAAAACCACATCATTCTCTAGCACTTCTTTCTTTTTCTTAACACAAAAAACACCGACAGCACTTTAGACCAATTTTTAAAGATCGTAAAGCAACAGGTAACATTAGCTATTCACCGTTATTATCGCCCAAAAGCAAAGGCATGGCTGCACAGTCCCAGCCGGATGTAAATCCGGGACCCTTTTGATTACGGATACCAAAATTTCTTGGAAATGGTTCGATCGGTATAGTCGTCCTGCTTCTAGACTCGTTGTCATAGAAATGTATGGCTTTCGATTTGGTGAATTAACGCCTCAAAAGACGGGTTGGTGCTACAGTACTTTAGTAGATTGTGGCATTACTCTTCTTGTTGATTATACATTTGAAGCGCATTCTTGCATGAATTTAATGAAAATAGATGTTCGTCAGTCATTTCCGAAAACTGCAGAAGTTCCCTCCATTAAGTATTGCCCTCTCCACAAATATCATGGAGAAAACAAATCTTCCATCCGAAATCCAAAAATGCGACATTTTTCTTTTTGACCAAATGTTTTAGACATCATACGTACTCTTTCACCAAACAAAAAAATTATACAACAATTGTTCCCATAAATAATAAACAAAAAAATTTTACGAAACTTTGGTCTTGAATTTTTTCAGCCGCTGCTAACAATAATTTGTATGAGTATAGGACCAAATGTTTATAGATTAGCTCTGACATAATATGTCTCTCTCTCTTGTCCCTCTTCTCTCTCTCCAATATTCTAAGCTGCAGCATATCTAGCTCCTCATGGTAAAAATGGTTTAATTCCTTGATTACTGTATAAATTTTAGTTTATAAATAAACGCAAACTTCCGAAAATTCTGCTAAAATATATTTTCCAGTTTCCACATTCGATTTGCCAATAAAAACTTTGTTTAAAAATGGAAGTTCGAGAAATCTAGATCTAAATTTTTACGACTATTGATCTTTGAAAATAGGTGATGTTGGTTCACCAAAAGGTTATCTGCGGTGTTTAAGAATTACTGGCTGGAAAAACCTACCGGAAGATGTTTGTTATACTTCAACGGGAGAATCTTTCAATAAAACGGACTTATTTGTGTATGGTAATAATAATGTTCCTCAGCTTCGTCAAGCTGAGAATTATAGTTCTCAACTTAAAAGAACAAAATTCTCAACTTGGAAAATAAAACTTCTCAACTTGAAAGAACTAATATTCCCAGCTTAAGAAAATTATAGTTCTCAACTTTAATTGGTATAAGATTCCACAATAGTTAAAGGTTTGGGTAATCATTTTGGATACCAAAGATAAATTATACAAATATTTGAGGAACCATTTCTTAGATGTTCTTTGGGGATGCGCTTACCCATACTCATACATACATACATTGTGGTAGTCAAATGTTTTATTTGTTACTTTTTGTTTCACAGCTGAAAAGTGACAATTTATGAGGGCACCTAGGCTGAACACCCAATTGTCTGTTGGTGGCTAAAAAGGCGATAAAAGGAGATGGAAATGTTGCGTAACCTTTGTGAGCGTTTTTATGTAAGGCAACCAATCTACATGCTAAGAAGTGTGTTAAAGAAAAATTTCGTGTACAAAAGAAATGCAAATGAATTAAATGAGTTCAGAGAATTGAGATAGTCCTAAATGATTGCAACGACTCGTTGAATAACAACAATAAACACAAGCGAAGTCTATTAGGCAAATAGATAAACATATTTGAATAGGATGCGCTCCTACAAGTGTATAAATTCTCATACTCTATATTTATCTATGTATGTATATAGTATGTATGTATGTAAGTGTCCACACTAGTTTGTTTGCTGAAGAGTTCAAAATTCAAAATTTCATAAAGAGCCAAAGGTAGGCATTAGAAAGGTGTATTTGTTTTCTTGAGAAAACAAACAATTTTTTGGAAGAATTATACTTTTTGACTGTGTGCTCACAGCGCTCCACTTCTCAGAGCCGTTCCGAATGAAGTTACTTTTTTTTTGGTTATTGTCATTTCACTTTAGATCATACATTGAGTTTATTTGTTTTTATACATTTATACGCAAATATGTTTGTTGTCTGTTTGTACGAGAGCGGTTGGATAAGTAATAGGAAATGGAAAATTGTTCTTTTTTTTTCTACGAAACCTCAGCTCCGACAGACAGTGAGTTATGTATGCGAGGTCCATACGCGAAGCTTGTTCCCCAATGGTTTGTGATTTAGGTTAAGGTTTCGTTTACAGTTCTGCTTGAACTGTTGAACGTTGAACGTCTTTTCGTGTTTTGTCGTACTCAAGTTTTTATGTTCAAATGCGTTCAAATACAATGAACTTACACTCGCAGAGACTATATTATCTCCATTTTATCATTATATGATCGAGTTTGCTTCAAGTTTCTCGTAACCATTTATATTTCTAAGACCAGAATTCAGGCGAGGGAGAAATTTTGATTTGTTTCTTAAATGTACGCATTTTCTAAAACTCCTTGAGTAACTGGTGAGTAACTGGTTGAGTAATCCACTGCAGATGTGTATGGTGATACACTTCGGCAGAACAAAATCAAATCTTCAAGGTCTTTCTGAGGAGCCTTATTTGGTGCAGCCATGAATTCATTCAGTGATGCAGAACTCATAACTTTTCTACATTTATTCTCTTGGTAAAAATAGACTCTGGTTTCAACATTGTAACGGCAATTCCGAGGTCAGCTCTGACCATTGCGAGCAAATTATTAACTTTATTCAATGGCTCCTAAACAAGGTAATATGACTGTTCTTCGGATCGAAACTTAGAGACAAACCTCTTTGATACGCTTCTCACATTAAAAAAAAAAATTGGAAAAATTATTTTTCTAATTTCGAAAATTAATTCATCGAGCAGTTCATATATTTAACAAGTAATTGTGCAGCCGATACTTTTCTATACACTGTTCTGGTCATGAGCACAAAAAACGAGGGATGCTCGGTTTTCCGAACACAGTTAGGGCGACAGAGATCTTCAAAAATAATGATAATGGAAGAATATGTAGAGTTGGCAGAGGCTGTGGTCTTCAAACGGATTACGCTATAATTTACTCCAGTAATTGGATATGAAGAAGCTAATCACAGGATGATTTGCACCATTGCACGGAGTTGATTTGCATCACTCTTAGTACAGCTAAGCCTGCTATTCAAAGGGGTTAATATGATTTTCAGAAACAAGTACGACGGTGTTTCGCATAATTTTACGGCACTGTGTTTCATTTCTAACCGTCTCATTTTAGGAATGGAATATTGCCCTTTCATCCCGCGTATATACTTAAGTCGTGGCTCTCATGAGCACCAGATGGAAGTTAAGACATTGGAAATTAATGGAGGGTTACGAACGCAGTTTTGTTTGTAGAAAGTTTGAACTGGTAACCCGCTAAGCTGGGAAATGTTTTTTTGTATGTCGAAGAAATGCATTTCTTTCCTAAAGTCCACATTTATCGAACTGACCTCGCTAATTTTTCCCTTATATGGGTATATTCGGTATATTTGCGTAATGCTTACAAACTTGCATTCATTTGTTGACAATTTGTAGGTGTTTAAATCCCTTAAAGGTACCTTGTACCTACGAGCAGACGGCCGACGCACCTTTTTTCATCTGAAATTGAGTGAAGTGAAGAAAACACGTTCTGTTTATGCATGCATATTAACTGTTCTCCATATATATATTATATGTAAGTGCGTTTGTCGATGCCATTATTTACATATGCATCTTCAAAGTTGAACTTGTACACCGCTTTTAGAGTAAGCATGACCGCGCGGCGAGATAAACATTGACACAAAAGATTTGCTTGCAATCAGCAAATACAAATGCGAGTAAAAGGCGGAAACTTTGTCATTACCATTTTTTCGAACTGCACACGCAATTTTCTGTAAAGCAAATAATAACACGCGCACCTCTCGACATTGCTGTTGTTGCATGCGTGTGTGTGTGTGTGTGCTTATGTAAATGCTTGTGTACTTACAAGCAAATTTGAAAAAGAGACAATCTCTTTTTGATGTTGGGTGTGTGTAATGTGTAATGTATGTAAGTTGTTAGCATACTATTTTACTTCCTAAATTGATGGGTCTCAAACACACACGCATATAACACATACATACTTATTGTTTTCATATGGATTGGAACCCACGCGCCGAGACATCAAATGTCTACTCCTAAAAAGTGTTAATAAATATTCAGAAATAGCGGTAATGTGGTCTAAGTGACCCGCGGATGACGGTTTCACAGTCTAGCTTCACAAATCTGAATGAATTTATCGCCTTAGAAAGTGCCAGAGCAGAAAGTGGGTCGTGTGAGTCTAAGTATGCCAGTTATGTGTGCTACTAGAAATAAAATGATGGGTAGTGCAACACTGTGCAATACTTGATCATCAAATAAAATATATCATTCTTCTTCCTATATAAAAAAAAGTAAAAGCAAATACATTTTTATAGAAGTAAAAGTGTATATGGATGGGATATCACCCTTTTATGACAAAATATCGCTCTTTCGGGAAACTCTACATTTTTAGAAAAATTAAGATGCGGAGAACCATTAAAACGCATCCTTTTTTGAAATCCCTTATTAGTTAAAAATTTGCGTCAGACCCCTTTTCAGGACAACCAATTAATTTCATATAAAAATTCACCAATTTTTGTGAATCGAACAAACCGAGAATTTTGAAAAAGATTATACCGCTTTTACGAGATATCCACATACTCTCCATCCATTCATAGAACTGAGTAACTTCGTTCACCACTGAACATTAGTTCGACCAACATCAAGTAAAATTTTGTTCTAAAAGTGGAAGCTGTTTTTTCCCCTATAAATCCATATCTGCAATACGAATTGGTAAAAGTTTTGTTATAGTAAGTTTTAGCGCTGGATTTAAGAAGCTTAACTGCGACAGATAGTGACAAATCTCCGAATGAATTCCATGAAAATTTTCTCAAAAATCCATTGGTAATTCGAAATCGGCCTAAATTTGTCGGTTAAGTAGTTAGGCGAGTGTAGAGTCCTAAAAAGGTCTAAATTTGACAATTTATTTGGGGGGGGGGTAAGGAAAGGTATCGAAATGCTTGCTTCCAAACTTTACTAAATGTATTTTTGCGTATAACAAAAAATGTTTGAATTGACATTTTGATACAAAATGGTGGCTACTGGAACAATCTTCTGAATTACCCTTTTCGAGGGAACCTATCATCTATCTATTATCTATCATCTATCAGCTATCTGAACAAAATAAAGCACGGGATCTTAATCTAAATAGATTTGCTCGTAAAATACGTAAGCTTTTAGCTTTGCATTAATTTTTCACATAATGGCAGATTTGTAAAAATATTTAAAATTTTTTACCGAAAAATTTCCAGTAAATTGTTAATGAAAAAATCTGCAGCTAAAGTTTCAAGTGAACACGTGCGATAGTCTTCCCGTGCCACCGGGCGACGATGTTTTGAAAAATTTAGTTTCAAGAACTGACTGATTGGGTACCACAGCGGATTGGACAGGGAGACATTTCCATCAATTGAAAGATGTTTTTAGGACATTAAAGTACTAAAAAATTTTTTTTGATTTCTTTGAAAATGCTAGATTGGCGTATAACCCCTTAATAACAGGACGATACAAATGGAAGGAGAAAGCCAATATTATAAAGTACCAATGCTAATAGGGGAAAGTGTCAATATAACTTTGTTGCTGTTTTCAAAAACCAAGTGCAACAGATTATTCCAACTTGGTTCAAAGTATAATCTCTCAAGCTCAGCTCGTACTTATTTTTTTGTTAATTTTTTATTTTATAAATTTTTTTTGAAGTTAATAAAGTCGAAGTATATCTTTGAGCATTAACTTTCGTTTTGCAGTGCATAATCGCAGCATTTTCGGGATATCAAACGAGCATCATGATGAGCAAGTTCGCTTCACTTCAAGTAGTATTTATGGGAAATTAAGATTATTATATAAAAGTTGCATAATTGTCTGTAGATCATAATATTTTATTACAATGTTGCGATCAACTTGAACTGGTTCTACATGCATCCACGTATGTATATACTATATATGGTATATATATGTATCATATAAATGTGTATTCTGATGTTCGCACATCACTGTACAGACGGTATTACATGTGTTTTGTACTTAAGCGAAGATACTTTTATGACTACCTAAAGTTGCTTCCTGACAAATTGGCGTTATTTTGCATACATTTGGCGTGGCCAATTGTTTTTTGTCGTCTGTTAGCCACCATCGCCACTTACAGGTAATTTCGTTGAAGCCACTACCTCGTCATACCATCTTAATCTGACATCAATTTTGATAAGTAAATGATTATTATTGTTATTACAGTCAACCATATACAAAAACAAAACTGGTTTTATCGCCCGATTCTATATATTTATAATATACAACACCCCCCAACCCACTGCATGTCGCAGTAGGAGCCTTGCCTTAGCTAAAGTTCATATGCATGGGTGCTTATGTGTGTGTGTGTGTGTCTGTGTGCGCAAATATGTCAAAATATTCAAGAATGCAAGTATATATATATGCATGTGTATGCGTCTGTGTGTGAGTATTTATGTGAAAGTAAATTAAAAATAAAAAGACACAGTGGAAGAGGAAGAGGAAGAACCGGGAAATCCCTTTAAGCCATATTTGAGTTCTGAAGCATATCGAACAGCAAGCAAGCCCAAGCAAGGATCGATGTCGGTGTGTTGCACACAAGCGACAAAGGCGAAATTGCTGCAACTGACGATATCGGCTGCACAATCTGCATATGCAAAAGTTAAACGCGACTACCAAAATGAATAAATTATATAAAAATTATGAGCGGAATATATTCGCTGTTATTCCAATTCATTGTTGCTGCTACACAAACACACACACACACACACACACACACAGGCATACGCAGTGCGAAGACTTATTATGCGCACGTGTATGTAAGTACGAGTATTTTGTCTCGAAGGTGATTGTTCCATTGACTGTCGAGCGGCAGCAGCAGCAACGGTGGCCGGCCACAACAGCTCCAGTGACCTGCCAATCTGCCATCTACCGATCGACAAGGTTGATCGGCATGATCGCTTTTACATACGTACGGCTGGCTTGGCTGCTTGCCTGCTTGCCGCCAGCGAACGGATGCAAACTAGTGTCGTCATACGAAGCGTCGCAGTCGCCACCATCGCCGTCATTGCCGCTACTTCTTGTACTTTAAACACGTATGTATGTATGTATGTGTGTGCGTATGTGTGTGTGTGTGTGTGTTTGTGCAGTTGCCACACCGTTGGCCGATTGTTGTGCGCGCGGTTCGTTCGGTTCTTGTTCGCAACTATCGATTTGAGGAATAGATAAAAGTTGACGTTTTGATAGATATTTATTGTTAGTTCACATGACGCCGATACATCATTTAATTATACAAGGATTTAATATTTACAATTTTCCTGTCGGATGTGAGCTCACATTTTATTTTATTGTAATGCGCCCGATCACACACTTTGGCAACGGTTTCGCAGAATTGGCGAATGCTGGAATTTGTCTCGTAAACAACAACTTCGACATGTTAATCTACATAAATTTATAAATAATTCCAGATGTATGTGTAGGTATTAAATAAAGTGGAAAATATGCGCATTGCTCTGGGGATGAATGCGTGTCAAATAAATACATATGTCGGGTGTTTAAAAAAGCTTTTCAGACTCCTTCCACTCTTATAAATTGTCATGCTATGGAAAGACAACACCTTTTTAATTGTGTTCCCAAGTGGGTCCCGACTGTACACCATTCAACAAATTCATAGATTCGGTAAAATTTCATCCCAGCTGCCGAATTTTAATCCGGTATCCGGTATTAACTGACGAAGGCTGAATATTCGCAGAAGTAAAGCTCCAGCGTTTCACTATACTAATTGCCCTGTGATGATCTCCACCAATTGCTCAGTTCTCTCTATCTTAAAAGTAGATGCTTTTGATCTGTTCGCCATCCTCACTTGCGGTACACCTGTATTGGTGATCCTGTGATCCATCGTCCTTTATTGGTGATGTTCCAAGATCTCAAGTGTTCCTCAAGCATCTATTGCTTTAAGCAGTATTGAAGGAATTGAAAGAATTGAAGGATCTTTGACAACTTATAGGAACTCGTTCGCGCTGCGTTTCTATATCTATATGACTAGGTTTCCTACCAAAAATCTACTGATTGTCTCTTTACATAACCATGTTGGCGCAGCTTATCACCTTAGTTTTCGCTTGACTGTTTACGAGAAAGTTGCTGAACTTGCTGGTTAAATTAGAAGCTCATTAGTTGTCTTCTTGGCCTCGACTATTCATTGTTCCAACGACTAAAACCAGCAAAAAAAAGCTTTTATAGAGCCACTTGCTTAACTTTGAGGATATTTCACACTAAGATTGATTGTAATTCCGAAGAGCGAAGAGCATGGTATACCTTGTAGTGGGCTTGTTTCGGTGACCTATACCATGATTTTTTAACCCTGCAAGAGTCTCTTTTAAGAATTTTGTTTCATCTAACAGGATTTCATGTATTCTCAAGAAGACTAAAAAACTGTAAAGAAGGAAGAAACGTATAAACGGATGACACACAAATCTGAATGAATGAATCGAGTGAGGGCGTTCTGTGCCAGCATTTCTTCCGAAAACTATGTGAGTATTGATTTTAACAGCATGAAATCTTTCTTTTTTCCATACCTTCAAGTATTTCCAAAACTCAATTTAATACATCATTTTAAAGCAAAGCAATTATTTTTGCCACGTCCTCTCCCGAATGGACATAATTATATGTATGTGTGCACTTTAAACTACCTTTTTGTATGGTCACTATTTAAATGCAATATCCTGCTATTTTATTTTCCAAATTGTCAGCATTTAGTGTCCATAAGTACCTACATCAAATAATTTACACGCTAAATTTCAGTTTAAATCTACTACGCACATACACACACACACGCGTTCATCTGCCAACTCTTGTTGCATATGTATGTATGTACATACATATAAGCATTTTTGCTTCCGACATGAGCAACCGCCCTGAAGGATCAGATTCATGGGAAATACAAGATTCAGTGCATTCATGACAATTTTCAACTACACAAAGAATAACTCGCAAAAATTAACGTGGAGAGTGAGGTGAAAATAAAGGACACATGGTTGATAAAAACAGCAACAAAAATCAAAACCAAAAAAAAAAAAAAATCTCATATATTTGTAGTAACTGAATGTTATCGAGGCATTTGGACATTTAAAAAGGTCATAACTTAAAGTCTTATCAGTCGAACTTCGCGACGCACTTGAGGACGGCCAGACCAGACCAACCGTGAGGGAGAGACAGGCAAACGGACAGGCAGAAATGCGGCGGCTCAAGTTGACAGGCAAAACGCCGCAATGTAGTCGAGAAAAATCAGAAAACAAGCGAGCAAAAGCAAAAAGAGAAAAGAAATATTAAACAAAAGTACGGCTGAAAAGGATCGTGTCAGGTAGTAGGCAGAAGTAGAAAGCGATTCGGGTAAAATGTGTCCAAAAAAATTGTCGCGTCGGCATTTATTGCAAAGTGCGCAGGAATCAATGTTTTTAATAAAAAGCAAAATAAGAAAAGTGTAGAATATGTGGGCACATCAATTAAGAAATTTCCAAATCAAGTGCAATAATGTTGCCATTGAATTTTGTTTTTTTAAATATTTTCAATCAATTGCTTTCCTTAACCAACAATATCTCGTCTAGTTGCCTTCGAATGTATGTTTGTTGCAATTTTCTGCTACTTTTTTTTGTCAAGATCGGTTCTCGAATTTACCGAGATCCAACCATGTACCGGAACATACAAATTAACTCTGCTTATGAACCGTGTTGCCTTGTTTCTTCGATTTCTTTGAAACTTTAGGTTAGTTGAACGCTTTTAAGGAGCTTCCTTTTGTTGCTTTCTTTGGAATAATTGGAAATTACTTTGTTCAGCAAAATCGTCAATTCTCGATCGACTTGTCAAAAATCTGGTCAGCTTTCCTGTTAGTCATTGGTTTTGGTCTAAATCTTACACCTGTCAAAGATGGAGTTACTTTTCAACGAATTTTTTTAACGTTCTGAATAGTTCCAACTAACTTATACAAAACTAAGTCAGTTATACAACTCAAACTCGGGGAAATCATGTTGAACTCTATTCTTCTAGCTCGTTCGTAGACATTTTTTGTGTTCTTTTCTCGTCTATGTGTTCCGAATTTCTGAAAAGTGCGTTTCATTGTAAAACACGTTGTTTTTGGGCAAAATTCAATTATATTTTTCAACTATGTTGCACTCTATCAAGGGCGGTACGCCGATTATAGTGGTCCTCGAACTTTTCGACGGCATTTTTGTAGTACCTTCGTCTTTTGCTTCAAAATAAGCCTCAATCTCGGCGATTACTTCTTCACTGTCGCTAACTTTCTTTCCAGCTACCATTCTTTGAGATGTGAAAACACAAAAAAATCACTTGGTCATATCCAAAGATACGGGGATGCCAAAGCAATACGAAATGCAATGCACGCAATTTAGCTATCGCATTCGTAGTGACACGGTGAATCGGTCGATGAACTCTTAAAGGGCTCCCTTTTGTCCGACGTGACTGTAGATCTTTACTGAGATATTTTCCTTTACAATATTTCCCTATTGCCTTCTTATGTTTAGTCGAGCACATTTACATATTCCTTTAAATTTCTTCTACATGGGAAGTAGTACTCTGCCCTCGTATAAAAATTCAGTGTGGCAACACCCTTATGATGTAGCAAACAGCTGCCTTATACATACACACACATACTCGTCCGCTCGCATTGGTATGAATAAGTCCACATGCGTATCGCTATGTTTGTTCGGTACGTATGTTTTGGAAATGTTATGTCTCGAGTTTGCGCACGCAATGCCGCGTCGAACCCATTGAATGAGTGACTTTTCGGCCAGCCGATGGATAAATGCGCGTGCACGCAAATGGACCAAACCGAAAGAATTATGTTGTCGCCAAGCGAAGTGATAAATATGAGTATGAGTGAGTGCAAGTCGGTAGTTAAGTGTAGGGAAATCGCTGCAAAAGCCAACAAGTTCGACTAGCGCAGGCGTGGAGGAGGGGTAATGCCACTGCGTTGGCGTTAAAGGTTTTAGATAACCAAAGCCTAAAAATAAAAGTATAATGTACAAAAAATAATAATAAAAAAAAATTAAACGGAACTGCTCCGCACAAAATATAAAGTATACAAAAAAAATCACATGGTGGGATTTCAGTTTAGAATGACTTGCTTACCTACGAGCATAACAATGCTCTCCACTCTAAAGTGACTCATTGACTGCCGTGTGCTCGCATTGTTTTTTGTTATTTTTTATTTATTTTATTTACACTTCCTTTTGCTTTGTACAATTTCCAGAATTTTGCCAACATTAAGTTATTATAGCCGAGAGTTTCATGAATTCATATTTGATTTTGTGTTTCTTCCATGCTTCGTATGTGTCCTTTTCACGTACTTTCGTTTAAAGCCGTTTGTCATTTCAGCCACAGGAGGTTACGTCCGTTTTGCTGTACGTAGCGCACGTGTGGCTTCCGTTCAATATCCGCAACGCGCAGTAGAAACAGACCGACCGTCAGCGATTTCTTTGTTATACAGCGCCTTATTCCCAAAGCGGCTCACGTAGCATAGTTTAGGTGAAATGGTTTCACAATTTACTTCAAAATCACTCTAAAGTGTAATAAATTTCGACGATATACACACTGTTGACGGTGACAAAAACGGCATATTAGTTAATTTTATGCGTTAGATGATTTGGAATTTTAACCACGTTTTCGAGTATTGCGATATTGGAATATAAAGGGTGACAAAGAGTGACGCCGTTTTCTGATAAGTCAATTCTGAAATAATAAGTTTATTTTGTGATCTCGCCTCCGGTATATCAAAATACATAAGACTCATAGGGACAACCAGTCGACACTTTCCAGGCAGCATATAGAAGCCGAGGGCTCAACATTGATGGAGAATAAGTTAAATTATATCTTCTTGCCTCTCATTAATAACTTCCTACTATTCATATCAGTCATGAATTCCTTTACACAATGAGAAGTAAATTCTCTCAGAGCACAAAAATCAATTACTCGTCCAAAGGGAGATTCATGAAACGTATTATTCGGTTCGTGCCAGTTTTAGGCATAAGGAAATTATTAGCGTTTGAGAACATGCCGTAAGTGTGGTTCTTCAGAGGTTGGTAATAGTTTACCTTCTAGACTGTTTTTTTTTTTTTTTTGTTTTTTTTTTATGACTCTGATTACATTATGCACTGGTAGAGAATTCTTTAAACTGTTTTAAAGACTTTTTGCGAATTGCGTTGGATCATCTTAACCTAAGGTAGACAGTTTAGATTTAGTCGGTTTCTTTCGGATTATTGCCACTGAGCAGAAATATATTCTTATAATGCAAATTATCTTTAATGATTTGAAATATCGATATATTGAAAGAGCTACATCAATCATAAACTATAATATAGCGATATAGTAACCAAGATTCCTTTCTGAGGAGATGTCTGATGTTAAAGGGGTATTATTATGACCAATTACTAATCTTTGTGCTTAAGGTAAACGAAATATTTTTGTTGTTGTAGCATAAAAACATTGAAAACACATGCACATAGATTTATTGAAATCTTCTAAGGGGATAATCGCCGGTCGGATATAAATCCGTATCCGTTATAGTTCCGATTGTCATGGGAACAGAAACATCATGTATGTTAATTGTTATTGAAAATTGCATCAGTTATATCAGTGTCGCCGGGAGAGGTCATGAGTGGTCATGAGTCGTCTATACAATTATTATCTTTCCCATCAACTTCCGATAAGTAGAGATCAAGTAGTACTTATGCATATTTAAAATGAGCGGGGAAACGCTTACAAAATCTTTAATATCGACGCTTTTAACCTCGAAAAGAAAAGTGTAAGAGAGATACGCATACACCTACATACATGTAGCCACATGCACGTGTTTTGTAATTGTCACCGAAATGCCTGTGGCAACAAGTGCTTAAGCATCATGCACTTCTCTCACTCCTTGAGTGCTCACTCGTAAGTGCATAAATGCATTAAATTTTATATTTACAAATATTTTAACGCTAACGAGATAGGAGTGTTTATTAAAAAACAAAAAAATACAACAATAAAAAATTAAATGAACTCTTTATTAAATTATTAAATCTTTCATCCAGCCACTTACCTGGATGCATAACGAAGCGTATAACACCTTTCGCATGCGCAACAACAACAACAACAACAAAAGTTGAAAACAGAAAAAAAAAAACGAATGAAAGGCAGCGCAGCTGAAATTATACGCCTTCTTCACTGAAGCGTTTCGAGACGAGTTTTTCAAACGCCACATTGTTGTTGTGATGTAGTGCCAGCAAATAAGGGTACGCGCTGGTATCGTCGCGGAAAATTGACGGAAAATTTACTTTCTTCTTTATCATCTTTCTTTTGTCAAAGTGTAAGCAATGAAAGGCACAAATTTACGTCAATGTCACGCTTGGGTGCAGTGCGTTCAAGCCGACAAAGGTGCGCATATGGTGGTGTATGTATCTGTATTTGTGCATGTGGGTGAGCGTGTTTGGACTTGTAAAGCCATCCTATGTCACCAATTTTCATTATTTCTCTCTGCTTTTACTTTGCCTAACGCTTCCATTCAAGATTCGTATCACATTTTTTTTATGCTTTTGCTTTTGTTTTTGTTTTTGTTTCTTGGTTAACATGACTCACCAAATCGACGGAGAATGGAGACACGCCTTTGAAAACTAATCTCCGTCTTTAAAAAATTACCTCAACGTATCAATAAAGATTGAAATGTCTAAAGAAATGATAAAGCAACAACAAAAAACAACAACAACATTAACGAAAATTCATATACATATATATATTGCCTATATAGCGAGGTATACGCGTACGCGTGTTTGTAAATAGTTAAAGGAAATGGCCATATCACTTTACAAACATTTCTTTTTCGGCTTTCCTGCGCGTTTTGACGAAAAAGAATGCATCTCAAACTTGTTACTTTTTTTGTTATTTTTTCCTTTTTTTTCGTTAAACCATGTGCATTTTCTTGGTCTCCATAATTTTCAGTGTTAGCATGAAACATTAGTTGGGATTGAGTATCCCTGTAAGTACTTTTGTTTATCTCGGCATTTTCGTATTTATCATTGCATTTGTTTGGGCTTCGTTATTTTTACAGCGAAGCATTTAAACAATTTCTCCGTACTTAGGCCTGATATTCGTTTGAGTAACTACGTACGTACATCAATGCGTACATCTGAGGAATGTGTGAACTCTCTGGGGTCCTGCTTACCATACACTCGTAGTTGGACCACCCTTGTTAGCGCATTTTATTAATTGGACACATTTGTTACTATTTACGCCCTGACTCCAAGAGATAATGTTGTTAGTTTTTTTCATTGTTTTTGAGTAAATATAGAAATGTAAATGTAAATAAATATGCATTGGTAATTTTAGAGGAATTCAGATTCAATAATTTAATATTCGTTTACACATAAATTTTCACATACATATTGTTTGTCAGCCGTCTTAGAACAGCATCAAAAAATACAACAAAAATGTTTTTCGAATACTTGTTACATAATCAATAATAGACTGTCAGTGGTTGGTCTAGGGACCCTAGAGAAATACTTGGTGTATCCCAGGTAAGGCATGTTTGTTTATTTTTATTCTTATTCTTATCCTCCGGGCACTCAGTAGGTTCCCCATAGCAAAACTTTAGTGTAGGAGCAATTGGGTTCAATTAATCAACGGCTTCGGCGCTAATAGATTTCGCTTAGTTTGTTTAGCCTAAAGTAAAGACTTATTTAACAAAGTGTTACAAAACTTGATATTCTGGCTGACTTCCGAAAACATTTTCTAAATAGTCAAAACAAAGTGGTTATGGCTATAAAACGATATATAACTGAATAACTGTTTAACAACAAGAGATAAATTGCCTAAATTTCTCATATAATATTAGGTACTACCAGATCCGACAGCTATTGTCCTGTCTAAACTTAAGTTTTTCCTGCTCGTTGGCTGGCAATTGTGTTCCAGAATAAAATTGAAAACTTACCAGAAAGATTTTTTTATTTTGTTTTAAGTTTGAAATGGTTTTTTACATTTCCTACTATGTTTTATTTATTCTTTGCTAGGTGGTAATTCTGTTCCAAATGTTTTTAAATTAAACCTTTCTAATATTTTCCAATAGTTTTTCTGAATTGCCTTATATATTCTTTATAATAATTCTGAATTTACAAATTTTTGTAGGTGGCAACCCTGTTCAAAAATATATTTTAATAAAAATGGTTTTTAAGTAAAAGGATTTATTGGGCCCTATGGTTTTATACCACCATCTACTACAACTAAAATGTTGAGATTCACTCTTCTCTAGAAAATTGTTAGTACTTGTTACCTTTCCTAAATATTTTGAGACTGCACCAGCTGTAATTTTCTATGTAATGCAGCGTATCTCTTATCCACAGGACAGTACGTGCAAAAACTGGCATAGTAATATATTCCCGTTAAATTTTTTAGATATTAGCTAATTCGTAGTCAATAAGCCAATTCATTACTGTGAACTCTACAGAGTTCATTACTATATGAATATGTAAGTTCAAGTTTATCGCACTTTGTCCCAATCATACTCTCTCCATAAAATCATGAACATTTATTACAATATCGGTTTAAAGGAACTGTACGATTTCGGATATTTTCCTTTCATACCTATCCAGAGGTTAGAAGCTTTTTAATTCGAATTGTACTCTACATTTCGATTCTTGAAAAATCCGAATACTGGGTTTACTGGGAATAAAATGTGTATGAAATGCGTTTACAAAGACTGTTTGACTTAGTTTGCCAGTTATAGACCAGAAATTCCTAGTATTGCAGAACTGAGGTTTAGGAAATTGTGCCACGGAGTCATTCGAACATAAAGCTGACTGCGGCTCATCTCTAACTAGTTTTTGAAAGCTGTTTAAATTCTGTTTCCAGTGCACTCAAATTACCGCTTAGAAAACTGCAAATTGTGAAGAAATCGTGGACGATATGCAATAGACAGTGGGAACGTCGTGATTCCCCCTAATTGCTCTAACAAGTTTTCTTATCGAACCGTATAGGCTTTGGTTCATCACAGAACTGAGCTGACTGAATTTCATAAGAATGCTTTTCTTGTCAGAGATTAGTTTAATTTAAATTTAAGGTTTCACACCAGCTGCCGAGGCGCGACCGCTAACTAGAACTAGTTAAAAGAACTTGTTCTATAAATTTTGCTTTTACTGTTGTCAGCCAGTGTTGCATTTACATTTAATTCTTTTTTCCAATGGCCACCATTTATTTCTATTTTAACTCATTTCAGCTGTTTTGGTTTATTTATTTTTTTTTTTTGTAATGCTCCAGCGGCTTTATAAATTCCTTTGAGCCACCCGAGAACCACCGCTGCCACACACGTTCATTAATTCCGCCTCTATGCGTACATCCTCTCGCCATTATTTACAAATTTTCTTACCACAAGCAGCTCGTAAATTTCTCAATCTAACGAAACTCATATTAAGCTATAATGTAGTATTTTTATTTGATATCAATTTCCAATTGATACATCCAACAAACAACGCACGCGCATACAGCGCACATACACACTTACATGGCAGGCATATATACATATGTAAGATTATTGTAAATATGCATAGACATATGTACATATGGATATCGGTGTTATTGTGTGCCTATGAAACATATGTTTAACAGCCGATTCGAACAAGTTGACCACAGCCGAGCAGCCTGTTTAGCCACACCAATGACGCTCGAGATGGACATAGCTTGATAATCAGCAATCACCTTGACTTGGAATTAAAGGCTGTAGCTGTAACATATGCAACACTATTGCCATCAGCTTATCCGCTGCCTTGGTCATCGCCTTGACTATCATCGGCGACACCGCCACCGCCACCGCCAGCATTACAACAAACAACTGCAACAACAATAACAACTATTATAACACATATGTATAATGTCATCAGTGACCGAACAACAACAGACAGTGCAAATCAATTGGAATACTATAACTACATAAGCTACATAAGCTACATATGTACATATGTATCTACAACGAGCTGGGTTGGCTAAGGGGCCGAGGGGCTGCCGGCTCTTGACTGTTGGCTGTTGCCTCGACTGTGGTATCAGTGAATGCCACAATGAAGTGGCGGATATTGGTGGTACACAGTATCCTTTTGACACTTCTTAAAAAATCGTAAATTTCGCACACACCAAGCGAATCGAACGCATACAGATGCTCGACCCAACCGCCGAACAGGAAGATGACAAGTTTCCCAGTTGCAAATGTGGCATGGGCTGAGCGTTTCCTTGCGGCGCGACACGGCGCATTGATTTCGCTTCCACTACTATGCTGTATGTGCTGTTGTTGTTGCAATTTGTATGCTGCTGCCTGTGGTCGTGTTGGCAACACGTGCTGCCAGTGCATTCGATCGCACGTTCTCAGTGTGGCGCATCTATATACATACAAGGGCGGTCGGATTTGTGCTTGATGCTCTATTTGGTGACGAAAATAAGTCGCACGGGACCAAATAAGCTGGATTGGGCAACAGTTGAAAGCGTAAACTTACCAATTTAGCTGTGGCGACGGTGGACGTGGGTGCCGGTGTGTTGTCACGATGGAAGAACACTTTTTTCTTCTTCTAATGACAATGTTTTTGCTGCAATTGGGTGTAGAATCGTCCCGATAATTCAGCATAGTTGAACCTTGTGACCGTTTTGCCCTTTTCCAGGTACTCGATGTAGGTCGCTCCCTATGAATTCGCTCTTTGATTTCATTGCTCGATTTCTTTTCCAAATCAAGAATTTTCGAATCTACCGACTGGTATTGCTCGTTTTATTTTTTTCTGAAATTCATGGACACGCCCACTTCCACAAGCGGTCAAAACAACACCACGAGTGCGATAGTAAATTTCTCTTGCGATATCGGACGGCGACATTATGTACTTATTGGACCGTTCTCGTCTGTATATCTGACTACACATAAGTTATCGAATATGCACTCGTAGATGTCCCCATATGGCCGCGCCATAACTGCGCTCGAGAATTTATCTAAACGCTGATCTTTTATTAATGCTCGATAAATAACTACAGCAAATGGGTGGATGTTACTGTAAGCGCTTTTTGAGCATTCAAACACTCGCTTAACTTGCCGGTCTCAGCTTCTACTCGTTATTTTTTGTTATTCTTACCCTTTTTCATTTTGTGTACGTTTCGCTATGCTTTTGCTTTGCGTGCGGCAAATACCGAAATGCCGAGCGGCAGACGCATGCGGCGGCAACTTGGTGGGTTGTGGCACGCCGTTGCACACTTGTATGCACGTTGTATGTGTGTGTGTGTGTGTGTGTGTGTGTCATGGTGTTGGATTAAATGACTGATCAACATGCGCCCATATCGGCCAACTTGCCGGATTATTGAGAAATTGCTGTGTTTGCATTGAAATCAGCATTCAGCCAAGCCGAGCGAAGTATTATTGCTGCCGCCGTTGCCGGCGCTGCTGTTGCTGTTGCTGTTGGTGTTGCCGTGTGTGGCAGCCGTCTCACCCGTGACAACATTGAATTTAACTACTCTATTCTGCGTACTTTAGTATATTTAAGGCGCGTTATGGATTAAATACCATAATTATGAAGCGCCCTTTTGCCAAGCGAGTGCAAGTTTTGTTTATTGTTATATTTGTTCTTATTCCTTTATTTCGCACAAAAATGCAGCCACTATTGAGTGGCTGCTAAAGGTAACGCCCTCATATAGATCCCAACTGATTTGGAGGAAGGTTTATGGCTTCTGTCTGTTACGATAAAAAAAATTCTTTTTGTTTTTTTTTTTGTATTTTCGAAAGGAATTCCAACTCCCTGCATTCGAAGCTGAGAATTTCAAAATTTACGATATTGCATTGAGCATGAATTTTGATAAATTGAGACACACAACAAGCTAATAAAAGAAATCGTGACGGCTTGTAGATTTAAAGCGAAAGAAATGCCGTTTACTTTCGCTAGATTGATTCAGTGGAACTGCAATTATCACAATATTTTAACGTTCATGCTTTCTACAAGCTTCTTGCAACTTGGTACCAAGTACCAATTACCAAGTACCAAGTACCATAAGTAGTAATTGTTTCCTTAAGTTTTCTATATATTAAGGTCAAACATCCGATTTAGCTCATCCAAAACATTTACTTTCTCTTTCTAAATTTTATCCTTTAAGAACATTACTGTTGCTCAAGGTCATTATTTTACTCAAAAGCCCAGCGAAGAGGCATCGTACAGAAAAGAAACGACTGTGTTTAATTTCTTAATATGACCAAATGTCGGCAGAGATACATTTGTCTGTTTAACTCTACTATTTGTACACTTTATACTACCTGGAAAACCACTCAATATCATTATTTTTCTGCCTGCTTATTATATTGTGGCTTATGTATCCGGAATTTAGCAATTACTTTTTTACTTCCCGGTTCAATTCCATGAATCCTTGCTTCATAATATAAGTGAACCAACGATTAATGTAACTCACCATATACTTGTTATATTTCCACGTCCGTTATAAGGCCTTTAGTTTCTTCAGCCAAATTGATTTAATGGATTCTTTTTTGTGTTTCGGAAAGAGTTAAAATTGGTGTAAACAAAAAAAAGGTTGACAAAGATCTATTTCTATCTATTCTATCAAAGATCTATATATTTTTGCAAGAAATAATTAAGTACGTTTACACGAGTCTGTAGGTGGCGCACTTTTGATGACCAAAATCATTTCATACAAAAAGTTGATAAAAGCCTCTGTTACCTCTCTAATTCTCTTCTAATTCTAATTCTCTAATTCAAATCGACGCTATTCGAGCACATTTACTCTTACATTTTCGATGATATCGTCGTTAATGGAGGTAGTTGTTATAGTATGTACACGTATATGTGGTTGATAGTTACTCCTAATTAATCGCAATTTCTGGAAAAAATATACAAATAGATATATTTATGTTTGAATAACTTGGTATTCTTTTTGTTAGACGGCAACTCTATTCGAAAATAAATCAAAATGTAAGAATAACCTACTGGAAGTTTTCTTGAAGGCGTTTGCTTTATTTTTCAATATGAAATATGTTTTTTTTTTTATCAGTTTTACCTTTTTTTTAGGTAGTCGGCAACTTTGTCAAAAAAATTTTTAGATAGAGATGTGTGCGAAAAGCTTCTCGACTTTCTAAACGTAATAAGCTTGCCACACATTTTGATATATTTTTCAGTTTTTTCGGCTACTCTGATACAAAATAATGGTAGACCATATATAAAAAAAGCGTTATTATACAAGTTGCCTGCATATCTCTCGATTGTCAAAAAGATTACATAATTCAAATAAAAACTTTCAATTTAATGGAACTTATGTGGAATGGAAAGTGAAATTATGTGGAAATATGACCCAAAAACACGGTTTTAGGTAACAATATGTTATTTTGTTGCAATCTACAAAACGAATGATCTCTGCAGACTTAATTAAATTTTTTATGTTTTTGAATTATGACTCTCTTCTAGTACAAAAGCGCAATGTGCACATATTTTTATTTTATACTTACGGGTTTATATTAGTTTAGTATGTACGTTGTAAACTTATGAGCACGATGAGCAAAATTACATTTTTCTTTATTTCACTTTTTTGTTTAAGTTTTTCTTTTTTTGTTTTTGTCTTTCGTTTTGGAATTACACTGTTGCGCTGCAAAGTGCACAGCTGGACGTCAATTAATCTTCAATTACATACATTGCTGATGTGCTTTTATTTTGGTTAAAATTTTTTTATAATTCGACTTGTGCGCTTCATGTGGCGCTACTCAAACGAACATACAAATATTCGCTTTGCCATACAGTGTTTGATTAATTTCCTTAGGGAAAACATAACAGAAAAGCGTTATGATAATCAATTTTTCAAGTGTGGTAGACGAAATGAATTTCTCTGATTTGCAAAGAAATTTTATTGAATTATAATAAAAGAAAGATGTTTGTAAAAATAGCGGGCATTCAGGTGTGCTAAAACGTCTTCAATTCATGTGTTTACCGAATGCGGAATAACGGAAATGAAATTGCAAGATATGTCATGGAGTTGCCATTTAATTTTTATTTTATTATACTTTCGCAAGCAGCATGTTTCACAGATTGTAATAGATCGATGTGTAGTTAGATATGTATATCAAAATAATCAGACTGATGAGATGATTTATTTCTGCATTGTTCTCTATGCCTGTCCATCTTTCCGTACAAGCCATGACTTGAGTAAAATTTTGGTTATTAAAGAAATGTGGTACCTGTCAGACTTAGACCATTGCTACGCCCACGAAATACCGTTAATTTCACCGAAAAATTCATTACTATAACTAAGTCACAAATTGTGGTGTCGCCCCGTCTAGATTTACTGTACATATCCACAAGCTACTAAAGCTACATCAACCAAACTTAATCGAAGTATAGGTCTCTACCGTGTAGTGATATTGCGAAAAAGGGTGAAATCGGTTAATAGCATCGCCCATTTCACAACTGGTATTTTGAAAACTACTGAAAATGCGATAACCCTCGAACGAAAAACATCAAAAGCGTTAGATTTTACTGTAATGATAGTACAGTTGGCCCACATTTAATTGAAATCACATAGATCAGCAATTTCTCGACCAATTTTAACCAAATCTTGTTCACAATGTTCACCATCTACTCCAACATCCATATCAAATTATAGTTCATTTTGTAAGATAACGCAATGAAACTAAGTAGGAATCTTTTTCTTATAATAATTTTGCCGTGTGTTTAAATTGGATCAGTAGTTCTCTTAGTCCCATATACCGTATGTAACAATTTTGGAACTTTCGGATGACCTTGTAGCTAATATAGTGGTCAGTATATAAGGTATCTTACAAAAATTAAGTTCGAATATTACCTTGTTTATACCAGATTTTGGTGCCGAGAATGGGTGTTATCGGTCCATGAATTAGCTCAGGCCGCAAATACTGCAAATAATAATTTCCATTCTTCTATTTGACTGTATGCCGAATTGATCGTTTAATGTGTGAGCTATGTTAATAAAATAGAGTGTTTTCTAGAGCAATAGTTAGTTTAAACTTGCCATAACTCGAGTAACAATTTCGGCGTATAACGAACGTTGAATACATATGCAAGATTTTTTAATATAAAATATTGCCAATAACCGAAAATATTTCCCCATCTTTAATTCTTGCAATTAGCCCTGCTCACTTGATTTTAATGAGAAAACAACATCTGTCCAGGGACAAATGGCGAATGCATGTCTGGCTATGTTTATATGTCTCGCTATTGTAACGAACCGCATTAGTGATAATATTTTCAATAAAAATTAATCTCAATATGTGTTTCTCCATCGCATAAGACCTTAAATAGTGAATTTCTCTCTTGAATTGAAAAATGCCTTATGCCGTGAGTGTCTGAGCAATGACAAGTGTCATCATTACATTGCGGTGCCTAAACCATACAGATGCGTATATAGGAAAACAGCAACAACATATTTTCATTCTGCAACTTTTTTGTGAAAAGTGAAAAGCTACAACATTTCGCACATATTTACTATCATTGCATACCCCTCATATGCACGTATGTAGTATAACCATGTTGCCACATACTTACAACATAACTACAAATGCACATAGCAGCAGTTGGAGCACGTGTAAAATTTGTGGCATGCAAACCAAGAAGCCAACGACAACAAATTGTTGATTATTGTTGCCGCCGCTGTTACTCTGCTCTATCGAGGTATCTACTACCGCTCTGCACATTTCTACGCACGCACGCACGCACGCACACGCGCATGTATATATATATATATATGTGTGTATGTGTGTGCCACACGTTGCCCCTGTCGCTGCGATTATGGCCGGTGCGTTAAATCACAAGAGCAGCGATTGAATGGTTCACTCGTTTGAGTTCTTCTCTACCCATCGCACCAAGTTCATGGTGTCGCTATAGTGTTCGTTGTTGTTGCTGGCGCGTTTCGCCACACATCGTTTACTAGGTCGTTGGCATGCCGCATTGCCAACTATCTGGCTACACGTGTACATATGTATGTTTGTATGTATGCTCCTATTCTTTGTTGTTGTTATTGTTTGGCTTGTCTTGTTAGGCAATTTCATTGAGATCAATTCGTTAAAGTGGTAAAAACGCCAGCCAAACAAATAGACAAAAGCTTGTGTCCCATATATATATATAAAAATATTCTTATTTAGTATACCCTGCTGGGAAACCCTGAGCAGTTTACTAGTGCATCACTTATACGAGGGCGTACGAAATGCTAACTATTTTGTTCAAATTGAATACGTGATTTCAATTTCAATTATCAATTTGATTATCAATTTTATTAATATTACTTTTCTTTCAAAAAACTATACTTAGATACACCTTTCCATACGTTCCTATTGATAGATGTTAGAGGTATCCTAAAACGAAATCAGTTTTAAATGGGAATGACTTTATCGATTGTCAAAATAACTACGCTCTTGACTTGGTTTGAACTAATTTCCGAAACACTTATTCCAGTGTCTTTGAAATATTTCATTTGATTTTAATGCACTAAACTACATTTTAGGTGCGTAGAAACATTGACTAAACAATTTGTTCTTAACCTATTAGAGAGAGTCTTAGAGTCAACCGCTAAAGTTCAGAATTTTGTAATCTAAACACATCTTCCTGTGCCTGCAACACAATATCTTCCTGTAAACACAAATTTTGATATTCCTCAAAAATTTCCCAAAAAATTCCTCGAATTTACTCGTTGAATTTGGTCGAAAAATGTAGTAAAATATCATATCTCTCTGCATCACAGTCGGTTTGTGAAAGTGTAGAGGTTTTGGTTTCCGGTTCCTTTCCAGTTACGTCGAAGTTACTGTCTTAGGAACGTCTCTTTAGAGCTATAATATGCAATGCTGCTAGGACTGAACTCTAGGCTATCAAGAACTGGTATAAATTTGGCGGACTTGTTCTAGTTCTGGACTAATTGTACAAAGCTTGATACATCGAAATGACTTATTAATTTACTTTTGTAATTTAGAGAACATAAATTTTATAGTTTTTCATTAGAAAATGGGGGAAAATCATTGAGCGAACATATTGAGAGCAATTTTTTGATTGTGCCATTATGCTATAAAATTTCCAAAACTTTCGGAAACTAGTATATTTACATAACTCTGTATTGTCTTTGTTGCGTCTTCGAAAATACCGTTATAATGTCAAACTAACCTAGAAACGAAGGTTGAAGCCAGGATTTTTCCAAGAAGTATGGTTTCACATACATAGAATATACATATAAACATATTTGAGTGTGTATATTTGCGCATATATTTATTTTTACCTTAAACGGCCTTTGGCTTTTGGCTTATAAATATTGAACAGCGCACATTCGGTGCAATCCAATGTGAAAATGTCTTCTATTGGCTTTCCTAGCGCATGTACATGCATATCCTTTCACACACACCCGCACGCACGCTCACTGGTACTATGTATGTATGTAGATATGTACCTGGCACGCAGACATTCTTGTACTTTTGACCACTTTTTGTGTGCTGGGCCTCAAAGCAGAAGCGATTATTCGCACAGCTGCGCGGTGGTAGTTCAGGAGCCGGTCATAAAATGCCTTTCATATGCGCCAGTACTCACTTGTAAACTTCGACTTGCAAATACCCAAAACCAAGGCACAAACACGTGCTTCACCCGACACTTTCTCATATGCCGCACTGTGTATGAGTGTGTGTGTGTGTGTGTGCTCGCTCATATTGCTGCCGATGCCCCAGCCAGCAGCCATGGTGTGCCAATATTTTGCACAAACGCTCCTGCTAATGCTACAGCTATAGCTTCAACTTCGGCTTCGGCATCCACCAATTTGGCCTTAGACGCATTTACGACGACGTCATAGCTTGGCGAATGAAGATGATTTATAGAATCATTTTATTATTTATTGCTCATTCAAATCGCTGTCAAATGAGTTGGTAATTAATTAGGGTGATTTAACAAAAGCTGCAAAGCAGCTTAAGGACTTAGTGGTATGGGCGATAGAAGAACTAAGCGAGAGCGAGAGAGAGCGCGCACGCTATGAGTACTTAGCAGCAGTGTTGTCGCAATTGAAGCGGTGATTTTCGGAGTTGTTCATGATTCGGCGTTGTTGTTGTTGTTATATTGTTGAGCTGCTCCGTCTATTATGGCTTTATTATTAGACACTCTAGTTACTACCAGGTGTCACAGTTATAAACACATACATGTATATTTGTGTTAGTGTGCATAGTTGCATTTCTTTCTACTTAATGATTTATTTTTGGAGAACAGGAAGTTAAAGAACGTGAAAATGAATTTAGGAATTTTGTTTGTATGTGAAATTTGTTACATTCTGTTAGGCTTCACTTCAAGTTCAGGGAGCAAATTCTTCAGTGGATTTAAGTGGTTAGGATCTCTTAAGGCCTCGTTAAGACCTTATTATTAAACATGTGTTTGAGTGTATTAAATTTGTAAATCTAGGAACTTGAGATATCCGAAGCAAAATAAAAAACGGGGAATTAATCTACATAAGACTTGCTAGTCAAACACTTACGCTCTTAGTTTTACTGAAATTTTTCGCAAAATGGCAGAGTAATAAAATGGTTGACTTTTTTACCGGAAAAATTACAATAAATTGTTAAAAAAAAAAATTCCAATAAAACCAAAAAATTCTATGCACCATTTACTAGATACTGTTAGTATGGAGCAAAATCCTAGACCAGCCTAACCCCAGCTTTATATACTTTTGATCGAAAATTGGTTAGTATGCAGTCAACCAAAAGATCGTATATATCAGAGAAATTTAGTACCGATTTGGAAGTTGATATTTTTGAAGTCTTATTTTTGAACAATAGGCAAAATTCAAAAATATACCATTTCCAAATAAGTACTGTAATCATCTGAAGTCGCTTAAATTTCTAGTACTAAGTTTTAGTACCGAAGAAGAGTTATTTGACTCCTGATGAATTTTCTCGGACAATGGTGATAGAAGCTATTTTTTGTAACAATGTTACTGATTACTCAAAATATAAGTCTTTATGAAATAAAATTGGCTTGGGGAATATTTTACTTACCTTTTACTTACTCCACCAATATATACACTGAAGTGGTTTGTTTGTAATTTCCGAACACTTGAAAACAACCGAAAAAACGGCGATTCAGAGACAAAATAAAATCCTCTTTAAAAATACCAAACCGATTAAATTCATCAGGCTCACATCCTCGTTAAACCCTTACGGTTAGCCAGCCAAGGATATTCAAAATATCGAAAAGAAAATTTTTTGGCTTAAACTTTGAGGTGCTAAAAACGTTACGCAATTGGCAGAATTGCGAAAAATTTGTTTTTTTTGCTTTGCATTTCTTCACTTATCCACTTATCCACTCTGCACTTGAAATTTTAACTGTAAAATTTATGTAAGGCTAAAACCATACGCACTTTCCTAGCAAATCTTCTGTAGAGTAAGATCCCGTTTTTTATGTTGTTTCAGACAGTACGAGTACTTAGAATCAACGTCGCCCATTGAGGCCTCTTGAAAATGATGATTCCGAAAATTTATTTAAAGTGTATAATTTGGATATTTAACATACATCGCCACCAAATAACTCTTTTAAAGTAGGTGTAAATGACCATTTTTTTTTTTCTTTCACTTTCAATGCTTCGTCGAAGTGGCACTAATTGTAATATTCATATTTGCTATTGTGAGAGCAGCGTTGTGTACTTTAACGAATATTTTGTATTCTGCTGGTGGAAATAAACCTTCCAGTATAAAAAGCATCAATGGCATACGTGGTATTGTGATGTTACCCTGGTAAATGGGAAATATTTCAAATTACAAATAAAATACTAAACTGGAATACAAACCAGTAGTGGACATTTGATGGTGCTTAGACTACGCATGCTCATATTAATGACATTATTGATGAGACCACCGTTACCTTTTATGTTTTCCAAATTACAAATATCTGTTAACAACCTCAAATTCATGCTTTCGTATTCACCCAATTTGTTGCGGCGAAAATTCTCCACATAGAGCTATAAAAGGGAGTCTGATTTAATGAACGGCTCTATAGATATACATATATGCGGGTTCTTACCGTTGCAGCTTTGATTGGCTTAATGAAGTTACAGCCGACACTTGCGTATTTAAATTTTCCACGTCCCTTCATTAGCAGGCAATAGGATGGGTCACAAATTTCTCTATTAAAATCACATTTAAAGTTGGTGGGTGTAACTGTCGGGTGCTAGAAGAATGTAAAACCACGTTAAAGGACATACATAAATATACATATATGTTAAATCAAATTGCGAAAGTACCAACCACATATCCGAAAAGCGCTAAATTTATAAATAAAATGCGTTGTGACAGCAACATTTCCATTTCGAACTAATTCGTGTATTATACGCACTTTGTTGAATGAAAACATTTTCGATAATCACAATTACTCACACACAGACATAATCCGTCAGTGGTATTTATTTTAATTGAGCTAAATTATTAAATTTTTACAATTTGCATTGTTTTGAAAAAAAAAACGCAATTTGTTTTGATTCAAATTTTTGATAAATATGAAAAATAGCTTCAATATTCAATATTCGTTATTCATACATTATTATTTTTACAATATATTCTTTAAATTGATCATAGTCAATGTCATTAATCTAGTAATTAGCGTAAATGAGTTTTTTTCCAAAACATTTCGAGACCATTTATTTTTTTAGAGCATATTCCTTTGCATTAACTATATTCAATTGCTATTTCGAATTTTAACATTGTCAGAAAAGCTAATTACCTTGAATTTTTGCAGAACAACCATTTTTATTTTATAATAGGTTTATTCGCTCTCAAATTTTATGTCATTTAGTTATTTGCACGGAATTTCGGACATAAGACCATCACGACTGCATCTTAAAAGGACTATCAGGTCTGTCAAAATTCGCACCCTGTTTCCAGCATAGCGAGCTCAGAACGCGCCGTTGATTTCCTAAATATCAGTTGCAGCTAATTTATCAGCCTAGATCACTCATTACCTTTATCGAATGTTTATCGAATTATATTGAAAACGAAATATAATAATTACTGCAATAATTTGTAGTAATTTGCCAAAAAAAAAAAAAACTATGTTAATATAAAGCTGTTAGAAGCATTATTTGAAGCCAAATATCTTCAAATTTGTTATAATATATGTAAATATGTAAATGATAATCTTATATCGGATATACTCAATTATTTATGCATATTTGAGGGAATTACCTAAGAGTAGCTACACTTATTATTCACATATTCCAACTTACACTGCACAAATTTTCTTAATTCATTGCAGCGAAAAAACCTAAAGCAACATTTAAATAAACAGTAAATGTAATAGCCGTTGAAGGCGCCAATAACAGCCTTGAATGACGCGACGTCGACACACACCGACACACACCGACAGACACACCACACATATTGCTCTGCGCCAAACTACGAATAGTTGCGCTGAAATGGCAATAAATATTATACTTGCACAAGCTAATTTACCAACAAATGTTGTTGTTGCTGTTGTTATTGTTGTTGTTGTGTAAATAAGGTGTTACTTTGGTCACGGCTGCTGTGTCAACAGATGACGTTTGGCTTGCACTTGGCCAGTTGGCTGGCATAAATTAATGAAAGACTGAAAGAGACTGTGCGTGTCCGAATGTGTATGGGTGTTCAAATGTTGCAGATGCATGTATACATATGCTCTTATGCAACTAAATATGCAAGCGTGGTATTGCAAGCGACAACAATTGGAAGTTGGTAAGTGCATTTCATATTAAATATTCAATTTTATTTTCATTTTCATTTTCATACAACTCAACTAGCGCCAGCAGTGAAATGCTATTTTTATTACAGTTATTTTAAGTTTTATTTTATTTTTATCTGATTTATTTATAAAGTTGCATTTCAAGCGACCACCAGCCATTGTAGTCTTGCGTTGGTTTCATAAACACTTATCCAAGTTATATTAAATAATTGGCTTTAGGACAGTGTGTGTAATAATTTATGGTACCAAATGTCAAGTTCAAGTGGCGTGGCCGAACGTGACATTTTACAACCTTATTCAGTTAACGGTTGTTTGAAGCAGCATTCCATTACAAATAATTTATAACATTTATACATAAATCAAAATGAAACGGAGTGATTAGACAAATAATCCGTAGCAGTCTAAACACTCTTGGATACTACAAATAACAAATAGGAAAATCTTAAATATCATAATGAAAGTTGTACCATGTATTGCAAACGAAATAAATAACAGTAATATCGGCTAATATCAAAAAATTATGTTCTATAACTAAAAATTTACTTAAACCAAGCAAAAGTTTGCCACGGGGTGTTCTCATTGAATGCAAGAAGTTCAGTTATTTTAATTATTTTTGGAATTTTGTTTCAACTATGGTCCTTTCGGTCTCAACCTCTCACCATTGATCCAAAGGCCTTATTGTTATCTCATCAAAATCACACAAACTGTTGTCTTAACTATAAGTTTCGGCTGGGATGTGCTTCGAGTTTCTTCAGTAAATTTCTTGGTATAACTTCAATGAACTCATCTCGTTTTCCCCGGAACAGATTATTAGGGTGCAGAATGTCACTGGTAGCCAAAACTAGCGAACATTTTTGTCTAAGTTTCATTGGCAATCATCGCTTTTGCGACTTCTTACCAAGCTTCTCCTAAAGATCTACCAAACTGGGTTCTGTCCATTAGAGATGTTATGAACCTCTGCTACTATATCTTTTTAATGATAGCACAACGAGTTTCGAGCACAATTCCTTCACTTTTTTTTATTACAATGAGATGTTTGTACTATGAAATGTATGTACTATGCAAGCTTTTTAACTTCCTATAGTCTCACGAAACAATCCATATGCTTTATATTGAAGTAAATCTTTCGGAGCATTGTCGATGATTTCGTAATAGTAACATCTTTGAAAACATAAAGTTTCAACAAGCAATTTATTATATATATTAAAGATCGGCAGACCGGCCTTTTGTTGCCTTTGAACGAACTTTCAAATCGTAACCTGATTCATTATATTTCGGCAGAACTGAAAAGTCTACCAAAGTCTACCAAATAAACTGATTTTTTCAGCTACATCTTGATTGATCCAGGCTTTCGAAACATCGCAAAATACTCTATTAGTGGTCAGTTGACTGCTTTTATATATGAGAGTGAGCTATTATGGCACTACTTGAGAAATTCTACTTACTCTCTACTTATCCATTCCACTCTCATAAATTTTTTAATGTTCTGATCAACATGATCTGAATTACTGGCATCACTAATGGTGTTGCGATAATTTTACTTAGATAAAAGGGAAGCTGTAGTAGATTTTGGTCATAATTTTTGAAGCTTTCTGGTTTCAATCATAGTCACGTATAAATTTGAATTCATTGTATGAATATTTTATATTAAATGATATGAACAATCAGGGCCAACCAGAGTTTTATTTATAGTTGCAAAGCCACAAAGTTGTCCTCTTACATAACTGCACCCATTTTTATTGTACACAATATTACTTTGTTCTTCCAAATTTGGTTATAGTACTTATATGTGAGAATCAGTGCTGGGTGAATTTGAAAGACGAAGTGGTTTTTACGCACCACAAATTAAAGAAAACCCTTTATGAGAAGTAGAACTCTCAAGTAATTGGTATTTTTGACACTATGTCAAGATAGTTGTAAAAACTCATGATTTGGTTTTTAAGATTCTACAGCCTTAACTATTCCGTTGGATTGCTCCCTCTCTCAGAATGTTATTTTTTCGAATGAAAAAGATGAAAAAAATAAATATCATTGGTGACATTTGTGCTTAATTGGTTAAATTGGATAAAAATTGTACATTGTTCCATAGTATAAAGCTTCAGAAATATCTTAATCGAAAACAAGTAGCATCGTCGACAAATAACGTCCAATCCAAGAAGCTTGAGCTACCAGAGTCCAAAAGTGGTTTATTTGACTAGATTTTTACTTACTTTTTACTATATTTCGGTTTGCGATCGTGATCTAAAAATGATCGCAACTAAAACCTTTTCCTTATCTCTACTTTCTATGAATATTTAATATAGTTTGTTCTCAATGAAATACAGATCAAATGAATACACTTTCCTTCCAACATTCTAAGGAATTTTTAAGTCGTTTTTGAAGTTAGGTTAATTTGAACGGAATTTCGGGTGTTTTATTGGCTGGCTTCCATTGATATATATTATTTAAAATAAATCCTTGATTAATAATACAATACATATTTTTTTTTTTTGTATTGTAAAAAATTTTGGGCATACAGTGTTAGTTAGTGTAGCCTCATATAGGTCAAGTAGTTCTCCATTTGGTTATAGACATTTCGAAGGAAAATTCGAAATTAAAGCTGAAGTTTTTTTTCACTTCTAAGTTTATTCGAAGTAAAAAAAAAATATAGTCTTTCAATATAATTTTCATTTGACCCTCTTTGTGAGAGGGAGCCAAGCATCTAGCAAAACTTTTAGCGCCATATTCCCTATTAATATTATTAATTTAGCTGATATGCTGCAGTAGTTCTAAAACGTCAGTAATTTTTAACATTAACGCTCAAAATACACGCACATGAGAACACACACTCTGGATATATATTATATATGAGATGCTTGACTAAATTAAAAACACTACACGTCGCAGGTAAACCGAAAATTCATTCCCACTAAAAGTGTGAAAGTGAACGAGGAAAGGTAATACGCTGTACAAATGTGCATTGTTTTACATATGAGAGAGCTCCCACGACAGCGAGGAAGCGACACCATTCACACAAACCCCATGCTGTTGCCGACATTGCTGTTGCTGTTGTTGTTATTGCTTTTGTTGTTGCTGTCTACTAGAATGATCGGTCGGTCAGTCAACAGCTATGGCCAAGTAGGTTTTGGGTTTTGAAATTCTACACCAGCGTCAGAATGGTGCGTCTACACCGCACCGCTCCACAGCCGCCGTCAACAACACCACTGCCACCGCTACCAACGTCACCACCACCTGCGTTTGCGTCTGCACCAACTTCGATCACCAGCGCACACTTCACTGCACCGCTACAGCACAGCAGCACAGCGAACAATAACAGCAGTACAGCACCAGCCCGGCCGACCGGCCGACCAGCCACAGAGCTCCGAGCACGGAGGAATGGCACAGCGAGCGAGCGACCAACGAAGCGAAATTTCAGAAGGTGTGAAGTTTAAACTGGATATGAGTTCACTTCATTTACGCCGGGGTCGAGCAGTGCGCTATGTTTGGGGCACCTTACACTGCTGCTATTGCACCGAGGTAGCCGGTGTAAGGGAGTGAAAGCCCGCAAAGAAAAAATAACAATTTACAAAAATTAAATTTAACATGCAAAATCAAAACGCAGCAACGCATAGCACTGTATTTCGGACAAACTATCTGTTTTGTTGTTATTATCTTTTGCGGCATTTTGTTCCATTTTGTTGCATTTTCTCGATTAAAGTGCTCTTAATCGGGTCTTCGTGCCAACGGACAAGTGCGTGGCGAAAGCGTCGCCCCGGCACCCGCATAAAATATTGAACGCTGACACATTCTTCGCAGACAGCGAAGCTGAAAAAAGCTTAAACCTACCGCTAGCTAACCGCTCCGCCCTACGTCTCTACCCTTGGCAGTGTTCTTGTGGAACGCTCCCTTCGCAGCGCTGCTGTGGCACTATTGTTGTTGCTATCGCTGCTGCTGCTGGGGTGTTAAATGAATTGTTCATAATTTTTGTAACAGCTAGAAAGAACTCCTGTTGGCTTTGTTTGTCTGTTGCGTTTGTTTTTATTGACATTGTTGTAGCTGCTTCTGCGCACTCCCGATACTGCTTCTTCTTGTGCTTACTCTTGCTGTCGCTTATTTATTATATTTCTTTATTGTTTGTTGTTGTTGTACTGCCTTTCTTGCTAGCTTCTGCTGGCTTGGCCTCGGCGCTTTTTAGTTGAATTCTTCGGCCACATCTCTCCTGCCATACGCTTCGGTCACATCAGTTGACTGCATACACGCTTGAGGTGGTTTGCTTTTGCCACCGTATCCTTATGTTTCCATGCTTTTATTAAATTTCGTTGGTCGACTTCATATATTTGTACATATATGTATATATTTCAATTTTTTTCCAATATTTCATTTACTTTTTTTTTGCAAGTTTTTGCTCTGACGCGGACGACATGCTGTGTTTGCAAAAGGCGTTCGCTTTTTTATTTATTTAAATTTCAATTTTATCATCCTTCCACTGCGCCACATATGCGCACACACTTTCACATATATGTACGAACCATTCCATTTGATGACTGCGTTTCATCTTCGTACTGGTCAGCAGTCGCCTCACAGCTATTGCCGGCTTCCATTAGTACTGATGCATTCTCATATTTTACCATACCTTCATCCTGCTTCCCAGCAATTTTTTATTTCTCCGCTACGGCATTATGACGTGTTGGGGCTGTTTGCTTTTGAAGCGTGGAGAATGCGAATGCGTCATGTGTGTGAACGTACGAGTATGTGGATATTTACGTATGTTTAAGGCGCGCATATGCTCCCATATTTAAGGACCCTTTCACAATCACAAAACGCATATATACATGCGATAAGTACTTAGTCTACAACAACAATACGAAAAGTTAGGAAAAATTTCAATATATTGGGTTGTTCGGAAAGTCATTTCGTTTTTTCCCGCCAGAGGACTTAATTACGTTTTTTCGAAACTAACTTCACACTTAAGCCCCATAACCATTATATGTCATGAGAGCTGATATTGCAAGGCTTGTGTGTGAAAAAGTTCTATTAATTCTACCCAGTAGTTTTTGGTTGGTGCCTTTTTAAATATGGAGAGCAATAAGCAGCATTTTCGTCATATTTTACTTTTTAACTTCAGAAAAGGTAAAAATGCTGTCCAAGCGAGAAAAAAATTGACGGATGTGTATGGAGAAGGCGTGTTAACAGTACGCCAGTGCCAGAACTGGTTTGCAAAATTTCGATCCGGCAATTTTGATGTCGAAGATGCACCACGGTCTGGAAGGCGATAAAGGCATTAGTTGATGCAAATCGGCGAATCACCACACGAGAGATCGGTGAGAGGTTAAATTTGTCGAATTCAACTGTTTATGGCCATTTGAAAGGCATTATACGAAAACTGTCTTTCATGTTCCCCAAAAAAAACGAAATGACTTTCCGAACAACCCAATATATCTCAACATAGTTTCCATTTAGCTCGATACATTTGGCCCAGCCATGCTCAAACTTGTTTAATCCGTCTGAAAAATACGTTTTCTTGAGATCTGCAAAGTAGGCTTCGGTGGTGGCGATAAATTGGGAAAACACGTTCGTAGCCTAATTCGACAAATTTGGCTGCGGCTTTGGCTTGGTGGTGTGAGCCGATTCTACAATGGACGATCACTTTTTCTTCGCCAAATGAGACATTTTTTTGGAATTCGGCGTCGAATCGACTTATTATGTTCGAAACTGTATAGCCACGGGACCGTTTTGTCTTCAGCAGATAATCGATATAGACCACACTTTGTAAATCGCAGAATATGGTGGTCGTCACCTTTTCGACCTACAAGACAGTTTTCGTCTTTTAAGGAGCAAGTTCGCTGAGAAGTCCATTCGAAAACACTGGTTCAACCGTTCCTTGATTTCTGGTGTGTTCCAGTGTACCCATTTTACCTCGATGGTCAGGAAACGATACGGAAATTCCTTCAGACTGCACTTAAACATCGTCAAAAAGTGCTGTGAAGTGGTTTCAAGGCTTAGTTTGTTATCCGGAGGGAACAAACTCGACAGCCTTCGCGCCGACAGTTTTTTCATGCCAAATATTTTATGGTGTATGTATGGTATGGTGGTATGACCCACGCGATCTTTTGATATGCCTACTGTCTCAACGCAAGATAACCTTCAATAAGCGCTTTGCGAATACCAGATCATGGACTCTCGTCACTTTTTCGTGGCACCTGGACATGGTGCACCAAAAATCGACATGCAACATATTTTATAACTCATTTCACTGGTCGATTTCCTTTCCAAAGCAAAGACGCGAATCACCGACCGATATTACTCCTTTTTCATTTTTCTAAAATCCGCAGACCCGCCCGGTTTCACATGCAATCAAAGCAGAACTACCATTCTGATTTGGCTGCAATTTGGACAGTATCCGTCAACGAAAATGTACTACGCTATAGTGCCTTGTTTCTCTAGCGATAGTTGCGTCATCGTGCGCTGAGTCTAAGTACTTATCGGACCAACTTTGCATATATATGTACATATGTGTGCATATACCATGTACTCACCTAGTACATAATAAGTGCCCGAGCAGTTAATACCGCTAAGTGTCGCAACTTCATATCGAGGTGCCAAAAAGCGAAATTCGAAAATAAATAATGCAAAATTTGCTATTAACACCTCATTTAAATGGCCGCAGTATTTTTTTAAATATATGTTTTTTTATTTCCTTCATTCTTACAAAACGCTTTCGTGCGCATATATGTTGGTCTGTGCGTTTATATGTTGTTATATATTGGTTATTTACGTGCGAATAAGCACTTATTTACCGATGTACTTTGGGGCCTTCCTTTGCGCGCTGCAACTCCAACATGTGCGAATGTGTGTGTGTGTATGTGTGAGTGTGTTAAAAACAATTTACTTTAATTTCACACCATAAACAATGTGAACATCCTTCAACTTTGACGCCTTCGTTCTACGCTTGTGCTCTCTCGGAAATCGTAAACAAAAGGCCAGACTAGCTTTCCGTTTGTTCAGCATATCGATTACATTGCGCATCCTTTTCGCTTGCCTTGACAGTGGGAATTCGCAGTCGTTCTTTGAGGATGTTTGCTTGATTTTGTGTCAGGAGTTGACAAAAGCTTTCAGAAGATGTTTGCCAAAGCGCATGGTTCCATTTAAAATCGTTTGTTCTAAACAAATGAAAGATATAACAATATATAGTAGTTACTTGTGAAAAGAAATGATCGCGCTTTTGTCATAAAGTCTAGGTATATTCACATTTTGATAGCGAATGCTAAATTTCGTTTCATTCGTTTTGTTGAAAAATGTGTTTCGGTGGCGGCTTAAGAAGTCGAAAATACGATTTCCTTTTCTATTATCTTTTTGTTTTTACTATATTCTTCTAACTTGTGTTGTCGCTACAATTGCCTAAGTGATTTTAACTGTGTCTAATTTAATACTGATGCCATTCTTTTCCTTCCATTTTTAATTCTCTGATTTCAAATCCTTTGGTATCAGATCTCAGTCGCGACGATTCTTTTTCAATAACCTTTTTCTTGAGGTTTGAGACAGGGAAACGTTAATGGAGGCCAGATTTGGAGTATGTGGTTTAAGGGGAAGAAATTATTAATCTCCTCAATACAGATCTATCCACCACGTTCCTTTGATATCTTCAGAGTGTCAGCTATTTTGATCAGCCTCATGATGCGGTCATCCAAAATTATTTTGTGGATTTTTTGATGTTTGCATCCATAAATGATTGTTTTTTATGGCCTCGTTCATCGTCTTCGGTGCTCCTATGACTTGTACGACATTGAACAAAGCACTTACAAAAGGCGGAACCCGGATAACACCCATCAAGCCATTATTTGGTATTTTTAAACAAAAAAATAGAGATTTTACACGCGAAATTTCTTTTTTATCCATTTGCCACACAAAATCTCAAGATTTTTGTTTCATTGAATATTATAGTGGTACACCATTCCATCGTTTTCCATTTGTTTTTGAACGTGAAAGTTGAAATACCTTAGAGGACTTTACTGAGGTGAGGAGAAGTAAATTTCTGGCAATCGCTCCAATCTCCTAACCTGATTACATAATATAATAAAATTCGCTATTCTATTTCTCGTTATATTATTGCGTTTTAACTCTTTGACACTATATAATTATGCTCATCTTCACGTTTTGACATTCGTGAAATCGCCAAAGAAGAGTTATTTGAGATGTTGGTTTTGTCGGTAATTTCTGATCGATATTAGGTTTGCTATGCTTACCAAGTATGAAATCACACTTATAAAATTTAATCACTTTCTTCAATGTTTGCTTTACTCTTTCACATTATCGGACCAACCGGTTTTGAAATAAACATATTCTTATTGTCTTCCATTGTGATCTGTATTCACATATTACGAACGCATTCTCTTTTTCTCAAATATTTATAAAACGTTGTCTTGCAGGTTGCAATCTTTTCTCGAATAACTATACTCAAGAACGATGTATGGGAGATCAGCGTGTACCCATTACACGTAGGTGATATGAAACTAATATAACTTGCTATTGTATTGTAGTATCGGTTCCCTTCGTAATTTTCACGCGAATATGAATCCAAAAAAGTACAAGACCTCCTGATTGTATGGGACGACTTTTCAAAGTGGAATTAGGCTCGGATTCGTTTTCTTTTCGAGTCCGTTTGGAACGATGAAAACTTTATTGTTGTTGGGCGGACACTTAAAATGAATTATAATACTGTGGAATGGTAAGATACAAAAAGACACAATTTCCCCGCCCTAATTAAAGAGTACACAAGATCATCGAATAGTTTAGATTCCTAAGAGTGGGCTCACAGTTACAGAGATAAATTTTTAGTAAATATGAGGACAAGGAGAAGGATTTTGATGTAAAGAATTGACTTAATTTCGATAATAGTGCAGAGTTTAACCAGCGATAGGAGGTGTTGGAGATATAGTGCCGAAGATCACACGAAGACTGTGCGTACCTATTAAAGGCAAATTGTAGTAGGGTTTCTGAAGTAAAAAGGAATCCAAATTCTTAAAAGACCGCATAGACTTCGCATATTCGTCAAGAATTTTATTTACGTTATTTTGCATCTTTAGACCCTTAAAGTGCAAAATGGAATATTAATTCGACACATTTGCTCAAATTGAGCCACTAAGCGAGACATTTACATACGAATCACCTAGAATTTTTATTAAACTCGATATAAAATCTTCACACTTACGTACCTGCTACTACATACATATGTATATGAGAATCTACATATTCACGTCCTGTGCGCACAAACTCAAGGTCACGTCTTATTCATTGCCGCATAAGCACATTTATTAAGAAACTTTTATGCAAGAAAAAAATCCTCATATCACTTAAATGGATTAATTTGATGTTTATTAATGAAACTTCGCCATAAAATTAAAATAAGAAAATAACCAACGAGCAAAAATCGACATATGCGACGATGATTCACACCAGCGCTGCGCCGGCGCGCCACTGGATATTGTCATTTTTCGCATTCACAACCCATTTATTGCTTAATTCAACCGTAAATGTTTCTGATATTTGTTTTCTTTGTTCTTTGTTTGTTTTCTTTGTTTCTTTTTTTGTTTTGTTTGCTACTTTTGCGCTGAAAAGAATCAAAACAACTAAGCGGTTGAGAAAAAATCAATCCTTAAAATAAATTCCACAGTAGTGATGTCGCTGGCGGTACCTGATTTGCGTCGTCTTGTTAATCTTTTCTTGCTCATTGTTGTATTTGTTTTTGTAGGTTTTTGTTTTTCTTTGGCCAAGCTGTGCCCCATTCGCTGCATCTTGATGCGACTTAATCCATTAATTTATATCAAAATAAAGTATTTCCCACTCCGAAACCGTTTCGTTTGGCAAAGACGGCAAGGCAGCCTGCTACTGACCGCATATCCGACGTCGCCGAACCTCAATTACTACAACAACCATGCTGAGGTTGTGGAAGTTGCCGCGCGGGTGCCAGAAGTGGCAAACTCATTTAGACTTGTTTGCATTTGCATGCGATTTTTGTATTCGTTCTGCTTTTACCTCTCGCTGTTGTGCACTTCTTCTGTGTATTTTTGCATTTATTTTTACTTTTGCGCCGCTCTTTCGTTCATTCAACGAGTATCGCGCGAATGTCGCCGTAAAAATTGCCAATTCTTTTAATCTGCTTTAAGCCTTGCTTAGTTATTTGTTATGTTACTCCACTTGTTGTTGTTGTTGTTGTTGTCGTTGTCGTTGTTGTTATTATTATTATTATTGTTTTTGCTGTTGTTATTTTTCTAGTGCAGTCGTTTGTGAAATTCGCGCATGCGTGCGTCGCTAAGCCACATGCACACAAAGAAACTTGAGGCGCTCTTGCGTCGGCGCATGCATTCGTTTGCGTTCGCGTCCACCGTCTCGTGTGTGTGTGTTTTGTGCGTGCCGCTCGTCTATCCATATGTGGGTGTTGTGCTGTCATTTTATCACCTCAGCCATATTCTGAATTTTAATAACTTTTTTAGGATTGGCGAAACGCGAATGCCGCTTGAGTGTCGTAAATTCTCGGAATCAAATAACGATAAAAAAATGCCAGAGCCCGGCACAGCAACTAAGCTAACGCTAAGCAAGACAAGCCGGCCGGCCCGACTGGCCGCAGCCAAGGAGAGTCGCAACGCAAATTCGACGACGCATAGTAAAACACAAAACATTGACAGGCCGAAATGCATTAGAAGCTTTTATCGCTGATTAATGACGGAAACGTTGAGATTTTTTTCCAATTGCTATAACCGCCACCACTCTCTACTCACTACTCAAATGGCACGTTAGGAGAGGGTTTGCCATGGGAAAGGCGCGTCCAAATGATCGCCGGCTCGCTAGCGGTCCGTCGGCGTGCAGTTAAAGTCGCCGAGATGAATCACGGCAGATGTTGGATTTTGTCATCAATTGTAATGAGATGAATTTGTTAATTTGTTGTAGCACAGTCACAGTCAATTGACACTCTACAATCCGCAACACTGTCCTTTCTCAGCACTGTCAATGCGAAAGGAAATGCTCTGTCAGCCGACTTACGAACCTCGCACTGCGCTAATATGGAGCTCTCTAGCTCGGCGCAAGTGTTCAGTCGTCTGCCGTCCACCATCGCGTGCATGTTCAGCTGTATGTGTTTCTGCTTCCGCCTGTACCACCCAAGCGCATATTTCATTAGACCACTCAAATTATACCCGGACCGATATGTTGCCCCACCATCCAAATTGCAACACTCCCTTGCTTATTTTTCCTTTAATTTTTTTTTTTCTACTTTTTTATATTTTTTCCAATATTTCTAAACGAAATGCCCAAACAAACATACCCGGGTACGTACATCTGTACATCTATACATTGGAAACACTTGAACACATTAAAGTCCGCTGATAGGAAGGTGTATACTGTATCTAGTATTGTTGTTTATGTTGATGATGATGCAAAAAATAAAATATCGAAAATAGAGGTGCAGAGAACAGTCGTAAATGTGTGGTGGAGATTGCAATGTTGCACTCACTTCCAGCTGTAAGAATATAAATATATGGAGGCCTGTAGGAAAGTCTACCGCAACAGAAGCTTAGCGTGGCAGGGTATATGTGTGACAACTTATTGCCTTTGACAGCTATTAAATTATTATTATTTGTCAGTTATTTACGGCATTTATTTGTCGTAGCATCTCTAGCTGGCTAACAGTACAGCCCCATGGCGTCAAATTGTGCACTAATGCCCGAAAATTAAACAACGATGAATTAAAATAACTAATGTCCTGTAGATGGCTGTTCTAAATATCTACTCCGATTACTGGAACGTATGCTTCCAAGCTTAAATGAAAATGGCGAAAAAACGTGTAGGTTTCTCAGTTTGCCAGATAACACTAAACAAGCTGAAGTTTGAACGGTTAGACTTACAACTACGTTGTAAGCTTTTGAGGGAGTTCTTGGACAAGAACTATAAGAAGCCAGAAATAGTTTGCGGTTTCATGTACTACACTTCAACCAAAAATGCAAGAAATATGGTCTATGAAAAGGGGCCAATCGAGAACTTATGGCTAGAACGGTTTCGTTTTCTGTTTGAAGGATTGTGAAGAAATTGTTCAATATGTGCTATTTGGAGGTAATCAGACTATAAACTCTTCAACACTACTGCAAAGAAGTATTATATCCTTATCACATATCCTTTTCAGTTCTTACTAAAGTAAAAATCATCGTTTTTTCCCCAAAATTATCAGCATTGTATGGTTGATGTTATTCGAAAACTCGCGGATTCGACTGAAATGTTGAATTTTTATTAGAAGAATTTTTTGGTCAGCTTACGCCCAGGGTTTTTCTCTATCTAAGCGTAAATTTCAATTTGGTTATAATCTTACGGAAGTTTGCTCTGATACTTGGTTCTGTTCCGAATTAGTTTTAGATTCGAGTAAAAAGAAATACTTTGGGCCGAACATAAAAATTTTCAGCGCTTTTCTTCATTTAAAGAAAAGGCGGTTTTATTTCACAAAATTCTCCTTGCGGGGCAGCTTTTCCTAGGCTAAGCATATCTTTGTGCCTCCACATATGCCAACGACTTACCGCAACAGAACTCACGAAATCTGTAACGTCTCGCCTCACTGTCTTTATATAAAATAATGAAAGAACTTAAAAGAAATTTTTGTCTACGGCTTTATTTTCACTTAGCCGATTTTGTGATATACAGTGGTCACTGGTTAGTGGAAACAGTTTGATTTAGTTACAGCTATTTCTAAAATATTTTTCGAGTAGCATCTCGGACCTCTTTACTTTTGAAACGCTCAGCTGATGTACGTTTTTAAACGTGTGAGAAAGTTTTTCATAAGCTGCAAGCCATGACGGTGCTTAGATCTTTTGATATATTTGAAAGTTAAGTTATTTAATATAAGATGAAAGGATTTTTTATGTCGTTAAATAATATCATAGAGGTTGCTTAGAGGTTTCGACAAGTCGCGATCAGATCAGACAGCCGATTTACTGCGAACAATTATTAGTTTTTGAATCCAAATTTATTATTTTGAACTTTCGAAATGTGTTCACTTTAAGCAATACACATTGCAGTTAACTGAATTGTTGCCCGCCTTTTCACGTGAAATTGACCGGGGTTAAACAAATTCATTAAACCAGACCAATATAGTATTTCTCGCAAATCACGCTGACTTGGCACTTGTGACTTGTGTCAATATTGTTCAAATGTGCACACATACATATATAGTAAGAGAAAATACTCACACACATATTTATTTGGGTTGCAGTCGTGCTCTTCTGCTTCTACAACTCATCCAATCGCACACTCGTGCATATCTAACTATGCGTACGCGGTAAGTACTTGTTTCCATGATTGCGTTGTTTACTTTTCGCTGACAAACAAACAAATAAATAGAATGAAATTGTGAAAAATGTATTTATTTTCCGAAAAATTCGGCTTCGAAATCACTTTACGTTGAAGTAGCGGTCGGACGCCCAAGCGCTGGTGGTTTATTGTGAATGAAGTGCCGTGAAATGTCTGCGTACTATGTATGTATGGAGGAGATACCTACCGTTGTCTGTCCGCGTTATTTGTATGATTCTGATTACATTTTTTCTGATTTCCTATTTATATTATTGTTTCCTTATTAAGGCCGAAATACTTGTCGTAATTGCGTTAAATCGTTAAATTATGCGTTGCTATTTAATAATTTTGCTTTTGTTGTTGGTGTGTTTTTTTAATTCAAGTTATGCAAAGTGAAAAGTTTGATTTCAAATATGTAAGTGCTCGTATGTAGTTGTTTCGCCTGATGTGCGCGTACCTTTTCGAAAGTTGTATTGTTTAGGCTGCAAATAATTGTTGCAAGTAAAGTACTTTCAGCGTCAATGGTAAACCTTAAAAATTTTATGATAAAACTAACTGTTGACTTTTTAGGTGGGTCTTAGTTTGTATAATTATTGCAAAATATCTCTAATTCTTTAGTCTCACGTCAGCATAAAAAATGTATACATATTGATAACCATTCGATTGACACTTTTATGCAAGTCAATAAACAATTCTGTAAAAAGTCCTTCATAAAATGTTTTGTTGTATTAATATTTCTGATTTTACCAGAATACTTAATATATCAATGTTAATCTACATTATTTTTGATATATTATTTCGCATATTAAACGATCTTCTTCGGCTTCAGTGAACGATGTGCTTTACGTGGGAACCTGCCGTTGTACAGCCTAACTCCACGGTGTTCAAAAACACAACGGATCAATACAATGCGTCGATCAGCGCCCCGTTAATAAGAGCTTTCGCTAAAACCAACGGTACCGATCGGCATTGTGGAATGGCACAATAGCGACTTGGGTGGGGTTCGAGGCCTACCTAAAACCTCTGCCGTGCTATGGGTCTGGCACCCGGTTGCAATGCAACTCCACATTTGAACTGTACCGCCCCAGACAGTTCTACCCGCATTCAGGTTTTAAACCACAGCCACCACGATACTCCCCGAAGGGCCAACCGCAATGAGCAGGATGGAGCAGCAAGTACAACCCGCAACTCCATCGGGCCCCTGCTCCCCGTGACACCAGGTTAAAGTCTTTGGTTAGACCTTGTAGCCCGAAAGCTACTACCAGTTGAGTTACCCATTCATCTCGACTAGTGGCATTTGTAGCTTGAACTAAAATACCGCTTTAAGTGTGTGCATAATACATTTAAAGTGATATAAACTTAGTTCAAGCTAAGTATTATAGCACTATTTCTGAGCTATATGTTGAGCAAAGTCTATTTCAAATGCAGTGCATTTTGTGGATTTTAGTCGCCTCGTACGACAGGCATGCCTACCGCGGGTTATTCTTATCCCCCGACCCGCAGGGGGTTCTTCGGCTTCAGTCGAAAATGTTCCAATTTTGCCACTGTCGGTTTCCCATAACTGTTTAAGTTGGCTATGGGCCTCTATGAAACAGAAAAAAATGTCGCCGACAATTTTGGCTTTTGAAATTGGCTTTGAAATTTTTCGAGGAATTTATAATTGTCGCAAAGGTGACTTTTACGAAATAGGCCACAGGTCGTGAAATTTGTGATGTGTGAACCTTACTTTACCTTTGTCATATATAATTCTGGTTGTCTCAGCTAAACTTGCAAAGCATCGATTGAACGTCAAACGTTTGTGACATCTTTGTCGTCTTCGTATCGTCTTCGCCGTTCGTTACAAATTATACCCTTTATTTCAAATAAAACACAGCGAAATTAATGTAATCACTAAGATTTTGTTAATGTAGTTCTCAAATTTTACAACATGTAAGCTTTGAATAGAATTTTCCAGCACAGGCGATCATATTTATTCTATAAAGTGACGAATGTTGTTTGCAAACAAAAAGTAGCTTAATGCAGTAAAATTAAATGACATAGGTGAGCAATTGACAGGCCCGTTACTGATACTCACCAAAAACAAGACCCAATAAAGTCATAGTTTCACACCTTATCATTTGTATGGCCTTTAGTGCCGTCCTCTGGGAACCATTGAGACCTTACGTTAGTTATTAATATTGACGTGGGGAACCGAAAGGTCTCGAAGTATTTGCCTGTAGCGCTCATGCTTGGCGGGAATCTTAATTGCCTTTTCAGTTTTGGAAAAGTATGAACGAATAATGCCATTCGCATGCAAACCAGAGCAGACAATAACTTCGAGCGTCTCTTTAACGGGAGCGTTCCTCCCACCCCAAATACGGCAAATTTGTTTCCTTACGTAGTTGTTAAGTCAATTAAGGCAATTGTCAAACATATACTTTTTTGACAGCTGGATTTATGTATATATACGTTTGTGCTCTCATACGGCAAGAAATCTGTATATATTATAAGTATCATTCATAAATTTTAGGCTTAATACAGTTTCAGACATAATAAAGTCTTAATTAAAATTGGGGAAATGTGAATTATGTATGATTGTGCTTGGCAATCCAATTAATTGGCGCCACGAAAGGTAACTAGTTTGGCGCATTAAAGCCTAAAATTTCCGAACATTAAATTGAAGTAAAAAAAATTTCATTGTTGATATTCGGTGTAAATCTGATTTTCTGATATTGATTTACAAGTTCCATGTACAAGTAAGAGGCAACTGATCGCTCGCAGATCAGTTACAAATGAGAAAAGCCGATTTCAGGAACAAGCCGATCAACTAATTTCTCGTTACTACGCGCTAACATTTTTCGTTTTATTTTTGCTGTTTAAAATACTATGTATAGGCTCGTTTTATGAACGTTGTCATATAAATATTTTTGGTTGATGCCCACATACGATTAAAGCGATCGTAAAGGCAATCACCGAACCGAACCGACTGCGTATATACTGATGTATGAATGTATGTGTTTGTAGGACAGTTAATCATCGTTGGCAATGGCTGACAAATCTGGCAAAAACACGGCTGGCTGCTGGTATCGCTGGCTGGTTGGTCACTTTGATGTGTCGCTGTCCAACTGCCGCCGCTGCTGCTGTTGCTGCTGTTGTTGCTGTACTCGCTGCAAGGTTACGGTTACCTCGTCGCATGGTACTGTGATCGCCAGCTCAGTCGGCCAGCCGATCGGTCTGCCGGTTTGTTGGTTGTTGAGAAATTCCTGTCGCAATGCGATGTATTGGCTACCATCAAAATATGTCATAATTGACCGCTGGCAACAAGCCGACAACATTCGTGATAAGTTTCTAAGAATTTTTGTCCACTGTTGCGGCCGCATCTTGACTTGGAAGCGCTTCGACGCATTCAACGCCGCTACATACACACACACGCACGCATGCCCATTAAACGGAACCACTACATGAACACATGTTTCTACACCGTGCTTACGTCCACCCGGTACAGGTGTACATAAAGCGAACGGTGTAAACGAACTTCATTGATACCGGCGTGCGAGCATTGCAAAGCGCGTTGCAACAAACGCCGTCGATACGATACGTTTCGTTGCGCTTGCGCTTGCGCGGCTGCACGGCATTTTGCACATTGTGCTCGCATCAGTTACGCTGGTAAACGAGCGCGATCGTTCAGTTAAACGGAGCTAATGCCGCCGCCACCAACAACACCGTTGCAGCCATCACATCTTTGCCCAGTGAATCACCCCGTACAAGTGCCATGTGTCCTACACTGTATGTAGCACTAACTATAATATTTGCCTCAACGCCGATTGTCGTCTTCGTCGGAGTTTATCATTGCTGCTGGAGGCGCTTTGCAGCAGCAGCAATGCGGTACGCAAGCAGGCGGACTTTTTCGGCCTTCCACCACCACTAGTTATTCGTACTGAGTCTTGATGAAGCTTGTTGTAAGACAAGCGTTCTAACCGTACGCGCTGTCCTCTCTCTATCTGCCACATTGACCCAACACTGGCTACTCCACAATAACAACTGCCGTCCATTTTCGTACGTAAGTGCACCACTTCATTTGCATATTGAAGATTTGTATGGATGATTTAATAAAAGGAATCCGGTGATTTTATCGATAGTGCCTGTTTTCCCCACCCCACGTCCCGTTGCAATGAAAGCGTCGCAAGTGTAACATTGGCTTATTTTGTTTATGGGCGGGATGCTTACAAGAAGCTTTTGCAGCTGCTGGTCCATGGAAATTATAATCTGTATTTTTGGTGCCCTTCTGGTTGTTTTTTTTATTTTTTTATTGGAACCAATCGTTTTAGAAATTGGCCTAGGCTTTGAATTTTACCAGCAGTCTTTTTCCCTCACAATGGACCAAAGGAAGGCGATTATGCAATTGACGTTGAATACTGCGATTTTATTAAGTCCACAAGTTCACTTCTTCTTCTTCCAACGATTCGTGGTAAGAGGTGTCTAATTTGTTATCCCAAAGTTAGCTAAGTTGGTTGCATGTCCACGCCCATCCAAGAGAATACAGCACGTTATAGTGTAAGTACTCTAATTTGACCTCTATTAGGCGAGATGTTTTCGATTGCGTGTCCTTGACCCAAGTTATATAATTTCAGATAAAATTTCAGATGACACGTCGACATATCTGCTAAGCAGTTCTTACCAATAATCTTCGTCATCGGTATTATCTTTCAGCCTCGAAGCAAAGATGAAAAACACATCGAAAATGAAATCTACCCAGCCATTCGAATTAGAAGATTCATTCCTTGTATCGTGATTCATTTTCTAAACGTAGTTTTTTTTTATATCCCGAAATCATCAGCCATTTATGTTGATCCTTTCAACTTTCTCTTCTCTAAAGCCCTTGGGATTGTGTTCTGTCAGCCTGTAACGCTTGTACTTATTAATCTCATATTAAAAGGTCACCAATTTTTCATAAATAAGGTGATTTCATGAGTTCTTTTAGACTTTGTAACCATCGTACTTCTATTTGATTCATGGGAGTTGTATTCCGTCAGTAGCGACTGTGAATATTGCAAGCTGTTGATATTGATATGTATATCTTTATATTATAGGATATAGATACCGAAGGCTATAGAAACTCGAAAAATACGGGGACCATAGAACTGTATCCCGAGAATATTTTTTCTAAACGGGTCATATATAATCCCAGCGAAGGCGATGTAGACACTTAAAATATATAGTCGTCCCGCTCTTATCCAAGTTTTCCACTGATCTAAGAAACTTTATCGAATAATTTAATATCCGTAGGAGCTCTCACTAAATCCTAAAATCGTTTGTTCTAACTGATATATAAACATTGAATTAAATACTTCCAAATTGATCCTTTCTGGATTACTCGAGTTTAGATTGGGTGTCAGATAATCTACTCTCTATGTTCAATACACCAAATGCCAATTCTCAGTATTATTTGAATTTCTCTGCAAGGGCTTGACCAAAACCTATAAATGGGTCTCCTCTGAAAGTGAGGTAAAAATATTGAATTCAAATTTCAATTCATACAGATGCAGGGTGAAGAAAGGGTTAAGAGAGTTTAAATTAAGCCCATTAACGAAGGTTCGAAAAATAAGAGTGATACAGTGTGACTCTTAGTAATCCCCTACATACATTTTAGACAGACTAATTGGTTAGCTGTCGATTACAGCCACTTGAAGGCTTTTCATGTCGCATCATATATGAACGTTTTCTAATGGAATGTGGCTGTGGAATCATTGTACGTACCTACTCTACTTCAAGACTCTACAACTATTGGACCCATCCATCTTTTTAGCACGTTTGAGAGCACAAAACTTAAATAGTTTATCTTCCCACCCAACTTGGACCATCAAAATGTTTTCGCTTAATCTATCAAATGAAATATCTCTCAAATATTATCCCTTCACTTCTGAAGCTCTATATTTCAATTTAGGTTTGCGAAGTATACTCATTGTGGGCATAACTCTACATACGAGCATACATACACACACATATATATATACCTACAGACGTTGGCGCATGTGGGCTTCCTGAGCGAATATTGAACAAACAACAATGAAAATGTGGCAAAAATGGTAATGAGATGAAAGAAGTCCGCCTTCATAGCAAATGTGGCGGTGGCAAAGCCTCTCGCGCCGCAATACGTCATCAGTTCCACCCGGTGGTAAAAGTGCAGATGTAGACTTTGCGGCAAACGCTCGCTACCATTGTCATGTGCTCCATATTGGTTCCTACAAATATGAGCCCTCTTAGGCAGACATGTGATTTTTCATACACACACTCAGACACACACATAAATACGTACATACATATATATCTAGAAATATACACTTATGAATAGTATGAACATGTTTAGAGCTTCAGCGCTGAGCGACCAGTGGCGGAATAAAGGCGCGCGTCGGCGATCGGTGGCGTTCAACGCTTGACGATTTGGCGGCTGGCGGCCGCTGATGTGTGGCGTACAATGGTCATGACAGACAACAATTTCGCACACGCAGACACGACATATTACACATACGTGAACAATGTTTTCGCTGGACACAAAGCAACAAAAACACCGAGCGCAAGCAACAATAAAAACAAAGGTACAAAAACGAAACTAAAACTAAAACCGAAACCGAAACCGAAACCGAAACAGAAACAGAAACACAAGAGCAATAGGCAGGCAGGCAGGCAGGCAGGCAGGCGTCTTGCGACACGAACAACTACCCCGCAATATTTCACATTCACCCAAGTATGACGATGATGACAAACAAGGATTCCGAACTCAGATGCCTGGATTCTTTTGGATAATTAAAAGCACTTAAGTTGGAATTTTTCGGGTTTTGTTTTTCTTGAGAAGCAACAGCAACTTTGTCGTGCAGCGCTGTGCTACATCTGAGTGACTTCTTTGCTCGCGAATAGAATCAGCATGGAGCCGAAGGAAAAAAGAAAAAAACCTGCGTGCACTTGAAGGCCGATCTTCAAGTATTTGGGAAACCAGCGTACCGACTCATAAATGAACACAATTAAAGTGTATTGTAGAAAAGTAAAACGTAAATTTTGAAAAAAGTATAAAAAGTAAGGAAGTATTAAGTGTGAACGGAAGCGCATATTGTGATCATATTCCGCGATGTCATATTTATGTTTTTATTACCAAGAAAAAAGTATCTCAGCTGTTAATATCCGAAACATGAATAGACGGAAAAAGTAATGTTATGAAAATTTTACTTCGCAACTCTAAAGACAACCCTATATTTTACAACTCTAATCGGTCCATATGACTTACAGAAAAGAGGCTTTTTCATATGCTTTTAGAGAATTCGAATAAATATGAGTTATGTATATAAATATGTATATAAAATTAGAATCTTGAATTCATCAATAATTCTTCAATGGAAAAATATCTCTAGCAAGAGTAAGAGACTTTAGTAAGAAAAATCTTACAACTCTATGAAAGGAAAAACTTGTTAAATACAATCTGGGCTCTGGAGTTTCAATTTCAGTAATTAAGAAGTTGACTTAGTAAATTCTTTATAATCGACCGTTCAATAAAGCTGGTTGTTCAAAACCGAATTAAAACGGATTCACAATCGTCCAAGGGCCGTTCCCTGTTTGAAAAATTCAACAGGCTACTGATCAAAACGACGGATTCAACGTTGCCTCTCACGAAGAAATAAGGGATGATATTTATCAGATTTCGTCAGAACCATACCAGTCTCATACTATTTAAAAAAATAAATATATATACATAAGTTACATACAAGAATACATAAGTTATATATACTTAATTAAATTTTGAAGCAAAACCACTGTTCAAATTTTATAACATTTCCTGAATTTAGTTGCGATTTTTATACATGAAAAAGTAACCTTCTGACAGAAGATTTTGGACGAGTGAAAAGATCCTCAGTTATGCTAACACTCATATGTGTGAACCTTCATAGACTCCCTTATTTCGATATATGGACAATTTATCAAATCGGTGGTTCAAATAAATTGATCTAAAAGGAAACTAAGAAAACATTTTTTTTATTGTTTCTGACATATAAAACTGGGATAGTAATGAAACCACGATGATATGATAGTTTTCAAAATATGAATTTACCATATTGTTTTTATAGTACTATTTGATTTTGATCAAATTCGCAACTGATTAAGTTCAAAACTCTCTCTCTTCGTTTCGCCAATTCAAGCCATATGTTTTGAGTTCACTTGCCTTTTCTCCTCCTTTTCATTTGTTTGCAGCAATGCATAGCGCGTGTTGAACCTGTGAATGATATGATATTTTATGGGCTATAATTCAAGCTTTTTGTACTTACTTTTCGGTAGAGACGACATCTAAGTTCAAATTGGGGAAATTATAAAAGCCTTAATAAGAGTGTAAACAAATAAAGACCGAAAGAAACATTTTATATATATTTGAAATGTGACTATTTTTTATAAAAAGTTGGATTAATTTTTTTATTAATAAATTTCTATTGTTGTATTGTCGACCTTTCACAATAGTAACTTACTTAGAAACCCAGGAAATCTGTCTCACCGAACTTCATTGAGTTGTCACAATATTTACTCAAGCTATTACTGTTATGTGTTCATATGGAACGGCAGCCAACTAGGGTTGTTTAAATACAAATTTTTGGTAAAATTTTTAAATTTCTTATGTATATCTATCCTGATTCTGTCATATTTTTGCAAACAATCGCCATTGGATGTACAAAACAAGAGTACCCTCAATGCTGCGTTTTGCCTGCGGGTATAAAAGTAGGGAAGTTTTTAAAATAAATAACTAGAGCGATCTCCAGCAGTTCGCGCGGATTTTGCACTATTTATTCATACGGCTGTACATAAACATAGGCATATGTATGTTTGCTCAAGAAGAAAAAAGAAAACAAAAATTACAAATATATTTATCATTTTTGTTACTCAACGCTACATGGGCGAGCGTTCTACCAAACCGTCTGGATACAACCAAATTTGGCCTAGAAGCGCATTTACACGCATTTATGTATAACATATATATATATATTTATGTGTATGATTGTGCGGGCATGTAAGTATTTGCTCGTGTGCATTCATTTCGGAATATGTGATTATTTCTTTGAAATCGATCTGCTCGCAATGAGCTGTCCATTTGGCAATGATATCGCATTGTCCAGAAATACTCCAAGTCAAGCTCTGCATTTATAGTTAATATTTACGTGACTATGTCATAATGAAAACTATTTTAATATGTGTAATTATAAGGATTGTTCCTTCGGATGTTAAAAATAGTCTAAGCGCATTGAAACGACGATGTTGATGTTCTACGTGGCGACACGACATGAGAGTCAAAAGTGGAGTGATTCGTAATGCACAAGTATGGGTGAAATGTGAAAATATTCGCTCAACTATATATCACAATACATGTACATGTGTGTAAGGATATGTGGAGTTGTATACAGCCCATATTTGAAATATTACGTTGGTTCACTTTGCAATTTTCTGCTCATTGCCAGAATATCATCGGCGCCTCTGATGTATGATTACTATTGGGTTGTTCGGAAAGTCATTTCGTTTTTTCCCGCCAGAGGACTTAATTATGTTTTTTCGAAACTAACTTCACACTTAAGCCCCATAACCATTATATGTCATGAGAGCTGATATTGCAAGGCTTGTGTGTGAAAAAGTTCTATTAATTCTACCCAGTAGTTTTTGGTTGGTGCCTTTTTAAATATGGAGAGCAATAAGCAGCATTTTCGTCATATTTTACTTTTTAACTTCAGAAAAGGTAAAAATGCTGTCCAAGCGAGAAAAAAATTGACGGATGTGTATGGAGAAGGCGTGTTAACAGTACGCCAGTGCCAGAACTGGTTTGCAAAATTTCGATCCGGCAATTTTGATGTCGAAGATGCACCACGGTCTGGAAGGCCGGTCGAAGCTGACAAAGATGCGATAAAGGCATTAGTTGATGCAAATCGGCGAATCACCACACGAGAGATCGGTGAGAGGTTAAATTTGTCGAATTCAACTGTTTATGGCCATTTGAAAGGCATGGACTTAACCTCGAAGCTCGATGTGTGGGTGCCCCATGTCCTTACCGAGCGAAATTTGTGTCGTCGTGTTGACGCGTGTGATTCGCTCCTCAAACGTCTAGAAAATGATCCATTTTTGAAGCGGATTATTACTGGGGATGAAAAATGGGTTGTATACAACAATGTTAAACGCAAGAGGTCATGGAGCAGAAAAGATGAACCGGCTCAAAGCGTGTCAAAAGCCAACATTCACCAAAAAAAGGTGATGCTCTCCGTTTGGTGGGATGTCAAAGGAATCGTTTTTTTTGAGCTTTTGCCGGACAATACAACGATTAATTCAGAAGTCTATTGTCATCAGCTGGACAAATTGAATGATTCACTTAAAGAGAAGAGGCCCGAATTAATCAACAGGAAGGGTGTAGTGTTCCACCAGGATAATGCGAGACCTCACACAAGTTTGGTCACTCGCCAAAAACTTTTACAGCTTGAATGGGACGTACTGCAACATCCACCATATTCTCCAGATCTGGCGCCTTCCGACTACTATTTGTTCCGGTCCCTGCAAAATTTTTTGGATGGCAAAACCTTTACCTCAAATGAAGATGTCAAAAACCACCTGGACGAGTTTTTTGCCAGCAAGGACCAAAACTTTTATGAGAGGGGAATTATGTTACTGCCAGAAAGATGGCAAAAGGTGTTGGACCAGAATGGCCAATATATAATTTAATAAAATATTTATTCATTATACGAAAACTGTCTTTCATGTTCCCCAAAAAAACGAAATGACTTTCCGAACAACCCAATATAATAGTTGGTGAGATTTTCTGACCGCCAGGAGCGTTGTATACATGTTGTCAATGCTATCGTTATTCAGATGATTTAAATATACATATACAATAATTGGCGCTATAACTTTGGGCCTTTTTTTTATTATATATATTATAATCCTGTGAGATTTCGAATGATTGATGAATTATCTAATGAGATTCACTATAAATAATAATCCTATTTATATATCTTTGAATTATGCCTTGTTCAGGATATGAACTGACGATCCTCCGAAAGGAAGTTAAGCGAAGTTCTACATCATACTTTCTCACTAAGAAAATTCGGTCTACCGTAGCAGATCTGTTGGAATGTGAGAGAATCGGGGAGTTGTATTGATACATACATAACACATAGTTGAATCCTATTCTTAGCCCCCAATGTTTGCAACACTCACCTACAAAGATGATTTTACTCTGTTTTCGGTAGATCCGTGTAGAAATGCTATAGTTACACTAACCTCAAAAGTCAAATCTTTGGTGCAGGGAGGGCTCTATCAGCTGCATTTTTAAATTCAGTGTCATATCAGTTTTAAAATTAGTTTCTTGCTCTTAAAGACTTATAAAGCTCGTACTTTATTCCAACAGTTTTGTAAGGGCATAATGTCCACCTGCTTAGACTAGGCCCAGTATTCTTAAGGCACAAACTCAACACATAACCTGGAATACCTCGGGCATCCGGCATTATACAAAATCATCTGAACAACATCTGAATGAAATGTTCCTCTGTTTGTTTGAGGTACTGAATTCTACTTTTTTAGATTCCGTAAAGGTACCAACACTTATGTAATACAACTCGAAATTCGGTTTAACTAATTAATACTATGCACTTATGACTACTGCTCAAGTATTTATAATGCATCACGCTAATACTCGCCGAATACTCTTCTATGAGTACGAGTTACGTAGCGTCAGAACCACGTCATTTTATTCATTAATTATGGTATATTTACTTTCATATGCGAATCCTTAGAATTTCATATTGAGCACCGAATTATAAGATGTTCCAGAAGTGTAGAATAATATAAACACCGTTATTCATATTTTATATGCTATTAACGATGCCGAATACCATTCGGCAATACGTAGACTAGCAATCGTACTAGCAAAGACCTAATGGTAATCGTCAAAGGAAACATCATCTACTGCTCGAGTACCTACATGAATGCCGAACTTTTTAAATTACTCTGATAAATTTCTCTCCAAAGCAATTATTGTACCTATATGACTACCGTTCTCCAATAAACAATAGCATATGATTTGTTTCACTCTAAATGCGTAATAATTTACGTTTATCAACGATTGCATATGGTGATTTGGGAATTTTTTGAGATTAGGAAAGTAAAATTGTGTTGTATTCAACAGTTTATGGTGAAACAAATTTCTAATATCTTCTTTAAATTGCTTCGAATCCGTTGAGACCACTTGTTAGAATGTACATACCTGTATCGCCTGCCTGTGTATTTGTTGTAGTGAGAGTGAATTAGGTAAATGTCAGTAATGAGTGCTTTCGTTACAGTTCTACTAATGATACAGAGAAATGCTGTCAAAATTTGAAATAAAACATCATTTTTCATAATCACCAACGTATGAGTAGCAACAACTACGGCAACACTCTGGAGTGTCCATGCATTCCTTTCGCACTCGAATGGGCACCTAGGCAACCGGGTAGTGGCAAGGAACGTTGTTGGCTCCGGGGCAGGGGCCGAGATTGCAGAACGAACGCACTGACAGGTAACAGTTAGTTAGAAATAGACTTCATTTTTGAAAGGTGCACAACGAAAGAAAGAAAGTGTAGTAAACGAAGAAGAAAGAACTGAGCGCATTATGGCTTTTCGCTACGTTTGATTAACCTTGAAGGCATAGCTGGAACGAGTCACAAAGCAGAGCAGAACGGAATGGAGCGAGTAATGTGCGTGGCATAGTGATGGCAGCGCGGACGGATGAGGGGAAGTACGCAACACAAGGTGAACGATTTTAGTTAACATATTCGTATTTGGACGTTTCTCAGAGTCTTTTTGTAATAACAAAAAAAAAGAAAAAAAACAAAAAAAAAATCAAAATTCATTTTGTAGCGTTCACTTCACTTTTCTTTCGTTTACTGCTCTTTCTTAGTTGTATGTTTTTATTTTTGCCTTTTTTCGTCTATGCTACTAAACATTTCCCATGCGCTCTCACCAATACATAACGGCACACATCCAGCCACATTAGCGTTCGAGCAACTTGTGAAAATGTGACGGATGATGGAATACTAGTGACTCTACAGCAGGTTCCTCCATACAGTTGCCGTATCTTTCGGTAATTTTCATTGTCAGCTCTGTCTGCTTGCCTTTTTTTTAGCTCAACTCTTAGCGTAATAGTAACAGTAACAGTGAGCGTAACAACAACAACAGCAGCCTATAATCATTCTTGCTACACACGCGTGTGTTTTAATTTATCATTTTCAACCATTTCTTGTAAACAAGATATTAATTAATCTGGCTTATATTAGTTTCATTAGCAAACATTAATTAGGTACCTTCGGAAAGCCAACCACCTACTGTTTGGGTTTTAAGTTTGAAGATTTGAATTGAAGAAGATGGTTATGATGGACATGATGGTATAACTAAGCGCTGACTACAGTGACTTTTCTCTGTATGTGTGTGTGTACAGCGAGTTGTTATTACGCTAAGTTAAGCTCATATGTTTGCATGTACCTATCCATTTTCGAATTACATATTTACACACTCAATAACACATATTATATATGTACCACAAAACAACATAAGCTTGTGGTATATTTAGCCTTTTGACACTAATCGCTACTGCATTTAACCGATGTAAGCTTTGCCAAAACTTGTAGTTAGCTTTTTTAAATTTCCTTTATTTTTTTATTCGTTTTTTGTTATATTACATTTTTTAAAATTTTTTTCAACTTGTTTTTTTTTTTTTTAATTTGTTATATTTTTTTGAAATTTATTTTATTTTAATCTTTTTAGATTTAATTTGTATTTTTTTCCCCAACTTAAATTGCATAATAAGTTATGGATGTGAGTAGTTGCCGATTTGACGTGGAGTTCATTAACTAAAGCAATTTGAGTGAACCGCAGGCACGCCATGTATTTGCCGTTAAGTTGTTAGTGAAGCTAAAGGGCTTACCATTTGGGACGTGTCGATATTGAAATGGAATAAAGCAATTTTCGCTTATTTAATTTTATTTATGAATTTCATTTGCAATTGCATGTGAATTTTTAGTGTCACCAAATCGCCAAATGGCAATTAAAATAATTTAATCGATTGTTTTATGAAAAAAAAACAAATTAATTAGAAATTAGCCTAAACAATTTATTGCTATTGCTTTCTCGCGCTCAATTTATCAATAAAGAGCTGTGGCTTAACATCGTCCAACGGTAAAATTTTCGGCTTTTTATAGCGTGATCATTTCATTATCAACAGTGTTTGAGAATGTTCAGGGTTCCAAGTCATTTTGATTTTACTTTATCGACGTTTCTGGTGAAACTCCTTCTGATTTCTGAGAACTGAAATAGCATTAAGTATGTTTATTGAGCTCACTAGTCAGATTTCAAAGTAATGTAATTATATCCTTGCTCAATTCAGTACAATATAATTGTAGTAATCTTTTTTTTACTTTAGCGTTATATTACTTCCTTTATATACCTCGTTGGGTCTTCTCCATTAATACTCCCCATAATATTTATATGTATGTATTCACTGTTTGCATTATTCTCATAAGTCAATATCTCAAAGCTTCATTTTCGGCAAGGAATCATAAATCGTAACCACTTAGCCGTTGCGACTTAACTCGTCCTCGTGATTGATTACCCTCTATATCTGTATTGGTGGCCTGGTCGAATAACAAAAAACCCACCTGGGTTTTCTGTCATGTCGACGATCGTTAAGCCAGTAACTCGCTTGCGTCTTCCATGGGGCACAAATGAATCCGGTTTCCTGGCGTGCCCCGAATCATCTTTGGCCACATGGTTTCAAGATATAATACAACCCTTAAGGGATTAGGCTACTCTGGAACCCTCGAAAAAAGGCCTAAAGTTGACAATTTATTCTGGGAGTAAGGGAAAATGGAATCGAATTTCTCTCTTTTAAACTTTGTTAACCATATCTTTGAATATATAAAAAAAAAAATGTACATTGACATTTTTCAAGAAGACATCCTTGGACGGACCTGGCGGACTTGTAGAAATGGGTTCACGATTGAGCTGAACGGATTGGAAAGTGGCATTTTCCACTATTCTACCAACTAAAGAATGGTTTTTCTTCTTTTTCCCAAAGAAGAATCGAATTTTTGAAAACCCTAGACTAGTCTTATGTAGTAAGTGGCTGCATTAAAAGTATAAATATTGATTTACTTCCAAAAATTCGGAGAGAATATCACATATTTCAAAAAAAGAAACATAAAACCACTGACTCAGTTACTTCCTGGCTGCATTTGGCGCGTTTTTATTGAGTATTATGCACTTGTAGCGCAGCAGGCAAATCTCAAATGATATTGTACTACAGATTATTTCTTACAACTATTGTCAACGAAGATTGGGTGATTATGCCCAACATTGGCGCGATCTTGGTAATCTAATCAGTACGTCCTGGAATTATTACACAACCCCAACAGAGTGTACTGATTACTAAAATTTTATAGACGTCATAAGCACCACACATGAATTTATATGTGAGTATGTATGTAAGTGTGTGAGTGTATGTGTGTGTGTGTGTGTGAGATGGAATGCATGTAAATTCGGTTGTAGATACGCGATCTCATTTGAAAAGATGGGCAATATTGCCATAATTTATAATCTCTCATTAGTATGAGTATCGGACCGTGGCACAGCACACAAGATTACCAGATCACAAGATCACAGGAACACCTAATCATTAGACGAAATATGAGCATTTTATTGCGCCCCATACACGCTCATCAGACAGCATAAAGAAGACACTTTTTTTTTTATATAAAGTGGACACAATTTGTGGTTGGTTAGTTGGCTGACTGGTTGCAACGTTGTGTCTGTGTCTGTGTCTGTGTGTCTGTGTGTCTGTGGCTGTGTATATGTGTGCAAGCACGTGTGCGTGTGTGGTGGCTCAGACGATTGTCACAGCAGTCGCACTCATTTATAAACGCCTCGAAAAACACTTTTGAGTAATCAGCTGCCGCAGTGATGTGCCGCCAAGGGGGTAACGGGGAAACCAGGCGATCACTCTTATTAAGGTAGCAATAAAAAAATGTACACAAACTCTGAAGACACAACACACTATGCCGAAGAGCCATAGCAGAGAGTAAAGGGCAAAATGAGCATATGTGCTCCAATGCATTTGCTGTTCGTATGACTGTGTGTGTGTGTGTTTGTGGTATGGAGAAGCCTACTTGAAGAGACAAATTGTGCAGTGCTCTTCGCAAGTGGGTGTTTTTGTGGAGTTCAGCGTTGTATTTACTTATGTAGAGATACTTGTATGTAGAGATATGCGCGGTGCCGCATAATTTCTCGGAAGTTCATCGCATCTTATCTACCAGAAGTTATAGTTTGAACAATCTATTAATCATAAATTCTAATGAGCACTTTTTCAATGCTAATATTAAAAAGTAATATTCCAAAAACAAATTAGTCGCTTAAATTATTATTGTAACATCATTTTGGAAAAGCTTAAAAGAAAATAGAATGGAAAACTCAAAGTTACGCATTTGTTTTTTTTTTTAAGTGAATTTAAAAAACTTAATTTTTCCGGACAACATAAAATTATTTGTTAAAAGAAAGCCAACAATGTAACGTTACGTTTTCTTTATATTTTCAATTTTTCATCTATAAAAATACGATGCAGTCGAATATACTGGAAAAAAATTGTGCACAAAAGCTGAATTATTATTATTATTATTTTTTATTTATTTATTTGTGAAGGCCATTTCATGCTTACATACGATATGTGCTTCCATTAATTTCAAATGGGTACGGCCAAAGTTCTCTGAGTACTTTCAAACTAATCCACATATTCGTTGAAATACTTCGGAAACCTAGCATATTACAATTTAGATAAAGGGAATGGAATACATGGCTCTTGCGAGGGTCATTCTTCTTCCGAGACCTCAAAATGTAACCTAATACTACACCCATATTGCACCATAAACTCGAGTTTAAATTTCCGTGTTTATGAACAACCTGAGTATTTTCTTGAATTGAACATTTTTTCGATTCAATTCGTCACTACACTTCTCGTTATATTAAAGATATGCTATATCAACAACAAATTTATCCAGTTGAATTCAATGCAAAGGTGTATCCTACCTAGATACCTCCACCACTGGAAATTGTTTGTTCGATTCACTGCTCTCCAAGATTTTAGTAAAGAGTGTTAGTTAATTGTATTGTGTTTTGTGTGCAAATTTGTCTGAACGTTTTTGAATTTAATATTACTCGCTTGCAACTCGGCAAATATAACAATTACATTAGATTTAAAACATTCGAAAATCTGCTACTTTAGTCATCTATTTCGGAATTTTTATCAAGATCTAATTAAATATTATTGGAGTAATAGAGAAAAGACCTGTAGAGCAATGTATGTCATTCAAAAAGTTTATAACGGTAACATTTTGATGTCGAACCCACCTTTGGTATTTCTTCACTGTTGAAATAAGTTTTTTCTGTGCTCTTAATATAAAAATGCATACCAAATCCCACAGTTAATCCGAAAAGTACGAGTATTTTATAAACTCACTAATTAACTGCACTTATTCCGACTTACTAAATAATGACAACAACTTGCAACTTAACTAACATACCTCCCTCAGCATTTTAAATAACTCACCACGTGACTTAACAACATACATATATATAACCAATGTATGTATGTTTGCATGTGTGCTTACAAAGCAACTAAAGCTGAGCACCGCAGCTCAACGCTGAAAGACAGGATTGTTGCAAGCGAACTCATATTTGCTTGTACAAAAACTTGTTTCAACGGACAATTTCAATCTGTGACAAATTATTATTGAATAAAAAACGCAACTAGAAGCCGCCGCAGTCCAACAAATACCAATATATATTCACATATATGTACATATATTATATAGGTATATATAAATAAAAATATGTGTGTGTAAACGCGGCTTGTGTGCTCTTGTTTGTGTGTATGCGTGTTTCTGTGAGCCTCCTGTGAACTCTTACACCTGTTGGCGCTCTTTCTGAACCGGCGCTTGTAACTCTTATGCCTGCTCTTTGCCAGCAAACCGAAACGAACGGCGAACCACGCTGACACACAACGCAACAAAAATAAATTGCTTGGACTAGCAATAAATAAATTCAACTGAATTAGTTTTTTTTTTTTTAATTTTTATTTGCTTTTGTTTTTGTTTTTGTTTTGTTTCTCGACTACGACAACTCAATAAATTTTTATGTCTTTATTGTTATTGGTTATTGTTTTCATTCGGTTTTCCTAACAAAAATGTTATGACCATTTACCGCGTTTAAGGAGACATTTGCACGCATTCATTTATTTTTTGGTAAAAAAAAAAGTGTTACAAAATTTTTATTGAACTTTCTTGTACAATTTTAGTCAAACCACTTTGTTAGCCACTAGTATAACGTTGCTTTTGTTCGCGAAAAAGGAAAGCTTAAAAACTTTTGATGTGCAAAACAGTTTTTGTTATCTTTATTTGCAGTGTGTTTAAGCATTTTTGTAATCATACACATATGGTCATAAAAATATGTACAATGCTTTTATCAAAAGCATCTCTTGTGCAACTTTTAAACAATTGTTCAATTGTGAAATAACAAAAATTGCTCATTTAAACTGTGTTGCTAATTGCTGTGATTCTTCTTACCATCATATATTTTTTGGTAGTCATTGAAATAGGAACACTTAAAATATTGTTCTAACAAAATACCTATATTGTGTGTACATACCTTTAAAAGACAGTGCTTAACACTAAACAACTAAAGACTTTCAAAATTAGGAAACTTGTATTTAAACGGCCTTTCAGCACCAAAATTCTATAAAACTCTGCCAAAAATTAGCCCATAAATGGTATTTGTTATTCGACTATGACAATTGCTAATAGGTTTCCTCAGCAATTTCTATTGCGAAGTAAAAAAGCTCTTAAAATTGCTTTATTTGAAAAAGAAAGTATGAATTTTTGCAATTTCATCAGTTTAGAAATTTTATAAAAACACCGAAAATTGTAAGCAATGGATCATATTTTGGATTTCTTTGTTGTGACTGTAGCTTATCAGAACCAAAATTTCAACACTTTTTCCACCATATTTTCGCTCTTATCTCGCCAATAATCTGCCGAAAAATATTGGTTTCCGATAGGTCAGTGCTACCTGGTGTATTTGTGTGCACCATTGACTTCTAAAAGAGTCAAATCACATGACGTAGGTGGCCAATTTCCGATATGATTCCATCACCAAAAGAATGCGAATAATAGCGCCCTGCTGGAACCATTTAGCACTTAAGCGTAGGAAACGATTTAGCACTTGCTTTTAGCACGATCTTTGAAGTTAATGTTGGTTCTATCCACAATTTAGGTGTATGGACCAATAATAATGCTCTCGCTTGGAGGATCCATCAGAATTATTCGCACTCCAAGAAAATCGAAATGTGGTAAGTGCATACGATTTTGATTTGTTCCAAGTATACTGATGTTCATTAGAAATTGAAAACATATGTGCTTACGTTAACAGGTTTGATAACTATAGTTATGGCAACTTTTAAACCGCTAAAGCAAACATCTATATCTCTTTGTAGAGCATAATATATCAGAATGTAATTGTGCATATTTTGAAGCGACGAAACAAAAGTGAAGAAAATTTGAAGTGCTTCTGGACGGAATATCACGACGACGACCAAAAGAACAAGAATTTGCACCACAAAAAATACAATGACGATACAGGCAGTTTCTTCTGTGTCTAGCATGAATTGGTACCTATGAAAATGGTCTTTCATTAGGTAATCACTACTCTGCAGGTCGTGGGTTGAAACCTTAGTAAGCCCTAATGTAATGTGTTTTAAAAGAAAGTTTCTCTAATATGCGTCGCTCCTTAGCTGGCATTTTGAAAACATCGAGTTCACTTTACATGTGTGTCTATAATTTCGAGAAAGTTGGATAATTTTCATACGCATACCACCAAGAGTTAAAAAACAGCCATACGTAAGCTCCAGAGTTGCCAATATAAATATAGTGTCTTGTAAATAGTTTTCAACAAAATATGTTAGTGTTAGTCGTAATTACTTACTTAGCCTCTCCAACTTCGCTGGCTTTATTACACACTTTTAAAAGTTTCATTAGTGGTTGTTTTCCACTAAACAAGGTGAATAGTTTTAATTTGGCCACGGCCGATCATGATTCTATTGATAGTCTTGAAATCGAAGTTCATAGTTCAACTAGAATTTTGGCTTTCCGCTCGCTCCATTGAATGTTACCTAATCACTGTAGCAGGCAGAAATCAAAATTGCGATTTCTTAGCATCGTTTTCTTGCCTTAACGTACCTATTTTAATGAAGAGGTGAAGTTTTCAGTACTTTTTGTTTCCAAGGGTCTTTGTATCAATATTTGATTTATGAAAAAACTGCTTATACTTGAAAATAGTTTGTTTTTATTAAAAAAAGTTTCCTTCCTCATATGAAGTTGACCACACCGATATTTTAAGGATCATATATGTACATACGTAAATTTTATTATTGTAATTCTGTAAAATTACAGCTTTTTAACAATTCAAAGCGTTAATGAATAAATTTTTAATTTTAAGTACATTATAAAAACACATATATGCATATATACACAGGGTTTAAATTACAAATTACAAAGTGCTCTGTATCAGTGGTATATTTTATCATTATTATTAAGCAGTCAATATGTAATAGTAATCTTAGTAATAATCTCTGGTAACAAAATATATATTTTCAGTTTTTGCATAAGACATAGAACCGTTACAAGTGCTGTCTTAGGATCATTACACAAGACCGCTATAAATTTCAGTAAAATATAATATATTTTCTATAAATTGTCATAAATTAGGTTAGCTGAGTTTAGATTAGGTTAGGTTGAAGTGATGTAACAACCTCTATAGATATCTGTTCGCCATAAGCATTCTACGTGAACGCGTCATTTCATTCGGCTGCTCATTGGCTTTTTCATGTTCGAAGAAACCGTCGTAAAGCACAAAATGATTGGCTTGCGGTATGACACGTTCCAAGCCGTAGTGTTTCTTTAAGAAACCTAAAAGTTTCTCCGACGGTCGATCCACTGAACACTTAACTGGCTCCCACTTTTCTTCGTTTAACATGGTCTGAAAAAGTTTTTTACCCAAACCACTGCGTTGTCGCTTATCGTGTACATAGAAATCCAGTATACAGGGTGCATTGTCCACTTTACGTGATTGACCGAGTTCATCGAATAGATACAAATCCTTCATGCCGATCTTTAGCAAGCCGACGACTTCATCACCACACCCACTGTTACGCTCACCCAAATCGGCCATCAAGTAAACGATTTGATTGTCAGATTTACGTAGTTTCTGCGCCGTTGTAACGGGTGTGTTCAGTTTCTGCGCGATGGCCGACAGCTGGCCCAAATGATCGATAATGGCTGATATTTTAGCGGTGGCCTCGAGCGCTTGCCGGCGATTGCCGTGAAATGTGTTCGGCAATAGGCTGGAATTGACCTTCACTATGGGCTGTGGAAAGAGGTTTCGTATGTCGAATTTGAAAGTGGCCATTATGCTGGTTTTAAGATTTTACAAAAATATTTGCCGTAGCGTTGTTTTTACTATGTAGATTTTCGTTTCTTCAGTTATACGAATATTCACAAAAACACGAACCGCTCACTAACAAAAAATTTGCAATTTCCTATTTTACACTCAAATCGATTTTTAGATTCGTTATGCGAATTTCACCACACGCGCTCCGCTATTTAACTGTCGTTGGTTGTCGCTGGCTGCTTTTCGTTGCACAACGTTGTGACTCATTGATGAAATCAAATTATTTATGAATTTTTTACTACAATTTCAGCATTAGAAGAATCTTGGCACATATTTTTGGAATTTAAAATTTTCAAAGCAAAATGATTCCTTACTTTCTGTGACTTTTATTTGACTGAATTGAAAAATTCGAAATTCCCTTGACACTGTGCAATTGTTTGTAAACAAAATATAATATGTAAATATCAAGACACTTATTTTTATATGTAAATGCCAAGTTTGTATACTTTCGATTAATCCAACTCAAATGTTGTTTATATTATTTTTCTCTATTTTTATTGCTGAGCAACAGACAAAAAGCACAACAAGTGTTCAAATGAGTCAAATGACATTTTTCCATTTTGTGTTTCGAGTGTTGGTGTGCTGCTTATGCTTTTGGCCATCGCTTGTGTTTGTTTACATTTATTAAAAAAACGTTTGATACAGGGTTGCATAAAAGCGCTTTAGCGAGCATGTTTATATTGGTAAGAAATTATTAATGAATGGTTTGGGATTTTCATTTAAAGAATATATTGAGGATATAAAAATAATTTAATATAACAAATAATATATGTTTAAAATAACAAATAATAGTTTTATATAGTATATATTATATATATATATATATAAATAATAATAATATATAAAGTAATACACCAAAATACATATCTGATATTAAAAAAAAATATTATTTTTAAAAGTTCAAAAATCTTAGAGCCAATGGGGATTATTCTTATGTGAATTATGAAAAGCTTACTATGAGAGCAAAATTCTTTCAAAAAGTTTTAATTACCAAACGAATCGTTGTATACCTCCTAGTCGTGGAATCGTGTAAAATCGCCGTAGATATATTGGGTTTTTTATAGAGGTATCTAACTTTAATTCCAAATAGAAATAGAAAAATTTATGAAATGGCCAATATTTTAGCTTTCTTAGTTGGAACATTTCATGGCATTTAGTACTCAGACGATTTATATTGACGTGTAGAACCAGAAAATATCACTGACGCCAAGTTGGTTTCATCGTCTAATACTTTCTTCAGAATTTTTTGCACTCCAAATACAGTAATCTTGCTTACTCACGTGCCCATTAAACCAGAAATGTGTTGCATCGTGAATTCTGGAATTAAAAATCCAATTTGTTCCGGTCTGTGTATTTGCCTGATTATTTGTCAGATTATAATGATAATATTTTTATTTCGAGAGCTCTCCACCTAATAAGTTGTATACCTCTAAAAAACTCCCTTTATTTGAACATTGGTCTATTTTATGCTTCATCATAGAAGCCTAAATGGGTTTCTGAACAAAAATTATACTTCGTTAATACTTTAAACACAGCTGATTTAGTCTATATCAACAACCTGTTCTTATTGAAAACCCGGTTTTTAAACATATATTACACATAATATATTATTATAAAACGAGCTTTTTCGATATGCATTTAATACTTTATTAATTTAAACATTTGGAAATAATTTAAATACTGTTATGGAAAATTCTTTTATTTTTATAGCCCTTGAAAATGAAATATTTATTCAAGTTGCTAAACACTTCGATAAGGACTTCATCATTTCTCTAAAACCAATTTAATGTACTATAACTTATTAAAAACAAAAATTACTTAAGCTGTACGCTGACTTAGTAAGAGACCACTTTTTCAACAATTATGAAAATGTTTGCTTCAAGTTGATGCGAATCTACCTAAAAGGTCAAATTTTTTACGGTGATAGTTTAAAAGTATTCCAAATGTAAAAAAAAAAAATTTTCTTATGCCTCCATTAGACATTTCGATATGTTCGTTTTAGCTTTTTTTAATTTTCGGAGTAACTAAAATTTTTTATGAAGACCACTCTATACGACTTGAACTTTAGATCAAGTAATGCTAGTATGACCATAAGAAAATTCAGAGAAATTTGTGTTGCAAAGTCTTCGTGATTCTCTCGTTTGATAAAACAAATATGCTTTCTTGCTTTTTACCGGAAAAATAATTGATAATAAATGAAAAAAACAGAATATTCCTTATTGCCTCTTTACGAATATTTGAATATATTTCATTTTTATTACAATAGAAGTAAAAAATCCCTCATTGAATTGCTGGTCACAATTCAATCTCAAACCGTATGTTCATATATGGTATCAGTATGTATATCGAATAGCTCAAAAATCTGAGTTACATGTGTACTTATATACAAATTTTTTTATTTTATTTAATATATCTGCATTTTTTTTAAACAAGTTTACTTCAAAGTAAAATGTAATTTTTTGTTTTGCTGTGTCGATCAATTTTTACAGTATAACTATTGGTATGCCCTTGATTTCGGTACAAATGTTTGTATTGATTTCATCAATGATCTGAGGCTTGCTGTCGTATATTTTCATTTTGAAATAAACTCTGAAAAGGAGTATTATTTTAGAGATAAATCTCATAATTTGATAATTTTTGGAATTTTTGGGAAAAAAATCGAGTTTGTTCAGTGTTTTTATGCCAACGGAAAGGTCCTCACTAGTTGTCACAACTCTTGGAGTTCATTTCATGATTTTCTATAGCTTTTGATCATTGTTCATTTGATCAATGTGCATCTTCGAACAAAAAATTTTTCTAATATACAATATATTTTTTGGTTTTGTACAAAGTGCCTTCTTTGCATTTCAATTTCCACTTTTAAACAAAAATTAATAAAAATCCTGTAATATTACTATTTTTAAATAGAAAAAATCTCGCACACTATCATCTCGCTTCATCTTTCACGTTCACGTTTTAAAATATTTTACGTGTTGTAAAAGAAACCAGTGTATTTTGTATCTCAAAATCTTGTGGTGAATTGAAGTGATTTATAAATAAAATGTAATTAAGTAATACTGAAATCCAAAGCAAAAAAACTGTAATGCATACATAAAATTCAAAAAAAAAAAAAATGTTTGAAAAATATGCTGAAAATATAAATATGCTTATATCTAATTCATCGGTTATAGCTCACAACAGCATCCAAATCGAAACCGAACCAAAAACTTTAACAAATTTATTAAACAAGAACTTTAAAAATACACATTTCTCAGATCCACATACATATTGTATATAAGCATCTATATTAAAATAATCGACGCTTACATGTGAATATCAACCACAACGATAAATCTAAACAAAAGACTTAAGGCACAAACTTGAAGTAAGGTTTTCAAATTTATTACAACTGCCTACCCTACCGACCAATCTACATTTAAATACATAATTTAAATACATAAAATATAACCATCAACAATTCGAAATCAAAACTTAAGAACGAATAATACATGCAACAGCTTAATTAAGTTTGGGAACTTTTTAATGCGCGCTGCCAGCTCAAACTGACTGAAGATATGCAAACAAAGAAAAAAAAACAAAAAAAAAAACTTTGAGCTAACAACAATGTAGAGGCTAAAACAAGAGCAATTAGTTAATATTTACGAACGTTTATGCTCTTTTTCACACATTCTTAATTGTAGCAGCGACAATCGAAGATCAAACAACGCTCAACGCAAGCAACTACTCACCGACACCACCATCAGTATGGTGAGCTCGCTGCTCTCCGCTGACCTGTGTGTGTAAACAGTGGCGCATGTTGCATGCCCCGCACGAACTCCATGCACACACACACACACACATACACACATATATATATATATATATATTTAAATATATATAAGGCCGTGTGCGGGTATGTTTCAACGTACAGCAAATATTTGTAATTGTCCCCAGTACGCTGAGGACCACGGCGCACAATGTCCTATCTAAGACGACGACGACGACGACGACGACGACGACGACTCTATTGGCACTTCAGGTGGTTTGCCGCCGCTCAGGTGGTCTCTGCTGGTGTTTGTGAGTCACGTTTCAACTGGCTGAGCTGAGCGCGCGAATGCGGTGAGCGCCTGTTGGCGGCTGGCTGGCTCTGTGTGTGCTGTGTGCTGTGTGCTATGGCGCCCAGCCTGCTTTAATGTGGTGTTGTGAGCGTTTTCTAGTCAGTCTGCTGTTGAATTTCGTTGCGTGCGGTGTCTTTGCGGTGTTTTTGCGCGGTGCTGTTTAAAAATATATTGCATTAACAAAAATGCTGAGAAATTGAGCCAATTGCGTTTATTTCAACTTGCTTTATTTAATTGGTGCCAAAAACATGAAGTTTAAAAAAAATATTGCACAATAATTTCGTGTTCTATTACAAACAACTGGCCGATGTTATGTTAAGTACTTTGTGCAAAAAGGAAATATATATCGCACAACCGCAGTCACGAAATTATTGTTGTTGCCTACAAACTGTTCGAATAGCGCATATGTATCAGTGTCGGCGCCGTTCACCGTCTTTTTTTTTTAGCATCGATTAGTGAATGTAGACAATGAAATACAAATTTACTGAACACATTTTTATGCAATTCCGATTTGATTGTCAACAAAAATTGCACATTTTCATTGCTTTTGAGGTGGTAAAAAAGGTGTTCATATAAAAGGAATGTGTTAGCACCAAGAGAAAGCGTAGCCAAAAACACAGAAAACATTAAAAAAAAAAGTATTTACAATCGTCGACATTAAAATTGATGTTTGAGAAAATTAAATTTATTGTGCAAAATTAGTGCGCTAACCGACGGCAAAAGTGGAATTTCTTATTGGAAAAAAAAACTATTATGAGCGAAATGCAAGCATGAGCTTCGTAAACTACAGTCCAAAAAGTGTAATTTACAGAAGAAAGTTATAATAATTTGCCCCTAAAAAGAGTTAACGTTAAAATTAATGTTAAAAAAAAAGGCGCCATAAGTGAACTTGAACTTCGTCCAAGACTGTTTGAAGCAATAGTTGCGACCAAAATTATAATTTTAAGCTCGCATGAAAACTATGTGCTAGTGCTTTAATCGAACAAACAACAACAAAACAACCTGATGCGCACAAAAGCTTCACGGAAAAAGATAACGTGAAATTGTCATGCGAATATGCGAATATTTTCGAGTGAAAGCTTCAAAACAAAAGTGTCTCCGAAAATATTGGCGCCAGCCATAAATTGGTCACAAAAGCTTTGAACGTGCCAACTTTCATAAAAGTGCTTTGAAGCTCTCACCATTCTAAGCTTAAAGTTTACAAGCGCTTTTAATAATTAATTAAAAAACAATAAAAACATGAACGACAACTACAAAATTGAAACACAAATGCATGCAAAGTCGAACAAACGAACTTGCCAAAACGATAGCGCATGCAACAACTCGAATTTATACTCAACGCCGCAGACGAAAGCTCCTGTCGCGCCCAAACAGCTCGACATTAATATACCACACAATTCGATCAATACAATTACGGCAACACTCGATAACATAAACGAAATGCCGCACTACCGTTATGGCGGTAGTGATTCGTTAGCGTCCTCCTTTTCACTACTGCCGCTCGGTCGACGCCGTTGGTTTCAGCGCCAAACTTGCTTACTTTGCATTTTAGCGGCATTCATCTGCGGTCTATTCCTCGGCATATTCGTGCCTATGGTCGATTTGAGTAATGTATTTTCGAATTTATCAACGATTCCAGCACCTCGTACAATGTTGCCTGCAGCTGTAGTTAGTCAGCGTGTACCGATCGGTTTAACTGCTTTAGATTGGGAACCGCTGCCATATGATGAGATAAAGTTAGCAACAACCTTGAATCGTACAACATCGACTGCCCTCAAAGGCAGCCTCAAGGAGGTGGCACACAGCCCATTTACCGTCGCCTTCATTAGAGAACATGAAGGCAGAATTGGTGCGGAGGAAATTTTAAGCGTTGGCCCGCATAATGTCGGCGATAGACGCGATGCACGTATGCAGCGCACAGCGGATGGACCATTAGCGCCACGCGCAGAGAAACGTACTTCGAAAATGTTGCACGATTTTGGCGATCCAACATTGTCGCAACAAAGTCCACAAAACTCAAAAGTCAACACCATAACTAAGAATTTACAGCAACGGTCTGGCGCGCAAAAAACACACCAGCCGGTGCCACCGAGTGCACCAGGCATCATAAAATCCAACATCTACTGGGGTGAGCTGGTAGAGCGCGCGCTGCCACAAGGTTTCAGTGCACAGGATACACGTGATTGGAATGCCTATGTTATGTCCGAAACCGCTGTGCAACGACTGGAGCAAGGTTGCGGGCGTATGCAAAACCGGCTGCTCATCTTCCATGATGGCACACGCGCCTGCGCGCGCTATCGTCAAAACACCGATCAAATACAAGGTGAACTCTTCTCCTTCTACTTGGGACGCTTATTGAATATGACAAATCTCGCACCCAGCGCGGTACTCACGGTGAATGTAGAGTCTGACAAGTGGTCCACTGTAGTGCATGACATTACGCAAGCCCAATGGAAGCAGCAACGACCGGTGGTGCTAACGCGTTGGCTCCCCAATCTCGAGCCAGCCGGTATACCACAACCCTTTCAACCGATCGATCGTCATCTAAACCAGCGAGACGTTTGGAATATGACTTTGGCTTTGATGACGTTAGACGGCAAGAGCGTATCCGTTAGTGCGGAAACTTCAGACAATGCATTGCACCAAGATTCTCACTCTCTGTATTCTTCCATAAATATATCAATTACACCCAACTCACTGGCACTGGAGCGCCTAGTTGAACTCGCTCAGTGGTCGGATTTGATTGTGTTCGACTATTTGATCGCGAATCTCGATCGTGTTGTCAACAATCTCTACAACTTCCAATGGAATGCCGAAATTATGGCCGCACCGGCGCATAATCTAGCGCGTCAATCCAATTCACAGTTACTGATCTTTCTCGACAACGAATCGGGTTTGCTGCATGGTTATCGGCTGATCAAAAAGTACGAAGCTTACCATGGACTCTTGCTGAATAATCTGTGTGTGTTTCGTGAGCCGACCATCCGCGCTTTGAGACAATTGCGCGAAGCAGGTGCGGGCCGTAAACTTCGTGAAATTTTCGAACAAACAGCAAGCGCGGAGGTGCGTGATGTGCTGCCGACGTTGCCGGATAAATCAATAAAAATACTAAACGATCGCATTGATCGAGTACTAGGGCAGGTGGATAAGTGTAAGCAGATGATCAGTAATAGCTAGTAACTTATCCGCGGCGATGAAGAAGACTTTGTGAAAGCCCAAAAGTAACATATGTGGTGCACAATGTAAAAATGTATTTGTAAACTAGTTATGTTTAGAAGTTTAAATATTTATATTATATTACCAGTTATTTGTATTAGTAATTGTATGACATTAAGTAATTGAGGCGCTCCGAACAAGTCACTGTAAAGTCATAGCTTTAAGCTTATTAATGTGTATTAGTGTAATTGTGCTGTCTTGAAAGTTGAAAGTGCTTACCAAAAGACATGACAAATCTTAAATGTTTGTATGTAAATCTGACTGATACGAGTTAAAATATTTATACATATGTATGTACATAAATGGCGCCTGGCGTCTCTACCAGAAGTGCTGCCACCTACTCTACTAGAGTGTCTTAGAAATACTTATGATTTTAAATTTTGAAAAGGCGAATCTTTCAACCAATGTAGTTAACCGCTCTATTACGACGGATTCCAAAGTTAAAATATGAAGTAAATATATATTGGAGACGTGTATGAGAAAGGCATGTGATATCGTTGCAATTTTTATGTTTGGAAAATCTTAAAAAACGTACCCTGAAATGACAAATAATAAGTCACTATAAAATTAGCTGAAGTATGATTTTTAAAATTATTTTTTAATTAATTTTAATAACTTCTCGTTGGTTGATACTAAAACTGTAATAAATTTCCTCTAAATAGTACCGCATGTCGGCAGGTAAAGTCAAACTTTCGAATAAGCTTATGTTGGTTTTACGCGGAAAGACTGTTCTTAAAATTTTTAAGACGCTAGATCCAACTACTTGTATTTATTTATCTACCAAAAAAATGCATGAAACATAATTATTATTGTTATTACTATTATAATACCGTGTAGCTAGTTACTATTTCAATCAAATTGAAACAAATTTATAATATTTGTCCATCCGAAATTATTTTGTGACATTAAACATTTTTGGAAAAGAGGTAAATTTAACTTAAGTCGCTTTTAATTGTATCAAACTGACAAGGCTTACCTTTTACTCTATTCCATGAGCACTAAATTGTAAGCTTCAAAATTTTCTACTAGGTAAAATATACCTCTCTTAACAGGATGTAGGAACGTATCTTAGGACTCTTCCTTGCAAGGCTACATTCAATGGAGACATTTCAAGGCCTCGCAATTTAACAAAATAAACTTGAGCCTGTTATTATTTGAAAAAATTAAGCTATAAGCTCTAATGTATGTATATTTGTATTCAAGTCACAGTGCCTCTAGTTTTTAGCATTAATACCTATCGGTTGTCAGTTGAATTTTAAAAGGCAAGCAGAAGTGTTTTGCGTGTGATTTTGTGAGCAAATTGGAATATGACAAATAACCGTCTAATCATAAGATTTTACCTTCTACATATAACTACATATATAGGGCAGATAATGTCTAAAAAAAATTGTGATATAATATTTAAGTGCGATTTGTATATGTATGTTAATTTATTTAAATATTAATCTAAATATACAGCGAAAATAAAATAAATACTTACAAAAATATGTTAAACTGAATTTTCTTTTTGAAAAATCGTAAACAGAATATTAGACTATATCATATTAGATTAGACTATAAGCGTTAACAGATTGCTTGGCAGAATCCTTCTCTCACATTTATTACACTTTGAATTGTACTCTCTTGTAATGTTTCCAATAGGGGAACCTTCTATAATATATCTGTCGAAGGCTTAAAAAACTTTCGGATAACAAATGCCGAGACAAACGATTCTTCAAATTTTATAGATGAAACAAATACGATTTTTGTTTTCTCATAACTTTACACTCTTTAATCAAGCGATTGTATTTTTTCCAACAATATTTTAAAACTTTGTACATTCGTTTTAAAAAGAGCGTTAAGTTTCGCTAAATGTTCTGTTTCTACTTTCAATAAACTGTGGTAGCTCCAAAATGGTGTTATTATGAACGGTCAAGGTCGATTAAAATACATTCAGCATATACTTTTCAAAGATTCATTTCAATCAATCAATTAATGGGTCGACACGTGACAAAATTTTAAAATCTACTCGATCTGCTACTTAAACGTAAAGCAGGCATAACTCTGAACTCAAATGTTAGTTTGGCAACAAATGAATATGTGTCTTGATATTTATCTTGTAAAGGAATCGGCTTTTCTGCTTTTCAAACATCTGTAGTGGACAGAACTACTTTTCTGCGAAGCGCAATTTTAAAATTAAAAAAATTAAAACTCAGAACTTTAATGAAAAACACTATGTTTCTAGTCGAATAATTAACTTTCAACCTAGATTTATTCAAAATAATAATATTCGTGTAAATTTTGAAATATTATCCGACTCGAATTTCTAACTGCCAGGCAACCTTTACAGATTCGTGCAACTATTTCATTGTTTCATTGTGGAAGTAGTTTCGTCAAATACCTTAAATCGGTATTATTTATTATTATTCGTCTTTTAGCGTAGAAAGCAAGTCACGTTTAAAGTTCTTGAACTGTTGACGGTATTAAATATCACATGCACCTCATGAAATAACCATTACCCTGGAATTTATTATCACAGTTTATTGGTATTTAGTTTATTGTTTCAGGGATATTTGTTTCGATGTTTTGATGTTACGTTTACTTACTAATTCTTGCAATTGTTGTTATAAGATCTCAATTATCTTCATTTGTTAGATTTATTAGAAAAAGTACACTTCGTTGACTGCACGAGATTCACATTCTTTTTAAGATATGTAGATATATTAAAAAATACCATTAGAGACAATTTATGATGAGTTGATAACAAGTATTTTGAGATCTGTTGGAGGCACTAAGCGCCCGCCATATTTAAATGGTATAGCAAAACGATTTGAAGGAGTTTACTCAAATGTCTAACTTGAACCGTCACCGACTCGACTCTTCTCTGTTCCATGTTTTCTAATCTCTTGGTAAGAATGTACATATGTATGTATAATGTATGTAATGAAGGTAATAATAACAAAGTTATTGAATTGAACTTAATGCTAGATATGATATACCAATCTATTTGTACCAGTTTGTTCCGCTCGCCACTCTCCCAAAGTTTTAGCTTTAAAGTTTTTCAAGTTGTATCATTATTACATAATTTTTCGGAATCATACACAAGTTTTTTATGGGTTAAGAATTTTATGTGTAGAGTTCGCTGAGAGAATGTTTTACCTCTTGGTCTTAAGCATTTGTTTACATTAAATTTCATTTATTTATTTAGTTCTTCACTTTTTATACATTTATTTGTACTGTTTCTGTTGTTTTGAAGTCATCACTGACCGTCCTTACTAAAAAGTGGCTAAAAAGTGGTATGGAATGTCTTCTATAGAAATTTTTTTTTAATTCTGACTTTTCATGTTTATAAATTTGGTTCGCGCAGAGATTCACTCTGTTACAAGTGAATTCATTTAATGTTCTCTGCTGGCATTTACAATGAAATCACCTTTCATCTTTTAATACGTAACCCTTCTCGAAATCTCTTAATAATCTAGTTTCAAATTCAGAGTTCTCTATCTCGAACTTTTTTCTTTGTGTTCTAATTCCTTGATGTTGAAGATATTAACTGTACTTTTCAGTTTAAATAAGACTGTATAAGTTTTTCTCTTTTTCTTCTCAACGACACGTTGTACACCTCTGCATTTTTCATTTCTATTCAACACCCAACATTATTAAAGCATGTCATTTAAATGGCTTTGCGATCGCCTTTTCACAATAATCATTTTTAAATAGTACAACAAATCATCATTTCGGCAATTATGAACGGACTCATATGCATTTTATATAAGAAGAGCAGACATTAAGCCAGTTAACGGTATAGAAATAACGTTCGCCATAATTTTCTTTGCGCTTTCTTCACACATACATATATATGTACATATGTATGTGGAGACTTAATATTATACATATAATAATTTACTCAAATTTATTTTGATTTGTATTTGTTGCCATACCGCACAACTTGTTGCTATTATTCTCGCCTTATGGCGCAATCAATAACACTTCCACCTCGTCGAGACCCCACACAGAGATAATGTTTTATTTTGAGCTACACAAACACGCTGCCTTATTAAGTTGAGTTACTTATTAAGTTAAGTGAATATAAATTACAAGTTCATGCAAATTAACCAAATTTACCAATGCGATTGATTTAAATCAACAATTTGTTCTTCATTGTGAGCAAATTGAGTTAAAAAAGCAAAAATGGAATTTTAATGCTTTAAGATAGTTATTTAAGAAACATATAAATTAGTAATATGATAGCTTTTATGTTTGGAATTGTATAAAAATACCAACGAACATGATATTCTCTTCTTTTGTTCCTTCGCTTTGGAACCGTGCCAGTGTGGCAATTTAAGTCCGATGTCGTTAGTGCAAAATTTAAAAACATGTTGCTGAATAATGGCTATAATCTAAATTCTTCAGTTTAGCATCGAAAAATTTTGGCTTTATTGCCATAAAATTAATACATTGAATAGTCGTCTTTGTCACAACGCAGGACCTAAGTTCGATCACAGTTTCCGATGAACAGTACAAAGGCTTTTTTTTTCTAAAAGGCATCCTCCCGGCATTTCTCCCGTCGCGAGTCCTGGAAAGACTACGCGAGTAATGCTATGAAAAACGTTCGCATAAAATCAATCCGCCATACAAAATCAGCTTAGTACAGACAGGATCCTCCATTTACCTGATTACATCATGGTTATAGCACATTTTCGTTTCTTAAGAGACTTAATAATGTCTTAATTTGATTACTTTAGGATTGGAACAGTATGTATGCATAAGTAACACCCACCTTTTAGTCTTAACCTCAAAATAATATTCCATTGCATGTTTAAAATTCATTTAACGACTTGGGTATAGAGGCCACTAGGACTACATTCATTGGACCTTATCTATGAAAAAAAAAAAACATTTTATCCGACCAAATTTGTTCACGCCTTTAAAATAAGAATCGTAACTAATCTAACAATCAATATCTAACATAACGTAGTTTGTTTACCCTTTCTTTTAACCTTGAAACTTGGGTCACTTATAATACTATATCTCACCAACCAATTGTCCGATAGCTGTGCAATTTATTCACGTGAATTGTGAAGATTAGATTCTAGCTACAAAACGTGTTTATTCAATTATAGAGTCGACCTCTTATACGAGACGATACGAACTTTTCAACCTACCTTGTATTATTGACCTTTGTCGATATGGCCTTAAATTTATTTATGGTCTCAACCGGCACACGACTTGTTTCTTGGAATAGATGCTACAGTTTCGGTAAATGAAAGTAGTTATAGGAAACGAAATACGAGCCATAGCGTAGAGAATCTATAGCTTATGTTTGCTTTTCCTTGGCAAGAGCTTCTTTTAAGAACTGTACTAGACAACGTCATTGCGAAAATTTAAATTATTTTCGATGCATGTATAGCTGTCATAAGCTTCATCAAGCAAAACGTGTTTTGTTAAGCCATAAGGGACGTTGAGACAAGAAATTAGATCGCAATTTTCTTTCTTTTCTTTCTCTTCTCTCTCTTCTTCTTTCACTTTCACTCAATGCATTTAATGAATCCCTAGTACTAATTCAATTGGAGACAAAAAAATCAACAACAGTTGTTTTGGAAATTTTTCTATTCTAAAAATCGCAAGACCATGGCCAATGCGCACTAGTGTTCAAATCTCGCCTAAAGTGGTTGTAAAATCAGATCAAAATCAAAATCAGGTGTTATGTATAGAAAATTTCTCACGCTAAGTTCTAGGCCGTTTTCAAACCACAGTAATTGGTTTGGTGGCAAGCGATCTCCAGAGAGCTCAGTTTAAAATGTCTCGCTGAAGAGAGTGTTGACTTGACAAATCAAAACTTTTCGGTAAAGAAAGCGGTGTTCAAAGTTACAGACTTTGGAAGCGGATTTCATATAAAATAAATTTCCACGGTTGATCACAAACAAGTTGAGACTTAAGTCCATAATAAATATGTGAAGCATGTTTTCTTTGGAGCCTTGATGCAACTTCCTCTTCTAAATAAATAAGCCAATAAAGTAGTAGCATCTGTCAAGGGTTAATAAAATACATTTATACATAGGAGGAGACATATTTCAGTGTCACCAAAAATATTTCTAAATATGGTGTGCCAGCTATTTGACTCGCCGCCTCTGCTGCTGTCAGTCACTCAACTGTTGTCAGTCAAGATTTTATCACCGTTTCTTGTATTTGTTATGTGCTTTTGCTTCATTTACTTTTCTTTGCTGGCGCTTAACATTTGCGACGACGACGACGACGACGACGACGACGACGACGAAGACTCTTCTGATTGGTTCATTTAGAAGCCATACCGAGTAGCATATTTCATATGTACATATGCATGTATGTCTGCTTGTAAGAAGGTTGAGTTCTTTTCGACGAAATGATTGGACTGCCAGTGACTTAACGATGTTGAATTTTGATTGTCTTGTTGCTTTTGCCACTGTTGTGGTGCTGTTTTTGTTGTTTTTTATTTGGGCTTTTGCCGTTGGCGGGCCAAGGCTTTGCATTATAATGGTCATGGTGCATAAATATTACCTAATAAGAAGATACATACATTGTACGCGATTAGAGATTGCGCAGAGACACACATACTTACATATTTTGCTCAGTTAGATTTACTGCCAACAGTTTTTAATTATTATGCAGAATGACTAAGCAAACAAGTGCATATATTTGAAAAGTATGATTAAATGACAAAATTCAAGACCATTAAAGACCATGCTGATTCTTCGATTCGACTTCCTTAATAATGGGATGAGATCACCGTACATGCTATGCGTTCCGTTCGAAGAACTTTTCTCGACAGAATATTTTACTACGAATTGCTTACTTAATCCTATACAGTATTTGTCGGCTAGAATAATTCTAAATTTAAGTTAGAAATTCTTTTCGGTATCTGATAATCGTCCCTAAAAGAAATTGTCTGCAATTTCAATCTTTTGACTGCCGTGACCGTTGAGCCAAGATGAGATGAGACGATAATGCATACGGGGTGTGTTCAAAAAAAAGCGGGAAGTCGCTTCCATGAACAAATTAGAGATCGCGAATTTGCAGTTCGGGCAGCTGACAACATTAAGTTGAGCAATGAAGCAATGACTTGACCAAGAAAACAAAATTACTTTATTGACAAATGAGCACTCAGGATATTTTTAACTCCGCGCTAAGGATAATAGGATCACGCTGCCACGTGAAAAAAGGTGTTGAAATCTGCAGAATGCGTATTTTTTTTACGAGCAAAAACGAGGGTAAAATATGTGGACACGAAAAGCTTTAGACAGACATTAGCTGAAAGGAAATAACCTTCTGAAAATTTTACCAAAACATATGACAACTCACATAAGTTTTGCTGCTAACGACGTCGAAGGGTCACTTAATTTTTTGGAAGGCATTTCTCTAATTTTCTGAATGGAGTCACCAGTAAAGGGTATGGATAAAACGGAGTACATCTTCTGATGTTGCATTATTCTGTACCACTAGGAGATTGTGAGATTTTTTTCAGAGTCAACTATTGAAAAAGACACTTGAGTAAGAGCTGTCCTTCAATCCGCTTTCTGTGGCATGAAAAGGAGCTAGCTTTATGGCGCTATATTTGAAAATGTATATGGATGTATAAAGCGGTGTTGAGTAATATCAACAGGTCATTCAGAATTGTGAAGAACCTCTCCGAGCTGTTTGTTTCTAAACCAAGTTTCAGACTATGCAGCACTTTTCTCAAATATCTAAACAATTTCCAATTATCTATGATATTAACTAAACTCAGTCGCAGTGGCTCCCTTTGCGACAGCAATTCTGTAATTATTAATCTTATTTTAGATCTTAGATCTAGTAACATATTGTGCTTGTTAATACTTGGTTTATTGGTGCTCTTCCGTGTTCGTTCCTTTCTAATATACCTAAATTTAATAAATATAATTTAATAAATAAATTTCTAATGTATTAATTATTTAATCAATTTAGTTGAACGTTGTAGTTTTGACCAATATAAGACTAGTCCTCTAATATTCAGTTCTTTTTCGACATAAGGTTGAAATTATTGTCTAGATGATGAGGCCTGTCTAAAATCGCGTTTATTATAAAAGGTCTCGTATAAGATCCTTCTCTATTTCTACGATTCAGATGCTATTTCTGACAAATTCAAACGTTTGTGGATATAGATAACTTTTTTCCTCGCTGTAAGAATCAGCAACAAGGTAGTTAAGAATATTAATTTTTCCCGGGTGTTCTCTAAAATTTGTCGGATGATGTAAAAATTCAGTCACTCTAACCTTTTGTGCGTTATTTAGTAGGCTGAGAGGCGATGGTTGGGTTGTGGTAGTGATTGTAGCACTTGTGACACTTGAAATTCTACGAGCACTAAACTTTGTGTTTTACCAGCTCCTTACCTCCTTATGGCTGAAAATTTTCTTTTGTTAATAGCTGCGCTATTGGCTGCATATAGTTGGATCTGTACCCGTAACTCAACTTATAACTCAACTCTACAGTTAGCAAATGAAGTATTTGATGAAAATGGCGTCTTATTTTCAGGTTCACAGTACTTCAAAATAGTATACTTACATGTACCAAGCACGTTTTCATTTCGCAATTCATGCCGGAAAAAAGTGTGCTTTTCAGCTGACCAGTTTTTTCTTTCCCTTATGCGCGCTGGTTATTACTGTAATTTTTTATAACGAAATTGCCATAAAAAAAACTTTCTTTGCAACATCTGACAGTGCTATAAGCACAAGCTATAAGACAGTGCAACAGCAACCATGTGCTGCTTTTAGACCAGTCTTAAAGGAAGAATCTCATTATTTCACTTAATACCATAAGTATGTAGGCGCATATATATATATATATATATATATATGTAAAAGGGTATTAAAAGTACTACTTGTTTATTGCATGCTCACAAATACACATACGCACCTGTTTATACAATATGTAAGTGAGCGGCGCGTATATGCTACATCATATCCATAATCAACAAATTGCGCGTACAACAAACACACACACTCACTGGAATCACCGTAGTTATTCGCAGCGTTAACACAACTGCCAACAATGATGTGAATGACGGTGTCCACACCAGTCCTATATCCAGATATATACGAGCGCTGATGATAGAGGTACGCGCTCGTTGCAGTGATCACATAGTCGGTGGATTGATGTAATGGCGGTAATGGCGGCAGTGGCGGCATTGACCACAACCTCTTACGCTGACTGGCGCTGTCGAGGCGACAAAGTGGCCGCGACCAACGCGGCTAATTGTGCTAATATCGAGCGCGGCGGCAGCCAATCGTAAGCATCGGCAGCGATGGAAAATGCAAAAACCACAATAACATAATGGATAAATTGCACACGCTCGCGAATCGCCACTGCTACTGCCATGCCACCTATGCAAGTATTTATAAGTACATGTGCCACAACAGAGCAGCAAGCCAGTAGTTGTAAAACATGGTTGCTGCACGCCGCTTAATTATGCATTTATGAACAGGAACCGCGGTGATGGCAGCTGACTAGAACGCAGCAAAAACAAAAAAAAAATTGCCGAGAGAAAATTCAAGCCAACTCAACTCGGGAGCTAGCCGCTAGCTAGCGCGCAGACAACAACAGACCAGCTGCCTTGAAGAATATAAAAGTAATAATAATAATGAGAGAAAAAAGCGCATGAAGCAACTGAAGAGGAAAAGGCAAAATGACGAAGACAAAGTGGGAATCTAGCAGCGATTATAAAAATTGCAGCAGTGCGCGCTCGTCTCGTCTCGCCTTTAACGCGGTTAAGTAGCTGCATATGCACATGGTGGTGGCAAGTAGCTTACGTACGAGTACATTTCTGCACGGCTCGCGTATGTTATCTTATGTACTTGTGAGTAAAGTAAAGATAGGCGCGTGTGTTTGTGTTTGTGTTTGTGCACGCGTAAAAGCAATTTCGCCAAGCAACCAACCAACCACGGTGCAGCAAAAGTTCTGCAGAGACAGGTGGTTGAAGTGCTGATGACTGACGACAAGGCGGATATCGTCGCGGCCATTTTATCACCGCTGACATCGTGTTTTTTTAGGCTACTAGTAGCTGTGTGGCTTCTCTTTTTTTTGTCTAATAGATGGATGGAAGTGTTGTCAGTTGAACTACGAGTATTTATAGATTTTAGGACATTTAGGCAGCAGGTAATTTAAATCACAGGTTCATACAAACTTATTTAGAATTTCACAGTTTTTTCTTGTTCGGTATAAGCGAGAAAAATTAATTGGTTATTTACATATTTAAAATTTTTGAAATAATTCCTTTAATTTTTTTTTATATAAATATTTACACAAATGAATTTATTTAATTCCACAAATTGGTGTCAAATGGTATAAGGAGTACTACAACCCTACAAGTTCAACGCCGTTTACGTAAAGCAATCCGAAAAAAACGCCTGGATTTTGAGATTGGGAAACAATTCATGGCTTTTGTGCACTTTTGCTCAATTCTGCTCAAATTTCGTTCCTTGCCTTCATATTCGCTAGACATGGCGCGGTGTGACTTTCGCATAATACCGAATGGAGACTATTTTGAGGGCGACAACATTAATGTAGACACGAGTACGAGTGAGTAAATATTTTTTTCAAAAACAAAAATTCCCGTTATTTTTTAAACACACCACGTATAGTGCATGTATAGCATGTGCAGTGAGGAGTATAACTCTTACTTTTCAAACATCTGCTAAAAATTTCTATAAAATTATATTTCATACTAACCCAAATTGAACATAAGTAAAATTTCCAAACATTTCAAATGAATTAAATCAATTCAAAAAATTTGCATCTAAACTTTTCATAATTTATAATTTCATAACTTTTACAATTTTAAAAAATATTTTGTGTATGCAGTCAATTTTCGAATTACAAATCTAAATTGCAAATTGCAAGCCACACTTTTTACTATTGTACTTTGTTTTATATAAAAGCTGGATGTTATAAAAGCAGTCGAAAAGTTGTAACGTTTTAAAGAAAGCAAATTTTTTTGTGGCAAAATTCAATTTCACTATTGAACATACTTGCCATCGAGGGCGAAGCATCGATTATAGTGAGCTTTCGACTTTTCGCTAAAAAATGTTGGCCAATTTCAATTGATGCAGTTTCACCACCGTTTTCATTGGCTTGGTTATTGGCTATGTTAAGGTTTTTTACTTTTAAATATATTTGTTGAAATTTGTTACAATGCGCATCCAAAATATATAGACATCTAATTTTGCTAGCTAACTGTTGTGTCTTCCCATGCTATGAAATCGATTCAACACATATATTCCGCTGACTGTCTATTGGACACCAGAGTGAAATGATGGAACCCTGTTTCTTCCACTCTCACAAATATCGACGCAATAATTCGGATTTTTTACGTTTGAACATCGCAAAACACTGCACAGAATCATCAATTTGTTGCTTTTTGTCGATTGAAAGCTCGCGCGGCACCCACTTTACACAGAGCTTTCGCATACCCAAATCCCAACACAGCCTTTGATATCTTTAGAGTGTCAGTCATCCCGATTAACTTGATTTTACGATCATCCAAAATAATTTTGAGGACTTTTTAGATGTCTCTTTTGGACTTCCGTTGCCTTCGTCGTCTTTAGTGCTCATATGAGTTGTGCCAAATTTTAGTAAACTGGTAACCACACGCATCGTCTGGTGCAGAGCCAGGATAACGCTCATTGAACCATTTTTTGGTACCGGCAGCCTATTTTTCACAGTGTTTCTTTTACATACGAAATTCATATTTTGAAGGTTAGGTCTAATTACAAAACAAATAGAGCCAATTCTAGAAGCGACCCCGCATGGAAACGATATGAATTATCAGCCTGTTGGTACATCTTCTATCTTAATTGTATAGGCTGTCTAATTTGAATACTTGGTTAATTGACCCAAAAATTGCCAATTGCTTCTCCTACAGTACAACAACAAAGTCAGGAGGAATTGTTAACTTATAGATTTGATTTCCTTTTCTGCAGATTTGAAGTTGGTGTTTTTCAGAATACCCTGTTGCATAAAAAAATGTAAAATTGTGTTTAAGGGGTTAATATTTGGTTCTTACGCAAGGTGGCGCTGGTTTTTTTTTTAGTTTCCTTACGAGCTATAAGGTGTTTACTATCCGTAAGTTTGAGTAATCCACTTTTAATATATTTTACATTGTTTAAAAACATTATCCTGAGAACTAATCTTCATGTCAACTCTTTTTCTGAGTAAGAAATCATACTTTTGGTAAGAAAAACGGATTTCCTAAATAAAATAAATGCTGTTTCATATTAGAACTAAGCTTTGCTTATAATTTTTGTTACATTTGCTACTCTTTTTTATTTTATGTTTACAATTCATTTATGTAACTTAAACTAAATTTTAATTAAGTTCGATTTATAAATATTGTTTCGTCTAAATTTTTATTTTATTTATTTATATATATATATATTATATTTTTTTCGACAATTTATTTATCTTTTATTTATTTAGTTTTGTTTTTTTTCAACTTTCCCTATTCTATATTTTACAAATTTAAATTTTCATCCCTGTTCTTATGAATGAAAACGGTTGTCTAAAACTGCACTCACGTCTCTAACTATCATCGAAGAAAATCTCTTACACCCAACCCATATATATATATATATATATGGAGTTTCTTTTGTCCCTTGAACCTGTTTCGATTTGCATTTCTTAGCCATTAAAATTCTTGATATTTCAATGCATTCTTAAGTTGTCTCTTCCGTTTTTTGTTTTGTTTTTCTCCGTCGCCGTTAAACGATTGTGCACCGCATGGCGGTTGGTTGACATTCTCATTTCGATTATTTCTTCAGCTTTTCAAACCATTTCCTACAACAGTCATCAATAACGCTTTTCATATGTTAATGAGCGCATCTCGGCGCGTAAACAAATTACAAACAACCCATGAAACCTCTTCTCTTTCTATTCAATAACGAACATAACTAATGGACTTAACATTTGTTTGGTCACCACAACATTGGACGCACCTCAATTGGTTGGTTGGTACTTTGACGAAATCCAACTTGTTTCGTTGAAGAATTCATAATTTCGGTGTGTCTTCTTTAAGTCTTTACGTGGCATGAGAGATTTAAATAATTAATCATAATCTATTGTACCTGTTTTAATACAAAGGAATTATTTCGAAATTCACCTTAAAGTAGCGAGCTTAACTGGAAAGTGAAAAATGCGATTTACGTAGCTATGTTTTACAATTCACTTTGGCTGAGCAACAACCACTACATGTGCTGGTGACTCCAGTTGGTAGATTTAATAATTAGTGTAAAGGTTTTGATTTAGTCATAATGAAACATTTTCATCATTTCACATGTTCAATGAAGTTAATTCCAATGAATTTCGCATTATAACAAAAGATGCTTTGAGGCAGGTGTCAAGTGATATATATCCAATCCAAATACGCATTTTGGTTTCAAAACCAATCATTATTATTTTTAGTTATTTGCTTTGAATTAATGATTGTGAAATAATTGCTAATTTTTCAAGCAAAAACAAAACACCGAAATATATGTTATTGAATTAACAGATTGGAATTTCTCACTTGGTAGAGAAGGAATAATGATTTTATGAGGTGTTCAAAGTTTCATATTATTATTGTAAAAGAAGTGATGAAGATCGAGATTACTATTTAAATTGAAGTGTAATCTGTATTAATAAAATATGTTTCCAAGTCTATTCCACCTATTAGGGATTTCTGTCTGTTCAACGCCAAACCTATTCTAACATAAAAAAGACTTCCCGTAAAATCCTTCACTCGTCTGGCTTAAAACTTCCCACATAACACCAAGCTGCACAACACAAAATGAAATCGAAGCTCAAGGAAACGTCTTATAAAGATGTGTCATATATAAGGCTTGTCCTCGAGAAGAAAATAGAAAGAGTTTTAACTTCTTCATCTTTTTACAATATCCATTTAACTGACTCCATCGATGTGAAAATACATTTCGATTCTCAGTTTACCGGTTCATATAGTCTTTATGTGACTGCTTTACTACATATGTCCCAAGAATGACAGAAATACCATAATGTAAACAATATGCTATTTAATATAGAGCCATACCAGAGATTTCTGTTAAAAATCCTTTGGATTTCCTGTCTAAAATTCTTATGTTAGTGTAATATTTCATACCTTTCTTTCTTGATTTGATGCAGACAGTCAGTAAAGAGCGAAATTCTTGTTCGCAAAAATTATTTCGTTTATTAATCTATAATTTCATTAAATTCCTTCCGAATGTATATATGAATTAATACTTATATAAATTCATAAAAGATAATACATTTACATTTTGCCCCTTGGTCCGTAATATGTTCTAATCAGTCCATTAGCTATCAAGAGCAATTCGTTTGCTTTAGTTCATATTGTAAATGAATGATTCTTGATGACTCAAGAATTCTGCGAAGAGACTAAGACACAGTGACGAATTTAACATATTTATAAACAAACTTGAGCACCAGTAAAATTAAACAAAATTTTAAAATTAATTATTTGCGCGAAAAAAAACCAAAAACGCGCGTCCGTTACTAGTACTTTCAAAAATATTGCTTCGAGCCTATGCGAAGAATCCTTTGAAATTCTAGAGCGGTAGAGAAATCTTATGAATACCAACAAAAATTCTTTGTGACCTTAGTTCGTTGCTGCGATGCATTTCTGGCTAGAGGGGAATACAATTTTTTGACCGCTCTGATGACCTTTTCCATATACGGCTTGATGCACCTAAGCCTCACCTGAAAGTTACTCTATAGCACTGAGGGGCAAATAACTCATTGATACATCTCAGTAATTTCTATACTCGCCAATCAATAATCCATGTTTCAAAACTGTCATGGTGATGCTGTCTTCGGCTTTTGTTGGAATTATGATGCACTTTAATTATAAAAATATGTGCTTTAACTGCTTTACTGCCGACATCGAAGCCAAGCGAGGCTTATAAAATAAAATTCCTGTAGGCTTCACAAGCCTGCTGATTCCCGGCCATAGGGATGAGTAATCGAGTTGAGTAGTAGTTAAAGACTTCGTCGACGCATTAGCGATAGCATTAGCATTAGCAATTTAATAATAATAAATATTTACAATATTATATTCTATTAAAAGTATACAATATTATTTAGCGAGCGGCTGAAAAAAAAATCACCAAATTAAATATAATAAAATACAGTTCTGTGGTTGTAACTTTAAATGTAGTGCAAACTAAATCCAACAAAAAAACGGAGACAGTTCATTTACACCTTCTTATGCTCCAACAGGGGCCCTTACAAAAGTAACCTTCGAGAAGAGTTATTTTGAAGGACTCGAACAAAGCACACACCATTTACCAAGCGCATTCAGGAATTTCGTGTGTTAATGAAACAAACCTTTTTTTTTACTAAATAAAGGTTACCTATACCAAATACTGGCTTGTTGAATGTTATTCAAAGACGATGAACCCAGTGGATGCAGAAAAGTGGCTGATAGACAAAAACATCAAAATATCGATAAAATACATTTTTATGACCGTAAAATAAGGTTGATCGAAATAAATGATACTACAAATATGCGAAAGCAATCTGTTGGACATATCTTTCATGAAATTTTATGTATACGAAAATCCTGTGGAAAGTTGATGTCGCGCGAACTCACATTCGACCTATGCACCTGCCACCAATCAATGAAATCGGTGGCAAAATAGCTTTGTAATGCTTACGCATCTACCGTATTCCTCGGATCTGACCTTCAGTGGCCTTTTTCTGTTCTTAGACCCCAAGAGAATGATCGCTAGAAAGTAATCGTTGAAACTGAAACTTATTTTGACGCAAGAGACCAGTCATATTTTAAAAATGGTGTCGAAAATTTGAAAGATCGCCATAATCTTGTATCGCCCTCGACCACAGCTCTGGCAACCATGCTGTGTTTCAAGTTGAATTTCTTTAAAACGATACGAACTTTTCAACTTGCCTATTATATGAACTAGACCAATCGACAGATGATTCAAGAATTCTTGAAGAGGACCGTAACTTCCTAAGTTTTTTCTTTATTTTCTCTTGTATGATTTCTCATCTTAGGTTATGAGAGACATAAAATATTTGACTGCCTAATGAAATCAATTCAACAATCTCTTTTGAGTGAAATGAGAAAACATTGAATGATATTTCTACATTTAAGTTTTGTTCTATCTTCCCTCAATTCTCAAATTTCTGCCATACTTGTTGTTACAATGTACAGTGCGTAAAAACGCAAACAAACAGTCCACTAAAAAGTGCATATAATTTTTAATTTTCTGTGCAGTAAAATCAACATTTAACACCTTTTCAATGGAGGCCACTTCCTCTTGCCTGCGCAAGTGTGCGCGAAAGTCACGTGATGTCAATGGGAACAGAAAATCCAGCAAATTACACGTAAAGTCATTACTTGAGTATAACTTCATTAGAAAACCGCGGGCCCATTGTTAGGAAATGACACGCCAGCAATGGCATTTGTTCAAGTTCAAGCGTAAAGTCACACACACACACATGCATTCACACATATAAAGGCAAACAGTAAAAATCATAATTCACTTTGCATTTGCATATGGCCAAACGCATAAGCGGCACGAATTTTATGTGCACAAAAGGAGCAAATTTTGCAGAACGAAAGGAAGCAGGAGGCGACGCGCGAACTTTGCTTTGGACTACCAACACTACCGACAGCACCCGCAGCCCATAGGATTTGGTGTTGCTGCCGTTTGTGGCTTAATTCATAAACTCAACAATGTTGCAGCCGCCTTTAAGAGCCGTTAAAACTTGACTAAAGTTATTAGCATGACTACAGGAGTGGACGGCCGGCGAGTGTGGTTAGCATGATGATGGCGGAGGAGGGGTAATTTGTCGTTGTGACGCTATGCGACTCGACGCGACGTGACGCTCGTTCAAACGCATAACGTGCGCTTTATTGTGGCTGCAATAGTTAAAGCAATATGCAAGCTGCTAGTTTCTATGTACTGTTTGTATATATATATATATATATATATATATATGCATGCTTGTGTAAATCTATAGCAATAGAAGTAATATAGCATATACATACATCAGCGACGTATAATACCCAGAAAGAAAAACTGAACTAATACTATAATTTTCTAGTCCATAAATAATGTAATTACGATACTGCATTTACAGCGATCAGAGGTAGTCAATTTAATAAAGATATAACCCCTCATAACCTGACCTCTAAAGAGTTTTCAGTCTATATATTTTGGTGACCCATTGCATACAAGAAAAATTTAGTATAATTCAATCGAATAACGACACTATTCTGTAAAGTTATGTTATAAAGATGCTTTGCAGACGAGGAATGCAGTGTCCATGCTGTTTGCTTTGTATTTAAAGCTTACGCTAGATGGTGCTGTTGTAAAAATATTTGGTATTTCTATTGTACGGTGAGCTATTGGCAAACATTTATTAAAATCTCTTCTATTTGTTTGAATATTCTTTATTTAGACTACAGAAATTCAGCTCGGTTTGGGTGAACATACTAATACATACATACGTACTAATAATACATTGGAAATATGTCCTTATTCATTGGCATAAACTCCATCTATAACTACTACTTCATGGTGTTACTTTGTCTATTTATCGGTGGTATCACAAGCCGAAAGAATCGAACGCTTTCTTGGTGGAAAGACAAAGCGAGTAATCTTTTATAATCTATAGATTGCAACAAAAAAACGCACGGCTAGGACCAATAAAGAAAGAAATAAAAAAGAAAAAGTTGGTTGTTAGGGTCAAACATTGTACGGACCGGATCCTTAGCAAATATTATTTATCTTTAAAGGCGTAAAATGAACAACGTGAGAAAAAGATCAAATGGTAAAGAAGTGAGAGACAAAGTTTCAGCTTAACACATTATTTGTGAACTTAAAAAGACTCCTTCTACTAGTATCTCGCATTGTTCGAAGCATAAGCAGCTTTTAATACTTCATATTCATATCTAAAGACTTTACTATGAACTTGACATGATTTCAAACAGGTTTGTTGAAACCGTTATGGAAATGATTCTACACTATTTCCAAATAAGGTTTTAAATCATATTTGCCGGTAAATCATCGGGTTCTACCAAAATCATGAAATCCAATTTCAATTGAGATTTCACTGTTCCCACGACAGTCGGGTCTATGAATTTTTAGCCGGCCAAGTTCTCAAAATTGTTTCGCGAATGTTATTTGCCACTACAACAACAACAACATCGCTATCTCAGTGAGTTTCATTTTAGAAAATTGAGAAGATTCATCAAAGTTTTGGACCTGTTTAATAAGTGGTCAGGTCATGCCTATGGGTGTTTTGGTAGTTGCAGTTTGAGGTGTGATTTTTGAATGCTTGAAAAGAAAGAACTATAATTTTAAAATTCATAATGATAATTACACAGTAAAGAGACCAAACTACGAATATCGCCTCTTCTAGAAACGATTTTTAGTCGAATTTCAACTATGTATATATTTCGAAATCCAAAGTATATAGTTCCAAAAACTGTACGGAACCCGAGTCAATTCTGCATTAGTATACTTTCCTACAGGTCACAAGTAAACATACGCACGCATGCATAGGTGTGTGTGTATATTCGAACCGAAATTACTTGTACCCAGCAATCGGCTTTCTGCAATTGCACCGCAACGTTTCGCGAAAGGTAGTCGGCGAGTAGGCAACGGCGAAGGACATTATGGAAATTATGCCCGACGGTGATGAAGCCATTACTCAGTTGAACCGCGGTGGCTACGCCCAATCGATCAATGTTAGCGATACAAGCAACTGTTGCCATTGCTGTTGCTGCTGCTGCTGCTGCTCCGGCCACAACCATAGCCGCCTTCGACCGTCATCGTAATCGTTGCTTGCACATATTGACGGCTCCACTGCCATTTTTGGTTTTGTTTTTGTTTTTGTTGTTCTGGTTTTGCAGCTAAATAGACATCTGCTGCGTGTTGGGAGCGAGCGAACGCCTTTGTTAATGCGTGTCAAGGAGGGAAACACGTTCGAACGAATATGAGTAAATTGAAAATAACTTACTAACCATTGCAGTTTGACTTCCGCTGCGACGCTTTGAATGCGAAGTCGGACAGTTTCTGATTGACGCGCACATGCGCTTATGCCAGCTTCTGTCACAGCAGGTTCTAGCTGGCAGCGGCGGCTATATATAATACAATAATACAACATGTGGGAGACCACCGCGGTTACGAAGCAATATTTATTTTGACAATGCGAACATAATTATGCACTGCGCCGGCGCTGTTAATGAATACACGCGAAGCGCGCGGTCCACGCGGTCCACGCGGCTATTGCTCCCGAGCGTGCGCGCGTCATTTTGTGTGCGTTTGAAGTATGAGTACGCTGAAAATACGATATAGATGATTATAATCTACGAAACAGAACTATTTAACATGGCTTGCAGCGAATTCTCAGCGCGCGGCAGCTGCGTTTGCGAATATTGCCGCCACACAGCAGTAACAACAAATCATAGGTGGCGTAAAAGGATACAAAAAAAAAAAAACAATATTTAAACCAAATATTCGCATGGCTCATCAGACACTTACGCATGTAGACTAGTAATGGAGGTATTGGGAACCCTACAGACAGTGGCGCGCACATTGGTACCGCAGTGTTGAAGAGCAATTTATGAATGACATTTACGGCGAAGATTTTATTTCAACTGAATAATATACAGCAACGAGCTGTGCGCCCGTGTTGGCAGGCCAGCCTGGCCAGAGCCTGCAACCGGCAACTGACAATTTGCAACAAGCGACAAACAACCGTCGGTAGAGCGTGCGCATGTGCGCGAGAGCGCTCTCAATAACCCCGATAGGGTGCTGTTGCGCGGTGTATTCAACGAAACAGGATTGACGACAACACTAAAACTAAATTCAATTGCGAGCTGCGCCGTCGCTCGCCGCTCGGCATGGTGTTTATACATATGTACATGCGCACCGTACGACGAGGCGGTCAAAGCAACGCGGCAGCCGCCTCAGATGGCAGATGAAAGCGCTCGACGCATTCGACAGACAATAACTACGGCAAGCGCCACGCCTAGTTTTTACACTATCAGTCATAAAAAGTCGAAATTTATGCAAATAGCAGACGAACCCAACCGTGCGAACATTGTATGTGGATTGCGGTAGTAATATTTGCGACGACGAAGTGCAACGCGTCTTCGCGTAGCGCTGACATTACGCGAGTGCATAGAACGGCATAGCAAACGGATTGCCACATTTTGCGGTACGCAATAATTGTATGAGTGTGATGCTTTTGTTGATGCGTGCATTGCACTTCGTTGTGATTTGCCGTTTGTGGCCATCCTCCTGCTTAGATGACAATGCGCAGATCTACACACATATACACACATATGTATGCGAATAGGCGGGCATCTGTGCAACATGCACATGTATATGTACACATACTACTTGTATTTACTTCAGCGTGTAACATGTTTTTTTTCTTTTGTACTTTTTCGTAACTGCCAAGTTTTAGCGAAGTCGGCGTTGAGGAACATATTATATGCGCGAAGTGAATTTTGATGGAGCAACGTTTTGTTTATTTCTAAATGAAATGAATGCGGAAAATAAAGATACGCGTTAGTATGCATTTCGAAGTCATTAGTTCTTATGACGACGCAATACTTGCATGGATTTTCTGAATTTTTGTCTTAAGGAGATCGCTGGAAAAGTTGGCTGTAATCACTCAAATAAAGCTGGTAAGAATTAATAATTAAGAAACGAATTTTTTGAAATTGTTTCTCATGAAAAGCTTCTCGAAAATAATCTAAGCCCATATGAACTTCAATTGTCAGTATCATTAAATCACAACTTCCCAAACAAGCAGGCAGTTTTCAGCCCAGTATTATCGTTGGCCGTGAACGTTTGTAGGATAATGGTAACCCTTTTCTCCTGTATGATATATAGCAAACGTCGCCCAAATTGTACCATGAAGAGATGGTACTAAGAGATTCTAGATGAAGAGCAGCAAATGCAAACAATTTGTATTTAAGAAGCTTTCAAAAGAAAATTATTAAGTATCGGGGTTTTCGGGGTAGTAGCCTAAATTGGTCATAAGGCCGCGTGACTATAACCTGCAGAGCGGAGATAGAAATAGGCATGTTAGAACTACGCAAAAAACTATACACTTATATAAGTGTATTACTGTACACCAGTATAGTAACCTATACTATATCGAAAAGCTCGAAATAAAGTTGGTCATGTGCTTTACTCATCAGATCAGATAAATTTAGGTAAGAATAACGTATAATCTTAGAGAAAAAACCGTGGCAATGGCGAAACATTTTTGTATATTTCGATCTCCCATTTGTATGAGTGTACTTATGGATGAATCAAGTTCTAATTAAAAGCCCGCTCACACCTTAATCTAAAAATTATAGTAAAAAAATTTTCAACGGCATCGTCTATAGGCCAAAAATGTTAATTCTCCGAGCATTTTTTTGGACATAGGAAAGCTTCCAAAAACTTCTTATGAAAATCAATCAGCCGTTCAGAAGCGACTTGCAGAACCCTCCATTTGTTGGCTGGCATTGCGACGTCCATTACACATGAAATATTATTTGGCTAAATAATAAAACCACCATATATAGATATATTGAAAGCTACTAAGGTTTCGAGCAGCGAAACATTGAGTTGGTTTTGTGTTGGCCGATAGCAAAGTAAATTAAAATAATCAATAATAAAATCAGTATAAATTATATCGAATAATCGAATCGAATCGGTTAGGTGAAAAGTTAGCTTTAACACTGGTAGTTCTCAGTCGTATTATTTTAGAATTGATATGAGCACCAGCTTAGGGAAGAACGTTTACACTGTAAAAAAAAAAAATTAATTAATATTGGCTTCCATTAATCCAGCTCACGCTTGACGAAAAAGATCAAAGCTTTGGTAGATAAACCTCAGATTTTAATCCTACACTGTCTGTCGCCTGTCTTTTTGATATTCCATTAAAAAAAAAAATAAATGCTAAGATCGTTCAGTTTCATTACATATAGAGATACATATGCATACATAAGTACATAAAGTATTTAATTACATATTTTTTATGCTTCAAAAATTTTTCAGCCGCTGTCACCATATTGATTTGTGCTTTCGTTTTATGCCGCTCTACGACATTTGTCGTAATACAAAATATTTAATCCTATTAAAGCTCAATCTATTCGAATTTGGAGCATAATTTCATTTGCTTTGTTCAATCACCGCACAAATGCCTAATCAGGCGCAAAGAAGGTGTGACAAAAAAGAGTGCTTTTGGGGGTCTTAAACCGCACTCACAGTGCATACGTAAATATTTTGCTGCATCTGTATGTGTGTGTGTGTGTGACAAAATAAACAATGAATATACGAAATATACATAAGTACAAACACTCAGTAGAGTCGAGACGTAATACGAAAGTAAAATGCAAAGAGAATTAAAAAATTAATTACTTTTTTACTACGCTTATTTGTTAATCCAATCTAACGGTTTGAGATTCATAACCATTCTAATAAGCGGTTTGACTTTCATTTCAAAGGGCTTATATACTTATGTATGTATTAAAGCATATATGCATATGGGAATGCAATATGTATATGCGTCTCCGGCGGGTTGAGAAAAAAGTAGTTTTCGCACGCTTGCAAGATTTTGTGCAATTTATTGTTATTTTTTTCATATTTTTTATTTCAATTTTCTTCATTCAATTACATTAAAAATACTATATCTCTGTTAGAATGTCATATTAAGTGCATTGTATGTATAGTACTGATCGATGCAAACTTTCACTCTAGCAAGATCATTAATTTATCCGCATGGCAACGCTGAAACTGTCTTCATATACCCAATATTTTTTTTTTTTTAACCGAAATAGTGGTTATTTTAACAATCGCGTATCTAGTACGATACGTCAAATTCCACAATCTATTACAATACATTGATGCAACAGCTGTTTTTTGTTTCTATTTAAGACTGCTGATGCCTAGTGAATGCAATATATTTTGTTTAAAATTAAAAACAAACTGAGTGTAACTGAAATAAGTGTAGGATTGAACCTTATTGTTGATGATTGCATATTTTTACACACAAAAGTCAGAGAAAGTCATTCGCCAGAGCCTTAAAGTAAACATGAAACATTAGGAGTAAATTTTGTAAAAGTGATTTAAAGACATATTGACATAAATACAAATACTGTTGCGTTACGAAAGTGAAGATCTAAATGAATCAAGTAAAAACCCATGACACCTGGTAATTTTTCCAACTGATCTACACATACAACCCTTTTGTACCTACAACGTCCCACATGGACAAGAATATTCTGCTTGAGGTGAACATTTTCAATAACAACAAAGTACTAAAAACTAATTGTAACACTATCAAAAGCAAAGTATGGAAAAGTAATGAAAGCATCAAATTTTTGAAACAGTTGCCGTGGCAGCTAGCATAAAATGTCATCAACTTAAAATTTTATATTTAATCCACACTAGGGACACCAACTAAACTAAATAGAATTAAAAGAGGTTGTTCTAATAGGGCTATGACACTTAACCACCTATCTAAGGATTGAGTTAAGTACGGATACACTTGTTGGGTTGTGATTTTGGATATAGCCAATTTCCAAATAAGTGTTAACAAAGAAACAATATTAAACATTTATATATAGTTCTACTCTCAAAATGTATCACTCCTCGAGTCGGAGTCAGTTTAAATTGTAATAATTTCCAGTTTTCGGCTAACATCAAGATGCACATCACAAGCAGAAAGAAAACCTCAGCTGAGCATTTAACAGAAGTATAAAAACCAACTTTAGTACCACTTTAAGCACTTGGAACTAATTTTTCAAATAAATATGGTGCCAATTCATAAAAGTAAACGTCTTTAAAATAAAACACAAAATTAAATTATTATTAAATTTATTAATTTTAAATAAAATTTTTAATTTATTAAAATTAAATTAGCGCCATGAACATTATAAACTCGTTTTAGAGAAACTCGGGTCGATTACCCTGGTATATTCCGAGATGAATGTAAAAGCTTGTATCTAACTGCATATGAGCACACCTTCAATGTTTTCAGTGCGTAAAGCAACAAGTACCTGTAAGGCACCTCAATTGAAGTTGTTCGAATATCAACGGCTACTGTGAGATATTCGCGCTACGATTATTGTGGAACGTTCTAAAAACATGTAAAATTGATAGAAAGTAAAACAAACAAAAAAATAAGTAGACTACAGTGAAAGAATATGATTTTATCGCTCCTGTGCACAATTGTTATTCATACGCCTAGTAAAAAATCTAGTAAGTACCACATGCATGGCAACAAATTCTTTTAAGCTGACAAGAAAAAAACACTAACGATTAAAGGCCAACACGAGTACGAACCAACGACGATAAGAAATAATTCAAACTGAGGAAAAAAGTCTGTGTTATTATATTAGTCCGTATTTTATTCAACATTATTGGAATGCAACGTGTAGAAGTGAGATGTCTATATGCTTCATGCGCGACTGTACAAGCGAATGGCGCACGAAAGCAAAACCGATAGCAGAAACTGTACTTTTTTTTATCAGTGAAATACAAAAATTTGTGAATAATACGAACATCGCCCGGGTGAATCAGGAATGTGAAGAACTTTTGTGCGTTGTGTGCAGGTGGAATTACCGTTACATTCGAAATTCGAAGGAACCACGTGTTTAAAAAATGTTAATTAATTACAAGTAATTATTTCTCCGCATACATATGAACATATTTGAATTATTGATTGATAAGTACATATGTTTTTAACATATTTAATTAAATAAACTAAATTTCAAATTAAAAAATGTATTAACAACTAAATTAAATTATTACAATTATTACTTTTTAATAATTATTTTAAATATATATATATATATATATTAAAATGCGTACAAAAAAATTAAATTTTTTTGTTATCTTTAATTAATTAAATTCAATTTTTTAAATAAATTTTTATCGAAAAGATTTTTAAATAAAAATATATTGGGTTGTTCGGAAAGTCATTTCGTTTTTTTTGGGGAACATGAAAGACAGTTTTCGTATAATGAATAAATATTTTATTAAATTATATATTGGCCATTCTGGTCCAACACCTTTTGCCATCTTTCTGGCAGTAACATAATTCCCCTCTCATAAAAGTTTTGGTCCTTGCTGGCAAAAAACTCGTCCAGGTGGTTTTTGACATCTTCATTTGAGGTAAAGGTTTTGCCATCCAAAAAATTTTGCAGGGACCGGAACAAATAGTAGTCGGAAGGCGCCAGATCTGGAGAATATGGTGGATGTTGCAGTACGTCCCATTCAAGCTGTAAAAGTTTTTGGCGAGTGACCAAACTTGTGTGAGGTCTCGCATTATCCTGGTGGAACACTACACCCTTCCTGTTGATTAATTCGGGCCTCTTCTCTTTAAGTGAATCATTCAATTTGTCCAGCTGATGACAATAGACTTCTGAATTAATCGTTGTATTGTCCGGCAAAAGCTCAAAAAAAACGATTCCTTTGACATCCCACCAAACGGAGAGCATCACCTTTTTTTGGTGAATGTTGGCTTTTGACACGCTTTGAGCCGGTTCATCTTTTCTGCTCCATGACCTCTTGCGTTTAACATTGTTGTATACAACCCATCTTTCGTCCCCAGTAATAATCCGCTTCAAAAATGGATCATTTTCTAGACGTTTGAGGAGCGAATCACACGCGTCAACACGACGACACAAATTTCGCTCGGTAAGGACATGGTGCACCCACACATCGAGCTTCGAGGTTAAGTCCATGCCTTTCAAATGGCCATAAACAGTTGAATTCGACAAATTTAACCTCTCACCGATCTCTCGTGTGGTGATTCGCCGATTTGCATCAACTAATGCCTTTATCGCATCTTTGTCAGCTTCGACCGGCCTTCCAGACCGTGGTGCATCTTCGACATCAAAATTGCCGGATCGAAATTTTGCAAACCAGTTCTGGCACTGGCGTACTGTTAACACGCCTTCTCCATACACATCCGTCAATTTTTTTTCTCGCTTGGACAGCATTTTTACCTTTTCTGAAGTTAAAAAGTAAAATATGACGAAAATGCTGCTTATTGCTCTCCATATTTAAAAAGGCACCAACCAAAAACTACTGGGTAGAATTAATAGAACTTTTTCACACACAAGCCTTGCAATATCAGCTCTCATGACATATAATGGTTATGGGGCTTAAGTGTGAAGTTAGTTTCGAAAAAACGTAATTAAGTCCTCTGGCGGGAAAAAACGAAATGACTTTCCGAACAACCCAATACCTCTGTATATTTCCATTAATTATCAAATTCATTAATTAACGTTTATAATATTAAAACAAATTAGAAACTAATTGTTAAAGTAATCTTCAATAAAAGAACCTTAAGATTATCATAGAATCATTCATCATTTCTTTGGACAGTTTCATTTTATTTTTGAAGCCATTTGATTTTCATTTACTGTTGAGTCATTTTACGCAATTAGGCGGTGGTTTTTGACGGTTCTTATATGCTTCGTTAAATTAAAAAATTTGCTGCGCCATGTGCTAGTTGCCTTCAATTTGAAACTTAACCTCTAACATACGAAAAAAAAAATATAACGAAATAAACAAAATTTTAAATTATTATTATTTTATACATTATTAAATTAAATGAGATTAAAATATATTACTGAAAAACGTTTCAGTAACTAAAAGTATTTATTTCAAAATGAAAAAAGGTGTCCGTAATTTTTTTATACTACAGCTGTTTTTGAAAATACTTACGATTGCCAGGAAATACTTCTAACTTTCTAAACAAAAAGTTTCGAATTAAAAAAAGTATACAAAATAAATCGGAATAGAATTGAAAAATAAAATTTTTAGAGACATTTTCTGAATTTTTTATTTTTTTTAATATTTATTATTCAAAAACCGAATTCTGTAACTTTTTTTTTGTTAAACACAATATAGCTCGAAAACTTACGAATTATAAATAAAAATTCATAAAGAATTGTAAAAACCAAACAAAAAGGAAATAAAACACGAAAATCTTTGAATTATTAATCCGAAAAACAGCAGCAAATGAACTTGTATTAAAATCAAAAAAATTGAGGTTCTTGAAGTTGTGCAAGAAATATACGAGTATAATATTCAATGACCCCAAAGAGATCTTTTAAACTTTAAATATTAAATTATAAAACAAAATAAATTTAGAAAAATCTACAATGAACTCAAACCACAAGCACTGTATTTTTTAATTATTTGGTTTTTAGTCTTTTAAAAGCAAATAAAAGTTGAAGTTGGCTACTGAAGCTTAATAAGCTACTGAATAAGAAAGAGAGAGAATTAAAATTGAGATCTTTATTTTTAATTAAATTTATGAATTATGAATTTCTTAGCTTAATTTATATAAATTGAAAGTCAATGAACCTTGGAAGATTGAGATGTTTTTGTTTTCTAACTAACAGTTTTTTAACTAGTACGGAAAGGACAATTCTATTAATGGGAGGCCTTAGCTTACAGTATTTCGAACATATGTTTATTAATAATTATTCTACATATTGTAGTAAATAGTTTAAATAAAAACTACTTTTCCCACAGATTACGTAAAAAAACATAAATAGAGATAGAAAATCAGATAAGATGTAAGAGTTCTTATATAGTGTTTTTTCTTCAAAATTTAGTATATACTGTATATGTACCATATTATATTGTACCAATCCATACTTTTGTATATTATGTATATAAATATATGTTTAAATACTTCCGAATGACATTCTTTTATATTTAACAGGTCAGTTGTACCGATGAATCAAAAAACTCACCCCCGATATCAATTAAGTACACGGACCGGTGCACCCATCCATACATTATAAATTCCTTATCTTACTTTTGCTACGTAACTCAAACTTATGTGCCAGGGAATCACATCCAAGGCATACGCTTGTTCGCTAGCCGGTCGTAAAGTAATTAAATATAAATAATGTGGGCGCAATTATCAAAAACAGTTTTGCATTGATTTTCATGGACGCCGGTTGTGCCATATTCCTACAATTGTGACGTCATCGAAGGTGATAAAAGAAACCAAAACACCAACAAGAAATTGGAAAACTAAAACCAAGAGCGAGTGAAAGTGTAGCCTAAAACAAAAAAACGCAATAAAGTGAAGTGGCTTCCAAGCACAAATCGACAAATAATTTAATTACTATAAAAAAAAAAAAAAAAAACAAGAAAAATAAAGAATATAAGTGCCACTTGCTGATTAGTGATTAGAAACACGATTAATTCAAACGAACAAAAATGGGAAGAAACGAATTCGAAAACAACACTTACAATGCCCAAAGCGCGCGCAACGAAACGATTTATGTGCAGAATTCCATTTCCGATCCTACGGTCAATCAATACGGTCATACCGAGGTGGAGGATATGATTAGCAGTCAGACTATTGTCACCGATTCAGATACAGTTAGTAATTCACCGCAGCCGTTAAATCCACTGCGCCGCATCTTCATATTGGAACCGCCTATATTTCTTTTGAATTTCGCCTCATCATTAGCATGTAAGTTTGCCCAGACACATAGTTGTTAACAACAATTAATTGCATTTTACAAAACAACAACTACAACAATGTTTGATATTTTATACTTTTAGCGGTGGTATTTACCAATCAATTACTTTATCAGTCGTGTAAAGTTATATTTGAAGACACAGAAGCCGACTGCCAGCCAATGTTGGGCATTTCGAATGCAACAATAAACCATGTAAGTAAATAAAAGAAATTGAGATATGAACATAAAGGTGTGTTCAGATTAAAATTGTTGTTGCAGTTATTATGTTGGGGAGAAATTTGATGACAATTCTTTTATAAACTTAGCGAAATACCGTTATAGTTCTGATATTACTACTTTGAGGGATTTTCAGGGTGGCTTGTTATTGGAGCTCGCCGGAATTAAGCCATAAACAGGTTTATGGAAAATTCAAAAAGTATTATAATTTTGTGATTAATTGAATCAGGGAACTTGAATATATAGAGTGAGGTCTTATATGTAATCAAAATAGACATAATCAATAAAATTTTGGTAAAAATTAAGACTCCTTTGGAATTACTCAAGCGGTTTTAGGCCAACCGCTGATGAAGCCAAACTTCAAAGTTTTTTGATTAATCAAACTAGATTTCATAAATTTCTCCATTTTCAGCCAAAACGCGCAGTGAAGTCTCTGGACAACGTTAGCTAATAATATAATTCGCCATAATATTGAAAGAGAGAGAGAAGGAACCTATCCATAGATGGACAGCGAATCCAGTATTGTGCTAAACATTTTCAGTAAACCAAAAATCTGTCTTTAATAGTATAATATTTTTAGCTTTTTAAAGCCTTTATTTGGCTTTAATAGTATAATACAACAATCTCTGAATATGAGGGTTTTTGAAGCATAAAACTTTCCCTAATAAATATGTAGGATGCTACTTTGATAGCATTAAAATTATTCGCGATATTTAGAGCCAACTGTCTTGGGAACGTTGGAAAATGGTCGCATCTTTCTGAATAGCTTTCAAAATATATATTATAGCCTCTGTATTAATAATTTCCATGATCTCTATATTTCTCTCTATGTTTCAGCTTTGCTCTCTTGTCTTGTCAAAAAATTTTAAGGCAACAACAACGTACAGCATACAACAGCGATATTCAATATAAGAGAGCGTGAGAGCGATATTTCATTAGTGTCGTGAAATTGCTTGCTATTCTATTTCAATACGATCGTTTGTTCTTTTAATAATATTTTTTCACATTAAAAGCTGATAAAACTAATGATGCATTGGCAATAAACACATGTCCAACAGTTATCATGTATTAAACATTATCTTTTTCTATGTTTGTGAATATTTTACCCAGATATCAATGTATGAATGTATATATTGTGTAAAATTGGTGGAGATCCAAGCACATATTTACATAACTATCAAGTATGAGCGATGTAGGCAACTGTGGCCAGTCAAATATAATAATAATTGATGAGTACTTCCGAGTGTTGTTTTTGCAAAAACAGTATTCACCAGCTTAATTGACTAACTAGGTAATTGATTACACTGACTGCGAGTTGTCACTTTGTAAAGATTGAGTTCCGCTCTCTCGTACATATAGAAGCAACAACAATGTTATTCAGATGCATTCAAACAATGGAGTATCCGAATACCTTATTAAAATGATATAACTGTTTGCATTTATATCTGCTTTTGATTATACCAAGCTATTTGATTTATACCACTGGTTTGTTCGATTCGCCACTCTCCAATCGAAGATGATTAATATAATATTCCTCGCTTAACTGTTTCTCATTTATCGAAAAAATATATATCTAAATTATATAAAACCGTTAGCGTTAGTTGAAAAATATCTTATCCTGATTTCGGTGATTAAGTCAGTATCAGTTAGTTAATAGTCGTGTTAATTTAACTAAAAACTAGCATAATTTCAACAGCAATTAATTACAAAATTTGTTTCCTTTTTTTTACAGGACATCGAAAATGAAGTACAACCTTATGTCTCACGTATTATATTAGCCAATTCATTAGTCTCGAGCATTTTACCCGCAATATTAGCGCTTTTTATCGGCGCGTGGTCCGATCGGTTTGGACGTCGGCCAGTGCTTTTGATTTCACTAATTGGTAAGTAAATATTATTGACAGAAATATTATTAAAAATATACGCTTTATTTGAGTTTGTGGTTAATGGTTTGAACAAACTCTATATAAAGTCCACCTAAGTTTTATTTCCAAGAATTGCCTAAAACTTTAAGTATAATTGTTTTCCTGCCAATAATGGGACAATTTTCCGGAGAAAGTTCGGGATTTCGGAAAATTTTGTTCGCTTTTTTCTCTAATTTTATTGCATTTAAAATTCTGTTCGAGATATGCCGTTGAATGTGGTGAAAAATATTGTATAGTTTGTATTTGTACCTCTAGGTACTCACGGGGAAGCTCTCAGAGAAAGTTTATGATTTCAACATTTTGTATATTTTTTTTAGTTTTAATTTAGTTTTTTTCTCTTTCCTTCCCAGGTATTTTATTGGGTTACATTGTCAGCTTTATATTGGCTATGGTCTCCGCTAAATCTCCAACTAATCCTTGGCTATATGTTATCGCACAAATTCCTGCGGCAGTGACTGGCTCCTCCTGCGCTTTTATGATCGTCTGTTACTGTTATATCGCCGACGTTGCACCACCACAATTGAAGGGTCTCAAGTGAGTAGCCTCATATAAGTGATTTTTCACGAAATATTTCATTGAAGCCTATTTGTTTCTTCATTCACTTAGAATGGTCTTGAATGATGCCGCAATCGGCGCTGGTTCTGTCATCGGCACACTGGCGGGCAGTGCACTCTTCGCACACACCAGCATGCAGATCGTATTTATCATATCGGCAGTCGCATTACTACTAGCCTTCGTATATATCTACTTCGTGAACGAGGAGAGTTTGAAAGTTTCGCATACATCGCTGGGTGTACGTTATATCTGATATAACTGTTTTGTTTACAATTCTAACCGTTTTTTCTTTGATTTCCTTGCAGTACAAACTCTGCCAATTCTTCAGCATTAATCACGTCATTGATCTGGTGCGCACCTGTGTGGCCAGACGTGCCAATTACATGCGCACTTTCATCTGGTTCGCCATGATCGCTTTGATCATAACCAATTTCACAACATGTAAATATTGTTTGACGCTTACTATTATGTTTTATAAATTATTTAATATTATTCTTTTACCCCAGCTGGTGAAGGCAACGTATTCTACCTCTTCTTGCGTGCGAAATTCGACGCGACTGTCAGCCAGTACAGTGACTACAATTCCATTGGCAGTGGCATACAAATTATTGGTGGCATTATTGCTGTTGTTGTATTCAGAAAGGTAAGCGTGTTTAATTTTACAGTTTACAACTGCAACAACTTATGCAACAACAACTTTTTTGTGTTGTAATTTTGCAGTATTTGCACTTATCATTCGTCACCATGGCCATGCTGTCGCTTCTGTCAGCCGTTTGTGAGAGCACAGTGCGTGCCGTAGCGCAAAAGTTCTGGGAAATGTATTTGGGTACGGCACTGGGCTTCATGGCGGGCATTATTGGACCAATGCTGCTGACAATTCTCGCCTTTGTTACGCCCACAAATGAAACCGGCAAGATTTTCTCCGTCACTACTGCACTGCAGACAATCACACCGCTCGGCGCATCACCACTCTACACCAGCGTTTACGATGCTACACTATCCTACTATCCAGGCATGTTCAATATTATCAGCGCGTTGTTGTATTTCATTAGCTTTGTGCTTGTTGCGTAAGTATTTCATTTCATAAAGGTTTGAAAATCTCAACTGACCGGAAATTTATTTTTATTTGCAGCGTCATATTAATTGTATCGAAACACAAAGAAATTACCGTTAGTCCACCAAGTCCACCCAGAGTTTAATTTGCAATATTAGCATTTATCATGATGGGTAACTAAATTTCACGAACGCATTTTAAAAAGTGATGTCCAACGATGTACAACAACATGCACAACATGCCCACACTTCAGTATTTTGAGGCATTTGTTGCATTGATGTCTTGCTGTATTTTACACAAAGTATTAATATGCTTTAGTTATTAATTTATAATATTTTTGTATGCATAATAGTCTAAAAAATATTTAAATATATATATATATTTTTTTTATATATGTATATTTCGACTAGTATGCTGTACTTGAGTGGACTGCTGTGGAATTTGTCGTATATTTCATAAATATACTAAACTTATTCTGTTGTTATGATATTTTACAAATTAGTTACAATATTTAGAAGTAGTTTTAATGATATATAAAACAATTAAGCAACAAAAATTTATAAAGCTGGGTATTTATTTTATACTAAAAAAAAAATTTAAATAAACAAATTACGATGAAAAATTTATTTGTAGTCAGTATCTAATTTTTAGTGGGGCTAGTAAATATTGTTTATTTGTTGTAATTTTCTATTAATAAATTTTAAAGTTTCTATCAAAGCGCAATAAAAATGTAAAATTGCAAAAGGCTGGAGTTGTAACATTCAAAAAAGCTGGTAAAAAATACTGAATAAAAATAAAAATTATAATAATAAATTAAAATAAAATTAAAAAACTAAAACAAAAGTGATGGCAAACTTCGAATAGCTTTCGCATCTGCAACAATGTGCGAATTGTTTTTGTTTGCTCCCATTTAATAGCCTAAAAGTGTGCATATAATCCATAAGGAACAGAAGACTGTTTCCTCTCCGAGATAAGTTTTAAGATTTTATACAAATGTTCTCCATTTGCTTGCTAACACATATAAGACACATCTATACATATTACTATATTAGTATAGTATGAGGCAGACCTAGAATATTGTCAGTGGAAGAATCTAATAACTTGATTATATAATAGACAACAATCCCTAAAAGAAACTCACCAACTTCTGCTGAGAGAGATGAGATGCTCGAAAAAGTAATGGAGAACACCACCGATAAGCTTTATCGAAGTGTTGTAATACGAAAAAGAGCGAGATAAAAGAGAATTAACTTTCAAACTAAGTATTACTGATGGTTGAAACAACAACGCAAAAAATGTCTGATAATTCGGTAGAAAAAAAAAACAGTATAGTTTTTAGTGGAGATTTTCCATCAACCATTTCTCTTTTGGAAATCGATGACGTTTTCTTGCTCATTACTAGAATCCCTTAAATAAATTATCTATATTACTATAAATGCAACAAATTCATTTATTAAGCGTGTAAATGCCAATCGCCTGCACTCAAACAAATACAACAATGCATTTATTTTTATTTTTTATTTTTTGTACTGAATATACACCTAACTTGGCTCTGAGAATTCGACACACATTTGAATCTTGTTTACATTTTTTATCTTCATTGTTTATCACAAAAATCACATCAATTAAGTGCCAAGCTAATATTAGGGATGTACATAAAATATTTATACATTTAAATTACATTACACCACTTTACAGCTTCGAAAAATCACTTAATTTCAAGACCTTTCTCCGGGAAGACAACGAAAATATATGCATGGCTACTAGCGCGAGTATAGTAGCCGCTAAGCAATCGTACACCAAAATAAAAATTTTGTATGGCTACTAATCACCGACCTTATTAGCCAGTTCCCATCCTGAGTTTATTATGTTTTACTAACACCACATTTGTATTCAATTTTATGTGCTAAAAACTAGGGAATGACGTAAATAGTTTTATATATAACATTTTGTAAAAGTTATAAACATTTGAAAAAATTGTATTTTAATTCAAAAAAACGTCGTCTTTCTCTGTAAATATTAGTAGAAAAATCTTGTTGAGAATTCAAGTAAATCACTACAGAATTGAACGAGTTATGCTTCCGGTCATAGCATCACATCGGTCGAAAATAGTAATTTGGAAAAAAACGCATTTAAACTTTTTTATGACCTTCAAGGTTGCTTTTATGCAAAAGAAAGCTGGACTCTTTTGAAAATCAGTGAACTGTGTAACCCCTTAACATGGTGAGAATTAAAAATCCAATGCGCAGTTTTTGCAGAGAAACAAGAGCAATGTCAAAATATCTTTATAAACAAAATTTTGAACCCTTGCTGATGCGTGTAGTGTTTGAACACATTTTGTTAACAAGTTCACTATCTAAAAAATTTAACCTTTGCCTATATAACAAAATAAAATATGTTTAACTTCTCAATATAATTTTCCAAAAAAAAAAACAAAAAAAAAATATATATATTGAAATGTGGCATTCTTTTTCTCAATCAAAGAATTGTCAATTTCAATAACACAGCTAAAATATTTGCATATGCACTTCAGTTTGCTTGGACGGTGATTGAATGCGAATGACTCCTCCTTCACGGGTGGGCACACTAGACAAGTGGCCTTGTGCGTGAATAGCTTACAAGGGGTTTCGTATTAAACTCCACGTATATATTATTTCAAACCTAAGGTATTTGAACCTCGCCCAACTAGTCGAAACTAAACTGTAGCAATCGCAAATTGTTAAAAAAGCCGGCCTAAATACCTGTTAAAGTTGCAATTGCACTAATTACTTTGCAATATTTCGTCAGGATCAATGCTTTCGAAAATGTTACGTATTGAACTGGGTAAACGTAAAAGTCATTGTGAGTTAAGTGGCAAATACTTTGTCTTATCAAAATTTAACAAGTTGGCTGTAATAGAGATGAACATTGCATTTCATTACTAGACATAATTAGACAGCAATTGTAAGGGTATTGGGTTTTTCACTTGGACACTGGTACATATATATCATAAATGTACATAGATATACACACATATCTTTTGTACCTACTCTTATCAATAAAAGTAATCTATTGTTATTAGTTGTATTAATCGTGTGCTCACTGAAAAATAAGATAATTCAAGGTGTCAATTATCACATATGAGTCAGTTGAAAAATTGTGAGGCTTTTTTAAGAGATAATTCAAATTAAGGACAATGAAAGATGGCCGGTAAAGTACCAAACTCATGAATGATTAATGCATATATTGAGCTGTTTATTTGAGCGTGCGCAAATCGCAATACCAAAAACAAAAACAGTAATAATATAACTCATTGCTAGAAAATTTCTGTTTCTAAATTGTATATATTTGAGTTAAGCTGTTTTGCAATCAACATCACCTATTTTGGCATTAATTGAACAAGGTGAGCGTGTCAACTTTCGGGGATGAACTTGTTATCGATAATGAATGAAATCGATAATTTGATTTCCAGATTGTATTTTCAAAGCTTTGCGAATCGGGAATTTAAATAATTTACTGCAAAAGTAAGTTTTGTGAACAAGGAGGAGAAATCAGATTCAGAAATACCTGGTACCCCGCTTTCAGTATTCTCTTTTGATCTTCTTATATACAAATAACAATTCTTCGAGAAACATACTTAAACAACTTAAAATAAAATCCTCAATTCAAGAAAACATTTTGTACTATAAGTATTTTTACTTTGTTAACTTTACAATGAAGATTTCGACAAATCTCTGGACAAAAAGTGCCTCTAATATGTAGCCGCTCTCGCTCAAAAACATCCACAATCGGTATTTCGGATATTCGACCCTACGTCCACGTCTGATTTTTTACCGAAAATATTGGTCAAAAAGTAAGATATCTTAACGAAATTGAGTCAACATGTCTTCTAGAACATACTTTAGTTTGATGTTAGAAATGTGTGAAATAGATTCAGACCTTCCTTTAGCCCCCCATACAATATAATGACTTTAGACTTTTTGGTTGATATTATACCACACATATAAGGTATGTCGATTAGATATGTCTTAATAAAAAGAAGTGAGCGAGTTTCCTTGAGTATAGTATAATTTGGAGTGAAAAAATTACGGTATCGGTTTAGACATTTTCCTAAACCTCGAAAAGCCATTACATCTTTCGACTCGGGAGGCGCAAATAATAGAAAATTAAGCGAGCATACTTCGCTTAACATAATGTGATTGAATGATATCGATCCATATCTTTCCACAGCACTAACATCTATGCTGAATATAGAGACTTTGATTTGAGAGATCGGATATAAAGACAGAAGTACTGCTACTGACCTATAGTATAACATAATGCTATGCCACGAATAGGGGAAATTGTGAATAATTTTGGCAATAACAAATGTCTATTTAATAATAAATATTTTTTTAAAACAAAACTTTGCGGTCATTCTTATTATTAGGATAGAATCACATAACCATAAATTTGTTTACTGGAGGAGCACTAGAAGTAGTACACAAAAGCAATAATTGGCACTCTTCCGTATGAAAAACTACATCTAATTGATAAATTTTTACTCGCTCTGCTTTCTGCTCACATCTATACTCTGTTTTCAAAATTGCATTACTACTCTACTATCTCTTTTCTTATCTGCTCTCCTCAAATTAAAAAAAAAATTTTATAAATTGCAGTGCTTGTCGATAGTGAATCAACACGCCAAATTGCATATGGATATATGTATGAAAGTATATTTTTAATAAAATCACCCTTTACTACAACTATAGAACACTCTTCAACGCGACGTCGTTATCTATTTTATGTATTCAATAGAGTAGGCATTTAAAAAGTATTTAAACGACATTTTAGGCTAAAGAGAACCTTAAACTGATTTACTAACAGTTTGGATTCCAACCTAAACGGTGCACAGACAATTCGTTTTTTTCTAAGTAATCCCTGAATCGGTAGTGTTATGTCGCTAAAACAATATTCCACATCGGACAAAGCCCCTCCTCCGGACGCTGTAAAATTGCACGAAGTCGAGGATAATTTTAGTGAAATAGCCTCGAGTAAATCGGTGGAAAAGAAAAAGTTTACGGTGATTGAACCTGCAGTGTTTCTAATTTATATTGCCACAGCGTTGTCCGGTAAGGCATCTTAACTGTGTTTCATTGAGACTATGTGCATGAAAAAATTTATTCCATTTGTTTTTTTTTTTTATAAAAGGTGCTGTGTTACAAAATCAAGAACTCTACCAGACTTGTGTTGCAGTTTACAATTACGATGAAGAACTTTGTGAGCCAATGTTAGGAGTTATACCCAAAAATGCGACATCAAAAGTGAGTACTCCAAATCATTTGTTTGTTCTTTCTTCTTGGGAATAAATTTCATTAGATTTGTTAGATGCCAAATTAGAACATTTTGCAAAGAAGTTTCTTCATTGTCATATTTGGAACTTTATATAGCGTAGTAATCGGTTTTAAAAACGAAATTTTTTTATAATTGTCGTAGATTCGCCAAGTCTTGCAGACTTGTGAATCGAACAAACAAGTGGCATAAATCACATGCACTGCCATAATCAAATAAATATCGTTCAAAAAAAGATGACTCAAGATTGCTCATATAAAATAATATTACTGCTAAAATTAAAAAAAAGGTTCGAATTTTTCATATGTCGGGATCTAGTGGTAGAAAATATTCTGTTGTATACCAGTAGAATCAGAATTAGAGGCCTCGAAAAAACGCCAATTTGTTAAGCCAATTTGTGCCTCTTAGTGGAGTAAAATATTATGCAACTCAGCACGTGTTTGCCGCAGACAAACATAATGCTGAAACCTTCGCACCTGTTTTTCTGTCAGACAGAGACTAGAAGACTACATCAGTCGCAATTACATGCCAAATTATTGATAGTAAAACCTCCTGGCGTCTGGTGTGAGGCTGATAACATTGAAAGAACAAAAGCAAAAAGAAACGAAAACATAATATAAACAAAAAATGAATTATATATGTGTTGCGTTAATCGTGGTTATCAGTAAATCAGCTGGTGGTATCAAAAAATGTCGGGCCGACTCATGTGGATTGCCTATGGTTGAATAATATTTGAAATGAGTGACTCAACTTCTCTATCATCAAAGAAAAATAATAATAAACTAAACAAATGAAAACGTATGCGTTAATAGCGAACGTACCTGATAAGGGTCGGTGTATGACTTTCAACCGATGAATCAAATGTTCAAATCCCATTTGAGGAAAGTATTATACTAAAATTATGTAAAAATTGTGGAATAACAACCAAATAAGAGGGGAAGCTCAGACAGAAATTTAGAGAGGCCCTTAGAGACCTTTATATACACACTTGCATAATTCTATATCTCTTTGTATGTATGAACATAGAAATTTATTGGGACTTAGAGCTGTTCTTTAAGCTTTGTAGCTTAGCCTAATGTATTCATGGAGAAAAAACCTACTGTGGCAATTATTCTCCTCTCTAAATACACATGTACAGGTGTATATTAATTTTGTATAAGCAGAAATATTATCAATTCATTTATTTTTGATAAGAATAGTTCTAGTATCTGAAATTTTGAGCATTTTTATACTCACGCAACATGTTGCAACAGAGTTTATTAGTTTTGTGCATTTAACGGTTGTACGTCCGTCCGACCGTCCAAGCGATAACTTGAGTAAAAATTAAAATATCTTAATGAAACTTGGTACACGTGTTCTTTGACACTCTGAGGAGGTTGGTATTGCAGATGGGCATAATCGCACTACTGCCACGCCCACAAAAGTACATTAATCAAAAACCTATAAAGTGCTATAACTAAGCAACAAATTAAGATATAAATGTGTAGTTTAGTACAAAGAATCGTAGTGGACAAAGGCACCTGTGGTTTAAAATTAGTTTAGTTAGGTTTAGGATTAGTTAACTAGGTTTAGTTTAAACGCATTTTGATTTCATAAAGTTCACTAGACCGCATATATTTCCAAATTCTCAATAAGAAATTCATTTGTTTTATTGTTTTATATTGATAACTTTATCTCGGAAAAAGCTTCTTTGGGAGCTTTTTCAAAATTGTGCGATGTTATTGGCTTCGTTAAAGTTTGTGGACCTTGCTAAAGATAAACGAACCAAAAGGTAAACAGAGGTTGTTGACCTCGGAAACTATGGTGAACCTTGCTAAAGGTAAACAAAGAGGTCATTGACCTCGATAATGGTGGTGAACCTCGCTAAATGTAAACAGAGGTTGATGAACTCGCGAAATGTAAATAAGGAGGTCATCCAACTCGAGAAGGGTAGTGGATCGTGCTGAATGTAAACAAAGAGGCCATTGTCCTCGAAACTGGAAATCAGATTCTTTCACTGTCTTTCGGTTCTACGGCACAATATTATCTTTTCCATCTCTCATATACCGAATATGTGGACATCGATACCTATAGCTGAGTTTTTAACGAAAATATCGGTCACTCTGTTAGATTTTGGCATAGAAATTTTGAAAGTTACCGCTACTGTAAAGCAACAACTGTAGGGTTTAAAATTAATAAATGCATTGAAATATAGCGGAAATTTAAAAGAAAGTGTATAATATCTAAATCAGAAACTTGTGCAGCTCTATTGAACCTGTTTTCATTATAGAAAAAACGCTTTAAAAATATCAAAACACAACGAAATTTTCAAAATTTTTCAATTTGTTTTCCAAATTATTTTCAGGACATTGAAACCAAAGTGCAACCCTATGTGGCCAAAATTATTATGACGAGTTCGGTGATTAACAGCGTTTTGCCTGCATTCCTCAGTTTATTTATTGGACCTTGGTCTGATAAATTTGGTCGTAGACCCATACTTGTGGCAACTTTTACAGGTAAATAAACAAGTTCTTCATAATAATTAAAGACAAAAACTTTATTAGACAATTTTCTGAAATAGCGGCATTACTCGGACATGTCATAACAGCAATATTAGCAGCTATATCTATGGCGACGCCAATAAATCCTTGGATTTATGTTATATCTAGCATACCACTGGCACTAACCGGTGGCACCTGCGCTTTGATAACGATGGTATTTTGTCTGGTTTCCGATGTGTCTGATGAGGGTGGCAGAGCTAGACGGTATGTGTTGTTGATGCTTTTGTTCTCGAGGCGTATAATTATTCAATTATTCTTTGTTCTTGTTCTTTATAGTATGTTCCTTGTGGAGGGTGCTCTGGGTGTTGGTACACTGGTTGGTAATTTAATAGCCAGTTATATACTTGCCGGAACCGGCACTATTGGTGTATTCGTAATTGCTGCAAGTATGGATTTGGTTGCGGTATTATATATGGTCATCTTTATAAGCGAAAGTTTGCACTTGAAACACGAACGCACTGAGGTGAGTGGCTTTGTGATTTGGACAAATGTAGGCAGATTTGCATTTTTTCTTTTTTATTTTATTTTTTTGTTTTGTTTTTATAATAGTCTCATGTAAGAGAGTTCTTCAAATTCGATCTAATTAAGGATCTGGTTAAAAGTTGCCTGAAACGCAGACCACACTACGATCGCGGCATTATTTGGTGTATTATTTTCGCCTTAATTTCTACAACCTTTGTGCAGCGTAAGTAATAAGTATTTATAAAATTACATATAAATTACCCACAAATATGATTTTCTCATTACAGAGGGTGAAGCGAATGTACTTTATCTGTTTCTGCGCAACAAATTCAATCTCACGCTTCAAGAATTCACCATTTTCAACGCCACCGCCATTGCCATTAAAATGATTGGCTGTGGTATCATTTTGGTATTATTGCGAGTGGTGAGTGTACAGAAAAGTTAAAGTAACATTAGCGGAATGCTTATAAAAGCTAAACCATAAACAATTCTTGTTTTACAGCTTTTCAAGGCCCCCTTAACAGTGGTGGCCATCCTCGGCTTGTTGGGTAGCTTCTCTGACAGTTTAATACGCGCTTTGGCTGAGAAATTTTGGCAGATGTATTTGGCCGCGGTTGCGGGGTTCATGGGTGGCATTAATAGTCCTTTGTTGCAAGCGGTACTTGCGGGTTTGGTGGAACGCACAGAAATCGGTAAGTTGACGCAAATGCTCTATTTATCATAAGAAGTAAAATTATTTCTTTTTTTTTTTTTTTGTTTTGCATTTTAGGCAAGATATATGCGGTAATTTCTTCACTGCAAACACTTTCACCTTTGGCGTCTGCACCAGTCTACACTGGTATTTACAACTCGACATTGGAAACATATCCTGGCGCCTTTTACATTTTCAGCGCCGCTCTCTATTTCCTAAACTTTGCGCTCATAACGTAAGTTCGCTTGAAAAACACACTTGAAAAACCTAGCAATTCCGTTATTTTTCTGTTTTTGTACTTTAAGGATTATATACATTGTGCAGCGAAACAGTGCCAAAGTAACGAGAGCCAATATAGCGGCTTAATAACTGGCAGCTCAAACGTAAATGTGTAATCTTTCGAAAATTCGAAAACGTTATGTCAACTTCATTCAACGTTTATATGGATTAAAAGCGAGAGCGCATGCGCATTATTTTTGAATATTGTTTAAGCGGAAAAGTTACAAATAAATGTTTAATATTGCATAATTAGGCGGAAGGATAATTAAGTTTTAGGAAAAATATTAAATTTGAATTTACTTAGTGCTAATTAGATTCATTTAATTAATTCTAAGCACAGTATTAAGCACATTTTTATAAATAAATGAATTAAGTACAAATTTGGAAGTATTGAATTTGTTGCGTGTCAATATAGGTTAATACGTCAATACCGATCTTTGGTCTGCCTTCTCTAATTTGTGGTGAAGACCCAAGAAGCTTTATATGAGTATATGTATAAGTATACGCGTTCGAAATATAACCCCGTGTTTAATATACCCAGTAAAGGTGCGAACACTGTTAGATAATTTAGAATTTATAACGATTAAAAAATAAATCAACGGTCTATCATATTGTAGTAAATGAAACAACAATCCGCCTAACAATGAAAGAACTTTTTTGTTTTGAAGGAAAATATGGTTTTTTCATTCCAACACTTGGCGAACGCAAGCCAAACCAGCTCTCTACAAATCGTTCCCAACACCTTTAGAGAGAGATAAGAGACAGCCCCAAGCCATAACAAAAAGCTTGCCAAACGTTATTATAAATAAGATTCTTCCGCTGTAGAGCTGTATCGGGTTTTCTCCAAACCTTGTCTGGTCTATCGTGTTAGTACAACATAATTTTTGGTATTGTCAGAAAATGTAACATCATTCCAATACTCTGGTGGCTTATTCAATATTTACTTGTTTAGATTGTTTAGATTAGATCGTTTAGATTGTGCTATTTTCGACGAGTATTTATGGATTTTTAGAACCTTTTTCGAACGGAACGAAAGAACGGTTTCGTAGCACAGTCTTTCCATATTCGTCTTCCAAAAAAAAAAGTAACAACCGTGTCAATATCTTCATCAAATATCTATATCGATTATCAAAGAACTCTCCGCATTGTAATCAAAATATATTTTTATAAAATTGAACCAACTATTGAAAACGTGATAACGAAATTTCGTTTTATACCGTATATACCTGACAATACGACCATTTTCCACGAATCTAAAGTAAATCATCAAAAACGATTATGAAAAAATTAAAATACAACGTAATTCTAGCTAATATGGGGACAAAATATATTAATTAAAATGGTTCTAAATAGCATTGTTGTGCTTGAAGTCGACTCATACCTATTTGCTATTAATACTTAGGTGTCATCATGAGAAAGATATATACCGGTATGTATACGTAAATTTGTTCAATTCGGTCATCGGTCGTGATGTTTATCCGTGCGAAAAATATGAGTCTTGTGGCTTAGTTACTTACATATGAAATAGATTACTTAAATTTAGCTTTTTTCAGAGAAGTGCCATCGTTTTTACGAAAAAAATTTTCGTAGGCAAATTCGCTTTAGTAAATCAAGAAGTGTATTCAAATACATTATTAATAATTCTAATAAATTGATAGTTATCGATAAATTCGCTTCAACGATGATTGAATGCATATGGCGATGCATTACTCATACGCCAAGGCGATCTTTAGAGATAAGTGCGCTTGTTCGTGGAAAAATGGCTCGCTGGAAAAAGATTTCACTCAAATGAGGTGATCAACAGACATCCACTTTGAAGGCATCAAAGCATCACTCTATCGAGTCGGTATCGAAATATTGGAGTATCGTTGCAATAGCTGCATTACACAAGGTCAAAATTACGTCGAAAAATAAAGCGATATTTTCATTCGAAAAAACGTTTAGTCTTTGTTAGGCCAAAAGCTTTTAAGCCAATGCAGTCAAAAGTTCACTAACAAGCATAATCATAATAACGGAAATATGGCGCACTTGCAACCATGGTTGTGAAAGTGAAAATGTATTATTTGTGTACATGTATAATATACATTTTAGGGCGTAATTGCCAGAAATATGTTTTATAATTATATTGCTTAATTACTTAAAGTTAACTGTTCTTTTGGTTAACAGTAAATGTTAACGCCCAACAGATGTTTGCAATGCATTACTCATACGTCATGGTGTTTAATAGAAAAGATGTAATATTTACGTAACATTATTACAAAATTGAATATAACAAGCTTGTCAATAAAAATTTTAATTTGGCGGAAATAGAAAAATAAAAGAATTATTTTTTATATATCGCAGGCAACAGACATTTGGTTATACTTCAACAAGGTTTTTAAATATATTGTGTGGATTTTTCTTCGAGATTAATGCATCTATTCATAAATTAAATGCTTCCAAAATTTGCACTCGAACAAAGTGATTACTTAAAACCTAGGAGTTTGGCATAGATGTATAAAAGCATTAGACAACATCGTAGTTAATGTCAGAAGGTGCCAGAAGGTGCCAGAAGACTCATACCCACTTATGAAAAATTATTGTGAGCGTGTTTTTAATGACGTCATTATATGATAAATAGTTCTAAATCATGTTTTTTTTTTTTTTGGTGATCTAAAAGTTTTTTGAAATAAAGTACAGAAAAATTAATGAAGTTGTCAATATTTTGGCTTTATGTAGGGTTATCTGGAATCAGAATTCAAACCGATAAAAAGTTATAGTGGATATCATGAATTCTAATATTATTGGTTAGATATTCGAAGCAGAATTTATATTGGTTTTCGGTGTATTCGAAATCAATTCTATGGATTTTGATATCAGAATCAAACCAAGACACTCAACGCTAACTGATTTGGAATATTACGTTTCAACTGAACTAGTCAGTCGTAACTTGTATTCCAGCATCGATCATTGACCCAGCAAAAATTGTTCCAAAGAGATTAAATTACATTACCTCATCGCTGAAGATGGTTTGAAATGTAAATGTACGATTACTGAACAGAGCGCGAAAAATTGCCGCAAATGCCCAAAACAAATGTTTACTTTGGCAGTCGGATTGACAGATATCCCTGTAGGAAATAGAAAATTGTATGCCTCTGTATGATTAAAATTGTTACTATTATTTTTTCGCGTATGATTTTCTTGTGTATACATATTTTCTATAGTATACATATTGTATACTATACTGCAGCAAAAACAAAAACGAGAATAAATAAATTAAATAAAAACAAAATACAATTCGCAAGCATCTAAATATATTACATTACATCGAGCTTCTTAGCGCGATTTCATTTAGTTTAATACTTAAAACAGCTGTTAACAGATATTTCCCACTTAAATTAATATGATATAAATACGGGGTTGAATTTTGAGTTACATATGTTTGTACGATATATGCAGATAAATAGCTTTATTGTTGCATATCATTATCATAAAAGTAATTCCTCCCTCATAAAAGTAATAAGTAACACTCAGAGAAAAGTGGCAAAAAAATTTGGTAGCGAAGAGCTCTTTATTATCACTTCCGAGTCATCGCAAAAGGGTAGTTTTTCATTTTAAATTAAAGTATAAATAAAAAAGTAAGGTAGGTTAAGTACACCGCCCTACTTGACAGTAAGTGCCTTCCAGATCCAGAAAATCAAATATTCGTTTCAGAAAATATGCCACAGGTTGATTGAAGTCATGAAGAGTAAAACCTATAAGCCGTTCCGACCGAGGTAAATTTAGAAAACTGCTAGCATGGTTGAGGTTGCTTATTTTATTGGTCTCAAATTGAATAGGTTAAAGGGCTTAGGCTAATCTAGGATATTCAAAAGATCAAAACAATTTTGTTTGTGCTTGAAGTATACTTTAGGGCCTTAGAATTATTATTTAATTGTTGGATTAGTGAAAAATGTTTTCTCTGCCCAATCCGTTGTAGTGTCGAAGGTTTTGGATGACTCAGCTTGGGCTGACTCGTTTATCTCGAAACTGCATTGCTTGTGTTAGGCGACGATAGTACTCGGAGTTTTTTGCACATATTCACTGAAAATTAAAAAAGGAATTGCGAAGATTGGTCCAGTAGGCGCCATTTTTTATGAAACTGTCAATATAATTTTTTTTGTACCCAAATACATTGCTTTGCTTGAAAGAGAAAATTCGATCCTTATCCCCAGAACAAAATGTTAAAGTAAGGCCTTTTTTGAGGGCTCCTGACTGGCCTAACCCTTCAAGGAAGTTTGTGGACGCAAATATTTTTGAAAAGGTTTGATTACTTTTGAATCAAAGTGTTGTAAAATTTAATTAAATAAAACACACGAGCTCAAGTATAAACAGAAAACTAGACAATACCGAGCTATAATTAGTTCCCAAAGCACCAAAACGTCAACACTAAAGAAGAATAAATCCAATATCTGAGTCAACTTACGCACTTTCGATATTTACACTCGTTTCGGATCCATTTTTGCGTGAGACCACGGATTTTTAGGTGTGTCTGTTTACATTTTTAGTAATACATGAAATGTCGCTAACCCAAAATACCCGAATTGTAAATAAACAAAACTGTGCGAAAAATCGCTGATGTCGCTTAAAAAAGAGCAAGTCATAGCGCACAGTGTTCACACACTCCGCTCGGGATTGTTTATTATCAGAGGAATTATCTCTTCAAAAAAATCATGAAGTGATAGTCGAACGATTATTCAAAGTGGTTTCTGCTCTTGGCACTGACAGCGCTGTTAATCTCTCTAAAATGCTCCGAGTGTAAAACAAATTTAAACACCAGATATAATTTGGCAGTTGTAAGTTGTTAAGAGACTCCAAAAGTACCTGCCGATGGTGAGTCAACGCGTTTAATGTTGCATTTATGTATCTATGTACAGTGGATCAAAGATGAACTCGTACAACAGAGCAAAATTTTTCTTAGCCTTTGTTTCATTACTTTTCAAATAATTTAAGAAAAGTTCAGGACCAATTTTCAATAGTTTATTTGATTAACATTTATTTAAGAACAGATAAGCTAAAGAAATTTAATTTTTAACAAAAACTTTTAATAATAAACAAATAAAAGGAGTAAATTCAATACCAAAGTCAAACTCGTACATTTGAAAAATTGTTCATCATTTTAATCTTATATAGTAATTAATACTTGGTATGCATTTACCTTTGCCTGTTCCAGTCTATTAAGTATATATTTTACGAGGTTTTCATAATAACTGGGCTCAATTTTTTCAGACTCCTTCAGTAATACTCTCCTTAAATCCTCATTAGAAATGCTGTGTTGGCGAACTTTTGCGTCAACATAACTCGATAAATTTTCAATGGTATTTATATACGGACTAATGCTGGTGTTTTCAAAACATATGGGGTATTATACAGCAGCCATGCCGCACGTTGTAAGCCCTATTAGGTGGTTATCCTAATATATAGGATATTTGGTACCCTAATGAAAGTACCAACTTTTCACTTGACAAAGGTACATTTAGCTTCAAAATATATACGTGGTGTGTTCAAAAAATAACCGGAATTTTCAATTCTTGAAAAAAATATATATATTCGCCATTAAAATAATCTCCATTCGATATTATGCACTTATGTCAGCGCATCTTCCAATCGTCGAAACACTTCTCAAACTCGATTTTTCGAACAGACTTTAGGTCTTTCAGCGATGCGCTTTTAATGTCATCTACACGTATACTTGTAAAACGACGGCCCTGTATTTGGAAATTTTTGGAAATAGGAAAAAATCACACGGAGCCATGTCTGGCGAATATGGAGGCTGGAGCATCGTTACATTATTGTTTTTGGCAGAGAATTCACGAACAAGCAACGAGGTGTGAGCAGAATTCGGGCGTTTTTTTCGGATTGTTTCACGCAAACGGCGTTGAGCTATACTCCATATTGACCGTTTGACTTTGAGGCAAGAATTCATGATGCACTATGCCATTAAACTCGAAGAGCATAGTCGAAGAACATTCCCGTTATTTTTGGAACAGACCACGTAAATACTCGTATATCTTTGAATCCATAATCCTTCAATAAAATGAATGGCAAGTCCAGCCGCCGAAAAAGTTCCCCACACATCGCCGCCGTGTTTCACATTTGGTTTTATGTATCTGGAATATAGTTCCCCATTTGATTTTCGCCACCCACAAGACTTGCCGTCAGACCCAGATATATTGAATTTGCCCTCGTCAGCAAGCATTACTTGTTTCCCTTATTAAACATTTTTTGAACGAAGCATTTTAGCGAATTCTGTTTATTTTAGCAAACTTTAGCAAAGTTTCTGATCGTTTGGGGGCATACTGTTTTCAAAGTTCATTTTCAGCGATTACAGTTAATTTTGGCGCACTTAAAAAGGGGTTCGTCTTACTTTTCCACACAAGGTAGCGCTCGCCCGATTATGTTACAATTTTGTTGTGTACCAATTTGAATAGTGGAATGGCTCCTATTTACCATTTTAGATATGTATCACAACTATTTCCCATCTTTGCAGTGCTTGAAAATCAATTGTCTGATTTCCGGGCTAGTTTGACCTCGTTACGTTCCTATATATTTTTTTTTATTCCATTTTGGGTAAAAATCTATTTACTTTCACAGAAACTTTTCACGGTTTAATTGTGCATATGATTCCCCGAAATATATAATATACATTAGCGAAGTTGGCTGCGATTGCTGTCAAAGGATTGTGTTTCCTCTTTAAACTGCATGAGTTTGGTTTCTGCATAGATGAATTTAATCCTTTTGTTTGTTTATTATTAAAGTTTTTGTTAAAACGTAAATTTCTTTAGCTTATCTGTTCTTAAGTAAATGTTAATCAAATAAACTAATAGAAATGATTCCTGAATTTTTCTTAAGTTATTAGAATTATTTGAAAGGGGTGTTTTAACTTTTATCCACTGTTATGTATGTATTTTTGCTACTGCAAACATTTAATTGCTCTCGTTATCTCGTTCTCTATTTGAACTGAGATGTGTAAAGAAGTTATATATTAACTAAAAAGACGTTTAAAGCGATATAGTACAAAGTCGGAAGCCAACCTGTACGGAGTAAAGTGCGAGCAGTTTACATATTTAGAACGAAATATTAATTTAAGCAAACAAAACAATGGTAGCGCGTCGAGAAAAAATGTGGTCAACCTCGCTGAACCTGCCTGCGCGACACTCGTTGACTTCACTCGAGCAGATTGTGTTCGAAGTTGGCACCGTAATGCCGTTAACGGCCGTTTCAACACCGGAAGTTACACCGTTACCGTTATTTCCAATAATCGAGTCTAAAATAGCAGAAGATTCAGCGGGCCCAAATGATAAGACTACTTCAAATAAATCGGTGGAAAAAAAGAAATTTACAGTAATTGAACCGGCAGTATTTCTGGTGTACGTTGCCACAGCATTGGCTGGTAAGACATTTGTTTCGAGTGTTCATTATAATTACTGGCATAAAAAGGAGTTATACCAATAATTTCATATTTTTCGAAAAGGTGTCGTTTTACAGAATCAACAACTCTATCAAACCTGTGTCACTGTCTACAATTATGATAAAGAACTATGTGAGCCACTGTTGGGTGTGATAGCCAAAAATGAGACATCAAAAGTGAGTACTTATTACACAAATTATTTTAATTACACGTAATTAAATAGATGTAATGATAATTGAAGTAATTGTTTGCTACAAAATTATTTATATAGAGCGAAAAGAAGTTTAGTGTGTGAATATAGAAGAGACAAACGTTCAAACTAACCGTGACACAATTACACTAAATGTCAATAGGAATCAAGTTAAGAAAAATTTTGCGTTGTATCGAAAAAAGAAGGAAATCCAACTAACAGTCGGACATTACATAAAAATTAAAAGCAAAATTCGCCAGAAGTTTTCGTCACTTCTTCGTTTACGTTTGAAAATCCATGGCGCCAAAATTTTGTAATAAACAAATTACTCTCTACAATTATTATATACAATATTACTTTGGCAAGTTTGAAAGTGACAAAATTAGTGCTAGTTGAATAAAAAAAATTCAAAAAAAATTTATTCAAAATTTATCTATGATTTTTGGAAAGTGATGCTTTTTCTGTAATATTGTAACTTTTAAGAGATTTTCAAATTCTGATGAAAAGAATACGTAATTTTTATTCGTTAAGAACTCACAGACTTAAGAACATCAAAATAAGAATATATAGGACTTTAATGCGAGTATTCTTCTAAGCGCATTTATATACCAATAGAAAATGGGTAGCAACTTTGAATCCATAGAGTTAAAAAAGTTGTCTTAAAAGCTTCGGTTAGTTCTCTAAGTAGGTTTAAAATTTGATGGGCACCTATAATTACTGTTTACCCATATTGTCATACAAATAGACTGCCTATCGCTATTCGGGTTACCGGCTTAAGCGATATTATGCGAAAATTTATATGTGACTTTAACTCTTCTAGTAATCCTCTTCATCCTGCTAGGCTTATATCCCCCTAGAACACACAAAAATATTTACTATAAACTCATCATGGATGAGAAAAGAAATATTAAAAAGCAAACAGTTCCAAATGTTTTTTTTACCGCGTTCTTTATGTACGATATACAAATATATAATATTCTAAATTTAAAGTTTCTATTTACATATTTCCTCAACAAACACATTTAGTCCGTTATTATGTTTGGTCGCATAGAAACAATTTTGCACGTTATAAGCTGAGATGACTTGAAAAAGTATAATAAAAAAAGAGGGTGTTACAAGTTACTGAAAATTTTGTCTGTATATTTTTATCAATGACAATTATTCTGATATTAGGGTGGTCACGTTATTTTACTAAATTATAATTTCGTCATAACCAATTGTACGCAAATAATTTCTTTCGATTTCCTGCAAAAATTTAAAATAAATGGAATTACACTATTCCTCAAAAATTTTTCTAAAAAATCACAATTTTTTTTTTGGTAAAAATACGATAATATTTTTCCCAATACAAACAAATTTAATTAAAATTATAAAATTTAAATTAATTAAACTAATTTTAGAAAAATACAATTTTTTAACATACAAATGTAAATATTTTTATTAATTTTTTATTTTTGTATATCAGTGTAAATCACCTAAATATCACCCGCTAGTTTCTGTTCCAATCTTCTGAATTAACACTTCAATGCAAAATACAATAACCAAATATAAATAATAAATGGTAAATTTTGTGATAACAGTGGTTATCGATTAACAGATGCGGCATCTAACATTTTTGTTTCTAATACACTGCCGACTCATTCAGATATGCCAGTTTGTGTGTGGATCCCCCATGACTAAATATTGAAACATTTACATATATGTTTTTATCATTTTATTTTTTGGGCGTGATTACTACTCAAAGTGCCGATTACCGCCTTACTCGCATTTATACCCTACTCAACGCAATTTTATTTTACTCAAGAATTTTTTTTCAGAATTGTTTTTCAATATTTTTTTTAAGAAGGGAGTGAAAAAGTTTAAAATAAAGAAATTCTTAATAAAAATATGGTGGCGAGTTATTCTGTGTTACTTTGTCAAGACAGTGAACTATGCTGAGAACCTAGCTACGACTAACCAGTTGGAACACGCAACGGTTATTGACAAGTTAACGTCAGCTTTGCTGGAAGAAGTGGTGAAAAATCAGACCAACAAAATAGCATGCCTAAGTCTCGGCTGCAGTGGCCATATGCCGAGAAGTGTGTCTAAAAACTGAATGCCACGAAAATTGCTAACTAATCAACAAATCAAATAAGCAACAAATTTTTAACACTAGAAACGTCACGAAATCTGAAAATAGTCAGAAAAATGTAAACTATAATTCTTATTTTCGACCAGTAAAGTGAAAATTTCAGATTTCAAAAAAAAAATATAATAAAAATTGGTATATGATGCCATAAACTAAAACAAATTGGACAAACTGTAGTCGACAAGATGAAGGAAATTTTGTGTATTTTTTGTTGACCATAACCTATCCGCCACATAAATTCCAAATGCGCGGTATTATTTTATTACTTGACGCCCCTTAACTTCACATCCATTTTGGGTATATATTTTTCTGTCTATTGCAAATTGATGGGTCACTCATTTACTAAGTGATAAGCTAAGTGATTTTCACAGCTCTTTCGTTTGTTGTTTACAAATCCAAAGACTCAGTAGATTTTCGAACGCGGTATAACCGCAACACAAAAGAAATCGCAAACCATATAATATAATATTGAAATTATTTTGTTTAGAAGTGATTTTCAACGTTTACTTTTTAAACTCACTGTGATCGAACCTACAATATAAACCTATAATAATTAAATTATAAATATGTCGCAAGGAAACGCGGAGAAAATTTTAGTTTTACCTACAAACGACGACATTTCTAATGGCGCACCACCCACACTTACGCCGCCAAAACCTCAAAAAAGTCGCACAATAATTGAACCAACAGTGTTTTTAATATACATGGCTTTAAATCTTTCAAGTAAGTTTTCTTGGTTAGAATTAAAAAAAAAAAGTAATTCACTCTGCGCATACGCAACTGTATAACTCCTAAAATAGGTACGGTGTTACAAAATCAGATACTTTATCAAACCTGTACAGCAGTCTACGAGTATAATGCGACTGTATGCCAGCCGATGTTGGGCATTGTGACGGATGCGAAGCAATCAGCGGTGAGTAAATCATTTAAAAATATTACTAAATTTTCTTTCTAAGGTTTCAACTAATTTTAATTAGGAAAAATTCATGCAAACTTCATGTTCGGCTCTAGAGTGGGTAATAAATAAACCTAATATTTTGTACGTAATTTCTCTTAATATAAAGGTTTGCTGATGAAGAAATATGCACAAGATAACTCATAAATTTGCCCCAGATTAGATTATTGCGTTTTTGGGCAGTTTAGTTTTAAATATTTACCGTTTGTTAATAACAGCAATGATGACCAACAATATATGATAACGACTGACGTCTGCCAAAAAAATATGAAGTCTTGATAACCCGGTAAAAAATACAAATTAATATGAGTAATTTTTATAATTAGGCAATTTCGGTATATTTATTTGTTTTAAACTGCTAACCAAACTACAACGAATAATCAAATAACTCGCTAACAAATAATAAAACAAGAAATACACTATAACTTCATTCATATCACAAAACCACCGAACCACGCTAAAGCGAATTTCACACATTCCTTGCATACAATATTCTGGATTAATACAAAGTTTACAAATAAGCCATATCGGAAATCAATATTATTCTTTTTTAAAAGCATACATTCTTTAAACAATATTTAGCTTACAAGAGAACTCCTTTTATGAGTAATCATATGATGGCTGCAATCAAATAATTATAGAAATCGATCCGTAAACGTGCCTGTCTCTCCATAGATAGATATATATAAATCTCCTGCTCGTCTGGTTAATTTAAAATGGATATCTGGGACAATGGGATAACTCAATAATACTAAAATAAATGGGTATTAGGAATTGGTTAACAAGAGCAATTCATCCCTTCAAATAACTCGAGGTTAAATACATATGTTTTGATATATACCAAGAGTCAAAAACTTTCCGATATAAACAATCAACCTAATCCTAATGTCAACATTTAGTGTAGAAAACCCCAGTCACATGCAAACCTGAATATCGGGAATATGAAGAAACAAGTGTTTGAGCCTTATTATTAAATACTATACATTGCTGTTAACAATTGACAATTGACGAAAGCTGGCGTTCCATCGTTTGTTTATGTATTTTGACCCATATTTGCTATAACCTTTTGATCCTGAACTTGAAAACCTTCGATCTTTGAACCCTGAAAACCTGGCAAAAAGTGTTGCATATTCCTTTAGAGGCCTACTATTAATTTTTTCTCCATAAGTCTGATAATCCAGTTGTCTTGATGGGGGTTAAGTAGAATAAATTTGACTTACCAATCAAAGGGTTTGCTAAACAGAGACGAGTACGATTGAAGTTAACTTCGTAACGACCTTAGTATGAACGAACAGACACCAACATCCAGCACTCTTTTTTTTTTTTGGTAAAAGAAAACTGTGTGATAGCTCGATCACTAATTGAGAGAATAAACCCAGCTAATACCCAAAAATTGACAAAAGATCACGTCCAACTTTCATAGAGCATAGATTTAAATTCTCAATTCACCATTTTATTTTGAGTTAACACAACTTAACGAAAGTAAGTCTCCATCTTGATATGTATTTATAAGATAGACACGTGTCTGGGTGATTTGGCTTCAAAATAAACGACAACAGGATGAAAATCTGGCATTACTCTTAAAAACATAAATGGCATGATTTATATATACTTGGTACATAGTCGGAGCCATTTTTACAAAATCTTATCAAATTTTACCAGTTTAGAGAAGAACCGCAAATATGATGATGTCATTTTGTTAGTGGCTGTGTATCAGCAGTCTAATTAAAAATCAAAAAATAATAATTTTTTTAATTATACAAAAAGGAGCAAAGGCTTTGTAATTATAATATTTTATTTTCTATTTTAAGGAAATTGAAACCAAAGTGCAACCGTATGCCGCCAACATTATTATGGCAAGTTCGGTGATTAACAGCGTCTTGCCTGCATTCCTTAGTTTATTTATTGGACCTTGGTCGGATAAGTTTGGACGCAGGCCGGTGCTTGTAGCAACCTTTTCAGGTAAACAATTTCTTTAATAATTAAAGAAAAGTAATTTAACAAAACTCCTTCGCCAAATAGCGGCCTTAATGGGACACTCTATAACAATGATTCTCGCAGCTTTATCAATGGCAACGTCTATGAATCCATGGATTTATATAATATCGAATATACCATTGGCTTTAACAGGTGGAACCTCCGCGTTGATAATAATGGTGTTTTGTCTCGTCTCCGACGTATCTGACGAGAGCGGTAAAGCGAGGCGGTAGGTGTAGGGTAAAATTAATTTCTCGTGGACTTGAATTTTAATATTTCCACCCCACACACACAGTATGTTCTTTGTGGATGGCGCTTTGGGCATTGGTACTATGGTTGGCAATGTGATCAGCAGTTATATACTGGCTGAAATCGGTACCATTGGTGTATTCGCAACTGCTGCTAGTATAGATTTGCTGGCGCTACTGTATTTGCTGTTCTTTGTGGGCGAAAGTTTAAAATTGAAACACGAACGAAAAGAGGTGAGTTTGCAAGTGTTTTGGCAAAGTTTTGAAAGTGGTGTTGAAATTTCATTTAATCTTTCATTAGTCAAAATTGCGAGAGTTCTTCAAATTCGACTTGATTAAGGACTTAGTAAGAAGTTGTCTAAAACCCAGGCCACACTATGATCGTGCCATTATTTGGTGCATAATGTTCACCTTAGTCACTACAAATTTTGTAATGCGTAAGTATGGATTATTTTAAACACCTTTCGCCTTTTGAAGTAAAACTTCTTTCGGCAGGGTAGCCAACTCGATCGAAATTATGTTGTGCAACGAAATTGCGTCAAGCAGTATATAAAGGGCGTCCTTAGTAAGGGATTGGGATATTTTTTAACCGTTCTGTAGTTCAAAACGAAATAGTTAGAATGTTGCCACCTCTGTGAAAATATTTATGTCAAAAAAGGTTAATGGGAAAGAGAAACATTATAATGTGAAACACTTTACGGAAGCTTACAGTTAAACTAATTTTTGAATAGAATAATTTTAATAGGGTTGCCACCTCTTTGAACTTTTTCAATTAATAAATATAAAAAAAGCAAACGAATTATTACCACATCGTGGCTATCAAACTGAAGAGTTTTAAATAGGCTTTGTTTGAGCATATTTTTGAGTAGAGTTGTCACCTATTTAGAAATTCAAAATTTAAATTTTAAATGCAACTTTGAAATATTATTATCAAAATATATAGTTTTAAAAAAGATTAATTTTGGAGAAATTTTTAAAAAGTTGCCATCTCTTCATAATTCTTTTTTTTTCAAATAAATTGATCAAATAAAATCAATATTGCAATATTAGTATTAAATAACGTAAGGCATTTGTGAAAGACTTGATTTGCATAGAAATTCTTTGAATAGTATAATATCTGTAGTTTAATTCATTCATTTTTCATAACAGAGGGTGAATCGAATGTATTTTATCTGTTTCTACGCAACAAATTCAATCTTACGCTGCAGGACTTCACCACCTACAATGCGATCAACATCTGTATTAAAATGATTGGCTGTGGTCTCATTTTGATATTATTACGAGTGGTGAGTTGATAAATTTAATACCCAATATTTTGTCCAAAAAAAAAATAATAATAATAAATAAAAGTAACAATTCAAATATCCTTCATAGCTATTCAAGGTCCCTCTTACATTTGTTGCCATGCTTGGCTTGTTGGGTGGCACCACCGACAGTTTAATACGCTCATTGGCGCAGGATTTTTGGCAAATGTACTTGGCCGCGATTTGTGGCTTCACGGGTGGAATTAACATTCCCATGTTGCAAGCGGTACTTGCGGGCTTAGTAGAAGCTACCGAAATCGGTGAGGCAGCGGATGAATAAATATTGGTGAAAAAAATAAATTACAGTTAAATAAACTTTTGTACTTTGTACTACAGGAAAAGTCTATGCTGTCATCTCTTCATTGCAAACACTTTCGCCACTTGCATCGGCACCAGTTTACACCAGCATTTACAAGGCAACACTGGAGTCATATCCTGGCACGTTTTTCTTTCTGAGCGCCGCACTTTATTTCATATGCCTTGTGTTTATCACGTAAGTGTTTTATTTAAAGAAAAACATTTTTTAGAAATACTAAAATTAATAATAAATTTGACTCTCAGCTCCTTGCTTATTATGCAACGAATTGGTGCGAAAGCAGCCAGACAACAGTCGGCGTCATAGAGAAATGTTTAGCAGAATTCGGTTATTTTAACAAACAAAATAGATATCAAAGCGAAAATTTCAAAAAAAATATTAATTTTTAACACTGACTAGTAATTACATATGAATAGTCATTAGTTAACTTTAGGCGTTGTCTGTGTTTCCTACACATAAATGCTTGCATTTACCTAAGTTTAATTGCTGTACATATGTATATTTAGCGTGAAAATTAGAGAACGTATTTTTATATATGTAAATATATAACGAACAAAACGAAAGTTAATTCTCAAAATTTTAAGTTGCATTTATTTTTGAAAACTTCGTAAGTGGAAATATTTCCAGATGTCTCATACTAACTTTATTGGAGATTTCCCACGTACTTTCAGAGATATCTATAGTTGGCGACAAACGTCTACGTACGGCCCATATTTCTGACTATATTTCTACGTATATAAACTTTAGTCGCTCAATGTATTTTGGTAACCAAGTGGACCGAAGTTGGTATGCCCGTTATATGAGAGCTAGGGGAAGACATGAATAGACTTCACGGTTACAATTTTAGCCAAGTTTTATCTTATAAAATCATATATGTTGATGAAAATCAAAATTGATTTATTATATACATACACACTGGTGAAGTAGGCGTGTTTACATGGAAATGGCAGCCGAAAAGTTTACATGGAATTATTTTCATCAATTACCTCGAAAATGGAAAGCAATCAGTAAACAATATTCCTGTGCGCTACTGGATCGATTGGAAGTCGGGGTCAAATTGTTAGGCCAAAGACTTTTCAGCCCATGTAGATGTTCTTCAATGTTATGCCTCAATTAGTTACTGAATTAAGCTCATAAAAGTGGATTTAACCTGGTTACAATATAAGAGTTTTAATCGTGCACCTAGTTTCATGAAAACATTTCAATTCTAACGCGAGTTATCAATTGCACTGATAGACGATCGAACACTTTATCAGATTAATTACTTCGCCTCTTGATTCAGAACATTCTCATATGTATTACCCTATATTCGATTATTTGTCTATTATGAAGTCTTACAAACAACCGTTAGATGAACAAAACTATGATTAAACTACACATAAACTTTACGTTTGTGTCGGATGCCGTATGGTTATAACTTGAAAAGAAAGCAATATTTATTTTATTTTCTGAAAGTTGTTACAAAAAGTTGGGCTGTAACCTTTGATTATTGCAGATTCCTCTCGAGACTTTCCAAACTGTTTGTATGCGAAGTTTCATTTTCAACTTTTTCTAATTCACGAAAACTCGTCTGATATACTCTTTTAGCTATCGCATTGAGTTATAGAAGTCCAAACATACTTTGGTAATAGCGCTAAGCACTGAAAAAGTCGGTAGCAGTGGCTTCAATAACTCATTTATTTTTGCCAAAAACCGAGCATAAATTCTATTTAAAATAAATATAAACAATCGCCAACTAAGTCGCGGATATTAATTGGTAATTATCGTAGATTTCTAGGGTGTTGAAGCCAATGAAAGCCAATGAAAGTTGAAGCCAATGAAAGGAATACACAGGCACATGAGTCCATTCAATGTTTCAAGGCGACTAGCAGAAATACTTTCGAGATTTTAATGAGACTAAGCAATCTGATGAGCATTCAAAACCACTCCACAATATCGAGAATACGTTTTCAATTAACAAAGTTCAGTACAACAATATTTTTCTTGACTATATACATGGCGACTGGATACGTGCACTATTGTCTGCTCTTCTTATTACTTAATTTCATTGAAAAACTTAATTGTTACAAAATCTCTGCAAAGTTATGATCGTTGCCAGAGTGCAAGTAAAGAATCTATTTATATTCTATTCAAATGATGGAATCTATGCATCAAAACCCAACTGACTACCGGAGTAGATAACCGCAATTCATGATATACAATTAATTAAGAGAATAATTCGTCTACGTTTTCTATTTGCTTTCATTTGCGACAGTTTAGAAATTTGTCATATCATTTAAAATATATTATACTGTGATGGCGACGAAAAAAGTTTTTACTTTAGTGAGAGTTCCTTCACAAAAATTAAAAAAAAAAACAAGGAATTTTATATTTGTGCAACACGTTGCGCGAGTATAGAAAGCGAGAGAAAGAGAGAGAAGCATTTTGATGGCATATAATTAATACATGCTGAAGCCTCAGATCTGAGAAAAGAAATGTAAAGTTGTCAATAAAAATTTACTTGAAGTATAAAAGGTATAGTGGTAAACAAATACAGTTATATCCGTTCAATATTATATTATATAATTCAATTGTTCGGAAAAAAGGAAATATAAAGAATACCTTGATTTTTATAGGTTGTTTCTGAGACTTATCGGTAATACAGTTAAATTTTTTCTTCACTCTTAATTATTCTCTCATATATCTGAAGTGAGAGGACAACTTTCATGTAAGTTTGCAAAGATTATTTAATATTCATTTCGCCATCACTGTATACAATACATATAAATTCATGCATAGTGCTTATCTTTGCCTTTTCTTTCATTATCCTTTTTATCTTTTATAATATGCCATATTCGCAATCATATAAAACAAATGTATGAAATAAATATGTAGACGATTAAATGCAGACTCACAAATTTCTTTGTTGCAGATTATATGCAAAGAAAAGTATACCACCTTCAAAAACGTTAATACCAAAATAAATTTTTAAATTTTATGAAAATTTTTCCGATGGAAATAGCTTTTAATGCATAGATTAAATTATATGTAAACGAGTGACAAAAGAACGATCAACTCAGATAAAATCCGAAGCTGTTTAACAATACTAGTAACGTTTTAGATATGAAACATATGCTCAAAATTTCTGTTGATATTTGCGATATTTTGTTATTTTAATTTTAGCGAGTATTCTTTTGTCGCTCTGACAGTGTCATTTGTGTTAAGCGAGACGAATCTGTACGTGTGGGGGGCACATTCAACTATTCATCTATATAATTTATAATAATATATTTAAAATATATATATTATAAAATTATATAAAAATGTTTATTATAAAATAAATATATACTATCAACAAAAAATAAACAAATAAGCTAAACTTTCGTAAAGGGTATTGGTATGGGTATTAGTAAAATTCGAATCCAAATCTTGAGAAATATATAACTCACTTAAATGTTGTCAGCATTTTTCTTCATTAAGAATTTTTTTTTATTTATTTATAAGAATTATTATTTCTTCATAAAGTTTCATTTCGGTTTCACTTTTGATTTTATCACTAGATACCGTTTTTGGGCATTGTAAATTTTTATGGTATTTGTTATGGTGAATGATAAGCAAAAAACAAAAATATTTATAGATGTGCATATGTATGTGTATGTGTGGCATCATTCCAATTTGCCATGATGATTTTCTTAAAGAAGAGACGAAAACCAAATAAAGGAAATATGCATTTTATTTATTTATAATTTTTTGTTTGTAATTTAGTAATTTGAAGGGTAATTTGTTTAATTCTTTATTACTTTTATTTATTTCTTTCATAAAAAATTTTGTAATATCTACCCAGTTTTTCAGAATAAATCATATTTTGCAATTTGAGTCTAAGATTTTAGTGAAGAATAATTTAAATATTAGAACAACTATTTAAAAAGTATGACTTTTAAAAAAAACATTTACTAGAAAGCTATTCCATAAAACTAGAAATGTAGAATTAATATTAACATTAATATTATAGAAATAATGACAGCTGTTTTCGAAAGTACCCGAAAAGTATACGAATATACCCGACAAATTTAGAGGAATATTATAGTAAAAAATATTATGGTAAACTTTGAAACAGAGGACTAAGTGGTGTGAATTCGGGCGGTAAGAAACCCTTTCTAACCAATAGGCGTTTCACTTTTAAGTTGAGTTCTTCGGAAAAATTACACAAATTGTAAATAAACACAAGTGTAAGCTTTAGAGCAAAATGAATCCCTCGACTCGAAAACTGATATATGCCCCAACAATCCATTAGAATATTATTAATTTATGAAGTGTTAGCAAAATTTTTGTGTAGACCGGGTAATTAAAATACCACCGCACTTAAGTATGCAAAAAATAAAAGAGGATTGGGTTTAACCCTTCTATGTGTTTCGTTTTTTTTTTGCACTGTAATACTTAAAGAAAATGCCCACCTCTATTTCAATTCGAGTTTTCGACCGGGAAGGGTTGCTCACGGAAATAACTGTTAAATGAAAAACGCGTATAATATACTCAGCTCAAAATGTTGCGATTTGGTTATATAAACTCATACCTCAGAAGAACATGCGCCTTTTTCATACTACCATAAAGATCTTATCGCCTATAATTACGATTGATTAACAGTTAAGATATTCTTAGCTTTCTTGTCGAATAACTTGGAGTTGAAAACTGTACAAGTAACATTTAATTAATCATTGTGTTTTGATATGTCATCGGACGCATAGGTACACCGGTGCATGGTATCAAAAACCAATCGCCTATTTAACAAATAAAAAGTAACCGATTTTGTGAAAAAATTATAAATACATTTAAAAAAGTCTAATAATAAAGGTGGAAAATAAATTTCAGTGAAATAAAAAGTAAAACTAAAAGTCCACAACGTTAATTAATCTGAAGCCCAAACCTAACTAATATAATATACCCAATGGTAGACAATAAAGAAAAAAATATACTCGACACATTCGAGGGCATTGGGATGTCTATCGAACAACTCGCGTTTGACACTGAGGGAAATTGCATACCGCCAGCGTACATGCCGACCACTATCCCAAACGAGAAGGAGCATATAGATGAATCCTCACCGGAAGACCCGCTTAAACCGCAAGCGAAGCCGAAATTACGTAGGCGCATTATGTCCTTAGAATTGCCGGTATTTCTGATATTTCTTGCGCTTATGTTATCGGGTCCAGTTATGTTGAATCAAGAACTTTATCAAACTTGCGTTGCCGTCTATCACTACAATGAGACAGACTGTGAACCACTGCGCGGTATTATACCCAAAACTGAGGAGGCAAAGGTATGAAAGGTTCGAAGAATTATAACGGTAGTGAAGAGAAATGTTGGGAAAAAAATATAGTGTTGCTTGATTTTTGGCAATATCGGTTTTAATTCGATTATGTCGAATGACTTTAACAGGAATTGTCCAGGGACAACCCATTATCTTGCTAGTGACTCGAATGTTTTGAATCCACGGTCAATTTGGTGGCGCTCAGATATCAAATCAATAGTCTGTAACTGCGGCCTTTAATTGTTATTAAAGCATTCTTATCGATCAATTGGTTATAAAAATTTATGCCTTTTGTTAGCTTATCGAAATAACCTATTATAAAATGACTTTTTTGTGATACCATGAATGCACATGTGTTCCTTTTTTTTTTTCAAATACACCTACTGGTTAACAGAGACTTCAGTAAGAGGGTGGGGAGAGGTTTCAACGCTTCTATAGATCTGTATTATCGACTGAGTCAAATCTTTTCAAGTTTCTGGTATCCATTTTAATAGCTATTATTGAAGAGAGGCTTTTTGTTAGATTTTTCAGACATGTTTTTTCATATCAGAACCACATTCATTAAACTGCAAAACATGATAAGAATGGTCGTTTTTAGCCCCCTAACACAATGCTTGCTACGGCTATGCCTGTCCAGCCTTGAAAGCGAGAGCTTCAGTAAATTGAAGAAAAAAGCAAATTTGGTTTCCTAACTAATAAAATTCACATCAGTTCAAATCAGATCCCTCGAAATTGAGAAAAAGTAATATATTAATTAAAAAATTTAGTTTAATGAAGAGAATTCCTATTATAAATATATGCGAGAGTTGAAAGAGATTTCAAAAGCATCTTAAAGATCTCTCATCCACTCTACGTTAAAGCTAAAATGTCCCTTAATGAGATCTAGAATGTTCTGAATAGAATAAAAGAATAATTTCTTCTCTAGCGAATAAATAATAATTTAATCTGCTCTGTTAGCTACATCAATTAGATACCACAAAAAGATTTTGGTATGATAAAGGCAACAACTTTAGCTTTGAAAATCTGTTTTCAGAATGCTTCAGAATTATTTGGTTATTCTAGAGCTTAAGTCTGAAATACAATGATCTACAACCGTTTCAGGTTCGGTATACGGAATGACTATACTTCGGTATAGTCATTGTAATCGATAAAAATATTAGACTTTTGGAACTGAAAATGGAAAATTAGTCAAGAACCACGCCAACTCCTTATTCCCATCCCAAATCCTTATTCAGATCCAGCTCTTATTCATATTTCGAGCATGTATGAATTTCAATTTCCAATATACATATTAAAAGAAAGGGCGACATGAAAATTATTGGATAATTAGAAATTTGACACCTACAATCTCACAGGGGATAAGCCGAGTAAATTGAATTATAATATATAATTTCAAGTAGAAAAAATATAATAGTTTTTAGATGAGATCATCTATTAAACACTCGCACTTGATGCATAACGGTAACTTTGAAAAATAAAATTTGTGATTTCAAAAATCAAAAAATTCAGAACTTTCAAATAACCAAGGAATACGATACCAAAGATATAACAATGGAACAACAACAACATTTTAAAAGTTCAAAAATGAAAATTTCCAAGGTCTTATCTTATTTAATTTCTAGGCGATCGAAAATCACATTCAGCCTTACGTTGCCCGAATAACAATGACATACTCTATGTTACATAATGTATGGCCCGGTATACTTGTTTTATTTGTGGGACCGTGGTCGGATAAATTTGGTCGACGTCCAGTGCTGTTGGTGAGCTTTACAGGTATGTGGTACATCTGGCTCAAGTTTATGCCTAATTGTTCAACATTTTTTACGTTCCCTTCTATAGCCTATTTCATTGGTCACATTTTAACCGCAATGTTAGTAAGTTTCTCCAAAGAGCTAGCTTTGAACCCCTGGTTCTACTTGTTAGGCGGCCTACCAGCCACAATTGTGGGTGGTGGTTGTGCTATGACAACTGTAGTCTTCTGCTATATATCTGACGTTTCTGATGTGGATAGCAAACCAAAGCGGTAAGTGATTAAAACTCCATTGAGATCTTCCATTTCAAGACGTTTATAATATTTATACCCTTTTCAGTATGTTCTTTGTTGACATGGCTATGGGTTTGGGCGTGGTACTCGGCAATGTATTGAGCAGCTATTTGTTACGTTACACCAGTGTCACTACGGTGTGTGCCACATCTGCCACGCTCGTGCTGTTAGGTTTGATATATATTTTCTTTTTCATCGGCGAGAGTTTGGACGTAAAGGAAACCACGCTATCGGTAAGAGAGACATCTTCTGAAGTACTGTTCTGAAGTACAGTTTTCACATATTATTATTATTATTGTGTGTGTATTTGTTCTTTAATTTAATTTAGCATAAGGCTAAAAGCTTCTTTGATTTCGGACTGATAAAAGATCTCGTGAAGACTTGTATGGCAAAACGTCCAAATTATGGCAGAGCTATTATTGGTTGTACGGTATCCATTTTAGTGGTAACGAGCTTTGTATTACGTGAGTTTGAAACGGAAACGGATTTTTTTATTCTATTAATTTTAAAAATTAAAAAATTATTTTACAGACGGTGAACATGGTGTTTTCTATTTGTTTTTGCGCAATAAATTCAACGTTACCTTACAGCAGTTCACCTACTATACCGCCACTGTAATAACAATAAAAATGGTGGGATGTGCGCTTGCCTTCGCAGTGTTCAGAAAGGTATTAAAATGAAGTGTTAATCGTTAACCGTAAACACTTTTTTATTAATTTCATTTCAGCTTTTCAAACTATCATTCGCCGTCATCGCCATGATGGGTTTAGCCGGTTGTGTACTAGACCATTTTGGGCGTGCTTTAGCACAAAGTTTCTGGCAGATGTATATGGCTTCCTCTTTCGGACTTATGTCAGGCATAACGGGGCCCATGCTGCAAGCTATCGTCTCACTAGCAGTGCCCTCAAATGAACTCGGTAATAAAAGTGCTTTTAAAACTAACTGAACTTCTTCACTAATGACGTATATTTTTGTAGGTAAAGTCTACTCACTAGTATCATGTGCTCAGACTCTATCACCATTAATTGCGGCACCATTGTACACTTACGTCTACAACCGGACATTGAATTTTTATCCTGGATTATTTAATTTCATTAGCGCTGGACTATATGTGGAGAGTTTCTGTGTTATGATGTAAGTTAATAATATATTGATATATACTTGATCCACTCCTTTGACCGGTATGGCAATGACCTGATTGCAAAGTCTAAAAATTAAAATTGATAGCGCCGGAAACGGTAGACCTGAGTTCGACCTTTGGGTCAAAAGGCATTAAAAAGTTCGGTGTGCAAAGAAATCCTCTGAGCGTATTTCCGCCATGAAAACAGCTTCTCATATAGTCTAGTATCCCTCAGCAGTAGCATTAAATCTTAATCCACACACTCTCCCTATTGTGCATTTAGTTCCCAAAAATCTCCTTTTACGATAAAATGGAGTTAGTTTAGATGTTAATGGCCTCAGTTCAACATAATCACCATAAATAATATATAAGGACTGCGTCTTATGAACACCGTCCTGCCTATCCAATTTCGTACAACTTTCCAGCATAGTCGACATTATCTCACCAATAACACCCCGATAGTTGGTCGACAACTTTTCGGTGGTTGCTAGTTACTAGTTTATCAACAGAGACCATTGACTTGCCTGCCCAACAAAAATTTTCTTAACAGAGTCAAATCGCACGATCTAGATGGCCAATTAATAAGACAATAAGCCAAAAATTATGAAAACCCAATGAATTGATGTTTTGACAACTCGCACAAATTCTAGACCACTTGAGAAACACTTTATGTAGACTCTCAAAAGTTAGCAAGCAAGAAAAAATTCGACCAGAACCTTATTCCGGCCTTTATTGTTATATTGTAATTCTTCCACATAATAATTTCTCTTCAACAGTTTGATAAACATTTTCGAGCGACGAGTTGTTAAGAAAGTAAAGGAATCTGAAACAGACAATGGAGAAAAGGAAAAATCGCAAACTGAAAGCAATTCATAGACTCAAGGCAAAGAAAATTTAGAACCTAAGGTCAGATATATTATACATACATATTTAAGTACATATGTACAGGTATTCATTCCCTCATTTATTAAACAAGAATATATTTATTAGTGGATATAGTCTTCTTAGAGTATATCTTGTTAGAGTATATTCTATTAACTTAATTTCTAAAGCAGGTTCATTTATATATATAATTAAAGTTTTTAAATAGGAATAATATTTACATTGAAATTATGTATATAGATAAGTACTTATATTATTTTATAAATATGCTAGTTTATATTACTTAATATAAATAAATACAAACACATAATAGAGTTGGTAGGTCAATGTTTTGTTTTTAGAAATTATGATGCAATTATATAAGAATTTTGTGTGTTTATTTTTATCTAAAGCTTCCACTAGGTAGCGCTGTGGCTAAATTGTTTCTATTCTTCTAATTGTTTCCAGATTTCTCAATATATAATATTTTATTTACTGCTTTTGGGGTTGGTACTCCATATATAACAATTCTAGTTGTGGCAATGAAATTTGCAGCCCCAAAGACTACAATTCAGCTTTTTAACTATTTTATTAATGATAATTCTTTTGCCTGATTGTGCTTTCATACTATAAGTTTTATAAGTGTAAATCAGACCCACTTTGGGAAAGATGAGATTATTTAAGGATTAATAATATCTATTCCCCATAAAACATATCTTTCGTACGAAAATACTCCCTTTTTAAAAAAAAATAAAGAATAGCAAAAAATACTGTAACACGTTGTCACCTTGAGTAATTTTTAATTAAAATTTTATCACCTAAATAATTTTAAAAAATATCAAAAATTAGAACACCTCAAGATTGCTGCACTGTGTAATAATAATGTTGGTCATTATAAGGTATGAACAGACTTTAGCACTTCTGACTAGTGGATAAGCAGTTATTAAACTCAATAAACCTGCATTCCTTATTTATATTTTAAAATAAAAAAATATGTATTAACAAACAAAACTCACTTTTAACAAACAAAAAAAAAAAAACAAAAAAAAAAAACAAAAAAAAACACAAAAAAACACAAAAACAAAAATAACAAATAAAAAAATATATATAAAATAAAAAGCAACGCTATTATTATATTCCTAAAACAGTCGCCACACAATAACGAAAATCATCCACCAGGGTATAAATTAAGAGAAGTGTGGAGATTTCCGGAAACAGCTTACTCTTACTCAGCACTTTTTATTAATTTCTCTTAAATTGTCATCCTTTATCAGTGATAATAATTTTTATGAAGTTGATAAGTGGGTAACTATTTATATTTTTGATCTTATTAACAAAAAATGAAGAAAAAACAAAGTGATTTAAGTGAAAGTGAAATAAGTCAAAAGAGAGAATGAAAATGATTAAACGAATATTAGCAATATTAAGATTTCATAAAAACCTCAAAATATGTGAAATTATTAGCTTTTTATGCACCTCAAAAGCAAAACTGAGCTAGTTCTTCGGGAACACAGGAAATTTATTCGGCGTCATACGTTTTTATGATATAAATCTTTCAAACAAAGCATGTCTCAAAAAAAAAATATTGTTGAGTAATTCAAAAACTAGGGTCGGATTGGTTTCAAAGGTCTTTGTTAATAATGAATTCGTCCACCATTTCCGTCAAACTCATGCGGGAAATATTTCCTACATAATAAAATTCCGATAAGTGGCGTCAAAATCGTTTTATGACCGTATTTGACTATGTTTGAGGTATTCACTGTTCGCAGAACACGAACTCGCAGAATGAGTGAACATAAATATTGTCGATTTGGAAGTTAAGATGAGGGCTTTCTGTGAATATTATTAATATAATTATATTCGTACAAAAATTTCACAGTCCAATTCATTAAGAATAGAGATCTAATGAGACAACAACAATCGTTCGCTCATATCGAATATACCAAACTAATATATATTCAAAAATATCCAGTAGAGGTAAATATTAAAATAGTGCAGCTTACACTGTCATACAATTGTAGAATAATTAATTTGTGGCCGAGATTCTCAATCGTAATACTTCTTTGGACAATATACATATACAATATAAACAAACAACGTAATTTGAAGCAAAAATAGCTATATTTTTCCTAACCCACTCCTTAACTCCTAAGATATAAACACTAAACTGCATCACATAACACGTGCATTACGAGGTCATGGCAATCAAATATATGTTAAAAACATCGATCAAGTTTACCATTTGATTTCAAAAATTTGCAAACGAGATAAAAACAGCTTAAGGCAGGCAAGAATCATTTCTTCGAAACGGCGAAAAAACAGATTAGAAGCGGAAATGTGATAGGTTATTACTCTTGCGGCATCCTAAGCTCTATAAAGTAAAAGAAAATTATTATTGTCTAGTTATTTATTTTCAGAATGTAAGTCTTATAATGCGGACATGTTAACTGTTTTATCAAATCGTATTGGAGATGTTGCTTTTTATTCGATATTGCCTGAATATTAAATTATTTGATCTGAAATTATATTTTTTATCTGGAAGGAATATCTATCCTTATCTATCTATAAGGAATAGTGTAAAGATAGAATTGTTGGTGATTTAATTATATTAGTTGCCAAACCAAAAATATTTATTGAAAAAAGAAATTATTATAAGAAGAGTAAATAAATCATACAATGATGTTGTTGGGAAGTGGTTAGACCCCCGAAGTTATAACTTTATATCGAAACAACCTTTAGAATATCCTGCACGTTTTTTATTATAATTTAGACAATATTATATACATCGTGTATGTATATATTTGATCATATTTTCAGTTGAGAGCGATGAGGAATGATTAACAAAATTCGCAACACAAGCTGCTGTGTTTATCGCACTTTAGATCACACCTTATCACACTTAAGATTCAGATTAAGGCCTAGCTATATTTAAACAGAGATAATATCGCCCATCAGTCGCGCCATTGCGTGAGAACTAAGATAAGTTCCGCCTCGCATAACTCGACGGTGAAAAGCTGAAAAGCAAGACTTCAGCGCTCAGTAGATTTGCATATGCTTTCGGTCGTAAAGGTCTACACGCGGAGCTCGAAATTTTCTTCGAAAAATAACTTAACTTAATTAAATAAGAATCAAATATACATGAGAGCAATGCAAAAATTTGCTTTCAAATTAGACCATCGCAATTAAGACCAACTTTTTGAAAAAGTATTTAAAAACTACAACACTTTTAAGTTAGTGAATCAACTCTTACATCTGCGTTCCAAAAATGGTTATTCAAACAATGACAGAGCAAAAGGAGAGAAGCATACTCGACACACCCGAAGGCATTGGCATGTCTTTCGAGCAAATGACGTTCGATACTGAGGGCAATTGCTTGCCACCGGCATATTTGCCTACCACAACACCAAACGAAAAAGAGTATGAAGATGAACCATCTCCGGAAGACCCGCTTAAGCCAGAGTCAAAGCCTAAAGTGCGTAGGCACCTTATGTCCTTGGAATTGCCCGTGTTTCTAATGTTTATAGCTCTAATGTTAGCCAGTTCTGTGATGTTGAACCAAGAACTTTACCAAACTTGCGTTGCCGTCTACAACTACAATGAGACGGAGTGTGAACCACTGCGCGGTATTATACCCAAGACGCCGGAGGCAAAGGTAAGGTGTTTTTTAAATGCTTAATAATATATAGTGGTATATTTTCCGCCCTATATAAAATAAAAAAGGAACCGATATATATTTGTCGTCTGCTTAATGTTCCCATTTAATTGTCTTTAAAATAATCTCCTCATAAATCATAGAAACATTTGTATTTGTATAAGCTCGTATGATGGAAATATGAAAGCACGGGTGGCACGGGTGGTTGAACTTATTGTCATCTCGTGGAGCGGTTAAATTACTTCTTAAATAAATATTTGAATAACCAACCGCAATCCGTGCGATTTTTCGTAGTCGTACAAGAGTAAAATTGGAAAAAGCTGAGGTGAATGAAGCAAGAACGTCCACAAAAACACGAGTCGCAATTGCTCACCCATTCATCATATTCATGTTAATCGCCGAATATTTTAACCCAGGACCGGGCGTGTGGTAATTTATGATATTAAATGTAAACAAATAGAAATTTAGTTGCCGATTTGTACTGTTTATTCAAGAGGACCAAAAAGATATTTGAAGAATGCCGCGGAGTTATATAGACTCGACTGCTTTGGGAACGGGTTAGGAAGGTGCTGAATAGACTTAACTGTCTCTACGATTTAGGTGGTGCATAGGTGCTTAAACCAGATTTTATAACGCAAGCTTAATGATATAAGCATTTATAATACACTCGAACTTCTGTAGGAGTAAATCGATGTGATTTAGTAGTAGCTAACCGGACTTATAATTTCGTGAAGTTAAAAAAAAAAACATAGTCAATAACACAGTATAACACATACTTTTAGGTGTGGATCAAATTAGGGAGAATTTGTTAACCGTACCAAATACTAGAGTAAATTGGGAGAGAAATGGATATCCTCCATATCATATAGTCAGATTATGCCAAATATCACCGTTCAATTTATTAAGATATATCTCTCCTTTTACCCGATCTGTGCGATACAAAGTCAAGTCTAGTTGGCAAACGGGGATAGGGAACCTATTGACGGATTTTTAACGCTAAACCAAATTGTACTCAAGAAAACAAGTCGATCTTGAACAATTTTATGTACAATAGTTTTAATACTTTTTACTTTAAAAATTACTTTTAATCGTTTTAAAATAAACCGTCGTTAGGAGGTGGATGTGGTCGACTTGACATTCGCACTAGAACTTCGTTGCCCAAGGTAAAATATAGCTTCTTCGGATATTTTTATTTTACTTAATTTTATCTAAAGCAAAAAATTGGTTAGTAGGTAAGAGATTTACGAACAATGAAGTGGTCTCAGGTGTGGTGGTCTCATAATGTTATTATAATGTTGTTATAGTGTTTAGAAAGTATTCAAACTAATTTATTTTATTTTACTTTGTTGTGATTTTTCGGAAATTTTTTAGGCAATTGAGAATCGTCTTCAACCGTATGTTGCTCGAATTACCATGACAAATTCTATTTTACATAACGTATGGCCGGGACTACTGGTGCTATTCGTGGGACCATGGTCTGATAAATTTGGACGTCGACCAGTACTACTCGCAACTTTTGGAGGTACGTAAAAATCCTGATCTCTACGTAATACTTATTTCCTTACTGATTACACACTTACTCACACCACACAGCCTACTTCATTGGTTACGTTATATCGGCAATATTGGTATACTTTTCGAAAATACTGTCAATTAACCCGTGGTTCTATCTATTGGGTGGCATACCATCCACCATTGTCGGTGGCAATTGCACAATGATGACTATCGTCTTTTGCTATATATCTGATATCTCCGATGTGGATAGTAAAGCAAAACGGTAAGTGCGATAGAGGAAGATTGTGGAAAAAAGTAATAATCTGTTTTTGATTTGTTTTTTGTTTTCAGTATGTTCTATGTGGATATGGTTATGGGCTTGGGTGTAGTGCTCGGCAATATAATTAGTAGTTATTTGTTGCGCCTCACAAATGTCGCCACAGTTTGTGCCACATGTAGTACGCTGGTGTTCATCGCCTTGATGTATGTCATTATTTTCATTGATGAAAGTTTGGATGTTGAGAAGACCACATTGTCGGTATGTGAACATCTGACCTACAGTCTTATACGAGTACATAGTTCTCGATGACTTTATGTTTTTTTTTATATTTAATTTCAGCATAAAGCTAAGCGCTTCTTTGATGTGCGTTTAATCAAGGATCTCGTTAAGACCTGTGTGGCACGTCGTCCAAATTATGGACGCGCTATTATTGGTTGCACAATATCGATTCAGATGGTATCCAATTTCGTAGTGCGTAAGTATCAAACATGGGTGCCTAGTTTAGAAAGGGTTTGAATTAAAATTTTTGGAATTCTACAGACGGTGAATATGGTGTTTTCTATCTATTCTTGCGCACCAAATTCAATGCCACATTACAACAGTTTACCTACTATAATGCCATTGTAATAACAATAAAGATGATAGGATGTGGCTTAGCTTTCACAGTGTTCAGAAAGGTATATAAATGAAGTTTTATATGTCAACATTAGATTTTTATTTCTTTTGATTTCTTTTAATTTTTTATTAATTCCTTTTTATATCTGATTACAGATTTTCAAACTCCCCTTTGCCGCCATCGCTATGATGGGTTTGGTTGGCTGTATTCTAGATCATTTAGGTCGTGCTTTAGCGCAAAATTTCTGGCAGATGTATATGGCCTCGTTCTTTGGTCTCATGTCAGGCATAACGGGACCTATGTTGCAAGCGATCGTTGCACTTGCCGTGCCATCAAGTGAACTTGGCAAAGTCTATTCGTTAGCATCATGCTTCAAGACGCTCTCACCATTATTTGCTGCGCCCTTGTACACATACGTCTACAATCGTACGCTGACGTTTCATCCCGGATTATTTAATTTCATTAGCACAGGACTATTTGTGGAGTGTTTCTTAGTAATGATGTGAGTAAGAAAGCTTAAATATTGCTTAAAATTTTTAAATTACTACAAAGCTCCATTCTTATGTAATCGAATATCTTTTTAAATCCTTCCAACCAAGTTTCTGTTCTCATAAAGCCAAATTGATATTGTTGCCTTTCATTTCATACACTTTCCACCATGTGGTTAGGTTATTTTTTTCAAATCGATTACACAATAATGAAGCTATTATTATTATAACTCTATGTAACTCAGCTGTTCAACCAATTTGGTATTATTCTAATTTTAATTTTTCTCCTAAAATAGTGTGGTAAATATTTATGAACGACGAGTTGCTGCCAGAAAGAGCAAACCAGTTGCTGAAAATGGAGAAGTGGAAAAACCTCAAACAGAAAAACCTCCGGCAGATTTTAAAAAATAAAAATATTAACTTATGTTAAGTTGTTATTACAAAAACAATAATAATTTAGTAGCAATACGAGATATTATCGTTGTTATGATATACCTGTTAACACCGCACTTTTATAATATAAATACGATAAGATAGCTTTAAAGAAAGTATATAAGTTCTCCATTTCAAAATGTTATGCTTCACGCTAAATTTTATACAAGGACATTTGAACGGAGGGGTTGCTTTAGCTAGACGAAATTGATCGATTTAATATATCTTTGGTCCCTTTTGTATTAGAATAATTAACATATTGATAGATATGTGCGGTATAAAGTCAATTTAAAGATTCGAAAATCATTATATTGGGTATACGAGGGCTAGGACATTTGTTGCATCAGAGTTTGTACATATGAGCAGGTATTACTTTTACAAAATTTTGTTTTGATACCACATGAGTTATCGATTATAAAGTAAAAGCAGGCGGCAGGCAATTTGAAATAACTTTCTATGGGAATAGAAGGTGATTGTAGTTCAATTTCAGCCACATTCACACTGCTTCAAAACGATTTATATCAAAATCTTAGTGGCGGGTTCAAACCCACTAAGTTCTTAGGGAGATATTAAAATTTCTCTAAAAGTAGGCGGTGCTACGCTCGTTGTACTGCATTTTATCAGAGTATATAAACTTTTTTTTTATAGAGTTCATAATAATAGTAGCATACCACGAGTGTTTCATTTTCTAAAACATAATAATTTGTTTTCACTTTATATGGGAAAACTATACATCTGTGATTAAATCTATGTCATCAATTGTCTCAAAATATTATCAAAATATGTCACTCAAAGTGATATAGATATACGATACGATAAACTTACGATAAAGTACGGAACAGTTAGCGAGGCGACAATAAAAAAACAGATCTAGAAAAGCAAAAAAAAAATTTAGTTACTCGTACAAACACAAACTATAAGAAGACGTTCAATATAATCTGCTTTCCCGGGTCGAAGCCCCCGGAAAAGAGCAATAACCATTACATTAAAAATTATATTCGAAATTGAATAGAATTCGCTAGATAACATGTTGATTGGTCTATTATGATATGTATTAATAATATGCTGTAGAGCAACGAAAATAAAATGATCGAAAATAATAAGTCCCAGTGTGTGCAATCATAGTTTCACAAAATGTAATGGAGTGGTTGTTACAATCGTTAGTACAAAATCCCATTGAAATCTCTCGGGGAAGATATACCAAATGGACATAACCCTAGAAACAGTACAGAACTTTGGAACAGCTTATGCGAAGCTTGATATTCGATTCCTCGAAATGCAGATCTGTTTAAGTGAGATATGCTATAGAAGTTATTGCAAGTTTTTCAATTTGGAATAAATATGATAAATAAAAAGAGGTTACACTAACTGGCCACCTCGTAGCTTAGATTCTTCTCTCTTGTTAATAAATAAACAAATTTACTTTAAAGGTAGAACGTTTCTGAAACTACTTGTACAATTAATTGAAAAGTACTGTACTTTTTTATTTGACCAACGAAAGCAATCATATCAAGAATCTACATAGCCTGATATATTCCGACTTTATAGCCTGTTGTTGTGGTCTTATCGTTCGATTGTACAACTATCATTGTAAATTTATATGTTTTGCACATTTGAAAACACATTTATTTGAAAACTTTTGAGCGATAACTTTGTTAGAAGGAAATGCCTCAGTGTTGTGTGAGAAATAATTGTTGATAGGATAAACAAATCAAAAATTAATCTAAATAACTAAAAACAGTGTGTAAATGTGTGTGTTTCTTCAAAAATTGGTACAAAAACAGTGCAATTAAATGATTTAAACGGCAAAGTACAATAACTATTAAATATGCTTCGTACCGTATAAATTGCAATAAATAATATGTCATCGTATACGCATGACAGAATTAATATAGCTCTAGTTCTAGTGTAAAAATTGGGAGATGCAGCAACCCTCACTAAAAATATTACACACGGGACCATAATGTGGTTTACCACCAAAAATGTATTAAAACCGTTTACACATTCTTTTAACACTCATATAGCAGATATATATAGCTAACTCTACCCTTCTAGTTGCTACATATATATAGGTGCACAGCTTCCCCGAGCCCTCAATTTAATTATTTCTTTTATTTCGTTAGTTTATACCTTCCTTGACCTCCATTGATCTCCAATAGCTGGATGCTATTTAAATAAAAATTTCTGACATTAATCACTCTATTTTAAGGGATTTGCCAGTCTACGATTTTCAAAAAATCAATTTTTTCGCAAAAAGTACACTTTAGGGTCCTAAAATATTATTATTGTGGTAGAATAAATCCTCAAATCAGCTTCAGCACGTAAAACTTTATATGCTGAAAGAGAAAAATTCGATTCCTATTTCCTTACTCCCAGAATAAAAATTGTTAAAAGCTAATGTGATGCCAAAAAAGTACCCACTCGATCAAGAATTTCGCCTAGTAACTGGCATATATTTTATAGCCAATATTTTTTTAAAATGGTTTTGCAGAATTGTCTAAATATTTCACACACTTGTAACTCTTACAAACTAATGGAGTAACTTTAAGAGTTTCAATTAAATAAACAGTGGGTTTTCTCTTCTTTTTCTCTCATACATCATTCTAAATTACTTTACACAATATAGTGTGAATATTCTAAATTGAATAATCAAAATTAAAACAAAAAAGTTCCAGCGTCAATTCCCGATTATGCCCAGTCTTACGCTAAAGCATAAGTAAAGTTCACAAATTTTTTATATACATTGCCATTAATTTGACTATCAAATTAAAGGTAATTACGTTTAGAAAATAATTTAATGACATTTAAAAACGTTGGCCGGTTGGCTGAATTGACTTAGGGAAAATACATTCGGAAGAGCCTTTTAGATCATATCAAGTATTGCGAGACGATTACATAGTGTATTTGGCTAAAACAAATTTATGTTATAGAATTTCACAAATTAGCGGGTTTTTGTACTTCTACCGCCATAATCATCGGCACGAATTGAACTCAAGTTCTGCTTAGCAATAATGACAACTTTTTAGTCATATTTCAGGGTATTTACCAAGATTTGTTGAAATTAGTCCAATCTTGATTTAGCATTTCCACACTGTTAACATGATTCATAAAAAAACTGAAAAAAAGGCGAAATATGAGGCAAAATAAAACTTTAGCTATATACAGTTTGGTTTGTGACAATAGCAGTGCTATTTGGGATATGCTTTATTACAAAAACATCGATATATTTTCAAAATATTTTCAAGCTAAAATTGTCTTTTTCAACGTAACATAACGGTAGAGGGAATTAATTCAGATTCAGTCAAGGCTTCTTGAGTTGATCATAATAATGGCAGTGCTTTCTTTAACTATTCATTGAAAAATTTAATATATAACTCAGGCTTTCAGCCCATATAAGATAACAAAAGAATTTGGAAATACATCAGAAAAATGTTGTCGAAAATAATAGACAAACAAATAAGTTGACTAAAAAATTATTGAATTAGTTAGTAGGCTCCCCAGATCATTGCTTTCAGAATATTAAGGACGAGTTAAATCATAAAATGAGGGCACAAGTAGAAGACATTTAAAATCTAGCAGCCCTCAAAAGTTACCATTCTAAACTAGGCGATACCAGAAAAGCAGATCGCTGTTTGCGATTAACCACATAAAGTGAGTAAAGGATTAGTCAAAGGAGGAATCAAAATTTAATTGCACTTTTTCACTTCTAAATGAGCTTTGCTATTATTAAGAACACAACTGTAAATATATAAGAACCAAATAATAGAGAAATTGTTCTAGTTCGGAGCTAGTACAATTTCGCTAAATTCATACAAGTTCCAATGAGTATCCTAAAATCCCACCGGTATTAAAGTGAATTTTATTTAATTTTTGACAGCTATCTTCAAACTAAAACTAAAAACTATGAATAACAAGCAAGAAAGGGCTACGTTCGGTTGTAACCGAATGGGAATGTGGGGCTTAGACCATGGTCTAGAACGGTTTCTTTCATATTTAATGAACCATTTTTCCCGATATTTTCGATAAAAAGTCAGATAGAGACACTGAGGTCCTAATATTGGGTATCTGAGGGCTTGAAAAGTTATAATCCGATTTCGTCTATTTTTACGCATGAAATGGCATAGCTTGAACGTACTATTGGTGGAGAGCTTTGTTCAAATATCTTAATTGATGTTCAATTTATCTACCTTAAAGGGAAAATATCAGATGAAACTTAAAACTGTGTTATATGAGAAGTAGGCGTGGTTTTTATCCGATTTCGTCCATTTTCACAACGTGATATAAAAATGCAAATATAATATCATATAGCAAACTTTGTTGAAATCAGTTGAGGGGTTCGTGGGATATGGGATTTCTCCTAAAAGTGGGCGGTGCCACGCCCATCACTAAAACCTTACACGGTCCTATGCAATCAACCGTATCATATTTCCTGCAATATTTAATATTTCTAACGTGTTCCTTCAGCGAGTTATCGCACTCTTAGTAGTTTTCAACATAGCTTTTGTATAGGAGGTGGGCGTGGTTATTATCCGATTTTAGTAATTTTCTCAGTATATGAAGAGATGCAAGAAAACCTTTGTCGGAACAAGTTTGATTGATATAGCTTTAACGGTTTCCGATATATATATATTAAACCTATTGAGGGGCGGGGCCATACACTTTTACAAAATTTTTCCCACAGATGCCCCACCATACTAGGATCCCCTATACCAAATAACACGTTATCTTATCTTCTGCATCGCACTTATCGCGCTTTATCTGTTTTCTATTAATGGCATTTTGTGGGCGTGGCAGATGTCCAATTACGCCCATCTGCAATACCAACCGTCCTACGGTGACAAAGAACATGTGTACCAAGTTTCAGCAAAATATTTTAATTTTTACTCAAGTTATCGCTTGCACGGACGGACGGACGGACAGACAATCACTCGGATTCCAACGGATTAGTTCTAGGTGTTACAAACAACCGTTAGGTGAACAAAACTAATATACTCTGTTGCAACATGTTGCGAGAGTATAAAAATTATAAAAAAAATTAAGTTTAAAAATGTTTCTACCACTGTTTGAACCAAGACCACATGCATATGAAGTCAACGCTCTAACCTATTAACTACTTCAGCAAATGCAACCACATATACTAATTTGTTTTCGCCTCGACTAACGAATTCCTTACCACTTCGAACTAGTTAGGAGCTAGAACAATATATGAAGAGGACACTTGACACTTCCTAAGCCACTGAAATATTAAATAACATAATAACAATATGTATTAAGCAATAAGACTAAGTGAGGTCAAAGTGAGTTAATTCGGAACTATTGCACTTCTTGCAGAGTTGTAATTCTCAGTACCGAATACACCAACACAAAATATTATGAAAGTAGTAGTGAGCTCTACTCATTTTCCGAAGTTTTAAATATTAGTTATCTCAGTGTTTAAGTCACCACTTATTAAGCTCAACATATTAATGCTTTTTTTTCATTAAGTTTTATTTAAGATAAATCTAAATAGTAGTTTCAAAAAGTGTACTTTTAAGAATGTTGAACACTTCCGATTATTATTATTATGTTATATTATTATAATTGCCAAAATGTTACGATACTTTTTAAAAGTACGTTCTATGATTCATTGACTTATCTGCACCACCAATCCACTTAAAAGCTAGACAGGACAACAGATATGCTAAAGGACAGGACAACAGAGAGAATTCTTACTGTATATTTGTATAGAGGATTGGTAAATCTCAAACAACATTGTAAGCTTTATATAAATATAATACAATACAAATATACATACACACATATTTTTATAGTGACTTTGATAGCAAATAAAGAAGTGTGAAATTTAAATAGAAAAAAATCACGATAACACACACAAACAGGCAATTCTTGGTATCATGGTGATAAATATTCATGTGATTATCTTCAAAACAGCGTTTACATTTGACGATGGACTCAAAAAGAAATTCGCACCTGGAAAACACTCATAAAAGACCAAAACAAATTCAACTTCCGATTAGAGATTTCTACGCACACAATTGCGTATATATAATCAGGCACAATTACTTTGTTATCGCGTAACAGATTGACAACCCAATACATTCCCCTCCAACAAGCTGGAAAGCTGAGACGCGCCAAAGTTGCCGCTAGCTAGTCAGTATAATTTAACAAATGAACGCTCACAGATGTCTAACGGCTGAACGCGAAGTAAATACTCGAAGCGAGTGTACATTGAGAAAGCAGCAACGAAAAGCAGAATTGTGCGAAATTTTTTTAGTTTTGAACGTAGTTATGAGTGTTAGGTGTGGACAAAATAAGAACAATACAAATCATATATGCAACAACACTCACACGAATCGCGATAAAAAATTGTGCTTGAAAACAATACTAAAAAGCGTAACTTTCTACTTGCTCTTAATTAAATTGCCTTAAACTTAAATTTAAGAAAATATTTGGCGACTAAAAAAATGGCTAGCCAAGGCGACAAAACCATACCAGGGACGCCGTCGTCAACTAGCACCGATTTGTCGTTTGACCAGTTGACTTTCGATGCAGAAGGCCGTTTCACAACACCTGCCTATATGCCGACCACCAGCGCGGTTGGCTTGCAAGCAGCCGACTCTTCGTCGGTCGAACCGCTTACACCACAAACGAGACGTACATTACGCAGACGCATTATGTCCTTAGAATTGCCAGTGTTTTTAATAATTCTCGCTTCTATGTTATCCGGTGCGGTCATGCTCAATCAGGAGCTGTATCAAACATGTGTGGCCGTTTTCCATTACAATGAGAGCGACTGTGAACCGCTCCGTGGTATTATTCCTAAAACTAAGGAAGCGCAAGTGAGTTTTTAGCCAATTATGATGGTATATGTTATAATAATACATATATTGAACAAGATAACCTCTTCAACGCCCAAGACAACCCCTTTGGCACTTCTATTCGAAATTTCAAAGCATTGGTCAAAGTATGTTCAGAGTAACCGTAATTGTTGGCTCGTATCTATTACAATATGTTTATTATTATCACATATATTGACCAACGCAAACGGTTGAAAGTCAACCGGAAAGTCGGAAATCAGTATATCGGGTATATTATGACTAGAGGAATGTCTGGACTGATTGCCTTGGGCATTAAACTAAGGCAAGCTTGTGAAAATGATCTCACGCAATTTCACGCAAGATAACCCACACATTGATCGATAGTAAGTACCGATATATTTGGTATAAAGTTCACTAGAATAACGATAATCATTACAAGTATACTAGCCCACAGAGGGAAATTAGTGGAACGATTTCACTTATTTTCGCCACCAAAATATAGTATAGCTAGATTATACATCCACTAAAATTTGCTAAGACATACGATAAGATATACCGACATACACGGTATAAAGTCAACAAGAACTTTCAAAATCCTTATATCAGACATGTAGGGGCCAGGGGACTTATTGACCATATTTTATCAAGTTTTGGCATCAATACACATTACGATTAGGAAAAGACGCTTGCGAAATTGCATTAAGATATCTCACATATTGACAGATACGGTAGTCAACCGGTAGTTCGAAAATCTTTGTGCTAGGCTAGAGGAAGTATTGACTCGATTTTACCCATTTTTTGACACCCGGACACTTTATTAGCAGGAAAAGATGCTCCATTCATATCATTAAGATATCTCATAGATTGCCCAATATTATCGGTATAAAGGTAACCATAGGCACCGAGGTTCTCATATTCGGTATCTAGGGGCTTGAAAAGGTATAGTCGACTATTTTGGGATGAGAGATGCCACACCTTGGAGGCACTATTTGTGCAAAGTTTTGCCATTTTTCCATTTTCACGCAGTAACATAAAGGTGTCAGGATAATGTTATATTATTATTATTATTGCATTTCGATTAACGGCATTTTGTAGGTGTGGCAATGATACCAACCTCCAACTTGATACCAACCATGTATCAAGTTTCATCAAGATATCTTATTAATTTTTACTCAAGTTATCGCTTGCACGGACATCCAGAATTCAACTCGTCTTTCATCCTGATCACTTTCCTATATATAACCATATATATATCTCGACTATTTTTAGGTATAACAAGTAATCGTTAAGTGAACAAAACTATTATATTCTGTTGCGAGAGCATAATTTTTATATAATAAAATCTTACTGCTTTTCGTAAATGAGAATTCTTATTTTATAAGCCAAATTTGACTAGACTAACAAATAAAAAATATACCTCTCCCTCTTTAATTATTATTTGAAAATGCTATTAAAGCACACTAATTTAAATAGTGATCAATCAACATGGAAATACATAAAAATTTTTATTTGTTTTCTTCGCGCATGCGTGATTGTTTTTGCGTTTAGTTACTTGCGATTACTTGAGATTGCGTTAGTTACTGTTATAGGTTATTTGCCAAAATACATATGCTTGACGTTGTTGTTTGAGTATTGTTAAGAAAACATGTTTTATGTTACTTCGTTGTGAGGTTCACCATTGATATGAGTATCGAAATATCTTAATATCTGCATCAGAAAGCAATTGTGCAGTCCCTACTGCTTTATTCTAATGTACCCCAGAAAATATTATATATTAACCTTAAAGTTCTGACCAACAGCTGTCGGTTTTTAGGTTAATTGAATTCCTATTAAATGAAAATAATTATTAAATTGACTTTAGGCAAGTAGGGAACGGAAAAAATTAACATTAAACGATGAAAAATGATAAAATAATAAAATAACAAAATAATCACTTGAACGCCGATTTTAGAAATAAATTAGTATATGTACGAGGTGTGTTCAAAAAAAAATGAGAATTTTCGATTTTTGAAAAAAATATTTGAATATATATTACAATACGAAATACTCTCGCCCCAATATCATGCGACTGGAAATGAGTTCCGTTAAACTCTTGCGGTTCAACACTAAACTACTTAGAAATTTTGATACAACAAAGGACAGACGTTTCAATTGCCCACTCTCATCTCCGTCTCGGAGGTCAATCTCGAAACCTAACCTAACCTCTATATTTATATAAAAAATCTCTTACTTAATTTTATAAAAATATTATAAATGAATTAATTGAGCAATTGAAATTTTATATTCTTTTAAATTTCTCATATATAATTTCATCTATAACTAAATTCAATATTTTTCAGATAATTGAAAAAAGTCTACAACCTTATGTTGCCAAAATTAGCATGACCGGCTCTATGCTGAATAATGTATGGCCGGGAATTTTAGTTCTATTTGTTGGACCTTGGTCGGATAAATTCGGACGACGACCAGTGCTGTTGGTGACTTTCACAGGTAAATACAAAAAAAAAAAAAAGAAGTTAGCCACTTTATAAAAAAAAATAAAACAGTTTTCTTCAATTAAACAGCTATGTTTCTCGGACACATTATAAATACAATATTAGTTAGTTTTTCTAAAGCGCTAACACTGAATCCCTGGTTCTATCTGTTGGCTAATGTACCATCTACGCTAGTTGGCGGCGGCTGCTCCATGATAACAATCGTGTTCTGTTATATATCTGATGTATCTGATATGGAAAATAAAGCGAAGCGGTAAGTAAGCCAAAATAGCATGGAAAACGTATGTTTTAGCTAATTTAGTTCTATTATTCGTTTAGAATGTTCTATGTGGATATGGTGATGGGTTTGGGTGTAGTAATTGGTAACATAATTAGTAGTTACTTGTTGCGTCTCACAAATGCCGCAATAGTATGCGCTACTTCTGCTACACTAGTATTCATCGCTTTGATGTATATTTTGTTTTTCATTGGTGAAAGTTTAGCAGTTGAAGAAACAAGCTTTGCGGTGAGTAATAGAGATTTTAGTGTATTCAAATATTAAGTTTAACTTCTTGCTTTATTTGAATTTTAGCATAAGGCAAAACACTTTTTTGATGTGCGTTTAATCAAGGATCTTGCGAAGACTTGTGTGACGCGGCGTCCGGATTATGGACGAGCCATCATTGGTTGTACAATTTCCATTTTAATTGTATCAAATTTCGCTTTCTGTGAGTATAAAATACGTTTTTTAGACATATGCATATAATATATACATATATACATGAATCATATATATAATGTAAATCGAATACTCTTCATACACTCGCACATGCAGCGGGAGAACAAGGTGTCTTCTATCTATTCTTGCGCAACAAATTCAATGTCACTTTGCAACAGTATACCTATTATAATGCTGTTGGTATCACCATTAAAATGGTTGGATGTGCAGTTGCCTTCGGCGTGTTCAGAAATGTAAATTTATATGAACAAATGTTTGTTTCACATATAATTATTTTATTTTAGCTCTTAAAAATATCATTTTCGGCTATTGCTATGATGGGTTTATTTGGATGTATTTTGGACAGTCTAACTCGCGCTTTAGCTCAGCAATTTTGGCAAATGTATATCGCCTCATCCTTGGGACTTATGTCCGGCATAACGGGTCCAATGTTGCAATCAATCGTTTCGTTAGCAGTACCATCAAATGAAATTGGTATAAATTCACGAAAGGTGAAAACCATATATACAATTTAACAGGCTGACCGAAATCTTTTTAGGTAAAATTTACTCTCTGGCTTCATGCCTTCAAACAATTTCACCATTGGCTTCTGCGCCTCTATATACACTTGTCTACAATAGTACCTTGAACTTTTACCCTGGATTATACAATTTTATCAGCACAGGACTACATGTGGAATGCCTCTGCGTTATGATGTAAGTTATAAGAGATTTATTGTCATTCTCTAATGGCTACGTTGTAATCTATGCATATACTAACATACTTTTCATATACACACATATCTATTCTTTACAATAGACTCATTTACATTTTCGAACGACGAGTAAGCAAAAGAACAAATAAAACTGATATGGAAAATGGAGACACTGACAGATTCCCTACGGATAATACAACAACTCAAAAGACATAAAGACCCCAAACATTTGAAAATCTTTTTTAAAAAAATTAATGTTGATATTTTATGTATGTATGTATGTAGTGTAGAGTCAATTTATAGAAAATTTTGAGAAAATTTTATCAATTTTAGTTATTAAATAAGCAGAAAAAGTGTGTGCAAAAATAAATAACATTTTAATTAAACAAGTCCTATGTATGTGAAAAAAAAGAATACAAGCTAAAATAAAAGGACTTTAATAATAAAAGGATAACAAGCAATGTTAAACCACTGATTGCTTTACTTCCATAAAGGGTGTTTCCTCAAATGCAGGAATGTAAGTGTCTACGACCTGCATCTGCCTTTCTTCGTATATATGTAGTAAACCGCAATATTGGTATTGTATTCTTATATTTCTGTTTGAAATAAATTTTATATATACATTGAAATTCTTAGTTTATATCATATTAGTTTATTGCAAATATATGATATGTACTTCGTTATTACAAATGTTATACATACTACGCAACGCACATGTAAATACATAGAATCAAGATCACGAAAGGTTAAACGGCGATGCTGAATTCGCTCCCAGGACAGGAGTTTGCGTAACCAGAATATACATGCATTCATATTTAAACGACGATTATCACCACAACAGTTTATTTATTTATATAAGATTTATTTAAACTACTTACATCCTTGCTGTTTGTTTACAAATTGATATACATACATTCGTTTTTGATTTACATATATTGCACTTAAGAAAAAACCGACCTAGACACTCATTGGCTATGTGCTTATATTTAAACACACTGATAATTAATATGAAATAATTCGACTATATAAATATCGGGTTAACTTTAGAATAGCATCCCCCGAATTCGAGGTTAAAAGGCTATGGACGTATAGAGGAGGTTCTCCAGATCACGAATATATATAAATATAGCCAACCCAACCAAATATCATATTATAAACGAAATAAATTACTTCACACAAAACTATTTCACTTCTCACTTTTCACAAAATTTTCTGACACAGAAAATTTAGAAACCCGCCAATAACGGTACTCAAATATACCCGTATTTTCACATACATACATACACACAGCTGAAGGTCGACAAACAGCTGATTTTTGACAGCTATCAACATGCACATTTCCCACTATTCTCGCGTTTGTTATGAGTTTTTTTTTTTATTCTCTTTAAATTAGTAAATTAAAACGCAAAACAAACGAGCTGATAATTAGAATTAAAATCTTCCACATCATAAACTTATTGTAAACAAAGGAATTTGGAATTTTTAATTTGTGAATACAAAGACAAATGATCAGAAAATAGTTGATATTTGTTCTTTTAAAAGACATTATATGGAAGTACTAATGGCCAATAGTGAGTAGCTGCGTCATCTTTGAAAGTGGAAAACTTTCATAAAGCGTATGATATCTTTGAAGCAAAAAGATTTCAGCTCAGTCTGCGCTTGAAAGTCGATCGTGTTTAAAGCTACCGCAGCGGTTTAAATTCTCATATTCAGCCTCAGCAACGAATATAAAAGGCGAATTCCACTTCGACGACAGTCAGTCAACGACAGTAGAGTTTTATACAATTTGTCAAAGTGAATGCATAAATAACACCAAGTACACCAAATCAAAAGCAATCATATAACATGATTAGTTACTAGTATTTATGTACTTATAAATTATAAAAAATTGAAAGCAACAAAATCCAGTTACTAATTCAACCGGACGTAATTTTTACTGCCATTGATTATGCGATAAATATTAATTTAAAGACGAAAATATAATAAATAAATATAGTATAGAAATGAGTTCCGACGTGGAGAGCTTGTATGATCCTGAAGCGGCTGAGGAAACTACTCAGGTATTGGATGCAACCGTAATTGGTGGGCGAAACAACGGCGACACCCCGTCTACCGCAACCGCACATAGCAGTAAAACAAGCAGTAGCCAAAGTGAGGAAACAGCTAGTAAAGATGATGTACCAATTGCAACCGACAACTCAATATATGCAGCGCCCCGCAGACGTTGGTTTATATTAGAGCCCGCAGTGTTTTTGGTTTTTCTCGCCATGTATTTATCAGGTATTTCAATATTTCGATTTTATGCTTAAAATTTTTACCATTAAATTGTATTTTTATCATTATAAATATAAGGGGCGGTATATCAAAACCAGGTGCTATATCAGACTTGTGTTGCCGTGTATAAATATAATGAGAGTGATTGTCAGCCGCTGTTGGGTGTTAGCAGGGAAACAAAAGAGGCGGAGGTAAGTAATATTTGTATTGTTCGTCTTCTAATTGCTGTAAGTGAAATTTTTTTTGTTTAATATCTTAAAACCGGTAGTCATGCGTTTGCCAATTCATTTATATAGTTTCTTTTTTCCAAATTTATAGATATGAGTAGTATGAGAGTATGAGACTATATATTCACAAAAGAGAAGAAATAAGATATTATGTTATAATTAAATGCAATTGATACTTTATAAAAGTTAGGCGTAAATATTATACGGTGTCATATAATAGATGGACAACTCTCATTGCAGAAAAGTATCCATCGCAGAAAGTAATCAAATTATATTCGAGAATTAACAGTTGAGTCTAAATATACTTGAATATATGTACTATATTTAATTATATTTACAAATGCTTGAATTGAATAAATTCACTCGGCGTAATGGATTATTTAATTTACTAAATAATTTACAAGTATACGTTTTCGTAACATATTTAAATAGATAAGCACTATGTAGGGCGTACACACATGCATTTCCTTATCACAACAAAAGTTGAATATTATTTAAACAATAGAAACGTATAAATGGCCATTGTTTTAATTAGCAATGACGTTGCATTAAAATCGAGTGCAATGCATCTAATCTTACTATAAATGTATTTGTATATGCATATGCAGTTTTGTGTTAATCGTTAACTAATGCGACTAATATTAGGGAATTGGCTGCACGTGTTTGTGTGCACATTTGTGAAATAGGTCAATGTGCAATTAAAAACTATATTGTTGTTACATACATATATGTATGCAGGCAACTTTATATTGAAGCAAAAGCCATAATATAGAAACAAACCAATGCAAAAAGGGCACCCCAGCAACTATGTCTATAAAAAGGTTTATACAGATAAAATAAAACGTATATATATTATATTTATTTATACATGTTATATATAAATTATATTATATTTATTATATTTATATATACATTTCATAAATGAGCTAAATATTTATTCAAGTGCTCCCTAATAATTTGTTTAAATGAAGAAATATTTCTTAAAACAGCTGTTATACTTTATGTAAGTGTATATTTACATGCCTATATAAAAATATGAAGATGTTAAGATTTTCAATTATTTAATTTTTCTTTCATTTCCCGCAGGAAATCGAAACTCGCGTCCAACCATACGTTGCGCGAATTCTAATGGCACGCTCGCTCTTGGAAAGCATCATACCGGCGTTTGTTAGTTTATTTGTCGGTCCATGGTCGGATAAGTTTGGACGGCGTCCAATTATACTCGCCACATACACGGGTAAGTTTGTCTTGCTTTAGAGACAGTAGTTGTAATAGAAGAAACGTACCTTTGTTTTTTATTTGTATATAAATAATAATATATTTTTGATGAAAGTATGAGTATTCTTCAAGCTTTTGTTTAAATTTCGTACCAAATGTCTGCAATTTGTCAGTCAAACTTTAATAAAAGTGATCGGTTACATATTATAAATGATGATACATGATGAATATAGTAAGTAAAACAATATTAAAAAGTCATTAAATTAATAGAAATGAGTAAGTGATACATTATTTCGGCGGAAGAGTACAGGGAGAGCACAATCTCTGCCCAGTGAGTCATAGGTTCGAAACTATATGTTAAGAAAGAAATTTTGATAGCAACAACACATTTTTGTAGGGCAGTAGGAGCCTTGCCTCAACATCTGTCAGCAACATTTCTAGTATAGTTATTATTGTGCAAAAAATAATGATTATAATTTGCCAGCATTTGTCATCCTCAGCGTGCTTTTGTTATGACAGATTTCAATTAAAACGATTATTTTTTGTTGCGCTTAATATTAATGCAACTAATGTCGAAACAAACTTCAAATATTTGATTATTTTTGATATTTTTTAAATTATTATATATTTTTATTATATTTCTGACAATACTCTAATCTTTCCATTAGGTTACCTCACCGGCTGCATAATTTTGACGATTTTAGCTTTTATTGCGACCAAAGTTGTAATTAGCCCTTGGCTTTTTCTGCTATCCTCTGTACCATCGGTGATTAGTGGTGGCACCTGTGCCCTAATCACTGGTATTTATTGCTACATTTCGGATGTAGCCAAGGAGAAAGCGCGTGCCGTGCGGTAAGAAGTTATTATTTATATTTTTATACGCTACCACAACATTCGGAAAGGAACTGAATATTTATACAAACAAACATTATCCTAAATTATTTGGGCAATATTTTAAGCCACTTCAAAAGTAACAACAACATTAGTTTTTTTTTTATATTAATGTATTTAATAATAAAGCTTTCGTCCCTTGCAGTATGGTGTTAAATGAAGCATCACTATTGGCGGGCATGATGATTGGCAATGTTTTAAGCGGTTATGTATACGCAGCTACAAATGTCGTGACCGTGTTTGCCATTTCAGCGCTGCTGATGTTACTCGCCTTATTATATGTGTTCATATTTGTGGTAGAAAGTCTGCGACCCGATCAAATACATACGGGTGTAAGTTGGAATTCCCTATTGAAAAGTTAAATCTATATTTTTACAGTTATATGTCACTTTTAGTCGAAAATACGTGAATTCTTCCGTTTCGATTTGGTGAAGGATTTAGTACACACTTGCTTCGAAAGACGTCCCAGCTACGATCGCGCCATTATTTGGCTTACAATGATCACACTGACCATTGCACTATTCACCATGGGTATGTATTGTATTCGTACATATGTATGTGTATATAATTTGAAATTGCATTTTTCTCTTTCCACAGAGGGTGACAGCAATGTAACATATCTCTTCTTCCGTGCGAAATTCGAATGGACACTGAAGGATTATACGCTCTTCAATGCCGCGCGCATTATTGTGCAAATCATTGGCAGTATTTTCGGTTTAATTTTATTGCGTAAAGTAAGTTTTCATTGTGCCAACAACGGTCTCTTGTTTTCTAAACAATATCAAATCGAAATCCAATAGATCTTAAAATTCTCAATCGTCTCAATGACTATGCTATCCCTGGCTTGCTGTGTTTTAGAGAGCACTGTACGTGCCACCGCCATGTATTGGTGGGAGCTTTATCTGGGCATGGTGCTGGGCGGCATGCGCGGCATAATGGGTCCCATGGCACGTGCCATACTATCGCATGTGGCGCCTCCAACCGAAGTTGGTAAGTATTAGCAGCTTATTTTGATTTCATGTATGATTCCAAATATTTTTTTCTCATTCACCTGCAAAATAAAATCAGGTAAAATATTCGCATTCACCACTTCGTTGGAGTCACTTTCACCACTTGGCGCTGCGCCACTCTACACGACGGTTTATAACGCGACAATCGGTTTTTATCCAGGCATTTTCAATTTCATCAGCGCCGGCCTCTATTTACTGTGCTTCACATTGATTGCGTAAGTTTCCTGGTTTTTGCAGGAATTATGATTATTTCAATTTTGTGGAAAAAAGTGAAAATAATTATTTGTTATTATTCTGTTTGTTTCAGCGTAATTTACACTATTCAAAAGTCATTGGGCAATACTGCGGCTTATCAAGCGATCGGCAGTTAAAAAGTGATGTCACAAAGATATTATACAAATGTAGTATAATTTTCTTTTCTGTTTGTAACTAACGTGTGATAAAGTTTGTGCAGATATTGTTAGCTAGTTGTCGCATGTGATGTGGGAATACTTTCTAAGTATTATTTTAAAGTGTAAAATAAAAATGCGAAAGTTTATAGAACGTTGTATAAAGAATATATTTTTGTAGCAAAAATGTGTGTAGTTTTCGAACATTTTTTTTATGAAGATATTAATAGTTGTAGGGTATGTTTATAAAATAACTTTCAAAATATGGAACAGTCTGCAGTATTTAAGAAATCAAAAATCATATCTAAATTTTGTCAATTAAGTCAAATATTTAAATATAAAGTGCTTCCCCTATGTAAAGTTAAATAGCTAAACAGTTTTTGACGTTATAGAATCGATAAAAGATTATTGCATACGATTTAAATAATGTATATAGGGCATATACCCAAATATACCAAAATACGACCAAGCAATGATTTTAAATAAATATGCAGTAATTTTGAAATTTTGAAATTTTTTACTTTTATAGTTTCCAAGTCTTTGTGTCTGGTAAGTGCTCTAAATTTTATTTAAATAAATTTTTAAGAAATCTCGCAGTTATTTTTCCGTAATTATGTGTTTAAATATGAATCATTCAAAATGAATTTAAATAAAACGCAAAAACTAATACTTCCATAATAATTACAAAATATTTATTTATATTCGAGCAAATCAGTTTACTTAATTTTAACAAATATCACATAAGTTTGCATAGACGAACATAAGTTTGATAGAGGTAGATAATATTCGGTGTTCATATCATTTCAATATTAACGCATAATGCTCTTTGTGAGAATACTTAAATCGCAAGACAATGCTGCAAAGTAAAATTTATTGAATTAATTAAAGTAATTTGTATAATATGAGCATATATATATAAATATTAATAATGTTCTCTACTTACATCAGAAATATGAAGGCTATTGAGTACAAAGCTGCGCTGACAATATTAAATAGGCCCGGGAACGTTTTTAGAGACTCTTTATAGATAACTGTGTAAAGTGGTGCTGCCAAAAAGGGCGCAATTGATTGCAAAACATTTTTTATGGAAAATATTTTGCCTAGAGCAAAACAGAAAAGTAGATATTCTATTATGTGTCTGTGTTATTTTATTTTTCACATATTTCCTTACCCAAATCTGTGGGAGGCACTATATTCGATACAATGGTACGGCACATTGGTCCACCAATCGATTTGAATGCGCCCAAAGCAACAGCCAAATACAAATGCCAAGGCTCCGAAGCCACACCCCTCGCAATGCTACTTACAATATCGCTAAAGAATGCGAGCAGAGCCAGCGTGACCACGGACATGCTGAAAACCTAAAAAGAGAAGAAAATAGTGTCTATTTTTATACAAAACTCTAAGAAATTTTCCTTTGAGGGCTTAAGTGTATTTCTTCATTTGTTGTCGTTTGTTTGTTGTTTGTTGTTTGTTGTCTTAACATATGTTCAATTATTAAAAAGAGCTTAAGTCAACTTAAGTTAAGGTCTGTACTATATTTTCTTTTAATAGAATATACATATCCCTTATCGCGCTTTTATTATCATTTTAAACTTTTAAATCCAAAGGGCTTCTTAAAATAAAAACAATGTCGAGCCTTGAATAATTTAGTCAGAATGGTTCAAAATGCTTCAATTAACTTAATACCTTAACATATTTTCTCAGAAGTATTAACACTCTTGGAAAATCGGACTTTTACTTGATCTAATGAACTTCTGGTTATACGTATTTTATTCGCTGTTTAGGTTCTCCGCGTACTTTTATGTCTTTAATTGTGGCGAATTCGAAGTAGTAGAACCCGAATAATGAGAGTTGATTTCGCAGACACATTGTCCTAGTTCGACAACCTTAGATGAGAGACAAAAGTAACTACAACAGCGAAGACAATATATTGGAGAACCTATTTTAGCTATATACGATCAACAACGAACGACAACAAACAATGTTTGCAAAACGATATAAAAAGAAACTAGTTATCTGAAAACATTTTGTTGCAAATACAATGAAAAACATGAAAACAAATATAATAAATTGTAAAAAATAATAGTTAAAAGTGAGTCGTCTTACCTTACGTAATATCAAGAATCCAACCAGAGCGCCAAACATGGGCACCATATGACTAACTGTCTCATAGAATGTGAAATCGCGCACGGTCCAGTGGAATTTCTCACGCACAAACAAGTAGAAAACCGTCATTGCGCCATCTGTGAATGAATGAGTAATTAGATTTCCTCTGCAAAACAACTGTACATTCCAAAATGATTAATGTGAGTATAATATATGCGATTATTTACACCTGCTACTACTGTTGCCATTGTTAAACAATTTTATTTTTGCAAAGTAACTCACCGATTACGAATATCGAGAGAAACATGGTGCCAGTTACAAGCCAAATGATGCCACGATCGTAGAATGGCCGCGTCTTGAAACACGTCACCAACATGTCCTTGATGTGCACGTAGCTGAAAAGTCCCGCCTTTTTAGGCTTCTCTTCCGTGGATTTTTGTTCAGCATTTGGATTTTTTAAAGCCAAATTCTTCATATTTGTGTCCGTACATGCCTTTTGGCATGAGCTCAGGTCTCTTTTGTCTTCCATTTCGATTTTGTTGTTATCCTTTTGCTTCTCATCTGCTGGGACTTCAACGACTTTACCTTCGGCATTTATTGTGAGCTCACTTATTTGATTTCCTTTCATATTCTTTGACATGTCCAGACTATCTATATTTGTATTTTCTATTTGTTTTTCCTTAATCACTTGTTCACAACAACCATTTAAATTAGTTGTTGTACATTTGATTGTTTCGCCAATTTCTTGGTTCGGACTATAATGCAGGCTTTCTGGCACACAGACGACAATGAAAACAGTTGCGCCGCACATGAGTAAACCGGATATAATGAATGTGGTGGTGGCACCAGTTGCAATGTAGACGAAACTCGAGAGCAAAGAGCCGCCCATTAAGCCGATGAAAAAAAATGCTTCCATGAAAATCATTCTGAAACGTAGTACAGGAATGAAATGTGTGCATAATGAAGAAGAAATTATAGGTCATATACATATGTATGTATAAGCAAGCATTGCTGAAGGTGGTGGATCACCTGATGGTATTTGTCACCAGGAACAAGACTCACTGTTTGGAAATCTAAGCTTTTCGAGTCAAAATTCGATTCATTTAATACGAAATATCATATATCAAATTGAATTAAGGGAGAATCTTTCTTACTAAACTCTGAACACACACTTTCCGGGGCATTCTAATTCTCTAATTAATTTTGGGTGTAATATCCTTGGCTAAATTCATATATTCCTCTGTAATTCTCAAAATGGTGTCTTTCATGACAACAAAGTTGGGAATTAATTCCAATATATTAATTAGACAAAACAATTAATTCTAGCAGAGAGCATTAATTCTCATATTTTCTAAATAATTGCTACACCTCTTAAAAAAGATAACCCGACCACCTTTGAAATCGTCTGCGAATAGTTTCTTTAAAAGTGTTAAAAAGGGAAACGTAATAATATGACCTTAAATATTTTGAATAATACTAATTAATGGTAATAAAAAATATATATATTCTACATTCCCTGTGAACCCACAATGTGTATCATATCAATATCATAAAGCAAAATTTGTAAGAACCCTGGTCTAAAAACACTCCTATATGACTTTAAAATCCAGATTTATTGTCTCAAAATAATATACATACATATATAGGGATATATATAATACACTTGCACACATACCTATAGGGTCTCGTCTTCGTGTCGGTAACATCGGATATAAAGCAGAAAGCCGCCACGGAAAACACACAATTTCCACCTAAAATAGAGTGCGGCACCACAGCCAGCACGTAGTACCAAGGGTTCACCGGTTGATAGATAGCTATTTGACAAATCACCGCCGCAATGATGTAGGTGAAGGAGAAGCCTATTGAATTTCAGAATAAGCATACATACATACATACATAAGAATACATATATAAATAGACATTGACATGGTATATATGTATTTCCGTACCTATCATTGAGATGACCAAGAGTGGCTTGCGACCATAGTGATCCGACCATGAGCCAATGAAGACGCCACACAACGCCGGCACAATGCTCTCCAATAATGTGCGAATCATAAACAGATTTGCAACGTACGGCTGCACTTCGGTTTCAATTTTCTATGAAATACCAAAATCAGGCAACACAACAAATACGAATGTGAAAACATATGCAATTGCAATTGGTGATAAATAAATGTTATTAAAATTATTGCGTGATTACGCACAACGTATACGTTACCCTGCAGGAAAATTTTGCCAATACAAAAATATATTTTCGCTGGCTTTACTAGTACAGTATCAATGGTTAGCATGTCTAATAACCGCATATAAATAATAACAGTTGTGTTAATGATTTGACTATCTAGTAAGTTTTCCCACAGGGCTTGTGTTGTTGCATATATGAGTATGTACTAAGTTGTATGTTTATATAAAAATTACCGTTGCTTGTTCGCTGGCATTTTTTGTGCCCAATTCTTGGCAAATGCTTTCATTGTAATTGAATACTGTTGTACAAGCCTGATATATGATTTGATTTCTTAGTATGGTGCCTGGGGGTAGAAAGTAATGAAAAATAGAAAATAGAAATAAAAAGTAATAGAAAATACTGAATCCATTCGCCTCGCGATATTGTCGAATTAACTTATTAAGAAAACATTAACAACATTCAGTTTAGATTAACATAATTAGCAATCAAATCAAGTTATAGGCGTCTGAATTACCTACATTGAGCCTGAGTCTTGGATTAAAAAAAAACATATTTTAATTGCGGCTTTGCCAAAATAATACCCCAGCTTAAAATTGTTGCAAACATATACATTGTTATTGCATAGGCAGCACTCCTCCGTAAAATTGAAAAATGTTGTTGAATTGACAGCCCTTGACCAGATATAAATCCGGTTCCGTCCCGGTTACGTCCCGGTTACGTCCCAGTTACGTATGCCCAACAAACAAATCGTCCAAATTTAAAGTTAATTTCTTGATTTCCTTTGTAAGATGACAATACTGATTGTGGTGATGAATATATCGAATTTTTTATGAATATTTAAACATATAGTTAATCGGAAGGGTAGAAATTATATATGTATGTAGGTTTCTAGTGTTTTTAATAGTTAAATGGTATGTAATGCAAAAGTTTTAATTATTTATTGCAACGGACGGATAGACGGAATTTAAAATGCCGTTATATAAAGTAAGGTAAGTAGGTAAGAGCGGTTGCTGCTATATTCTTCTTTCAGTTATATCGAGTGGAATAAATAAGTAAATATAGCCAGAATTAAATTCGATAAACTTTTGAGTAGTCCTTCGACAAAAAGTTATTCAACCAAGCAACACTCTGATTTGTCCTAGGAGATAATGAGACCGCAGAAAAACAGACAGTCGAGTGACTGCTTTCATCTATCCTTTTGTAATCAGAAACGATTTATGGACTGGCCTCCATTGCGTCGGTTAATTGAAGAAGGAATAGCTGAAGAACGCAATAGATACTGAGGAGCAGTATGTGACTTAAAGCAGACAATATTCTAAAGTTATTCATTTCCGGAAAGAGAGATTAATCTTACTTACAAATCTGAAATCAGTTTGTTCGTTGATTAGAAAAACTGTCAACATTATTTGCTTTCTTTTAAACAGCGGCTTGGTTGCCTTTTGAGGTGAGATTTTCGGCTACGTCTTGAAAATTATTGGAAATGTTGCATATTAGTGCGGGACACTACAACAGTGAAGACGCAATGGCTGCCTTTTTGCTAATATACAATCGAAACTTTAGTGATTTAAAAGATTTAAAAGAAAAAATTTCTTTCTTTAAATGGAGAAGCCATAATTATTTGGAGACTTTATGTACGAAAAGAATTTCTTCCTACATAAATCAATTTTTAATAATATGTACAAATATATAATATAGCGTAATTTGGTCTACTATATTTTGTTATAAACAGTATGATATATGAGATTAAAATTTTAATGTCGTTCGAAAATGTTCGGTCCCATTTAATATATGTATGTATATAAAAGCAAAGTTCAAACCTTGCGTGCGTTAAAAATTGGTTAACTTCAAATGAATTCAGTTATGAATTAAAAGACAAACGCCAATTTGCTGGCGTTATATTATAATATTATATTATAATAGTCAATTCTAATTACCGGATAGACTATGCGCAAACACCAGCATAAAAACGATCGGTTCTACGTAATACATGTGAAATATTTTGCCCCATTGCAGCTGTTTCACGTGCGTTAACATTGTGGTGGCCACTTTTTCAACCATTTTTATATTATTTTTTTTTTTTTGTTCGTATCGTTTAATATTCAAATTATTATTCTTATGTTTCTAAATCGTTAGAAACTTCTCTATTGCTTAATTAATTTAGTTATTTATATATTCTTTTTTTTCTTTTTTCACACACTTAAAACATTTTACGGTAAAACATTCAAATTCCCGAACGCGTAACTGTTTCGTATGACGACGCATCAAATACTGAACGATTCGAGCGCTACTCGACCGGCAGTCAGTAATTGGCCAATGTGTTAATAACTTCGCAAACACTACAAATGTTATGAATAATTTTAGAATTTAATTGAAAACACTAATTTACACATATAACCAGGTATATAAAAAAGATAAATCTCAACTATCCCGAACAATCGGAGAAATTATTTGCTTCTTAACTATTCAATGTCATCAATTCGAGATGAAGTGTCACAGTGAGCCAGTTGTAACAACAGGATACATACGCACACGCACATATATGTATGTACGATTGTAATAACGTTAATAATAGAAAATAGGGCCGCCTTTTTCGTTAACGCTTCGCTAGTTCTGCGATCTATTTGTTGACATTCTTTCCACCTGTTTGTATAACTCGCTATCACCGCCGCCTTGCATGTGCGAATATGTTGATCATCACTAGCGTTGCTTGGGTGCCGCGCACACGCATCCGTTCCAAGTCGGAATTAATTTGAAACTAACTTCATTGCTGCAGTTATCACGAAAAAATCGTCGCATGTGAAGTCGCTAGTTGAGTCGCATAGATAAAAAAAAAAAATCATTTTCGTAAATACAAAGCTAAGCGGTAACACACAAAAGCAAACAAATGTCTGTATGTATGAACTAGTATGTTGGTACGATGTGTAGCTATTTATATAAACAAATCGGTAAACGTTCGAAGATACCTAGATACAACCACAAAGTATATTTATGATTTGACACGAGATTAAACGATCAAGCGATCCGAGCAAATAATTTGTTTTTATATAACTGTTATACATGGACCAACATATTTATGTAGATATAATATACATAAGCACACTTGGTACAATATTGAAACAACGAAGTACATACATACATACTCGTATATGGAATGGACCATTGCTTTTAGCCAACTAGTTGTTATTACGTAGTTCTTTATTCTACAAAAAATCTGGCACTCAACTCCACTTTTAAATTGATGGCAATTTACGGACCGAAAAAGCTTGTGATTTTAAGCAAGTGCTTACTTCTCACCCATGTTATACTTAAGAATTTTGTTCAAAAAGGGTTGATGTTACTTTTGTTTAGCCCTCAAGTTCATCCTAACCTGCTATAGATATATAATTTATATAAAGATAACGAAAAGACAGAGCAATTTTTCAATGAAAACCTTTCGACAAGAATTATTTTTTGCCTTATCGAATATTCTATTTAACACTCATTTGAAAACAAGAGCTCTGCACCAATAAGCAGTAAACGATCTTTGCTCTCAAAGTCAAGATTATCTGCATTATCAATCCAATTGAGTCGGATTTAAATGAAAATTAGACTTCTCCGTGTCAGACAAATTTTCATAATAAACAAACGAAATTTTGTAATTGAAAAAAATAAAAATTTTATTTTTAGGCAAGAATTCCGTTTCACATACAGTCAAATATCAAAAGAACAGTTATTTGTTCAGATAAATGAAAATAATTTACTGAAATCATTTTTGTTCTATTTTTTATAATAAATTAAAGGAGCATAACAATTTTTTGACTGATATGCTTAGAAGGAAATTAATTATTAAATATTTGTAAGAAGTTAGGCCCGTCTAGAGCCTTAAAAATCGATCTAATTTTAACAATTTATAGTGGACCATTCTTCGGAAACTCGCGTTTTAAGAGGGCCTCGATGGGCGACGTTGATTCTAGAAACTGCTATCTAAATCAAAATAAAAAGGAGGATCTTAATTTATTGAATCTTTCCCAGCAATTAAATAGTGCTTTTAGGAGTCCAAAGTGTAAAGTGTTTTTAGGGTTTTTGAAGGTCTTAAATTTTTTTTTATTAAATTTAATTGTTAAAAAAAAATTTCAAAATGAAGTTAAATTAATGAAAAATAATATTTATTATAATATTTACATCTTACTTTTTCTATTCAAAAGAAAAAAAATATAAAAAGAATTTAAAATTATTATTTTGTTAAGAATTTTCCGCTATATAACAATCCTTACTAAATGGTGCGAGAGGTTTAATTCTTTTAATGCATAATAAAAACTGTATTTAAATAATTTTTAAATATTTGTAGTTACATTTTCTATAAAAGATGCTATGAAAGAATTATTGTTTCAATATTTTTTAAACGGTTATATCTAGGTCAAATTATAACTTAAATTCAGTCTGATCCAAAGCAAAAAAGGGAACGGCATAATGAGTAAAGTATACTATTTCTAGTTAAATAACATCTTTTTATTCGATATTGGCTTAACAATTTTTAACAAGAAAAGTATGTATGTATGTATGTAGATGTATGTATACATATGTACATATGTGCATACAAGCAAATCTCTATAAATGGCAGCCGGGAGACAACGCACACACATAAATATTTGTATTAGAAAAAATTTGTAAATAACAACAATGACAAAATATATTTTCAGTCGCCGACTGATAACAACAATCAGTAAAATACATTTTCAGTCGCCGACTGATAGCAACAATAAGCAAAATAAATTTTCAATCGCTAACTGACGTCTGCGTTCTCCAAATATCACAAAGGGATACCAAATGAACCACTTGACATTGGAGATGAAACTTAAACAAAGTAGTTAGACTATCCGCCTGACGACTTGAGGTCGTTCACCAAGGACACCACCGGCGTTTATGTTTATCCTTTTTTAATTTGTCACTCTTTAAAAATTATATTTGGCTTCTAGCTGTGCCGCGGAGCGAATTCCAAAGCCAACAAGAGCAAATAATAAACTCATTTAATTCGTATAGAATAATAGTAATTATTGTACACTTGAAAGCGAATTTGCGATTAAACAACAAAAAACTAACTATTATCATAAACATTGGCATTTGCGATTTAATTTGTTCCGGTTTCATTCACCCACAGATGATAGGAGGTAATCACTGATAATTGTTTTTGCATATTTTTTTTACCAATTAAAACACACTAAAAATACTGAACTACATATATACATATATTTACATGCGTGTGTATGTGTGTGTGTGTGTGTATGCCTGTGAACAAATGTAAATATTTGGAATTACTTGTACGGAAACCATTATTGAACAATCGAATTGCTGGCACTCGCTCACACCCACGCTTACAAATCCATACAAACATATGTACGTCGTTAGCCGGCAAATATCCCGATCTCCATATATGTATTGTGTGTATGCAAGGGTGTATGTAGGATTTTGTTACGTGAGATTATTATGAATTCGTGACATGTTTCACTCAATGGACGCGAACTCGTTGCAAGTTCAATGCTGAATTTCACACACGAATGCTCATTTAAATACTTTCAGCCAAAATATGGGATTTTTCTTGTGGTTGTAAATAAAAAGTATAAAAAAAAGTAAATAAACAAAAAAACACAACTAAAACCTAAGCTCCAACCACAAAGCAAGCTGTCAATTCAAAAACACAAAATAAAAAGAAAGCAGCTTTGATTTAATCCACAATGGGATTCACCGTAGACGCAGTCGAAATTTGTTAATAGCAAATGATGACTTGTATTTTTAAGCATGTGAGTGCAAATATAGGTAGTTCATTTGGGTTTGAAAAGGTGTTAACTTACTTTAATATGTATTGCATAATATTTTAGAGGCATAAAACTTTGATTTGAAGTAAGGCACAGAAAATTAAAAAAAGGGCTGATATTTTGCGTTATTAGTTTGTACATTTTATTGATTTAATATGTCACGACTGTATCTTTTGAAAACTATCCACTCATTTCAGTTTCGGACCAATTTTTCTCTTGCTTGTTTTAGGTTTTCGACTAATCCGTCGTAGCTCATTTATCAGCTTATACCATTGGCTTGAAATACGTTTATTAGATAAATAACACGATGGTGTATGGCGAATTGACATCCCAGTTTCTTGATATGATTCGTTCACCGAAAGTTTTTTCTAATATGGAGATGGCTTAACACCGTACTAAACTACCACCACCTATTCCGATATAAGTCTCTGTACTGCATTTTGCAAAAGTATACTGAACATAAATGTCAAAAATATTCCTTACCCCTCTAGACCCTAAAAAACCACCCCATATGCATATGCACATGTACCCTGCAAATGAAACACTACCTATTTTACAACAAAAAGTTCTAACGGGAATCGAAATAGTCGGAAAAAATATTGGTTTTAACCACTTTGAAAGGAACTAATTTTGTACCAATAATTCCATGGGCTGGCAGAAAGTTTTTTTGAACGGAAATATGGTTTTATTCTTCGACATAATCTCTATCTAAAGTAATGCAATTGTTGTAACTATCTTAATATTTCTACAGCGATTCGATAGTGTGAAACTTCAAGTCTTTCAAAATAATCATTTGCTCCCATCTCGAAAGAAGAAATAGTCGCTGAGGTCCAAATATGACGAATACGGTTGATAGAGGATTAATTCATGTTGATCGTATCACAAGCCGGAGCGTTATCGTGAGTGTCAAATCTTCTTCGTTTATAAAAACTCGTGAATGATATGACCAACTCGTTCCTTTGAGATGCCATTGATGTTAACTAACTCACCCAATTTTATTTTACGCTCATCCAACAAAAATTCACGAATTTTCAGGGAGCTTTCTAGTGTTACTGCCTCTTGTGGTCTGCCTGAACGGGGTGCATGATTTTTGCTGGTATGGTTACGACGAAGTTCAGCAAACAAGTACTTGACCCTTGAATATGCCTAGGTCTTGAGAATCTAGTTAAGGTAGTACGCTAAGTTCCAGTTTGGCTGAGGTTCTGTAATAAATTAAAAAGAAAATTCTCCCAAAAATAATTTACCAGACCTTTGATAACAAAAAGTGAAACATTTAATAGAATCCTTGGATTGTGAGACGAATACACGAGACGAAGACACCCATTTGAATTTTCGTGATTGTAAAGTCACAACAAACATGCTTCAAGGGTGTCATTCATGATTTTACTCTTCGTTCATAACTTTCGAATGCGGAGTTCTTATTTAACTTCAAGCTTTCACAGCACCTTTATTGGAAACTTGTTAATTTCTCTGAAGCGCTAACAGACATTAATGCACACGAATAGCAATATATTTAGCTGTTACTAATTTCAAATATTCTTTAAATATGTATATATTTTTGTACATATACTCGTTAGAAGCACACCGAAAAGAATCACGTTTTAAAGATTTTAATGATAATGTATCTACCGATATTTAAAATGTAAATAAATGCAAAATTTTATATAAACGACAGAAGAAGAAACAAGAAAGAATAAAAGAAAAAATTTGATTCTGTGACTATCTCGATATAGCACCGAAATGTATGCAGAACAGCGAACGATTTTAAGCGGAACTTGGGCAAACAGCGCAAGGTGTGTGGTCGAGAAGATGAGGTGAAGTCAAACTGTGAAGGCGAAGCTCATTAAAATGACTGCTATGATTTATACTCAAATTAATAATTGAAAAATTATTTATATTAGTATTTTGTTTATTTCATTTTTGTCGCTGATGCTGCCTATGTTCATATAGGTGCCACTTCGGACCTTCGGACTTCGGACATCTGGCTGGATTATCAATATTTTTAAATATCTGCGGCATCAGTTTAGAAGCCTAGACTTGAAAGGGAATCGAAATGCCTCTAATAAAGAAAGTGTTTCTTCAGTGTTTAGAAGTGTAGCTCTGCTCAATATTACTACCTTAAATATAGACAATACCCAGCGTTATATATAATCTAAGTTTCATAGTAACTGCTTAGACGGCTACTATGTGGAGAGTAATGGAAGCTCATTCTCTCAACGGGTAAAATTATTTCATATTTCAATCAAAATATAAAACACAAAGGCCAACAATGAAGGTAACCTTGTACAGAATCTATCTGGACAGCACTAAGTTAGGCAAGGGTCCGCGTCCGAGAGCTATGAAGAAATTGCTGATTTCGTGTCTAACAAATGTGATGAAGAACGTGGTGTTCTCTTACGTTGACGAAAACGATGGTAAAGCCTATGAGTTGACGTTGATTCCTATTAGGGATTAATAGTCCATCGAATAATATCCTTACTTCTGCACGCAGCTCATTATCCCTGTAAGGGAAATTATTATTCCAAACTCTGACTATTTGTTTAATGTTTATTTCTATTTAATCATAGTTGGTTGCATTTCCTCTGAAGTTCTTCGTGAGTTTAAGAGCAATCGAATCGTCTTCTATATTTGAAGACTCCAGTAGTGTATAAATAATTCGAACTAAAACTAAACTACAACTACAGACATCAACTAGCTCCAACTCTTAACCGCCGTATATATTATATTATATATATTTAACTAATTTTTTTATCGATTGGTACATGGGACTTTCTGACATTTGAACTAAGAAATATATTTTCGATTTTAGTAAAAATTTGTGGTATGTATTACGTATAGTTATGTACATTTGTATAACTTAATTGTAAAACTATTAATAAAGAAGATAAAGTCAAGCATGCAATAACGACATTACTTAATATTTAATTATTCAAGTACAAAATAGTTTTTCTCAATGTGATATTGACAATTACCACAATGAATACACCGTTATTTTAGAGTCGCTCCCGGTAACGTGCTGGAAAAGCACGCTTCTTTCGCAAGATCACGCTGAAAAAATAAATTTTTTGTGCACGATTATTAAGATACACATTGTACTTGAGTACTTTTACTCTTTTATAATATATGTATATGTCTTTTCCATTGTACTTACAGTAGAAAACAAATGCCAATAATGAATAAATTGGCATTTAACAAATTGTAAAGACCCGGAAAACTCGTGAGCGTTATGCTATAAATGCCTGTATATATCGGTGAGGCAATGAATGGCAGAAATGCCTGCAGAACACTGTAGAAGGAGAAAAACTTTCCTGAAAGAAAAAATCAAAAAAGGAAAAGTACGATACATATGTTATTAATTAATTAATATTTTTAATGACATTAATTGAAATATAATGAAAGAAGAAGGGCAAATACTATTAATAATGGTGGACATATCAATAACCTATGGCTCTTCTCGCCTAAAGTAGTATTTGCTATTATATTAGGTCTAGTAAAAATCCATTATTTTTCCAAAGAAGTGATAAAATATACTATAATATAATATCTAGGAGACAGGAACAGCAAATTGGAACACTGGAGCAACATAGGAGTTCATTATTGACACCGCTGTGAAATCATTCAGTAATGGCACGAACTGAAACTAGTAATGTGTTTCTACTAGAATAAAATCACGCTATGAACCTTCTGAGTATTAAAGTAGGTCTGAAGCGGTAAACTGTAAAAAACTCTTCTCATGTAAGGAAGGAATTTAGATTCTAAAACTCAAATGAAATATACTAGCCGTCTTCGATTCGCCATTTCTCCGCTCGCTATCTTTGAGTCCTTCTCTTTTGAAAATAAATTTGCATGTGAAGTCAAGAGGTCACTAAAATGTTATTTGGCGCGGAAAGAGCACATGTTAGCGCAAGATTGCATCGCAAGTGCTATTTGAACAGCTTGTATACTTTTCCGATCCGCTACTCTCTAGCGCTTGGCGAAACGAAGACAGCTATTATCTTCAACTTTCGTTATTTTTGAAGAAAGCCAAGCTAATGTAAACATTTTAGAGGTTTCAAATCCTTTTTTGGATTTAAAAACTGGTAGCAAAATCGAATCGAACTAAGAAAACTGTAACTCAAAATAAAATAAAATTGACATATTATAAACCACGGTGTGGTTTTTTTCACTGATGCTGTCGTTTATGCGGTGGGTTGACAACCGGAAACTCTTACGCTGTGAGAACTCGGTTTTACAGCAAAAATAACCAAATTTATCGCGAAAATGTATAAATAAAACTCGAATTACTCAAGTACTTTACAAAGTGTCACTAAAACTACTTTAAATGAGGCAAATGTTTTGTTGGTGTTTTTGTTCACCATGGCGTATGAGTAATTTGCAATTATAATATGTTCTTCCAAATCGAATCAGTTCAGAAACTGTACTCGGATACCACCCTTAGATGATATTCGAAAAATTAGCGCTACCTCATACCTAATTCATTTGCAGGTAGCACGTTTGATGCAACAGTGCGACACATTGGATGCGCCATTGCTCTCAGTGCGCTGAGACCGACCGATAAATACATGAGCCAATTTGTGACAGCAAAAGCTTTTGCAAAACTGCCAGCAGCTTCACTGATAAATGCCAGAACGCCAATGTGAACTACAGAGAGTTTGAGTAACTGCAATAAACAAACATACATCTCTATATATTTACCAAAAATAGTTAAATATTTTATTGAATGTTAAATTTTATGCTTACTCTTTTCAATACAATAACACCCATTATGTTGCCAATGGTGGTCACAAGCATGTTGATTGTCTCAAAGGTGGTGAACTCCTTGATGGACCAATGGAATATCTCGCGTATAAACAGATAAAACACAGTCATGCTGCCATCTTAATTTATATTAAATATTAAAAATTTAGAAAAAATTAATTAGGGAAACCGAAATATACCTAAAACAAACACCGATATTAAATATGCAATCATTGCCAGCCAGATGATGGCACGATCATTATATTCTCGTGGCCTAAAACAGGTGTTCCACATTTCCTTAACCGCAGCTAAATCGAACAGTATTCGAATTTCGCCCGTTTCGTCTGCGGATGCATTTAACTGCTGTTCCATTTCCTCCGCTTCATTAACAGTACCATATACAAATTGAAAGCGCCGTCTATTTAAGCTTTCAGGTATGAAGAAGAGTATAATACATGTGGCAATAAAAATGCAACAACATGATGTTAGGAAAACGAAAGTCGCATTGGTAGCATCGTAAAGGTAACCTGATATGAAGGAACCAGCCATGAGTCCAAAAATTAATGCGACCTCATAAGTGGCCATGCTATAATTTCACACATAACTGTTTAACGACATGCAAACAATATAAATTTTTTGCACCATAGATGCTCACCGATATGGACGCTCTTGTGCACTGGACACATCTGAGATGTAACAAAAAGTGGCCACCGAGTATGTAACACTGCCACCGACCAGCGAAAGTGGCAACACCGCCAATAGGTAATACCACGGGCTGACAGAACTTGTTACGGATAATTGTGCAATTATCGCTGCTATTGCGTAATAGAGAGTATATCCTGTAAATGGCTTAAAGTTTTCAAACTCATTTCAAAGCATACATATATATACATTTATTTAATAAGAATTATTGACTCACCACTGTAGGCCGTAATCAGCAATGGCTTGCGTCCAAAACGATCCGACCAAGCGCCGATAAAGACACCACAAAATGCTGGCACAAAACTCTCAATGAATGAGGATGTCATAAAAATTCTCGCAGCATACGGCTGAATAGTAGTCTCTATTTGCTATATAAAGAGAACAACACCTAGAGTCCTTTCGTGAAACACTTTATACTATAACGAGTAATCTGTGTGTTATTGTTGTTCTCATCAGAAGTGATTCATAAAATTAAATTGACAGACAATTTCCTCTACTATTGCATTAAGGTCCAAAGGGTTAAAAAGAATAGGGGTTAAAAGAACTAATGAAAGGGGCAGGATACCGCGTTGTGCGAGTTTGCGAAACACATTTTGTGTCCTTGTTTATCTCAATTGGCTGCAATTTCATTAATTGAATTGACGATAATATCAAAACAGCAATAAAAGATTTTCATGCTCTAAAACTATCAAAGGAAAATATTCATAAATATTTGGGTATACAAAATAAAAATAAATAATACATGTGATGTATAAATAAAAGCTCTGTACAAAGTGAATGACGCGCGAGTTTACAATCGACCAAAAAGAACAACGAATGCAGTAATCGATGAGATCGAGGACTGCTTTGAACTACAAGATGAATCTTTCCAACCAAATGGTATCGAAAAGTTGGATTACGTTAGTAGTTGGTTATGTTATGTATTGTCTCGCCCTGGATAACAGCTATGTTGAATAATAAAATGGATTTTTCCAAAGAATTTTGTGTTCTACTTTCAGGCTTCCTAGTATTAGTAACCTAGTATAAAACTTTTAGACCAATAAATGGGTCTGGCTTTATAAGTCCTTCTAAAGAACTGGATAAAATCAAATATTGTTATACATTTTTCACTATAACGGTATCTATTTGATTAACATTTGGCGACAATATTCGATTGCACTGAACCCAATGATCACATGAACTCAAATAAAAAGTATATCGTCTTGATGAATACCATGTCTGAGTTCAGTCAATTTTAAAACATAGTCTCAGCTCATCAAATATTCAAAATAACTCCGTTCTTGCCAACCTTTGTATAGCAGTTAGGTTCTAAATTCGAGATTTTACCGCATAAAATTATAAATTACAAAAGAAGTTGGCTCCAATCGTTTTCAGCTTACGGTAGCCAATGTGAAGTCATCGAGCCCAACGGTGCTATGCAACTAAATGCTTTCAGAGTATTCCCTGTTTGTAAGACTGCTTGAAGATACTAAAATATTTCAGAATTGTGCCACGATTATGATTTGTTTCAATTATTCATTCATCTCTTATAAAATGATTGTTTTGTATGCATTTCGGTAAAAGAGCCAGCAAATGATATACTCGTATAATTCTCTCTTTTGTCTCTTTATTCCCTAGGAAAAATGAAAAGAGATTATGAAGAGAATATCTCTTATAACTGGCAGTGCGCAAGTATTAAAAATTTCCCACGTGAGCCGCAAATTTATTTCCGCAGTCAAAGCAAAATATGTGCATTTATTTATTTAACAGCCGTTTTTATGTATGTATGTCAGGAGGAAATTTTCAGGAGTAGCATGATCGTAAGAATGTTTGCAAGCTCATTTGTGCATATGGTTATATGGTTCAACGGCATTTACTCATACATATATTTACATTTATTTTTAAAGAAAGATCGTATTGCTTTCATTCCAAGTGCAACTTAGATATGTAGATATGTATGGAAATATGTTTACGATGGCAATTTTTATTTTATTTTAAGTGCGAGGATTCAAAGTGAAACTTCTTAAGGCAAAATTACTTCAAGCTTGCAGTAAACTAAGATAGGATTTGCCACCTGTTTAAAAACTTTAATTTCAAAATGTCTATTTAACATAAAACTAAACAGTTTCAAGAAGGTTTCCAGTCGAAATTAAATTTCAAAAAGTTGCCAACGGTTTTACATGCATTATCAATACTGTAAATTTATATATTATATTATATAATATTTATGATCGTTACGACAACAACAATTGAGGTTACCCAAAAGTTTGGATAGATCGTCGTTTTGATATTTCATCAAAAACTGTATTATTTTGTTAAAAATAATAATAAATTGTTAAATTTTATTTATTTATTGAATAACATTATATTTTCCAACAGAATCGGAAAAAACAAAAACTTTTATAATTTATATGTACACCAAATAATACTCAGTTATAGATACTCAGTTATATCCACTTAAGCTGTTTTTTGTCAGCAAATAATTTTAAATTATGATTTAAAATTTTTATTTTAATTGTTTTGGTTTCCCAATTTTCCCAAATGTAAAATGGACATCAAAACACAACAACCAATGGTGCTGCTGGTATGGAAATTTTTGAAAATAATACTTTCAGTGCAGAAAATGTACAAATTCGACTTCTATTGTTTTTTTTGTGAGTCCAAATGCATAATGATTTATTTATATTTGTTTTATTTATATTCTCCCAAGTTATTTTAATTCATCAGTCATTTAATTAGTCATTATTCACGACACTATTACATATTTATAATCAGCGCATTTTTTACATGTGTTGATTAATATTGTAATATCAGAAAAAGCTAGTTTATAAAAGCGTAATCTCTGGTTGCATTATATTATGTTAACTTTTAGAAGAATATTTGTTTGTATTGTTTAGGTATTCATATGAAGCAGCAAATTGTAATAAGTTCATACCCGACCCACTTATATATACGTATGTATGTAAATTTGCGATTAGATCTGCATTCAGAACCCGCTCAAGTCGACTTAGAAAACAACCAAGGTATTGTTAGGTGGCTTTACTGTAAATATACACATATATAGGTAAATAAATATATACATCTCTACTAGATGCTTGAAAGAATCGCTCCTCCCATTTGTGATCTACTCTTTGATGTTATCCGGCAAATCGAGGAACCTACAAGTCTTATGCCGCCGTCGAACGGCTGATGGATTTTTTGAAATGGAAGCTGCGATCGTACCCAGGTCCTGAACAGTTGTAATATACACCCCTAATCAATGAACCATGCAACATTTGGTAACGGAATAATGTTAGGAAACAGTAAACTTGTAATTTTTTGTTTAATTTTTTATTTCTTTTTTTGTTTTACAGTTAGGCTTTTGAATTTAATTAGCAATTTAGACATAGAATCTCTAAAAATATTGATAATCACTTTAATTGCACCCAAGCTATGTAAATTTCTAAAACAAATTTTTCAGGTTATCTCTAATAGTAGTAAGGGTCATTGTCACCAAGATCGGGCGATTTAACCTCTATAGCAATTGGCAACGAACTATGGATACCCTTAAAATTATCAGATATCAAATTATCACCTAGTTTTAAACAGGTGCATGTCGCAGCTTTAATCGAAAATATTTTTCACTCACTTTCGAACTACCCTAAGAAATTACAGATATTTCATACATAGTTCTTGCAAGTAAAACCAGAGTACCTAATATGCAACTTGTTGGATTTGATTTCAATATATCGGCCTTTAAAGAAAACCCCCCTTTTATTTACATACATACACATATAGATTATTCTTCACTTCCGCAAGCGAATTCCCCATTTTGCTAACCTAATAACAATCAGAACAACAACAACAAAGGTTCTCGTATGTACCGTTTTACCTTGACATGTTCACTGGCATTTTTAGTACCCAATTGTCCACAATCAGTTTCATTGAAATAAAAAATAGATGTGCATGTTTGATAAATTATCTGATTCTTCACGATGGTTTCTAAGAAATCAAAGCGTTTTTTATTTACATATATAACTATGGGGCACTTAAAAGTGGTGGATATTTTGACTATACCTGATAAATTGTATGCAAACAAAAGTATGAACACCATCGGTTCGACCAAATAGAAACGTAGGCGCCTCCAGTTGAACTCATCCAATTCGCTGGATGTGATCGAGGTCACAGTTTCAACGGATCCATACAGATTGGCATGCTCAGATAACGATGGCATAGACGCATCCGATATCATATCATTCGGATATTCTGCACTGCCGATGCTACTGTTTCTCGTGTATTTTCGCGAACGCTGATTCTTCGCTAGCAAGGTACTAAACTCATTCGGTCCCGTGTCCATTTCGCGCACGAATTTCACTAGAGCAACCAAACCTTGGCAATGTACCGTTGATTATGTGTAATGCAGCGGTTGGTTAACTGTAATTTATATTTTTACTGATATGCATTTGTGTATGTGTGTGGTGAAAAACCGACTATTTACTCCGGCTATGTCGTAGTCAATACAAAGACTGTTCGCGCCTTCCACTCAAATGAGACTGCATTCGAACGAGTTCGATGTGAAATTCGCGTACTTCAAAAGCGAAGTGTGAAGACGTTGACGTTGACGTTGGTTGGCGTACCGACGCGTCTAAGATTGTTTGGGTTCTACGAGCATGACATACACATGTATATAAACACACTGGCACAAGTCGCCGGCCGACTAATATTAAATACCGCTAACGCTTTAAAAATGGTTTTTAGCACAACAGCACAACAAATGATATTACTAGGGAGAATAAAAACTCTATTGAGAGCGAGCGCTGAGCCGCTTGCATTGTGAACTTGACGATCTTACTGTGTGAGTTTCTTGAGATCTTCGTGAGTTCACATACCTTCTAAGCTAAGCAAAATTTAAGGCTCTTCTAAGTCCTTCACACACGAACACAAAAACATTCTCGCAAATATTTATCAGCTTTTTGAAACTTACAAAACCGGAAGCATCGAACGCACAATGCATAAAGAAGAAAAAGCTCGGTCAAGTTTCAAAAATGCAAACGAAATTTAAAGCATGAGATCAAAATGGGTGAAAATTACGGTGGGTAAGGAGTCTGATCGTTGCTGCAGTGGCATAAAACATTTCTCTAATGGTTTTGAAGCATGTTGTTGAGTTGACAGTCCAGCCTTTGGCCGGATATATGTAAATCTGGGTTCGCCGCGGTTACAAAGTTTCGATTGCCGTGGAAATAGGAACCTGATCCCATTTAGCAAGAACAACTGAGATAGCTTAATATAGGAGAGCGAGAAAGACTTTTTTCTTTTAAGACTTGTGCTCTCTGTATGTTTGTGCGACAGCTAAAGATCAGATAAATTGATCAATGGCGCTCCGTTATTTCGATAGGATGAATCGGTGAATTTCGGTAGCGCTCATCTTTTCAATGCCAGCTTAACCTTCTAAACCTTTATATAAGTCGAATCGAATTCAGTTTAACGGGTATATATTCATCATATGTACATCATATATGTGTATCCACTCAAGTACTATCCTAAGTAACAACTATCCCAGCAACATTACCTAAATAACAACAACAGCAATCAATAATAAATATGTTTTAAGGGTATATTGTTCATTAATACACAGAGGCGAGCTCGTCTTTTATTTGATTATTTTTTACAAAAAAAATATTTATCACATTTTGTAGGTATGTATAAGTATGTATGTATATAAATACAAATCGTACTGGGGATTTTGCTGAATGACTCAAAGACCAGCAGTCGCCAAAGCAGAAATGTGCTCCAGGAAAAAAATAACTATTACGTAAATAAATATCTGTGTATGTGTTTGCCTCCATACATATGTACTTTCATATCTCTGAGTATAACTTAGTATACAATATTTATTTAATTATTTTTGGACAAAGGATTATTGAAATCATAATTGCAAGCTTTTTGTCTACTCAAACGTGCATACATGCATAGCTGTAATACGAGATGCGGTTTGATGCACCAGTCAATCAAAATCAAATAAACATTTGGATAGATGCTATGAAAGGTGTGTAGCATCAGTTGCATCAATATATGTAACGCAAATCATTCAAGTCCATTATGTCAGATCTTATAAATAAATAAATTATGAGCTCGTGTTACTTATCTCAAATGTTTGTTTACTTTATATTATACCTCAATAAATACAATAGATAAGAAAAACCTCTATGAGTGATGGATGCCACATACTTTCGATACAAATAATATATACAATAATATATATGAGACATTTGGCCATATCATAACTGCCGAAGAAATACTTATGCATCAGAATATTCCATTTCCTCAAAAATAGCAAATTCATCATTTAATGGGCGAACACCAAAGAGAGAATTTTCTTGAAATGAACACAATGTCATACACATCGACTACTTTGAAAGGTGTAATATTTATATTACTTGCCGATTTAAATATGTTTAGAACGCCGAAAGCGCAACAGATTAATAAATTTTAGTAACCTAGAACCAACTGCAGTGAGAATTAACAAATTTCTAAACTTAATAAAACTAAACCTTGAGGTTTTCATATTTCAAAAATCCCTCAATCAAAAGCTAAAAGAGAAAAGAGAAAAGAGAGAGAGAGCTTCATATTCTACGAACTCACGACGACCCTTTTTATCAACTGGTTAAAAGAATACCGACTTGATTTAAGAAATAAAAATGGTAACGCTATAAAACTATCAAAAAATGATAACGATAATCAACTGTTGATAACCCGAAAATACCCTGTTTTACTTTTGACAGTCGGCATTATTTCAATCCGAATAGGACTCCGACTATGACCAAAATACGGAGGTGCAATAAAATCCCCTAATCACTGATTGGCAGTATTTGAGCTGAAAACAAAAGGCCGTAATAACATGCAAGGAAATCGGCCGGATGGTCATTAATCACGCAATATTTGTATGGTCGTCGCGAACCAAAAAGACGAAGAAAAGGAAACCGCATACCTGCAGAAGAAAAAAATTTCGTGCTCTAACAGTATGCTCCTTGACATCTCTTGGCATCATACGCATAACGTGGTCTGTATGCCCTGTACTTAGGAGTATAGTAAACTTCTCTCTTGGCTTTGTCTGCGTGTCCACAAAAGGAGCACTGCTTCCCAGAAATATTAAATTATACGTTCGGGGTCAAAACATAACTCACTATGAAATAAGCGTTCGAATTAACTCGAGAAACATGGGTAAAACTGGACACAGCCGTTTCTATATACTTCAGAAGTATAAACACCCACTTAACCAGATTTGACACTGACATATCCAATATATATCTCGCATTCAACGCGTCCCCACTTGATACTAACACGCTCGCAGCAAGCACCTTCCTCTAATCTACTCTCTCCCTATGGTCGAATCCCGTCGTAATATCTCCTTTTGTGGTTCTTTTATGAGATGACATCGATGACAACCTATCATTCTTTACCACTCATAAGGGTTTGTGTTTTTTCTATAACAAAAACAAATTTTACCATTCGAATTAACCACCTTAACTCTTATTATATGATAGGCTTATGGCTTAAGCCGTCATTTAGTAACAATTGTGAATATTGATGAACACTTTTCTATTGTATGAAATAAATTAAATCCGAGGCACGTTCTGTAGTTTGAATAGGTATTTCCTTGCTTTAAAAGTAGCTCATTATTTCATTTGTCATTGCCAAATTTAATTCTTTCGAAATTTGCAATAAAACCTTTGTAAATTAGTTGAAGCATTACCCAAATACTATGTTAAATTCTATAGATTAAGTAATTTAGATAATAAAACTATTAAGCACATTTAATTGGTAGCTCATTTGAGATATTATCAGATGTTGGTACTCTCGCAATTTGTTGCATAAAGTACAACTGTTGTGCTCACATAACGATTATTTGTATCAATAAAATTACATACGGGGTTATAATAAACAAATGGCTAGATAAATTGACCAGGCATCATCTGTCTGTTCATCCATCTGAGCATGTAATATATACCTTGATGAAAATTGGATGAAACTGAAAATCTGAAAATAAAAATCTGGATAAATTTTGATACATATAGTTCTTGATACTGAAAGTTAGAAGATTTAAACCTTTGCACGGCTAAAAAAATATAAAATACTCAAATATGGCACAGAGACCCTGCTATAGATAACTGGAACAATGGCAAATTTTGGAATAAAACTTAGCATAAGGTGTTTTTGTTTACATTTATTTCAAATAAAAAAAGAATGGAAAACAAATAAAGCAGGGCTAAGTTCGGATGCAGCCGAATATAATATATTCAACATCCTTTATTTGAACAACATTATTAGAAGAAGCACGGAGATCGTTATATTAGAGATGTGGGCCTAACCCCTATATGGACAGATTTCATCAATTTCTGGCACCAAATCACATTGTATATAAAATAACAAGTTCATTTAATCAACATGTTATTTTATATCTCACGTGTTGGCCGATATTAACAGCATAGAGTAAGTCAAAAATCACTATATTGGGTATATTGGGGCTGGAGGAAGAGTTCTGGAGTGCTTGCATTCACACTTGGCGTTAAAAAACTATATGCCTATTATCGAGAAAACATTTCCGCACAATTTTATTGAAATAACTCACACATATTCGACCGATTTATTCGTTATACAGTCACTTAGGATAACGAAATCATTATATTTAGTATATAGGGCCGTGTTATTTCATGAACCGATTTCGCTCGTTTTCGGCACCAAACTGTAGTATAACGAAGATAATTCTTGCATCTAATTTTGTTAAGATATATTATATACTGATACTGTGGTATAAAGTCAATTAGAATAGCTAAGATCATTTTATTAGATATAGAGAGGCTAGTGGAAGTATTCAACCGATTTATTACATTTTTAACAACAGATCACATTATTATCAAAAAAAGACGCTCATTAAGTTATCTTATAAAATGACCGATTTTTTCGCACTAATATTCGGATCTGGTTGCTTGAAAAAGTATAGTGAGATTTCGACCATTTTTAGATTTGAGGTGCCTTAATTTGAAGACACTATTTGTGCAGTTTTATTACGATCATTCGATATCTTCATTGGTGTTCGACTTATCAATTTTGCAATGATGTCATATGAGAACTAGCCGTGGTTGTAGCCGATTTCGCCTCGCTTGACCACTAACTTGACCACTAACTTGACCATAAACTTGTGAGATCAAAATGGGGTTCAAGATAGTTCAAGCGAGAAACTCGCCAAAAACCAAGTAACTGGGACTCATATTTGGTATCTAGTGTTCGAATTCACTCAATAATTTTGGAATTCTGGGTATATAATAAAGAGATCACACAAAACGTAAAAATGAATGCATGTGTGTATTTTTGTATATACTCCTCTTTTATTCCGATTTGCAGGTGCTATACTGTTTTTAACCAATTGCATGTCTCCAAAGAGCCCACATACACAAGGCCATCCATTAAAAAATTAAAAAAGGCAAATTTGTTTTTGTTTCCTTTTTTATTCATGTCATAATATATGCTTTGCATTTTTTTATATGTACCGCAGTTTTTTTTCGCAACCGCAGAATGATAACAACAGTTAAAATGCTAATGAATAATAAGTAATAAAATTGTGTATGTATGTATGTATGTATGTATAAGTTTAGAGTCAGGTGGATGTAATCTCTTCACTATTTTATTTGTTTTTACAATTAAATTTTCAACTAACATTTCACCAAGAATGCACAAAATCTCACCTCTTAGTTACTCTTTCACTTCTTCTTGCTTTATTTCGATAGTTTAACTTTTGTAATTAAATTTATTTGAGTTTAATTACATAATTAGTATATATACTCGTGTTTACCAGTGAAACGAACAGACTTAAACAAGTCATTCACAGAGATTTGTGGGTAATATAAGCACATATACATACATATTTCGAGAATTATATTATACCGTTATATGTGTACCGTTGTACGGTTGTGTGTAGTTAAGTTTTGCATATTTGGTTGCAACGGTGGGTGGATTTGCACCTCATAGCGCTTTCGAAGAGTCTACACAGGAAATACATACATACACGTCAATCATAACAACAAAAAGCTATTGAATTTAATTGGTTTGTATGTATATATATGTACACATACATATATATATATATATATATATTGAAGATTTATTTATTTTCTCCAAAACGCTAGCGTTAATCATTGAAATAGTTATAGCTCGATGTTAAAATTGTTGTATATTTTGCTTTTAATATTGTGCTACAGCATTTTTTATACTTTTCAACTACAAATTAATATATTTTTTTCTTTTATTTAAAACGCGCCACACAAAACTTAAACAAGATAAAAAAAAATGAATTATAATAATACTACAATGCGAGCCACCTACTGAAGCAAGAAGTGTGGCGAAACGAAAGTTAAAAATAAATATAAATTAGAGGAAACAACATATAATATAATATAATATAATATAATATATTTAACAAAAAAGACAAAATCTTGGGAATATTTATGCATTACGGGTATTTTGCTGCACTAACATAAACGCTACTCAACATTAAACAGAGTTTGTGTAGAATTGTGCTAGAACCTGAGTTTTTGTTAACAACTTTCAAGTGTGATAAATTTTGACACATTATGAAACAAAAATGTGTGTGTGTGTGTGTGTGTATGTATATGGAGTTTTTAAAAATTTGCAAATGTTATGAACGTAATAATTATTTAAATAAAATAATGATGTACTTTGCTAAGCTAACAAAGCACCATGTGATGAGATAAATATATCTATGTATGTATGTTTACTAATTAGTTTTGTGTTTATTTGTTCATGATTCTGTATTGTTTTTCTTCCAAACTTGGACGCGTTCGATAGCTTATACTTTATTGCAACTGGCGATGTTTCAATACGAGTAACATATACTTTAGTGTTGGTCACTTGCTACAAGACTATTTTGTAATGTAGCCATTACTTAAGCAACCGCATCGGTAGCACATTCCTCTTCGACAGTAATGTACATACCCTCTTCTTCGTAGGCAGAGTCATGTTTGGCTAGAATTCTCAATAGTGGACGCAATTTCAGCCACCATTGTGTCTTGGGGATGCGTTGCCTGTAAAGGAATAGTCAAAAAATATATATAAGAACAGCATAGTTGAGAGTAAAATCGCTGAATAAACTTCACGCACTCGAAGTTGGTTTCGGCAATCAAATCGGCCAACGGTGTGAAACGGTACTGACGACGCACAATACCGAGCAGACAAGCTGAATCGGTGCTCTCACAACGTACTGTGCCATCCGGCTTGATATTCAGCTTGACTTGGTCATTCAACCATTCAACGCATTTGGCTGCCATTTTGGTGCCCATATTACGATCGAATGGTGTTGGTGAGCCACCTTGTTGCATGTGACCTATGCAGAAAAAGGTTGTATATCACATTAATCACACTAATCAATATTTCGGCACTCACCTAAAATATTCATGCGGCATGAGAATAGGCCCTTGCCTTCCTCCGAGTAGAGACGATGTATGAAATCGGTGTTGTAGTTTTCAGATGCCTTTTCATTACGCAAAATCAAACCACGCTGTACGCCCTCAGCCATTTTAGATGCCATATGATAGACATCTTGTTGCAGATCCTTAATGGAGAATTTCTCCTCATAAATGTATGCTGCATCAGCACCACCAGCTAAACCAGCCAAAGTGGCGAGGTAACCACAATAGCCACCCATTGTCTCAATGACGAAGACACGACGTTTTGTGCCCTGCGCTGACTGACGTATGCGATCGCAAATTTCAGTGATCTCATTAAGACCGGTATCGCAACCGAGTGAGAATTCGGTGCCAGGAACATTATTCGAAATAGTCGATGGCACAACCACCATTGGGATACAGAATTCCGGATAGTTGGGTCGTTGATCGGAAATCTGACCGCAAGCATGGTAGGCCTCAAAACCACCAATCACGAGTAAACCCTGAATTTTGAACTCTTTAAGACGTGCAGCAATCTCCTTGAACTTGCCTTCGGGCAGCGTGCGCTTAGTACCGAGGAAAGCACCACCTTGACCCACCCAACCGGTTACATCAGACCTAGCGCACAGCAAAAAAGATTCAGAAAATCAATCCAAACTCATTGAATGATGGATTGCGCTAGCTGTTACTCACCAGCCCATCTCCTTGATGTTGCCAGCAATGAGACCCTCAATGCCGTCATGTACCCCGAAAACAGTGTCGCCACGATAAATGCAGTTACGTACAAAACTGCGTACGGCAGCATTCATGCCACAGGCGGGTGCGCCAATGTGCATGACCGCCAAACGGTAGCCCCCCTTTATTGACAACAACAACAATAAAAAAGTATACATTTAAAATCTCTTTAACACAGCACAGCACAGAACAGCACACAGAGTCACAACTCACCCGTCCACTTTCGAGCAAATCCTTTGGTGGCTTCAGACGCGTCAACATCTTGTACGTTTCCAAATTGCGTTCGAACGAGCGTCCACGCAATTTCACCGCCAATTCCCAATTTTTCTCCGCCATCGCTTGTGCAACTTCCTTTGTGCGTTCCACGCACTCCATCAGCGGCACGCGCACCGCTTGATTACCATCCAAGGAGACAACACATGGCACCGAGTCGGAAGTGGCCTCCATAAGTGCCAGCGTAGCTTCGGCGCCCATGCGGCAACCCTGAGACAGTAAGTGTGTGTGAAAATTAAACAAAAATTTTGTTGTTATATTTTGCAAGTAATTACCAACACACGATCGAAGGCGCTGGGATTGCCACCACGTTGCACATGACCGAGCACAGTGATGCGTGTATCCTGCTGCAGCTTGTCAACAACCACCTTTTTCACATCCTCAGCGGTAATGGGATTGCCTTCACGATCGATGGCACCCTCGGCAACGATGATAATGTTTAAGCGTTGACCAGCATTACGCTCCTGTTTGGTTGAAATTAGCGCGAAGAAGTTAGACGTTGGGAAAAGAATCTCGGATTAGTGAATATTGCACACAATTTACCGTTATGTTTGCGAACAATTAGTGTGCGATACGTGTACAAGTTAATATATGAATGAATAATTGTCCTTTTTTGTAGATTTATGTGCTCAAAATGAGTACATATAAGTGATTTAAATTTGAGAGAAGTTTTTTTTTCTAAACGAAATTTTTTTCAAAACTTTTATTATCGATTTAAGTGGTATTTTGTATCTATATTGATTAATTATTTTACAGTTTCGAGTATAAGAAAGATTCTAACGGTTTTATTTAAGAAATTGGAAATTAGTGGAATTTGAGTTATTTTTAGAATATATGAGTGACTTCCATTAGTTATTTTATTTAGTACAGACTTTTTTATAATTAATTCTTTACAAAAACGATTTTTTAATTTTTTTTTCATAAATTTTTTTTATAATGTGTTAAATAATATCTTTTTAAACAAGTTTTTATATTTATATATAAGTATTAATAAAAAATGTATTTAAATATTTAAAAATTTTGAATATTTATCATTATATGATTTAAAAGCAGACTACCGAAACTCTCGCCTGTGATTTCCATTTTGGACTTTTAAATTTATATCTGTTTTGTATCTTAATGAAAAGATTATACTTTATTTGTAAATAAATTTTTAAAATAATTTGCATTAACAATTCCATTTCTTATTATTAGTTAAAAAAGGCTCCTATGCAGACAAAGTATTTAGAAATTATTTATAATTAAATTGCAGACAGTTGTTTTAAATTAATGTGTTTTGTAATTTTCAATTTATAATTCACAAAAGGCAGGCTTCTTTAAAAAACAATTTGAAAAGGTTTTATTTCAATCAATAAGTGCCTTATACCAAAAAAAAATTAATTCGTTTAATTTTTAACAATTATAAAATATTATTTTTTATTTATAAACAACAATTCTTTATTATTCAATCATTTGGATCACTCCAAATGTATTTAACATTAATTAAAATGTTTAGATATTAATTAATTAAAAATCTAGCGATAATAAATTTAATGTTTAAATCATTAATTTATATTATTTAAATTAAATCATTAATTTATATTATATAATATAAATCTTTTTAAATAAAATTTGCATAATTTAAACAGTAATAATACAAAAAAGATATCTGAAAATATTTAACGGCATATTTTTTGTGACATAAGACATATAAATCGATATATTTTAAAGGACAATTATTTTTATAACAAAATTGCTGTTAATTATTACTAATGGAAAATGTATGTGTCATATAATATAATATATGCAGATAGTATATATAAAATCAGGGCAAGAAATATAAAAAAAAAAATAACAGAAAATCTCAAAAAATACAACTAAAATTATAAAATGTGTTGTAGACGAGAACGACTTTTGAAATGCAGATGAATTTTAAATGAGATGAACTATATATAAGGTGGATAAATTGTATAAGAATATGTATGAGCGTATACAAAATGAAAATAACGAATAATTCTTGCATATATGTATGAAGAATGCCACAATAGAGATATACGATATAAGCAACCAATATACGATATTAGTACGAGAGCGTGTGTGAAAGTATGTACGAAGATTGCATTGATTGATATACCTTGTAAAATAATTTAGAATTTTGTTTGATTTTCAAGTTTACTAAATACCACGCAGAAAATAAAAACAGTAAATAACATTAAAAATGCCCAAAACCCATATTGTAAACAACCAACTTAGTACAGGGAGTCTCCAACACCAAAACCTTTTACCATACCAGAAGAATTTTCTCTTCGAAAGCATTTTTATACGCACAAATGTTAGCTTAGTAATAACAACAAACACAAAAACGCAATATTTGAACATTAAAGGAAATTAAACGAAATGATATTGCAGAAGAATATAGTTTAAGCTCCAGCCAAACCCAAAAATATAAAAGCTTATAAACAATTAGACACAAGTAATCGCAAAATTATTAATAAAAAATTAATAATAAAAGTGATGTTTTCCAAATTGAAACTGCACTCTGACCTGCAGTATTTTTTTGCACAATTTATCGGGCCAGTTAACAGCGACAGGCTCCTCGGGTATAAATATGAAATCAGCCTCGCTAGCTAAAGCCGCCGAAATGGCTAAATAACTAAATAGAATCATAAAAACACATTATGAAAAGTTGAACGAACAAAGGCAAATAATAAATAATAACGGTGTTATATAAGCTACCATTAAAAAAAAATATTGTATAAAGCAATTCAAAAGCATAATATAAAATAAAGCGCCGGAAGAAATGTGTTTGGTTCACAATTAGTTTTACTTTAAGTTCAGAGTTAAAAAATAAAATTTACAATATTTTAAATGAAATTTGAAATATTCTTTATTTTGCTTTTATTTCTTTCTCTTCAACTTAAGAACTAATTGTGCACCCAGCAGAAGAAAGTAAAACGCCGTGTAGTATAAAATGATTGTTAGGAAAAATATTTTAAAAAAATATCATATCACCTTATGCTACACAGCGGCTTTTAGAAATAACCAGAAAAGGAATATAGAAATCACACGGATCAGACAGGTAGGTATAACAATAACAGACAAAGATGGAAAGGAGTAGGGTGTAGAAGGTTTTAGGAATAAAAAAAAAAACAGGGTACAAAATATAAACAACTTATGGTGCTTGACATACTTATTAACATAGTAAAATAACATATCAATGGGAAGTGCTGGACCAGGGGAGGGTGCAAGGTTAAAACATTGGATATATATATGTATTTATATTATAAATATTAGCAAGAAACACAACAATCTCGCCCGCCAACGGACAAAAGCGCCCGATTGGAGAGGCAGGGAGTCAGAAATTACACCCAAATATCAATTATATACGAATCCAGAGAGTATTAGCAACCGTTAAATGGGTGCGAATGATCGCGATGTGTGCAAAAATAACATTAAATGTTTTAATGGATGGACGTCTAGTTTATTATTCAAATAAATATATGTAGAATGAGAGCTAAAAGAGATCGGCAAAAGCACAGCACCTTTTTCGTTTTTTGTTTGAACAAATTTTATTAGTATAATGATAATGATTGTTTTCATAGAATCAAATATTCATATAATAAAATGGGAAAACAAGGCTCAATGTAAAAATTAAAAAAATTATTTTTTTTTGTTATTCTGTACAATAAAAAATATATATATTATAATAAATACATATATCTATTCTTTTTATAATTTACATCCAACAGTGGCGTTTTATGAACACTTTCGTCAATTTTACAATTAAATTTATACTTAAATTTGATAAGATATGAAAATTAAACTTGAATTCGGGACATGCAATCCCAGTATTGAATTTGATATAAAATGCTAATATATTTCAAAAACGCTAATCTCATGGAAATTTTACTGCTAAAAAATTTTAAAACTGCCAATTTCACATGTGTATATATACTGTAAATTAACTGGCATTTTTTGAACTCTTCTTTTGAGCCTTGTTAAGCCTATATCTATTTGAATATAAACGCTATTTCGTTTTATTTACTAAAAAAAAATTCAATTTCCAAATATTCATCTTTCAATTTCGAAAAAGGTGCATTAGGAATATAATTGTAAAATCAATCCAAAAAATTCGATTCGAAAAAAATAAATAAAATTTTGAATTTTGTTTTTGCTATAGCAGCTACGATGACTGTCGCTATAATAAATGAATGTATGCCTTCTAATTATTTGTGTACATTCATAGTTTTTCAGTGTTGATTTAACAAATCCAATAAATTTTCTTTTTTCTCTATTTTTCTTGCCTGCGACAATTGCTGACATAATCTATTGGGCCAATCTGCTCGGGGGGGATTTTCAGGTATAAATATATAATCAGCCTCACTGCAAAGACCGGCTACAAGTGCCAGATAGCTGTAAAAGAAAGATGGACACACCATTTCAAACAAAACCACAACAAATACATAACATCAGACAGCATCACTATTAATTTGACCACATCGGAGGCATGAAAAGTAATTTTAACAAGATATGCATGTAGTACAAACAGGTGAATGCATTTTTCCAATTAAAATGAATATTTTTCCTTTTTTCAATTTAATTAAATATAATCGCGATAACCTTTTAACGAGCACGCATGCGCTTGACTTCTTAAAGCTTCACATTCACCAGTTAGTCTCCTAAAAGTATGCTACAATTATGCAACGTCACTCGCTGCCTTTTAACGGGTTAATTGAACAAAAACGGTTGTATAAAATTATTTTCAGATAACTCAATGACAGCAACACTTAAGAGGAATTATCCCAAGTTTTAACGTATGCATGTTTGTATGTACACATTCGTGGTTATTCAGTTAACACTATTTGTAGCCAATTCTTGATGCCAATTGTATAAAATTCAAGCATATCAATGCATTTACCAAAGCATATATATGTGCGAGCCAACAGTACAATTGAACGCTCTCTTTGACACTCGTCTTGGATCAGCATTTCAAGCCAAGGAACAAAAAGCAGTTAGCTAAACTAAAACTATATCTATTCTTCATACAATATTCTGCTATGCAAAACTATAAAATATATGTATGTACATATGTATGGTATATATACAAAATTATTCTACAATACTAATTTTTGTTTGAGGCCATGCTGAACCAATTGACTCAGTTGAGTTGGGTCAGTAAATTTGTATTTTTGTTTTTTTCATACGCAACTCAAAAATTGACAGCAATAAACTATGTGTGAAAGATCAATTGATCTCAAATATTAAATGCCATGTGTGAAGTATGTCTTATTTCGCTTGCCTGTATTAGCTTATTACATAGACGTTCAGGCCAGTCTTGTGGTGGCGGCGATTCAGGACAAAATACATAATCAGCTTCAGAAATAATACCAGTAACTACAGGCAAATAACTGTGTTTAGAAGGAAATCGCGTGTCAGTTAAAGGCATTAAGTTAATAGTGTTTAGAAAATTTAGATAATTCTATCCGGCCTTGTTTATATTATTTTTCCATATTTTTCCATATATTTCACAAATTTTCGGATTTTTGCCAATTTGTTATAACCTGTATTAAAGCATGTTAGGCTTTGCACTTTTTGTTATTTAAATTGGATTTTAAGTATTTATTATAACAAAAAAATAAATAAGTAAAAAACAAACACATGCAACTCACCCACAATGACGACCCATGACCTCCATAATAAATGTACGTTGATGTGAGTAGGCTGTGCTGACAATGGCATCGATAGCCTCAATGATGCGGTGAAGAGCGGAATCGGTACCAATAGTCATATCAGTGCCGCAAAAGTCATTATCGATGGAACCGACCTGCAATAATAAAAATACATATTTTAGTTAGTACACAAAAAGAGCAAAATTAATATTAAACCAACTACTATTATCAGCTACATAACAATTATTATACATAACCCTGTAAATAAACTTATTTTCTATATATAATTTAGATAAGGCAACCTTCAAAATTTTCTAAAAACTCTTCTTTGCTTTTTTAATCATATTATGCTCACCATGCCAACAATATGTAGTACATCAAATTTTTTACGTTGCTCGGCTGTAATTTTCTTGGACTCGAGCAGCTCATCCAACAAACCGGACCACTCGGTACGGAAGCAATTAGCACCAGTAAGTGAACCATCACCACCAATAACAACCAAATTGGAGATTCCTAGTCAAAAAGTTTGAAATTTGATAAATTAATTATATACAGGTACGGAAACTTACTGAAAAATGTAAACACGTACCTTTTTGAATCAAATTGAATGCGGCCTTCAGACGGCCTGCACGTTCGCGGAATTCAGCGCAGCGTGCTGAACCAATAACTGTACCACCACGATGAATAATCGAAGACACAGATGCCCAGTTAGCTTCAACAATGTTGTCACCACCATCAACCATGCCCTGGTAGCCTTCTCGAATGAAATAGGCCTATGAAGAATTATATTATGTATTATCTTTCATTTAGAATTTTAACTTTTATGTAATAAATGTTTAAAAACCTTAACTACCAAAGCAAAAAATTTGTGATATTTTCGTTTTTATTTTACAATAAAATTTTTAATTTTATTAAAAAAAAGATATGTACGCAGACGTGAGACCTGTTGGTGCACAAAGAAAAATATTTGTGTAAACAAAAATACAGATAAGATTCACAAAACAAACCGACATGACTAAAATTAAAATTTTAAAAGTTTTCCTGCTTTAAGTTTTCAGATATGAATCACATAAGACACATAAAAAAGACATCTGGAATTCTTTAAACAATAGTCAACTTAATTTAGTATAAACCAATTTAAATAAACCAGAAAATTTATTAGAAGTCATACAAAAATTATGATCTAAAACTGGTTGGAACCACTACGAACTATATACATACATTAATCAATTGAGAAATAAACAATTAGTTTTATATGCTATACCAAAGGTCATCATTTCTATTGACAATGAATAATTTTTCGGCAACGTATTTCAAAAGGGCACAGCAAAGTCAAAATTATTAAAAGTGAAAACTTTCCAGTTCATCATAAATGCAAGCATATACATATTTTTGTTATATGTTCTTTTATTTCATATCTGCGTATTATCCCATCAATAGTAAGAATCACAAAAAAAAAACAAAGTAAAAGTAAGAGAACAGAAAGAAGACTATACATTTAGCTAATTTTTTTTCACACTCATAAATAACTTAAAATAATAAAATCACTAAATAAACGATTTAAATGCGTAAAATATATACAAAATACAAGATCATATATATAATTACTTAATTAAAAGAAATAAATCAAACATATGGCGTTAAGAATATTAACATTTTGCTGTCGCGTTTCTTATTAATCTAATCACGCTTTCCCCTTATTTTTAATAGTAAACAATAATTGTAATTTCACTTTTATTTGATGCAATTTAAGTGGCGATTAGCCAATTGTAGATATTCATTATGTAGCGTGACAGATCAACGTAATGAGAAAACGCTAAGCGAGAGACGATCTTTTGTGCATTACAAGCAATTAAATCATACAAATGCATATGTATGCATGCATATACATATGAACGTTTGTAAACGTCTTTGATGGCATACATCAATAAAACATTTACTAAAAATAAACCCAATGCCATGGTTATGCATTAATACCACGCAACAGTTTTAAGTAACCACTTAAGAGTTAAACATAAATTTTCCTGATAAAACATTTCGATAGAAAAATATACAGAAGTACAAAAGTCAATTAGCCACATCCGATAAACATGGTTGTGTGTGCTAAACCCACAGCCCAGCCTCTTTTTACCTAACTTGCAAATATAGTTAAAAAATACATACCTTGCAACCCAAGTAGATAGCCATGCGCACACACGCTCGCACAGCGGCGTTCATGCCCTGTGAGTCGCCACCACTGGTGAAAACTGCAAGTCCCTTGCCCTTATGTGAACCACGCTCAATGAAACGTTCGTTTGGCATTTTTTCGATTTCTACTTTGCTTTCAATTAAATTGAATAAACAGTATTAAATAATTTATGCGATGACTTCGAACACAAATTATTGTTATATTGTAAAACGTGTTTTATTATGAGTATTTTAAACTATATTTCAATTTCAACGGTCTATTTGTTTCACTTATGAATAGCGAAAGAGTCCAGTGTTAAGATGCTCATCAACTCTTTATTACTCTCTAGCACAGATTGCATCCGCCGCTTTAAATCGTTTAGCACACACCGAAATACTAAGATTTGGAAGCACGTACGTTAGCTTATGCCTTTTAGCACGCACTGGAACTTCTTCGCTTTGAGTCACTCGATACAACAATTACGAAAATTTATCCAAAATTTGCGAAATTTAGCGGAGAAAAGGGAAAATCCTCTTTTTGTATGCCCGCTCAGCAGCAACCAAGGTGACACACTTTGACGTTTCAAGGTGACCTTTATCGATTGTTGTGCTGCATAGCTGACAAATGCGTTTAGTGTAAGCATTGCATATAGGGTAAACAACTTGAGATAAAGTCTATTAGCGATTATACTGTATCAAATTACATTGAAATTGTGAAAAATTTTGATCATTTCCACTGACAAATATCATAGAAATAATCTATTCATATTTTTACCATATATACGTTTTTTAATGGAATTTAGACTTAATATCAAAATCTTATAACTATTTTTTTATCAACAACAAGCCGCAAATTTACCCTATACGCGTTGTTGACAATCAGCTGTCGCACAGCTGTTGCTGCTACAGACAATATAGCTTATCAAGTCAGTTCTATAGATAAGATCATGAACCAAAAAACAAACAAAGCTTTCTTCGCATAAGTTTTTTTTTATCTACATGTTCTATAAATTTAACATATTACTTTTAGCCCTACAATCAATAGTAATATTCCCTCAAAGTATAAAAATATATTTTTGCGTATTAAATCGGTAGTGAAAATATATGCTATTTTACAGAGATTGTCGCACCTTCACTAAATTTGCGTCACGCATAACAACCTGCTACTGTTTATCCACCGACTACTGAACCTAACTGATATGTAGAAACACGCTACATAATATGCAACTTACTCTGTGTGCTTATAGCCTAAATCCATTCTTTCCACTTTAACGGCTTGGATACAGCTCGAGTTTGTTGTAGATTACAGAAATGTCCAATTTTCTCCGGTTCTCATTATTTGGAATTCCGAAAGTGGCCTTTTTCGGGTTCTTCTTTCCTTAAACACAATACGCACTACCCCAGCCTTGCTAACTTGTTTCTAACTATTAATTATAATTCCGAAGTTATTTAACAAAATTCAGTTAATATTCACAACAGCCGGCAATGAAAACATTTGAAAGTACACAAAGGAAATTCGCCTTGTAAACAATATACAATTTTACATATTAAGCCCTAGTGGACCTATTCTAACAGAGAATGTCGAATTTTAGTTTAGACGTTCTCTTGTTCAATTGTTATCACCCTCTCTGAATTCGCCTAATTTTTTGTTTCATTATTTTTGCATATTTTAGTTTTGTTGACATGGACGTCATGAAAGAAAGTATTTTATCACAGACAATGTAGCCTCGTTTAACATTTACTAAACTTTATGCACATTTTTTGCCGCCTTCTCTCAAAACAAACCTACCAAATAATTCGACAATGACGGGACGTTATAAGGGCTTAATAAATTCGTCCCTTTTTTAATTTGTTTTCATTATAAGCGTAATAGATTAGTGGCCCATTATAGCCAATAAACCATTTAAAATGCAATGACAGGCCGATCGATATACGTGACAGCAATTCTGGTGCATAACCATGGTTACTAGATAGATAGATTATTAGACTATAAACTTTAAGTTAAGATATGGATGTGGTCTTCAAATTGTCAAGCATTTTTATTACAACTTCCGTCCAATTTGTTTCCATTCGGTATGTATAATAACTTGTTTTGATGTTACAGTTTATTTTAAAATGAAAAATCAGGTAATTGGTGCTTTGAATAATTAACGTTTATATCTTCGCTAGTTGCATGTATGGTTTTATGTTATCAGACGTAAATATAGAAATACTATAAGAGGGTTTGGCATTGCTTCCCGAGGGCAACAACTATAAAAAATCAAACTTCGTAGTTCGAATTAGAAATCGATTTACCCATATATTAGCAGTGAATTAGTGAAATCAGCAGGTAGTGATATCGAGTACATCATAAAATATCTATAATTAAAAATGGTTTGTGTTTCTATTTAAATCTCCAATTCAATACTGTGATCAACTTGTCTATCATTTTCTCACCACTCATGTTGAGTCTTTATGAGGTTGAGTCTTTCATGAGGAAATCTTCAAGAGAATATTAAAGGATAAACGTTGATTACTAGCTTCTGCTGCTAGCACACCGAACAGGTAAATTTAATTGTTAAATAGTCATAAATAAAGAAAATTATTTTATTAATCATTTCCAATTAAACGCAATTATTCCAGCAAATATACTTATTTTATATCTACGCATTTGTTGCCGCGAAATAGAAACGCACAGTGTACCTTGTGTTTTAAATTATCTTTTATTGTTTTTTTTTATAATTAAGAAACTGTAATTTCAATAAACTTAAATATTTCAATCTTCGCCTCCATGTGTTTTTGTTTTAATTTATTTGTTATTTTTAATTTTAGTTTTGTTTGTGTTTTGCTTATTTATTTACGCTTGCTTGTATTTACGATTTTCTTTTACTTTTAGCGTTATGTTTGAAAAATTATGCATTCATAGTTCATATGCACATACACGCACCAACATACAGATGTATATAAGTGTGTACATGCATATTTATGCATACGAAATATAAATATGCGTTCATTTCAAAATTTTACTTTTCCTCCAGTTATGTTGTTGTATTTGCATGTATACAATAAAATTATGCATATACATATGCGATTCGCATTTTGCATATCATACATCATATCTGCTGGACAATATTTTATTTATTAGAATAATATAATTTGCTTGCATTTATCTGTATGTATTTCATATGAAAGAAGTTATGCATTGAATTAAAAATAGAATAATTTAGCGCATTTTAGTTTTGATTCCACGGTAAATTTACTCTGTGTATTATTTAAGCATTCGCGTCACGGCATAACATTGCAGTGACTGCTTATTGGATACATACATACTAACTTGTTGCACTTTCTTTGCCTGTATTTACCATATACATTCGGGGGACGTTTTGGAATAAAAAAAATGGTTCTTAAAATTTAGTACGTACAATTTTGGATTTTATTTTCTTGTGTTCTGTATGTATGTATGTTTTTCCATTATGCAAAAATTTATTTATTTTATTATTATTATTATGTATAATCTGCATACGCTGAAGATTGGGAAGCAATATATGTATGTATTTATATTTTTGATTTTTTTGTTTCATTTTCATTGTAATTAATAGATTTAGTTTAGGTAGTATTACAACATTGTGTGATTTAATTGCTATTTCGAATTAGACGTTGATTGGTTCCAGGACATTGTCATTTAATGTAGTTATGTATGTAGTAACGAAAAACTGAATCCCTGTTGTATTGTAGCTAATTAATAGATGTTGTTGCTGTGAAATACATTTTGTGTTCGTTTTCTTCAAATATGCGCTTCAAAAGAGTGGTGAACAAATTGTGAAATGCACATGTTGAAGAGGTGAGTGGCGGTTTGAATGAGACATCAAAGTGGGATACAGTACAGTTAGACCAACTGGTACACGCATTCATACATGCTAAAACATTTAAGGAATATTCAAAGGACATATCAATCGCATTGATAAATTAAAATATGCAACATTAAGAACGTAATGGATTGATTTTTTATGTTCGTTTACACTTGTTGTGTATACGTGGTATATATACCACGTTTATGAAGTTGTATACATATGTGCGCACATTCATACATATTAAAAAACATATCGTGAGTACTTACTTACCAATGTATATATAATAATAAACTTTCTTACACAAAAATGTTGAAAACACATTCACACACATGCATTTAAACATATATGGTGTATATGTAGAATTGGCAAATTGTTTAAACATTAAATATTTAGTAGAATCTGACTAATGATATTTGAATAGCTGATAAACTTGCACAAGTATAAAGGGAAATGGAAGTTTTGAAGACATACAAATAGCTCAAAACAATATTCTCTTACATTTGCCTTGCGAAATACCTATAGTTTCTTGTTGATAGCTCAACAGAGCACGCTTTACTTTAATTAGTTAAAATTTATTTATTTTGAATAAGATTTCACTTTATTGCCGCTTTATTGCTAACCGAGCTGATTTTTTTTCGCCTGGTATTAAAAAATTCGGCACGTATTCCAATTACAAATGTTATGTTGACAGATCTAAATTCTAACTAACTCGCTCACAAATTGAATAAAACTTCATATTGTAAATATTTCAATAGTATTTTGCCTTTACGATCAACTTACTCGTTGTTGATCGTCCAAATTCATAGCTAAGCGGAACAATTGCCATCGACAAATTCCCCAACATATACGGCATATGAAACCATTAGCGAATTAACTACATATATTATATATCTGTTAGAAATCCCGTGATATTACACTATTGTGTGCCCAAATATACATACATTTACTGCACATCTAGAACATACATATATATCTATATATCCTTAATAAGTATACATACACATACAAATACCCACGTTAATACGACAACTTTCGTTTAATGAAGTTTGTGGTTAATTAAGCTGAAGTATTTTAAATTTAAATTTCTCTATATATTTAAACTTCAATTGCATTACTTGCTTGCGTAGGAAGTATGGTTATGTAAATGTATGTAATTGCATGCTTTGAATGCTTTTGTTTTTCATATATTTTCCCATATCACAACATATATATGCATTTATATATATATATTAACTATTAATGTACAAATATATAAATAACCACACAGATTGTTTAGGGTGAAAATGTTTAAGATTCCAAGCGCATACATATACACGAATAATGTAATATTGTGATATTTGCGTAAAAACGTCCAATGGTTGTCTGCGCGTTTTGATAAATATGATTTTAACCCCGAAGGTCACACCGTACTTTTTTTTTTTTTTAAGCATATCTAAGTAATTTATGTATGTACAAATGAGATCTTTAATATACAGAAAACTAAAAAGCTTACTCAAGCTTCAGCTAAACACTTCTACAATTTCTCTAAACCGAAAGCTCAATTAAATGCGCAGCCTAAATGTAGACCACGCTTTCGTTCAATTCTACTTCATGATGGTAGCCCTATTTGGCGTGATTTCTTAAACTCGTATTGCGAGCTAAAACGTATGCTATACACGAAGCAGATGCCAACACTTCTATATGTATATATATTCTAAAATAATCCTTTCCCATTTAGAGACACACACTTCCCCTTTTTAGTATGCTTTTCCATATATTTGTACGAGAGTGACCGTTTTCGATCTGCAGTGAATGCAATTTTTAACGACTGAATGTTGTCGCTGCTGCAGTTGTAACATGAAGTAGACATAAAATTATTATATGGACATTGTTTACGGTTGTTATTAATTCGGCATAGTTTTATTATTTTATGACTTTTCACAATTAAATATCATATTTTATAGTAAGTATATACCATATATTTTTTTTTCTCAAATCATCCATATACTTGTTCTTTTAATGTTTTATGCACAACTGATGACAAATACGAATAAAAATACGAATACGAGAATAGAGTAAGTAATGATTGATATCTAAGGAATAATTGATATAGCCGTCAGTTTTATTTTAATAATTTTCAAATTTGTTGTTTTAGTTGAAAAGGTACTCGGTACACACACAAAATTGGCATCAAATTGCTGGTTTCATTAAAATTTAGTATCATTTACATACATACATCAAATTCTTAATGCTGCGAATTATTGTAAATATTTGAAATACCACAATTAACAAATAAATATACATTTGAATAAAGAAAAAATGAATCCCATTCAAACGCACATACGAACAACTTCAATGCAAAGTGAAGAAACCGAAACGTGTGAAGGGAGCGAACTTGGGATTTTGCTTATAGGGCTCAGTTCGTGGCCTATTTGTTGTTTTTCTATTTATAACTACTTGTTCACTCCAAAATCTGAATAAAATTTTATGGAAATGCGCGAATGTATATAGATTGACAGCTTTATTTGCTTACATATGTTTCAAAAGTTAGAGACACCGACCCTCGCGAATCGTGTTAATGAATTTGATAATTTGTGAGAATCTTTTTGAGAAAAGGCATTTCAGCACTTCGTTCACAACAGTTATATACCATTTAAACGCCAACATGCAAATACCTGTTGGACATTTGATTATTTCGCCACTTATACACTTTCGGCTATGAGTGCGCATACAACAACGAGTCTATAGCAAACAAAAAACCTAAAAAGGGGGTACTTTAATTTAGCGATTATTGCACTTCCTTTATTATTTCTGCAACTTTTCATATATTTTCGACTACTTAGCAATGATCAGCGCACAATTCAAATAATATGTACTTATAGGTATGTATTTATTTATAATAGTAATAATAATGAAAGCAATGAAAACAATGGGATATATATAACGTAATAACGTTTTTTATTTAAAAATTATAGAAATCATCGTTTATACTTTTCTTTGACAAAACAATTTTGGAAGGGAATAAAAACGAATTGGCATGCCGTAAATATTGTTCGAGGAAGCGTCTATCGGGATTACGCCATACAACTTTGACCGCACAAACGTACACATTAATTCACGCTTTATGCGTGTGTGTTTTGTGTAAAAGTTTTGCTACAATTTTTGTTTGTATTGGTACTCTCTTTTCATTTCAGCCGTTTAGTTTTGCAATGATTTCAAAAATTGGCAGAAAACGTGCATTCAAACAGGATTGCAATTATCTCAATAAAAAAAAAAGTGTAACGTGTGGCAATTCGCCGCGGAAAATTGCTTTGACACTTGTTTACCTCCATTTGAGATAGCACATGCATTTCATGCTCAAGTGCACATTTTGCCTTTTGTTTTTATAAAGGTACGTATAAAATTTGGAAAACGAAACGAGAATGACTTTTGGTTAATATAAAAAAAAACAAAATCAAATTATTTATTAAAAAAATAATAAATAATATATAATGCTCTGCCTAACAAATTGACGCTTTTGTAGCTTTGATGATATAGTTTCATTTAAATATATGTATGCATATCGATCATTATTATTGTAGTTCTTGCGAATTTTGCTCTTCTTGCTTTTTGGTTGTTTTCTCGGCTGGTTGTTTGCTGTTGTTGTTGCTGTTGAAACGATCTTTGTTTCACAGTTTCTCTTTCTTACTGATTAAAGTTATTCATATTGTTGTTGGTGAACTCGTACTGTTGAAAGGCAAAACACACTTTGAACTTTTGTATACTTCTCGCGTATGCAACAAAAAGAAATTTTAAAAATTTCAAAGTTTTCCAAAAACGATTGCCTTTCTTCACTTCGCTTGCTATATGCTTTATGTGGCGTTGCAATAACCAACAAACGGCCTGCGTTACTACGGAGAACAGTGCGGTCAACGGTAAACGGACAAAGAAAAACACATTTGCTGCAGCTGAAATCAATCAACTTAAGAACCACAAGTGAATTAAGTGGCAGCAGGCAAACACGTTGGCGTTTTTTCTCACAATCACCACGCCGCACTATTCTCCTTGTGCATATAATACATAATATAATACACATTTTAACTATGTAGATATTTATGTACATATGTATGTGTATGCAATGTGCAACAAATGCAAACGAATTTCGAAGTTCGCACAAGACTTTTTGCGGATGGCTAGTTGCTAACTTGTTGCTTTCATTCATTTCGTCGCTTGTCGACAGGAGTCGATTGTGCTGTGGAAATTACATTTGAAATTTTTGCGTTTCTTTTCGTTTATTCATTACTGAGTTAAAATATTGCTATTAATTTAACTTGATGTTGGTTTGGTTTCTCTCAAATGTTGCATTGAAATGGTGTTCTGCTATTACTGACTATTTACTATTGTTGTTAGTTATTGCCTGTGGTGTTTATTGTGGTTTTTGTAGATTCACCGCTCTTGCATTTGAAATAAATTTTTGTTGTTACTGTTTAAATTTGGGTTGTATTTTTTATGTAGCTTCTGCCATTGGTTCACACTCTTTGAAGATTTTGTTTTTGTTTTGCTTTTAATTTTGCTTGTTGTTGTTCTTGTTGTTGTTGTTGTTCTTGTTGTTATGCTTCTGTACTTCTCTCTTGCTGTTGTTGTATTTTGTTTTTGTTTTTTTATTTTTAATTAATATTTGCATAGTCGAAAGGAAACAATTTAGTTTGGTTAGTTGTCACCACCCTCCTGTGGTTCATCGCCGTCCCCTTGCGTATCCGACGTCCAGAGGGTCAAGTTGTCTCTCAACAACTGCATAATCAGCGTTGAGTCTTTGTATGAGTCCTCGTTGAGTGTATCCAGTTCGGCTATCGCGTCATCGAACGCCTAAATCATTCGTAAATAACGATTGAAGAAATACAAAAGCAAATAAAAAATATATTTTAGTAAAGTATATAATGCGATAAAGTATATCAATTCGTTCAAAGCAAGCAAATTGATTATATAATTACGAAAATCACATTTTCAAATGAAAATTCGAAGCATTTCAATCCAAAAGCAACCAATTATATAAATTTGTGTATTTGTAAGTTGTATATATATGTATATATATATATATATATACATATTTATAAATTTTTATTAGTACAAATATATAAGATATATAAGATTTTTCTTTCTTTTTCAATCTTACAAACGCGCCAGATGTGTTTAGCTAACTAAAAACAAATATATATATATATATATATAAATTTAAAACACGTTACATCATCAGTCATCAAGTCAAATATGCGAGAATTTCTCTTTCAAAAACTTTTAAAGGGCTTTAAAAGGCTATGCAAGTATGAATAACACACGTGCAACTGCTGAATTAGACTGTTATAGCGGGAATTTTGGGTTTTTGAAAACTTTTTTAGGCACATTGGGTTTTTTCGATACCACAGCAAGAAATTATGATAAGTTGAACAATTGAAAGTACATTATATATACATATCTATTTGTATTAAGTGCCTACATATTATTATCTGTCTATATCTATATCTGTATCTATATTAAAATGTTAATTTCGAGGAACTGAAAAACTATTAGCCGAACCAAAACACAAAGTATCACTACTTCAAAGCTCCATACCGGCAAAAAAATATGAGTTTAGTATTTCGTTTTTAGTTTAAGGTGACTTATTTATACTCTTTAGCACGAGATGGAGCTCGAATGCTTGTTATCAATTTCTTTGGCTGCTCACAAAAATTATAAAATGGCTTTGGTTTGCAAAATCACAAACAGCAAAACAGCATTAGCAGATGAAAAAAGCGTTTAGTAAAAGAAAACATTACACAAAAAATATGAAGTATGATTGAACATACGCAAATTTACGCTTTCAAATTAAAATATTTATGAGTTGCATTGGATAAAAAAAGAATTAGTATTCTTAACAGTCATTAGACCTTATTAGGTACGTTTAATTGCGGCATTAGGGAGCGGGTTGCTTTGTAAAAACGAGCGAACATCAAAAGCCTTTTTATTAATAGAAAAAGGTATACATACATACATACAAAAATATGTTTGTTATGAATTAATCAAAAAATCGACAAAGCTAGCAGAAAAGTTATTAAATTGTTAATTATTCACGTTTAAGAAACATAAAACCACAATCTTCAATTCAACCTGTTTAGCCAAATGGCAAGCCCGCGCCGGCGAATTGATAATTTCATAATAGAAAACGGAAAAGTTGAGGGCGAGGCCTAAACGTATCGGATGTGTTGGCTGCATTTTGCCTTTAGCAATATCGAATGCCTCCTGATAGGCCTTTTTCGAATCCTCAACCACGCCTGGTAAAGAGCCAAGTCACAACAAATTAGAGTAGTCACGCAAAATTGTTAATGTGGAAAGTGAAACACGTTGTTTTCAGGTTCTCATTATAATTGTATTGATTGATTTGTGCGTGCAATTGTAGGTGTGTAGTTGTATAGCACACGAGCGGAAGGAGTAATTGAGAGCAGAAAATTGATGAGCAGATGAGAAGGTAATGAAAAGAAAAAATAGATGAAAATTACTTATTAAAAAACAATGTAACCAAGAGAAATTTCTCCTATGAGTAATAAATTAAGCAGCAAAATTTTTGGTTAAAAAGCTATGCAAATATATTCTGTAAATTTGTAAATTATGTACTTTTTTTCTTTTTAAATAACTAAAAATATTTTCTACTTAAAAAATTGTAATTTTTAGGGACCATTGTACGAATTATCAACCATATGCAGCCAAATTTTTGTATTACAGTGATGATTCGATCTGAATATGATCTGTAATATATACAGCTATGTATTTCTAATAATTTTAGGGTATCAAATTTGTTATATGTTGATAGTTTAACGTAGAAGATTTGATTTTGGACGATTGATGATGTGTCGTGTTTAAGCTATTTTTTTTCCAAATTTTGATCGACGACCCTGAGGAACCACACTGGGTTCTTACAAGTATAGTGAACATTTAATAAATTTTTGTTTGAAATGCTTGAATTTTCCGTTTGTTTGTTTTGTTTCAAACTGAATTTGTGCATATATTAACCTGTTTGGCCAGTTGGCAAGCTTTGTCTGGAGAATTCAGAATCTCATAATAGAAGACTGAAAAGTTTAGTGCGAGACCCAACCGGATTGGATGTGTTGGCTGCATTTTTCCCTTGCTAATTTCAAATGCATCCTGGTAAGCGGTTTGAGAGTCGTCTACAACGGCTGTTTATACGACGCAGCGTTTCAAATAAATTTTCAGTGATGTACATTTATTTTTTTTTCATGGTTATACAATTTTTTTTTTGTTTGTTTGGAGGGATAAAAAAAAAATTTAATTAATATTAGTATTTCTCCAATGGTTTCATTTGTAAAATTAGATTATTTCTTAATAATGTAAGTATTTAAATGACGGGTATAATGTATAGGTCAATGGCTGAGGATGTAATTTGTTGGTTTGATAGTGATTTTGGGGATTGATGGCAATTGGTGGATGTGTGGCGGAGGAATGTGATCAACTATATTAGAATACTGCATAACCGAAATTCAATATAAACTACATTCGAATACTTACTGTTGCGTGCGTCTCCTGTGGCCACCTCAGCTAAATACCTGTAATAATCACCCTTCATTTTCAGATAGAAAACCTTGCTTTCTGGATTGCTGGCTTTTGGAATAAGGTGTTTGTCGAGCAGACCCTGAAAATTAGATTTAAAAAAAATATAATATTAATTATGCGGCTTGTATGTGCATATGTAAACAGTTGAATGAATAGAATAATTTCTTATGACATATTAATTAGACTAAACGAGTCGCATTTTTTTTTTAATTTCTAAAAATTATAATAATTATATAACAATAATTTCTAATTTTTAAGAAGAAATTTCATTTAATATTATCCCATACATATTTATCACACTGTATCGGGTTGATACAGCAGTAATGAGCACAATGGCATCATAGGTGCAGTATCCTAGAGGCAATAAAAAAAAATACACACACACATATAAATATATATGTGAAGGCATATAATTGAATTCCCTTAACCCCGAAATGTGTGCGCTTGATTAATTACCAGCATATCGACCACAAAACAGCGGCGATAAAAATTAAAATTACTATGGGCAAAGAGTGGGAGGGAAAAGCACAATTTACCGCACATTTGGAGAGTTGGCGAGTGAGTATAAGACAAAAGGACAGAACTTAGCAATATAGGGTTTCGCTTCACGCATGCTTAAACATTACCAGCAGCTTGACCAGTACACACACACACACACATACACCCACACACTTACAAACATGTATATATAAATCAATTTTAAACTTTTTATATATTAAATTTATGTATGCATGTTGTCAATGAGAGTTAGGTGTGGTATCCAACTCGCTTCCAGTCCGCCTGCTCACCATTTACCAGCACTGGATCAGCGAAATAGCACACTTTCAATTTCTTTGCTACAGCACACCCAACGACCTATTTCACAGCTGATTAACTATTGATTATCTATTAGGTAAAAGATGTTATAAAAATGCTTTTGGATTATTGAGGGCAACATACAGCAGTCATAAACACAAGCATAAAAATATGCTTGTGTTAAAAGTAATTGCTGTCGATTTCTTAATAACGACTAAGCAAGAATAGATGAACTCGGCTATTTGTTAACTAAATTCCTTGAACAGCAAATAAATAAACAAACTAAAGCGAATACTTTAAATTTACGATAAGCAAAAACTCCACTAAAAGGGCAATAAAAACGTCAAAGGTATAATGCAAGTGACAGAGCAAAATAGAAGAGCAAATAAAAAAATATGAAAATTGTTAGTCAGAAGAGGCAGGAAAATTAAACGCGCAGAAAAGCACTTAAAAATAGCCATTGTGTTCTCGGTATCGATTGAATTTCAATTTGTGCTATTAAAAGCACTGCTGCAGAGGTGTTGGAAATATGGCGTCAAACACGAGCACTTATACTATGCCAACCATAAAACACCCAAGTACTTCGCGTGGCATGCAGAGCAGGCAAGAAGGAACGCACAGACGGGCAGGCAAAGGCATTATAGCCACATTAAATAACGAAACCGAAAGCAAATTCTAATGGACATTATTGCATTAGACACACAGCAGCACCAACACAAGAATATTGCACTTGAATGCTTAGAAGCGGACTGCGGAAAAATGACGGGAGTTCGGTACGAACGTGACATTGCCCATAATGCCGTACATACAAATATACCACAAATTTTACTGCCGATGCTTTTAATGATACCCCTACAATCATTGTACTTGCCACAGTGCCACCTAAACTATACACAGCAGCACAAGCGTGTGAATGGGAGTGTTCAAAGGCAAATACGAATAGAGAAATGCCTTTGCTTACGCTTAAGCATAGCATATTTCTACCATTGGGTGACGCTGGTAACGGTCAGGTGGCATGACATTTACTCGTGGACGTCTCGAGTCGTCAGTTGTTAGGCACTAGCCAAGTGCGCCATTTGTTTCGGCATTTTATGTCATTTTTTATGCTTTACTCGTACAAATCGAATAATACCGGTATGCGCGTATTGCTTTTATTACTATTTCAATTACCGCCTAGCATTCACATTTACTTCTAATTTAAACGACTTATTGTTCATGTCAACAACGAACTAGTGGGGCATATTATAGCCACATTCATTCATACACATTCATTGCTGTGTATTAAACTTTTTACTAGCAAAATTGAAACGTAAAAATAATGTATTTTTAAACAATTGGTATACGGCTTAAAATTCGCCACTAGCAAATGCTAATTTGAAAGCTATTTGATAAAGAATCTCATTAGATGCCTCATTACTATTACTCATAAAAGTACAGTTTTGAGCATGTAGTACAGTTAAACTTACCAAAACTTCGTAACAAATTTCCCTCAGTTCCTTCTCCACGCGCTCTCTGTACTCGCGGGCGAGCTGTTGTTTTCTGGCGGAGGATTCAGTTTTTTGTTCGATCGATGAAATTACTCTCCACGATGATCTGAAATATATTATAATAATTAATTATTTATAATATTTTTAAGAAAGGAATGGTTAATAATATAAAGCGGTATTTTATATTAAATTTATACACCCATATTTATAGAGTAGCAGCAATTTTTCACATTTTTATCCATTTTTCTTTAGTAACTAATTATTATTTTTAATTATTAATGCAAATGCAAAAAAAATGTTATGTTATTACAATTTGAAAAAGTATAGGTACGCGTTGCACAACTGAAAAATTAAGCACATAAATTGCTCATATCAGAATTTTCAAAATAATAATATATGAGTACATATATGTGCACATACAATTAATGTAATAAGGAATTTTTTTTTAATTTTACATTTTGTAGCTTATTTGTGTTAAATTCAACTAAATTAAGGCACTGCTAATGCTACCCTTTCTTTTATAAATCATTTGAAGTCACATCATCACATACAGACTTTTGTTAGTTATCTTATCAACACACAACAGTTAAGCAAAAATGACATACCGGCGGGCACCAACAACATTTTTGTATGCAACGGAGAGTAAATTTCTTTCTTCATTTGACAGTTCAACGCCTGTTTCTGTGACTGATTTCATAGCCTGGGCCATGTCATCATATCTACAAATAAAGAAAATATTTATTAATTAAAACGTTACTAAATTACTATGACATTTTTACAGTTACAAACCTTTCAGATTGTTCGGCCAATTTTGCCTTTTGAACCAATTCCTCTTTATCGACTGTTGACATTTTGATGTGTTGTTATTTTTTTTTGCTTGCTTACGCTGAGCTTACCAAGTGCTTAAAGAAAATAACTGAAGCTGGGTTTCCTTATCAAACCGTCAAGAGAGTTTACAACGCAGGGTTTCTAAAACTGAATGCGCCGCTCACAGTGTGACTATCTGCAAGTGATTTAGAAGAAAATACAAATTAATTATTAAAAATGTATTTCAACATTTAAACTCAAATATTTTTCTTAGTAGAATAACAATAAATCCTTTTAATTATACAATCGTTAACTTCTGACTGCTGTATTGCTTAAATTTCGCAAATATCACCAGAATCGGCAAATTTGTGCGGCGCGATCAAAATGAACAAACATCAATATACATACATACACTCAAGCGACGATATTAATTTAAATAAAACTAATTAGAAATTCATAATTAAAAGCGCACAAATCCCCGGAGGAACAAATGGAACAAATTACGCAGCAGTGTACGCGCGGCATTTGCGCTGTGTTGGCATGCACTGAGTGCGGTGACAACAGTAAGAAAAGTCGGCGAATTTTTTGCGTCAATAGCTGTGGGGTAAAGTGTTCATAAGGGCAAAGGAAATAGGCCACCGCCAATCATACATCAATACATACAATGTATTTACTCTAGTACATAAAGCAGCTGACAAATATTAGTAGACCGCTTGGCCTTGAGACGCATAAGGATCATTACCGCAATGTCAAAGACTGCTGACGTGTTTGCCGTCCCCCTTTGGCAATTATTTAACCGGTATGGTGAGAGCTATTATTTTTATATTATTAGCTTAAAATTTTTTGAAATATGCAGTGTTGAGTCAAAAGTGAATTTCATTTACGAAAGTTGTTGGAATGTCATAAAAGAAATTTTTTTGGGGCATAATTAAAGTGAATTTGTGTTTTTTAATTTTTCACAAACATTTTAATCAAGTTGAGGAGCAAAATGTGTTAAAAAAAAAATGCACTTCATTTTATTTTAATTTAAGAAATATAGATTCAAGACCATGTAAACTCAAGCGCGTAACACTTCATTATTTTTCATTAGCAAGTATAATTCTTCGAACAATTTCTTATAAATAACCCATTAGCAACTCTTCTTCGTACACATTTTTTGTTTTTAATTGAAATCATTTGAAACAAAAGCACACAATATGTATTTCACAAACCATTCGGAGACATCAAACGTTAGAGAGCAAGACTTGACAACACTCACCGCTGAAATATCGTGACCTACAAGAAATGAATTTAGGGCGGACTACACGCTAACTGGTCGACAACAAGCCTGCAAGTCTAAGAGCTTATCAGCAAAAATTTTAATGTCACACACGCGCACACAAACACACATATTTTCATCTATATGCACAACGGCTACACGCCAGTTTAGCGGCATACGAACCCGATTGCATAATCACGGGACGTCAACAGCAAGATTACAAGTACTATGCTGTTTGCTATCTTATTTTTATTTTCTTTTAATAATTATAACCAAGGCTTGATAAGCACTGGGGGTGCAGCAGCAGCAACAGTAGAAGCTTAGTCGGCCGGGAGCGCCAAAATTAAAAGGGCGTAAGCTACCTAACAAACAATACATACAAACATATTTGCAGTAGGGAGCAGTATGTATACGGCATTGAAGTCGCTGTTGGTGTCAGGTCGGCTGTTGCGTCAGATAGCAACAAAAATAAACATGTAAAAAAATATACCAGCACAATGCAATACAATATTATTAGCTCGCTGACCTTAATTAAAACAGCATCAACATTACTTTTACTTTCATGTATCCTTTCAACGCAGCGACTTTATTTAATACACATCAAAAAGGCTTATTAACACTGATGCGATAAGGGTGTAATAAATGACGCCCCAAGTCGAGTTGACCTTTAAATATTTGAAACAATTACACATACATACTTACGCATACAGTTATCTGCAGCGACAGGAGAAATTCATTTAAAGTGAAAATTTCATTAGTGCAACCAAAAAAAAAAAGCAAAAAGCAAAAAGCAAAAACCAATATGTAAGTGTAGGTGAGTGGGCGTTGCTGTATCCTTAAATATGCATGTTGGTTATATGCTTTTGTGACAGACCGCAACGGAGGCGGCAATCAAGCAACGTCGGGGCAACAAGCATTTTAACATAATTAAAAGTTTTGCAATGCTTGCAAAAGTTGTCCCAATTAAAAGCAACAGTACTTAACAAGGAAACAGACACAATGACGAAGCAGATGTAAAGCTTGTGGATGTGGCAATATCAACGCTAATTGCAGTTTACGCAAATGCTGGAAAAATATCATTAAAATGTTGCAGGCGTAAATGTGTGATAAACAAAAAGCTTATGAGAAAAATTTCACTATTGAGAGTTGATAATGAAACAAAGTTAAATGGAAATTTTTAAATCGATTTAAATGTGCTCAACCTTTTGAGAGAAACAAATGTTTTAAATTTATATCTATATTGATTAAGTGACCGCTAGGGCCTAGCATATTTGGTTAGCCAAACACATTTCCACGAATGCGAATTGGAAATTTTAATGTTGTCGACACCTGATAGGGCTAGTTAATTGTAATATGCACAAGCGTAATCAGCTGTATGTTATCTAAACAGCGGAACTGACGTAGCTGATAAGTACATTATTTGTATGTATGTATGTATGTAGATATTTATGCAAGCAAGCAACTATTTCAAATAACTGCGTAGTTGAGTAATTTAGCTTGTAGTCAAGTCAGCGCGACTAGATCATAAAATATAGTTAGAAAATGTGTAGAACAGTAAAAAAAAAAAAATGTGTACAGCGGCAGAGAAACAATACTTATTAGAAGCAATAGGGACAACGTCAGACCCCAAAAATAATTTTTAAAAAAATTGTACATGTAGTACAGTTAATCGAAGATAAAAATATTGTTTATATCACTATTAAAATATTGTTATTATTATAAATATTGTTAAATATTATAAAAAATTTGTTTATATCACTAACATTTTTAAAAAGTATTAAATGATGAATGATATAAGGCTCTGATCAATTTGGGGAGAATTCAAAAATATATTTGTTTCAAATGTCTACCATCAGTGTATGTAACGTAACAGTCTCTTGTGATCCAATATCGACAATGATGCCAATCCAAAGTGCCATATGACTATTGGGCTAATGAGTAGTAATATAATTTCTACAAAATTAAATTTTTTAGAACTTATAAATGCGAAAAATTTTTAATTTTATAGAGACTTTTAAAATAGACTACATACTCATAAATTAAGTTTTTAGCATGCACATTGTGATCTAAATATACATATGTATATTCTCGACAACGAAAGCAACCGGTAGATATGCACGCAATTTGATTGATTGTTAATACTTTCCAATTAATTTTAAGTGAGATATTAAATCAGTTTTAAGCAGATACCAGCATAAGTCTTTAAATAAAATTTTGACAGCATTTTGATTGATGAAAGCGCGCTTGCGCAATCGTACTTGGGCAAATGTAAATTTACTTTCTAGTCAGAACTAAATCGTTTAAATAAACAACCATCGTATTTTTGTTTTCAAAAGTATGACTATTTGATATTTTGTACGTAAAAATTCGCCTAAAAAATATTATCTCAATATCAATTACAATCACACTCGCACTCGCACAATTTCTCACTTTGTACACATTGTACACAGTACACAACGCGTGTTGTCTCATATTTACTCATACAATATTTGGGCAGCCATTCGATTTCGATTTGAACGGGTCGCAAGGCCAGAAAAATAAACAGTGAAACATTTACCGAATTGCTCCAACGTTAATTTATTTGTGTTGACACAGCTACGCAAAATCTACGAAGTTGGCGCTAACCGCAAACGAATACGAATATGCCCATACGCTCATACATACACAAATACAAATAATAATAATGAGGGGAAAACAAGGTGAGGCTGAAAAGCATAAATGAAATGCAAGTAGCAAAAAATCTACTTTAATTGAATATTTAGAAAACAAAAAAATCAATTTTTTCCAAAATTAACTGTATCCAGAGCTCTTGGGTGAATCAACACTAAATATTTTTCGTTTGTTTACCTCTCACTTAATTTTTGGATACTATTTGTTAAAGTTGCTAAGAAAGTAACCGACAAAGTCGTGTTTAAATACGTTCAATGATTAGCTCAGCGTTAATTACACTGCGTCATATTGTACGAACAGTTATAAGACATACAGTCGTGTTTGGCGTTAGTATCAGCTTTACAGACTGATATTCCAAAGAAAAGTACGTCAAAAGCATTTTGGAAACGACACTAGAGCGATTATGACTGCTCTCATTGTCTTTGCTTCTCATTTTTAATACAAAATCAAATATAAATAACAAACAATATTTAAATACATAAAGTCAATTATAATGTAATGGAATATACTCGCATTACATAAAGCTAGCCCTTCTAAAATTTACTATCGCCATTAATTGAAAAATATAATAAAATTAAAAAAAAAAACATAGAATGGCTAGGCGTAAAAACCAATAAAAAATTGCGGCACAAGTTAAACGGCGGCAGTCAAATTGAGAAAGAGAAACTCCAGCGGTTGTACACTGGAAATTATGGCAAAAGCACTCACTCAGTTGGCACACAGAAACCGATTGCACCAAGCACACCACCAGAATAGCTCCGCAACTATTAGGGCCATTAGGGCCATTAGGGCCATGGCGTTATTTTATTTAAGTATGTGTTGATTTGTTATTTACAGCTGCAGTGATACAAATAAAAATAGAAAATACAAAAATAACCATACACACATACATACTTCTATGCAAACAACAAAAAATGTAATGCGGAACGAATTAGAAGTCGGGTGGCTGAAAAAATCTGTATATGCATGGCAGTGAAGTTGCCAACATTGCGATGGCTGCAAGCGATAGGAGCAGAGGGCAAATGAGAAAATTTTGCTGGACAACTTGTATGTTTGTGTGTTACGTCTGCGCGCATAGCAACCAACTGGCTGTTGCAGATGAATAGGTGGTTATGGTGTTGCAGGCACAAAAGCAACAACCACAAAAAATGAGGCTACCACAAGAAAAATTGTGGCATAGCAGCCAACACTGCAATGCTGGCGCGGTGACGTGACGCCACACTGGTGGCACACTTATCCCCAGATGGCGTTGACTATGGCATTGGATGACTCACACTGTTCACACACCGTTGGTGGCGCGACCACTTCCAACAAACCACAAATACAACGCAATAACGCAGTCGTGAAAAGAAAAAACAAAACCAAAGCAATAAGCAACGAGTCGTGGAGAAACTAAAAACGAAAAAATTCCACAACATGGAAAACAAAACGCAAATACAAATACAAATACAAATACAAATATATAGAATGCCGCAGACAAAAATGTGTATACTAATGAATGCAACTTTTACTAGTTAACAGCCTTGTTAGCAGTTTTCGCAAGGGAACCACCCAAACCAACTTCGCTCAGTTCAGACAGCGAACCACTTAGCGAACCGGCGAAACAGCCAACTATTTTACCGGCTAACGAGTAAACGAATGAATAGTGTGGCCAAGTTGCATTGTATGGCGTACACTTTTGTGCAAAAGTAATGAATACTGTATTGTGAGTAGTATTTGGTGTGCGGTGTAGTTGTAAATGTTGTACTTGGCAAAGGAAAAACAATGTAATGTTATGGGTGTGCAGAAAAACGTATACGAATTGGATTGGAATGCCGAAATTGTAAAAACGAATAAAGGATAATGCAGTGAAATCGAGACACGCCAAACAGAGAGTGGAGCATATAGTTGAATATTTGCCAGTCAATAATAAAGCGAGAAATAAGTAAGTTTATAATTGTAGAAAATTAGTGGATTGAAAATTATAAATCGCTAGAGAATATACAAAAATGTTAAGCATTAAAAAAAAATATAAATAACGATGAATAAGCAAAAGCAGAAGCAGAGCAACGAGTGACTAATGTTACTAAGTTTGAAAAAAAATATATTAAAATAAAACATGTTAAAGCATTATCTTATTAGCTTTCCATTGAATTTGCTTGCTCAAGCATTTATGTCTGTATATATTTTGTGTTTCTCAAACATATTTCGCACTTCATTGATTGATCTTATTTGATCACACACACTCACAAAATCTACAAACATACGTACATACATACTATCGAAAATGGAGATCGGAAATTGCATTAACTCATTGAAGCAGAGCAATGAGGCATAGCGCAGCAAAGTCTGAGTGCCATTGGGGTAACGTAATTTCCACAAACAGTATTTCAGTGAACACAACCATGGAATGCGCCGTTGAGTCATTCAGCAACAGCAGTCAGACAGTCAGTCAGTCAGTCAGTCAGTTGTCGGTTATTGCTCTGCTTAATATAATGTCATATGTATTATATTGTATAAAACTATATATATTTGTATCATTATAAGAATGTGCGAATTCATTTTAAATTGAAATGAGCAATGAGAGGCACACAACAGTAATCGACTGCATGATCACTTTCGGTGGGCGAGCTGAACAAAAACACAAAAGTCGACTAAAGCTAGCAAATATAAGTCATACCGAAAACAGGAAGTCTGAATAAACAAGTACATATGTGTAAGTAATTAAAAAAAAAAAAACATTTATTGACAGAAACGGAATTCAGTCAAAAGTAGCGAGCGAATTTTCATGTTGTCTATCTTCGTATATGTGTTGTACTGTAGCAAAAGCTAACAGTATTCGATGAAGCTGTCAAAGGATTAGTCACCATCTTGATTAGCATAAAAATGCGAAAAATGTAATTTGGTTTTCGAAAGTTGTTAATTTCAGCATATGTGTTACACATATAGAGTATATGGTATATACATTTGTAAATATTTGAGTTATGTACCAACAACGAAGTAGCGACCACAAACATACAAATGAATTGTTTTTGCCATTTAGTTGATTGACCATTTTAGAGAAATTTCGTGAAAAATTTGGCACTTAGCTTTATGGCTTTTATTTTGCTCTCAATTCGAACTTAGGCAATTAGAAGTAATTTTCAATGAATTATTTGAAAACAAAAACGAAAAAAATATGTATTAAAGAAACTTGTGTCAAATGGTGTATTTTGTAAAGCGTTTCCGACATTAAACCGGTAAAATTGCTAAAATTTTAGATTGTCGGATATGATTTGCAAATACCGCTACAAATGAGCATTTAATGTGACTTAAATAATATATAATTTCGTATAGGTAGAAGGGAGCAATTTCTTTTAAGAAATCCAAATCAATAGTAATATTTTTGTACGCATAGAAACGAGTTCAATGACTTCAAGCACGAGGCACTACATATATTTTTCGACAATAGCATTCCTAGCAAAGTCAGTGCGGTCATTCATTCAATTACTTACATTTGACTAATAGACCTGCCGGCCGGTAAGTCATGTACTATAATGAGGGAGAAACTCCGAAGAGCAAAACACATTTTATTCAGAGAACAAAGACACATATATACAACGAAAGTGCTCGTAGCAAAGTAGCGAACACTACGCTCGCCCTACTCGTTCGATCTAATCTAATGATCAACACTATTGTAGGCTTTGCACGATCGGCGCGCCATTTCGATTATACATTCTTCGTAGACATTTGTGTCATTCATGAAATGACTACTTTTATAGCCAAAGCCACATAACAAGCATACTTATTAGTACATGGATAAATAAATACATACATACATACATGCATATGTTTGTGCACATGTGGGTACAAACAACCTTAAGATCTATACACTTGCTCATGTAAATATGTTAATAGGTATTATCTAATAACTTGTACATGAAACCAACCGCCAAATTTTCTTTTGCCGCTCATAATAAACAAATGAGAATGCGTTAATTTGTATGCTGTGCTTCGCCTCTGACAGAAATATGTGAATTAACCAAATGTCCCGAATTAACGCCTACGGAATGTATTTTAGCGCGCACGCTAGCTAAATAATAACGAAAAATATTAATACATACTTATTTATAAGACAAAAAAAAATTATCTCATACATATTTTATAAACACATATATACATACGTATGTACATATGTATATATTTATATACAAATTTATGCATAAGTAATTTTTCGTTTCTAATAAATATATGCGTCTGCTTGTGGGTGGCTGTTATATTGCCTCAAATTATCCCTCTCGCACTACCTTACCTCACCTCCAACTTGTCTTGTAACTTTTTTATTGTACGATTTTTTGCTGCTATTTGCTTACTTTGCGTATTTTATGTGAAATAAATGTACAGAATATTAATGCTGTTAGCTGTCAGTTAAATTTGGCAAAACAATTTCTCTTCGCCTCTTATCGTGCACAATTAAAATGCGTATGCATAAATAATTTTTGGTATTGCCAGTTTTCAAAAATAATTGAGAGAATTAACATTATATTATATTACAATATTTAACTGATTGAACTTGAGCTACTATGAAAAATTTAAACTAAGATTCGTTAAAACCTGTTTTCATCGATTCGACGAATAACTTAATATTTGATTTAAGCACTTAAAATCACTTACATAAAAAACATGCAAACACCTCTCAGAGGTGATTTATAAAATCTTTTTGTAAGTTTTCATCGATTCGACGAAACTTTATTTTTAATTCAAGCATTTGAAATTGAAAGTAAGTAATTAAAAAGCCATAAAAAGCACAGCAATAAACTATTTCAACTTCTCAAAGCTTATTTCAAAAACCTTTATAACTTTTCGTCGATTCGATTATGGTTAAACTTTCCACATAAAGTAAATACGATAAATACGCTTCATTTTTAACAATTGTAATTAGATTTCCCATCGAACAAACAAATAATCGCAAATGCGTTCATGATAAACATGTGTACGCAAAAGCAAACAAAGGCGGAATATATTTATTAACAAATGCTGACGTAATGTGCAAATTTATATACTCGTCATACATATATATTTTGTTTAAATTTAAGGCAAGTGGAAGTAAGTAAATGAATAATTGAATAAAAAAATTAAACGTGCTTGAGCAGCAAGTGAACAGTATATGGCGGCAGTAATTGATGAGCCCAAATATGCAAAGAATATATTCACACTATACAATAAATGTATGCTTGTACATACTGCGCTGAGTACTTAAAATATTGCGCACTTGACATTCAAAAAAAAATCGACGGCGACAAACAAAATAATGTAATAAAACCAGCCACAAAAAAGTGGAAGCAATAACATGCTGATAGCCATAAATACGGATGGACTTGTAACGAAAGCATGTCAACCAAGAAAACATAAAAACCGTCAAGCTTTTATTACCACGTTACAGCATTTATTTTTTGCGCATAAAAATATAGATACAAAAACTGCGCCCAAGTTCTGAAAGCCGCCATTGGAAGGCAACTTTTTTTGCCTAACACTTCTAAAGCGGGCGTAAAAAATGAAAATGAAAATGAATATGAAACCGACGGATATGGCAACACACAGCACACTCTGATACCCGCCCCTCTAATGACATCAAAATAAAAGTCGGCCTAGTGAATGACATTGCATACCATGAGGCAGAGGCAGAGCTCACAAAAGGTGAAAGGGCTCATTTACTTGTATATTCGCTTAGAAAATACCTAGAAACCAGTAACTGATGAAAATGAAATTGAAAGTAAATAAGTACACGCGTTACCCACTGCAAGTCGGAAGCAAAGTTAAAATGGTTTTAAATAATTGGCAGTTATGAAAATGCCGTATGAATAGCAATAGCAAAGAGTTTGAAAAATACCTGATATTGCTGTCAGATTATTTGATAAGATATAATTATTTATTCGTAAAAAGTCGAATACTTAAGTGAAGGCTACGTATGACTTTCGAAAAATAATGCTTGCATATAGTACAATATAGTGCAATAGTACTTAACTGATGTAATTTATGTTGTTGTTAAGCAGATATTTATTTTTTAATATTTGCAGTCCACCTTTGTAAAAAAATAAAAAAATAAATATTATTATTATTTTACGCTAAATAACGTTACATAAATGCTTGTCAAATTAGAAGAAAAAAAATTATTATTAATGTGTAGTATATGTATACTACACACTATATGTATGTATAGTTATTTTTGTATAAAAAATGTTTCGAAAGAAATAAAAATTTTTTTTAAATTTTTAAATAAAATGATAAATAATAAAAATTGCAACATTTTTTTCCCGAAAACATTTATTTTTTTATTTTTCAATTAAATTAACTGTCATTGGCGCCTATATGGCTGAATATTATTTACTTGGGAGCAAATTTTGTATCTGCTATCCGAACCAATATGGCTGATAAGAAACCTTAGGACTTCTTAAGAAGTCTATAGAAAAAATACTACATACATATGTATGTCCGTACGTAAATTCAACAAATGAACGTCGCCTTTATAACACACGCGACATTACGTCTATGAAAATGCCTTGCCAATTTTCGTTTTGAATGCAAAAGCAAATATCAAAAGAAAATTAGTAAATGGAAAGAGCAAACAGTAAGAAAAAATCAAGATGAAAATGAGTTCGACGTTGCTAAGCGAAACTTTTTAAAAATTTAGGTGAAGGCAAAGGCGCTTATAGCAATGGTACATATGTATTTATAATATATACAGACGCATATAGCCAAGAACAGGGTGGGTTAATACGAATGAATTTGGTGAAACAAATAAATGTCGAAAAATAAAGCAAATTAATTAAAAAAGTTTTTAAGGCGCCTAAAGGACGGCGAGGATGTTGTGGAAATACACATACATACACATATTAAGCTAGCGACGACGAAGACATACTGAATGGATGGGTGGGTAAACTCAATTTCAATACACCCACTGCCATATATATTTCGCTACATATTTACGTATATGTAAAGTATGTACATATGTCAGCCCATAAAATATAACTCAAGCGTAAAGAGGGAAATGCCAAATACATAAGATGACAACACAAAGTCAGCGATAAATAAAATAAGATATAATTTATACATATATTGATGTTTCACGGAAATAATAATCTAATAAACGCAACGAGTCATAGAATTGCTACCACACAACATTCATTCAAATGTTGTAAAAGAGACAAGCAGAATTATGAGGACATATGAATCCATTAAAGAATATAATAAACCCAACTCCTCCCAGAATCCCCGACATGTGCCGCCCACACACTGAGCAACAAGCTCGTCTAACTAATTTCGGCACGCACCAAACCGAAATGCTCAGGTAATTAAAAAGTTTGTTGAACACAAGCGCTGCATTTGCGAAGCATACACATACGCACGTGGATGGTATAATCTGAAGAAAATTACACCCGCCCACTGATCGGGCTTTCATCATCAAATACAGAAAATGTGTGGTAAGCAGAAAGGTTGGGCGTTCAAGGATTTTAGATTTGGCGAAGGAGGGATACATACATAATGTATATAAAAAGAAGGATGATGGTGCAGAGTGGCGATTATTTGTCGACATTCATGAGTTTCATCTGTCTGATATCTTTGAATTGGTGAACTCTGTGAAAAAAGGTTGTCGAAATCTCATTACAAGTTCAAAGGCACATTGCCAGCAACTAACAAAGAAGCCAACGTCAGGTAATACACATCAAATGGTAATGACATTATAAATATGGCGATTTAGATGTTCCAGGTTGAAAAGGTTAGATGCAACCCTCAATTGTGACAAATGTATACTTTTAATAAGCGAACATGAAAAGTATTATAAATACATATATACACATACAATAAATTTATTAAATTGAAAACAATTTATATAAAAAGCAATACTAAAGTAAAAAAACTTCCATCAAAATATTTCACGATTTGCTTTCAAAATTTTTGTGAAGGTTTCATCAATAAATTATGCTCAGAAACTTCAATTTATATTCACTTTTATATTCTAATAAATAACAGTTATTTGAATGATATTCATAATTTAAGTAAAACTAAAAGAATTTAACTTTATTTCATTAAAATATTTTATATATTAAATTTTATATTTCATTAAAACATTTCAATTTTGCTTGTGTATACGAAAGTTTTTGTTACAATTTTTTTCAATTCTCTTTCGCTCAACTTGATTCTCCATGACGCCAACGAACCTCATTGCTGCACTATCACCACCACTTTATATATACTATGTACATGTGTCTGTACGTAAGTACTATGTGCAGTGATGCATCATATTGCCAAGCGCATTCTTTGTGCATATATCATAAATTTATAATTGAAACTAAATGCAATATTATAAAAGCGCAATATAGCGAGGGGAGCGAAATTGTTCTAATAAAAAGTTTATTAATAACACAAAATTCTAATATTATAAGATGAGAGCAGTGTTTTCAAATGGTACATGGTGATGCTTTGGAACAAAAGAATATTTATTTTAATGTGAAAATCAACAAAGAAGAATAGTAAAAATTAATTGAAGATATATAACTGGCGTAATTTGATAAATTAATTAATGCAAACAGGGAAGTAACTTGGGCGCAGACAAGAAAAAATATTAATAAATATTAAATATCAAAACAGTATCAGAGAAATTTATATGCTGTTTTGTTAGTTACAATATATGTTTTTTTAGTTACATAATATATAAAAACGAAATTCCTTATTATTTTCTTTACGCACATGGCAATAAATCATTCACCTCCATGGCATGTTTAAACATGCGAAAATATATAAAACTTAAATATAAAGAATAAAAAATGATAACTGGCGTAATACTAATGAAATGCGAAGGAGTGGCAGCAATGGTCTGCTGATTCGACTGACTTGTTGACTGAATGCATACTTGCGTATCAAACTAGAAAATAGTGGAGTTTTTGCAAAAGTGGGTGCGTTTTATAGACGAAGAACGTATTTGCATATAAATTTCTGATATTTTTGCAAGTTTTTCCATAAAAAATATTGGCTTATTTTATTATGCATGTTTTTATTTAATGTGTTGATAATTTCTAAAATCTTTTTTTTTTTTCAAATATTGTAAGCAAATAAAATCTAAAACATAACCAAAGTTATAGCAAAACTACTTTAAACTAGTAGCAGACCCTTTTGGCAAGCATCGAAACATAGCTAAAACTATTTAAAAATTGGAATTCACATTTTAAACAACCTGCTATAATACAATTGTTAATCACACACAAATTTCACATTCAATCGGCAATTTCAACTTGGCAATTATTTTACTTTCACAATGTTCAAAAGAAATATGCGCAAACACAATTTCTCCATTAATAAAGATACTTCTATAAACTTAAGTAATTATGTACGTATGTTACTTTTTTATATATTTTCTTTTTACCTTAACTAACTTATAGTTGTAGAAATGTGTATAAGTTTGTATGCTTTTCTCTGATGTTTCTAGTGCTCCTAATCTAAGAAAAAATGTAACGCCTAACAAATCCAATTACGAATTTAGCTGCAGAACGAGCCAACACAGATGAGCAGATTCTGCGGCACAAAATTGCGAGACACTACCGCCGACTAAGTGGCTACAATCGGATGCGTTCAAATAATTTACACGTTTTCACGTCTTTGCACAAATCAATATATAGTTTTTTCTACTTTGCCAATGCGTTTTCCTATGTTGCTTTCTTTAGTCAATTGTTACACACTACTTCTCAAATGTGAAAAATTTCGCACTGCAACAAAATCGAATAAATCTCTGTATGTATATATGTGAGTGTTTGATTTTTCTTTCTATTCTGTTTGCAGAATAAATTTAATGATACTGACTTTTCTTTATAATTTGCTATTTTGCGTTCACGCAACACCGACAAGAAACATGCTAACACGCTTCTCACCGCAACTTAACTACCAACATGCCAATTGGCCAAATTGGAGTTGAGCATCAAAAACGCAAACGCCGAATGAACCTCGGCAATTGGACAAAGTAACGAGCACTGCTGCGAGTAGCTGCAAATCAGCGAGATGACGCATGAGCGCGGCAATAAAATCGGCGAGTTAGTGAGAGGACTGCCAGAAAAATGGCCAGCAACGATTATGTATATGGCGTTTGCGGCACTAGCTGGAATGAATTTGGAGTCGACCGGGCAAAAAATCTACAAGCTCGCATATACATATAGCTAGCGAGCTCTTGCGGAGCATGGCAACGGGGAGTAGTAAAGCGCCGATGGCAACGATTATTTTGCAGCACTGATGCCGTCAACGTCGACGTACTGACTGGGCAACGGGGCAACGGGGCACCGGGGCACCACGACACCACAAGCTGCAGCTTGACAAAACGCAAGCGAGATTTCAAGATTACCTTATATACAGCATAGTACGTACATACGTACATACGTACATATGTGCATAGTTAGATGGAGACAATGGCATATCAATAGTAATGCCAACATAGAAGCTTAGATGTGGCCCAATATAAACGACTGCGGCGGCCAAAAGCTGCACAGAGGCCAATGTTAGCTAGTCCATGCCTCTGGCCACTTTTATGATACGACAACAACTATGTGCGCCATACAAAGTGGCAAGCAAGTACAGTAGCGTGAGGAGAGGGTAAAAATGCAGTGGCGAAGCGTGGCGAAAAAGTCGAAATGCCGACTGCAGCGAGTGAGACAAGTTGGTGTCCGATTAGGTATCGAGTGCATGATGATTACATTTTTCCATAGCATTGGAATTCAGTGGATAGTGGATGCGTGTGTACATATGCATGTGTGTATGTACAATACTACATGTATGAGTAATATGTACGTACATGCATGCGTATAACTCGATTTTCGAGTTCCCAATGCAATGGCGTGGCATGAACTTAATGCAACTACGTGTATACTAAACTCTCGAGTTGCTATGGGCCACCAACAGCAGATTGCTTTACAGTAGCAATAAAAAAAAAACTTAGAAAACGATGAGTAATATGCGGCAATTGAAAATGGAGTGGGGCAAATAGTGTTATCACTGTTGTTGCTGTTGTTGCTGTTGCTGCAGCAGACAATAATTTGGAAAATTATGCTACTACTGTGCCGCGTCATCTTACGCAGTTGAAATTAGAAGAAAACAATGTTGTGCGATTGTGCCTGCGATGGCGTTGCAATCAGCTAACTGCACATAATTGCCTCTAAAAGTAATAATTCCGCAACTATGAATATATGTACATAAGTAATGTATGTATTTATTATGTCAAGGCTGGAGTTAGGCAATAATTATAAAAGTTCTTAAGCAATGATTTATGATTATTTGGTGAACCAAAAAATACGCTACAATTTACCACAGCTAGTATAAAGCTCGTTGGGATTTTGGAAAATAATTTTAAAATAGTTCAAAATAAGATTACTCTGAGTTTTCAATATAATTTAAAAGACATTTTTGTTCACTGCATTTACTTTTCTTTAAAGATCACAAAAATTCTATATTTAATATTAACAATATTATAGTCACATGCTAGAGATCAAGCTTCTCCTGATATTTGTGACGTACATACGTGATGTTTTCGTGGTAAATGACGGATCCGAAAATTTTTAACGATCTTCGAAAATTTTCAGATTTGACAGTAACTGCATTCACCGTTATTATAAAAAAAATTTATATAAAAATTAAGAACATGTGGGCAAAATTTACAACCAAGTTCCAGTTAGTGGTGATTACACATACTAAACACATTGCCACGGCGATATTTTTATATAAAACATAAGATTTCGATTTAATTAATCATAAAATATTTGGAAATATTAACTATATTTATGTATGTATGTATGTATGCATTTATAATAGTGCTTCAAGATTATTAGAAAATATTTGCATTAAGTAAATGATTCACCGGTAAAAACTTTCAAATTTACTCGCCTCTTGGTTATACATAAATTAAAAGGACTTATATTCGTGTTGAAAATTCGGCTAAACAATAGACCAAAATACAAGGAACTAGTGTTGAAAGACTTCAAAAACTCCCTAAGTGCAAGCAAATGGTATTCGTGTGCAGAAATACATTCGCGTTCACAAGTTTCGCAAGCATTTATTGACCTGAAAAAAAGACATACACAGGGCGACTACTATGTAGAGCAATGTATGTATGTAGATGTGTATATATGCTTGTAAAAGCAACATGAATAGTATGGAAGTATTACTTGTAGTTCTGCCGCCAAAACGATTTCGTACAGCAATTCCACCTACGCACTTAGTATTTATAGGTTCACTCAAATGAAAACACATATACAGACGTACATGCGAGCAGACATATATCGCTGGCTTATTAAAATGAAGCACATATGGAGATGAATATGAACAAGCATTTGTACACAGGTTTATGTGATAATTGTTGATAGCAAGAGATTTAGTGAATTAATTTAATTTTCAATTGTCATTTGCACGAAAGCGGTAACTTAAAACGTACTCAGACATCACACATACATATACACAATCAAACAAATAGCCAAATAGACAACTAGACAAATGACTAGCAAACAATAGCGGAAAAGGCGGTATATACACACAGGCATTCAGGCAGTGCATTCTGTTCCTCTTTCACTACACAATTTCCGAGGTCAATGTGTCAATTACCAGCCAGACACACTCTACTTCATTCTATTCAAAAAGTCTTATGAAAATTAAATCAGAAAACTCATGCAAGCTGAAAGTATAGAAAAATTAAAAAAAATAAAAACTAATGAAAGTACTGCTGCACAAACAATAGTAAACTATTTGAACAGACAAACACGCGCGCACACACAGTACATGGTTAGTACAGTTACTTATTAAAAATCATAAATGCATGAATGTCAGAAACTGTAAAAAAAAAACCGAAGGAAGGAACAAAAGGCTAGAATTTAATTGAAAAACTAACAATGATAGTAGTTAAGAAAATGCAAAAACAAAAAAAAAAACAAAAAAACAAACAAAACAAACAAAAAAAAAAAAAAACAAAAAAAAAATATGAAACGAACAAAAAAAAATATGAAACGAACAAAAAAACCAGAATGAAACGAAAAAAGAAAGATGGGAAAAGTTTGAAATAGTTGAAAAACTACAACGCACGCAGTCTAAAGAAGTGTACGTGTAGTAAAATAAAAAAAATCGTTGAAGTGCAGCGCTCGGCATTTGCAGTGCCAATAGCTAATCGAAAAATGTATTCAATGTTGGAGGTTATGTGCTGCACTCATAGATTTGTTACACTTGACAGCGTGTTGGTTCGTATGAATGCTTAATAACGAAACATTTTACGGAAGTGGAAATAAAATTATTATATGTATGAGAGAAAATCTGGAGCCTATATTTTCGACCTACAATTAATGGATTTTTATGGGAAGTTTTTTAGCGTAAATACACTGCGAAATATTTCTGCCAAGATGAGCGCTACTAAAAAAAAATTTTTTTGATGTTTACTACAACTGAAATCGAACCCTGGTAACACTATACTCATACGAATTTACTCAAACTGTTTTGCAACACTCCTTAGTTCCATTCAAACTTGCTTAAAACACCACCAAAATCTCAAAATAAACAAAATAGCAATCTTAATGCTTAAAAAGTTCTTCAACAGTGTTTTCAAGTACACATTTTATATTTCGAACCTCACTGCTGTACACATTATGTCATACGTACAATGTATGTACATAATTAAATCAGAGCTAAAGAGGTGGCCGAGAGAACACAAGGTAATACATTCTCCGTTTTGTTTTACAACTTTGGTCATTTCTTGCACTAAACCCTAATTAAAGAAATAGCAAAATGTCTAACAACTGCTTACAGCTACACTCACATACAGGCACTCGCAGCACCCGAAGCAAAAGCTGCAACATTGTATGGAAACAAGCTGGAGCATCTAAGCGGAAGCACCACCAGCTAGTGGGTTAAAAATAACACAGCTGAGCTTGCTAGGTAGCCGTTTATATGCCCACTCATCCGCCCCACAAATGCGGATATACAAATTGAGCACAAATAAAAAAACATAGCATACATTCAGGCGTTAGAGCGTAACAAGCCATGTTGCCAAGCCATAACAGAAAACCAGGTAGTATGTACCACCTAATAGGTCAGCCCTTTACATAATGGCCAATGGGGTCGATTGACTAATTTGTTTATTTCGAGTTGACATCAATGCGATGACCCGAGCAACGTACCGATAAACATACGAGTATGTACATACAAACCACTGATCTGCACCGTGCACTTTGTAAAACATTGCCTCAGGCGTCATGTAACGGTAGTTGAGGTCGAGTTTGAGTTTGAGTTTGAGCAATGAGTTTTTGTGTTAAATTGCGAAATAATTTTAGCATCGATGCTACTTTTTGAAGCTAACTTTTAGCATGCGTAAATATTTGTATACGTATACTCTTATGTGGATGAATTTTATACATGCCAAGAGCTAAGTACTCACGTATAAATACTTACTCATGTACAATATATATAAATTCATTATATATACGCATTATTTTTTGATATGACATTATATGATCTTGGGCTTATATATGTAGCTTAACACAATATATTCCACACAGTTAAAAAAGCAGTTATTGCAATGTGTTGTTGTACAATGTATCATATTTTTTTATAAACTGAAGGTCATAAATTGCTAGTTGGGTTATTTGTTTTTGTTTTTGGATTTAATTAGTGAACTAATGATCAGCATCTGATCAATGCCATCTGACATGGCGTATGAGTAATATCAATAGTCGAGTTCAAATATATGAGTCACTGCCATTAAAATGCAATTCCGATCTATGCATGCGAAATACATATGTATTTCGTTTTGTAATTACATGACTTAAAAATAACAGTAACATAAAAAAGTATGATTATATTAATTGTAACACAATAGTTAAAACTAAACAAATAATTCATAAAATATAAACATATACAAAAGCAAGCGAAGTACGGTTAGGATTTTCGAAGTGAAAAATAACATGACTTTGAATTTTCCAAAAAAATTTTGTTGTTGCTTAGCTAAAGCCCGAAATAGCAGGCATTGTAAAAGTGATTTCTTCGACGTTTTCCAGCCATAAATTTATTATATCTGACACGTTAACCCAGGTTAGTCAAGAAAAATATCTACTCATAGCACCAATCTAGGCGTCAATATGCATGTTAACCCAAATGTGATTAAACTAAAAAAAAATATATTGGGGTCACAGCAAGCGCAAACACATTAAGTTTATTCCATTCAACATTTTGTAAACACAAAGAAAATTTCTGTTACCTTTTTAATTACATTTTAAATGCCGCTCGAAACATGTGTAGAATTGAAAAGGAGAAGGGCACACATTTCATTGTCAAGCGCGCACACACCCCCAGACACACAATTAATATGTGTATATGTGCATATGTGTGCATCAACAGCAAAAACCACATATTTAGTATTTTTAAACGACAAGTGCAGTCAAGTCAGTTTGTCGCTCAACCAACGAAACAACCAAGCACAGCCCAATGAGTTGAAATGTATACCTCAGCGGTAGAAACATTGATTTGAAGGACAAGGTCCCTGGAATCCGTCATAAATGACAGCAACGGCCGACAAGTGAGCGAGTAATTTCACCAGAAATACCGACACAAAACATATATAGAACTGGCAAATCAACTGCTATGGGGAGTATATTATGCATAAATATGTCTGAATGTATTTATATTACATATGGGAACCCAGCTGTTAGTATGTGCACTAATTTATTTGTGCGTGGGCATATGCATGTGTAGATGGCGCTTTGTAACAGTTGTAGGATCACTGCTCACTGGTTAAATAGCAGCAGCAGGAGAAATTCACACGACAATAGAACAAAGGAAAAACTGTGAAATACAAAAAGGTCTATTATCACATATGTGTATGTATATATGTAAATGTGTATATATATAGTGTAATCCGTGTCAGCGGTATTAATCCATAGCAAATAGTGAAATATTCCAGTACTAGTATGTACTTTGTTAGAATTGCATGCAATCAGTTTGGTAACAACGGTTTAAATGCTTCTGCCGATTATATGAAATGTAACGACTTAAAAGAGGCCAAAAGCAGTTGGGCGAAAAAAATGCTAAGCCTAAAAAGGATAATTGCTACAAAAAAACTATAGCATTTCGGATGAAATTTTTTTACGTACAGTGGCACAAAAATTAAGTCGAACAAAGATATGTAAAATTAGATAAAAATCCACTTAAAATAAATATTTCAAAATTTTGCTTATTTATTTGCTTAATTATTAAAACAATACTAAAATAAGATTAATCTTTCGTCGAGCACCCTTAAATCGGTGATATGGTGAACCGACTTCATGACGAGCTTGTTGCTTAGTTAAAACTGTACGAAATTGCTTGAATCGCATGACAGAAACGCTGAAATTAATTTTTTGAAACATCTATGGACTTATTTAAAAAAGCAATAAAAAAAAACAAATATAATATTAGGACACCAAAAGCGATTTGGAGGCTGCAATTAGGCATATTGCGAGAATATAGATACAATGATATGCAGATAACTGGTAAAAATCGATATCAAGAGAACTTAAAACATTGATGAAAAACAATTGCTTGTCAACAAAATATTAGACAAATATAGTTTTGCGGTAAACTTTTTATATTCACTTCTTTTTTGAGATGAATTTTGTTAACTATGAATTCTCAACTCTTATTAAGAAAATAATATTTGTTGTCATTATCAAAAGAAATGTCGAACATAAGCCAGACAATTATATGTTTTACTTAAATGTTTATATTCTATTTGTCCGACTACTTTATTGAGTCACTGTTGTATGTACCACAAATTCACATAATTAATTCATAACATCGAAAGTAATATGTATGTTCTTTTATTTATGTATACTTATATGCTTCAAGTAATATCGGAGAATTTTAAGAATATGGTATACTTTTGCTTTTAAACAGAAGCCTGAAAAACCATTCAAGCGAAGATACAGTGGTTCCAAGCTAAATTCGGACACCGTAGCAAAAAATGTTCTTTCCTAAAAATATTTGAACCAAAGCAATTAGAAAAAAAGGTAAAATACTTTTCCAATTACTCATTGATTGCACTTCTAAAATATAAAAACAAAACATAGAAATTAACTCAGTATTAAAAAATATTCTAGTCAAATATTAAATAGGAGTAAATTCAATGCAGAAACCAAACTCGGACCAACAACAAGTTTTTTGAAATATCGAAATATATTTTAAAGACTAATATTTTGTATGAATACCGTTATTTTTAATAATCATTTTGAGCCGCTTAGGCATTGATTAAGAAGGAACTTTTTTGCTACGATGTCCGACTTTGGCTTGGAACCACTGTATATGTAACGTATGTAAGAAAGTATAAATGTACACGTGCATATGAAGGTAGAAAATATAATAAAAATACAAAATGCTGAAAACGATACAACAAACACGCACACAAACCCATATATTTCCATCTACACATACATAAAAATAAAAATAAATCTCACCAGGTGAATTGAAGTTCAAAAAGGACCGCATTCATCAAGTAAAAGAAATTTGTAACAAGCGGCATATACACAAAGTGCCAACATGGTACATATGAATATATAAAATAAAGAGCCTGTCAACGGCCCTGCCAAAGCGAAATGGAAAGTGAGTCAACCAAATGAAGGGCAGTTGACGTGTGCCGAAGCAGTCTACTTAAATTACGATATTTTCCAAAGACCCACATTTACCAATAATCCGTATTGTGCACTCGACTGTGTGCTAACACATGGTTACCTCTGGGCAAGTATAAATATATATCTACATATACACATACAGGGATTGGTTGATGTATAAGTATTTATCTACAATAGATATATATATTGTATATATATAGAGAGAAGTTGTAAAGCTTTGTTTGGTGTATTTAACTCATGCGCGACGTTCTGGAACAAAATATGTTTCAGGTGTGAGCAACCCTTGATTGATACATACACACACACATGCATATTACATATCAACAGTTTATATGTATGAACATAAGTAATATAAGGGGCAGTACAACCAGAAATAAATGATATTGCCAACAGTGGCTCGACTGGTAACAAAAGCTCAAACAGGTGGAGCTAAAGAACTGAATTTTATGAAGCGTTTCAAAAAGTATACTCCAAATATAGTCATAAAGCAATATCTAATTACATTTTTAGTGAATTTGTTATGTGATTGATGACGCTTAGGTTTATGGCGATGAAATTTGAACTTTTCAAATGAACTTCTTAAGCATCTAGACCACAAATTAATTTTTCTTGTTTTCATACTCAAAGTAGTATATGTTGTTGTTGTTGCCGTTGTGCAATATCATTAAACGTTCATCAAATAATTTCGTTTGGTCCGAAAACATGGATTTTCCAACAATTTAAAGTTTTATCTATCGAATTTCGATATTTCATAGAAAATTACAATTATTCGACGAATATCTCGAAAGCCTACCTTAAGTAGAAGATTAATTAAAAAAACATTTTTTTCGAACAAAAAATTTAGCTGCATGAAATTTGTTTCTTTCCGACTGTTTAGAAAACGTTTAAAAATACTGTAATTTCCTAAGCAAGCATATTGGTTATGAATTATGCATGCAGGGGTTTAACTCTGTGCCCCATTAAAATCACGTCAACCTTCGCCAAGTTTAGCCGAAGGCTGCAAAACTCAAACCAGGAGTGCGAGTAAAATGAAATGGAATGAAATGAAATACATGCTGGCTATTTGGACTCTTCTTTTCGCGCTGAATCATGGCTCTGCCTGCACTGTGGCATACGGGCGCCACTCTCATCAGCCAGCGTTACCCAGCTGATGTTAAGCAGTTTTGTTCTCACAGTGGGTGTGAGCGTTGCATATACACACACCTACGAATGGGTATTTGTGTGGCATAAAATCAATAAGGTGTCCTTGCGCAACTCAGCTTCTCGATGATTTTCTTGTTAAACAACAATAAAAATATCCACTTAACGAAAATGTGAAACTAACAAAAATGTTCAAATATTCGTGTGGACATCGCAAGACCATACCAACCGAAATCATAGCTCAGCTACGCAACAACAATAATTAGCTCAAACATAGCGATTTAGAACGGAATAGACTAGCCCAACATGCTAGCGTAAATCCAAAATGAAGAAAAGCTGATTTTCTTACCATGCGACATCCCCACACACAACTGACTGAAAGCTAGCAGCTTAGCTGTAACATTTCAATATTGTAAACTTATTATTAAGAAATCTTATAATATCTATGCCATAATAAAATAGTTGAGCGTCTACACGTTGACTCATAAATATTGCATACCACAATGAAGGATACCACCAAACGTTTTCACCACTCTCTACAACGAAGGGATGAATAAATATTCAATAGGCCAATCGTTAGACAAGCCGACGCCGTCTTCTCTATCCCAAGCTGTTGGGTATGTTGGTGACATGGTGAATTTCACTGTGAATAGATTTTGAGGTGTTTACGTGATTTCCATAACCGACATTGAAAATTTATGCAGGAATGAAATATTGCATCTTCAATTCAGTGTCATAAAACGAACTTCAATAATAGATAACTTGCAAAGATTTCGCTTATGAAAGGATTTCCAAGGCGTGCGTGTCCAAAATCAAGGTAAAAAAATATTTATCTATACAAAAGCTTTTGTACATTAACGCTGGTAAAAGCAGGCGTTTCAATGGTACAATTTTTTCAAACCCAAAATAGGAGGTATGATTTTGCCGAACGGCGCTACTTGCTCCATAGCGGAATAAACACATTCTGCAGAGTGGATTTGTTTGGACTTGGACAGCATGGATAATCATGCGATTATCTCTCGCAGCCGTGGCATGAATTGAACACAAAAAACGTAGTTTTGACCACGTTAGACTCTTTCTTATACGTTTTATTAATTATCAGGACTCTGCCTATAACTAGTGCTATTAACGTAACTCAGATCATAGCTAAAGTTCAAGCCTAGCATAAGCATCAAGACACAGAAACGGCAGTAATTAAAAATTAGATAATCCGGATTGGAGGCGGATATTTGACCCACGTTTTGGTCCTTCCAATAATAAAATGGTTTTCTTTATTACCTCATACATATATTGTTTCCTTCCACTTCAGAATCTATCCACATCCACTGAAAACCTCAATATTATGAAGTACAGCTTGAGCTTGAGCTTGACTCAAAAATAACGCTTCACAAACTAGATTGCTCTTCATATATAACTAAATCAATAACCAAGCTATCAAGAGGAAATGATGTTACTTGAATTATTTCACACCACATCCACGTCAATTCTACTTACTTCGTTACATAATATCGAATTTTCCCCATTATGACATTCAATCGAAACCGAATTAATTAAACACCTCGCACACAAGTGTTGTGCTGCCTTCTTTATAATGCACGTATATAAATAGGAGGTAGTTGCAGCTAACAAAATGAACGAGACCATTGGCCAATACAAAAGCAGACTTTGAGCAAAGCACTTGCATGCACTTTGCAGAAATTAATGACATTTCTTCGATGTTAATAAATAATATCACTAACTAAACGAGTAAAAGAGGTAAGTAGGTGTTATTGATAACACAAACGACGCAACCGCAGCTGCACAGGTCATAGTGGCAAAAGCAAAAAGTCTTGAATATTAATGAAGTAATCATTATAGCGATAATAATAAATGACTATTACATATTTAACTGGTAGACGGTAGAAATTTATACACATGTGCTATTTAACATGCAATATATTATATTATGCACTCATATACATAAATATATATGTAAAAAAAATATATAAAAAAAAATGTATATTTATACAGTTATCTTCATAATAATAGTAGTGCTCATTTAGAAAAAAGAAAGGGTAATAGGTTTCGATAAATAAGTGCAATTCAATTTTTATCTAACTTGTTTTCGGATACTATAATGTAGACGAATATAAAATTAAATCATATTTCTTTACGTTGTTTTGTTAAAGTTAAAAGCACTTCTAAAGTAGGTCAAAACGTGTGTTCATAAAAATAGCAGTGAAACAACAAGACTTAAAATTCACTAAAAAAAAAAAAATGAAAGGTTAACTAAAGAAAACCATAATTCTACTAATATTTAGTAGCATAAGTTTTTTATGGATTTCGGTTTCACATCTTCGAAGCATAGGGTCCACTAAGTCCGTGCACCTATCACCCGGACTGATTGTCGCCCTACATTCCTTAAAGAGTTTTTATTAGTCCATATTTTTTCCGAAAACATATTACGTGTCTCTCCATACATTTTTGATGGAATTCAAGTCAGAAAATTGAGCTGGGCACTCTTTCGTCAATATTGTTGTCTCTAAAAAAATACTATGCACACCTCCTGGTAGGTTTCGAGTCAATAGTCTTCTTGAAATGTCAGCTAGTGTGAAATGTCTTCCCTGTATACTGAATCATGCCTTTTCTATGGGTTTGATATATTTCAGCTGGTCCATATTGCCTTAAATTCTATATGTAGCATACTTCTCGATAATAACAGTATACTGAGATATATTTGTAGAGCAGTTTTGAGTATTCGACCGTATTCCTGGCAACATTTCAAACTAAAAAGTTTCACTTTACCTTCATCCATGCCATCAGACATTTAAAAGCGATAAATTTGTGTGCCGCTGGTTTTTAAATTGGTTTCTAACAAATGTCTTTTGATTGTCCCTATACACATATTAAGTGATTGAACACGTTCTTAACCATCTAAGAGGTAATATTTTGATGACTTTTAATCTAATTCAATGATTTTGTCGTATAGTATATTCATCTGCCGATCCTTTTAGGCTACATTTTTATATTTTCTTTTATAAATTTCAACTGATTTGACACCACTTTTGTAGAGCACCCAATCATTTTTTTATATCCTTGCGTGCTTGCATTCCTCAAAATTTTTCAATCTTTTATTAAATTTGTAGATCTTTTGGTGTACGGATTGGCACCCCCATTATATGTTACCTTAACTTAATATTTTTGTCGTAAGCAATTCTAATTGAGTTGTCTGAACGGTAATGATTGATACGCTTTAACTCCAATTTATCTATTAATTTTCACAAAACGAACAATTAAAAACAAACAAAAACAGCCCCCGCTATTTTTATGAACAACTCACAAAGGTCGATCAACATGAAATGTGTTAATAGAGTTACAATTATTTTAAGCAAAACCGAATTAATACTCATTTTCTATATCTTTTTTTTAACTTGAAAACACAATTTTAGGTGAAATTGCTATCCCATAAAGTAAATTAGTTTTTTTCAACTCACTGCTATTGTTATGAACATAACTGTATATACATATATATGTGCTATCTAAGGTACATAAGTATATGAAATTTGTGAAAATTACTTTGTAAACACAATGTGACTCTACAATAGTCTGTTTGGAGGACAAGAAGTAATTACGTATATGCTTGCGTCACTGCAATAATCCCTAAATAAACAGAGCGCGAAGGCAGAAATGCAAATTAAAACTTATATGTAAACATCATTTATGTGCATAGACACGGAAAGAAAAATCGAACAATAACTGGAAGGCGAGTGTGGAGGAAATCGTCATTTTGTGCGCTAATTTGCAACTTATTGTCGAGCAATTAGTGTCCAGGAAGTACTTGCATCTACATCTACTTTTACAGTACACACATATGTCTATACATATGAATGTATGTTTGGCTATATATAGCATAACCAGAATTGAGCAGTCAAGTATTCAACTACTACTAATTTCTAATTGATACCACCTCCCCATTTTCTGACTGTACATTTTTATATGTCAATCCGTACGGAGGTCATTAAAGGAATGTCTTTGTCATGGAGCATGCATAATACTTACATATGTACATAAAAGTGAATACTTTTAGTAGAACATAAATCTTTTTCAAAGTCAAGATGGAATATGTAGACGATATACTATACATTTATATATATATAGATATGTAATGTATGTTTTTAATATGCAATTTATTTTATTTAATTAGGTCTATTGTTTGGTGTGAATTAATTTATTTTTAGTAGATATACAATTGGGAATTGATTTAACTACTTATTTGGTCGGAATATCTTAAGAGGAAACATAAATTACCAATATCGATACTTAAATATGTTTGCCTGTAGTAGTTTATTGAATATTTTAGAATTCTTTACATCAAACGCGTTGAAATGCCACTTCGGTTACATTTCACCTGCACTTTTAGAAAAATTTAATTAACTTAAGAATTACTACCAACTTAACAGGGTGGCAATAAATTCGTCATACATCAGCTGATTTTCTGTCACTTTTAACATTTTATTTTTGAAGCAAATTTTTTTAAAGTTAGTTAAAATTTAAATTTAAATTTTGCATAAATGTTCTCTAATGAATTTGAGACATCTTTTTTAATGAAACTTGAATCAAAATGTTTGCGAAAAGCCTTTGAAAATACGAGCTTTATTTACTTTAAATGAACTTTTGAAATTACGGGTGGTACGTACAATAAATGTACATTTTTTGTTACAATGATGCACTTGACAGCATCATATGATCACAGTTTCATTCTTCGTTGGTGTGTGGAAAAGCAAGAAGGTTTTAAAATACTCAGTTCGGTAGTGTTCAGCAATTTTCGGCTTTTAAATTAAGTTAATCACAGAATTTACATTGCATTTTTGGCAAAAATTGAAATTAGGTGTTCCAAGCCACTTAAAAATGCGTATGCAATGGGAAAGATCGCAAGTGTATAGTAAAAAGAAATCGTTTTCTGACAAACATTGGTCAATCGCCGTTACAATTACAAGTAAAATAAAATCGTTCAAATATTTCCTACCTCGTTAAGAACGCGTTTAGAACAGAACCAATAAAATTATAAACAAACAAAAAAAATTAGTATTCAATAGCAAAAAAGAAAAGTGTAAAATATCAACAACAAAGCTAAAAATAAATGCGTTTCTAGCCGCAACGAAATGATCTATGTAAGAAAAGAATATATATATATATGTACGTTTGTATGTATGCATGTATGTACGTACATAGTAGATCTTTATGTATGTTTGTGCATGTGTATAGTATCATGCATATAGTTATATTTAAACAAACGACTATCGAAAGAATACACTTCTAAACTTTAACAAATAATACAATAGGAGAAACGAAACTACGGTTGCTTGTGAAAGCATACACGAATAGTTTTCGTATTACCTTTCTGCATCATTTCTTCTTTCAGCTTTTCGTATAAGACTAAAAATCTATAGTCTATAAAATCTATATATGTATAATATATAAATTTATATAATAAAATAAACAAATAATAATCTATATTTATATAATATATAAAATCTATATATATCACACAAAATAATAATCGTTTAGAGAATGTAAAATACCGACAAAGAATATTTTTGAATTGCCTCTTCGACTAGCCGACGAAAAAACACCGGCGAAAATCAATTCAATGAAAACGGGCACAAATATAGGGTGCAGTCTTGCAGCGAATGGAAGAGCAGAGTTTTAAATAAATTATAAATTATTTTCTCGTTTGTTTTATTGCAATCATGGTACTGAGTAGGTATCACTATTACGCTATGGATCGCTGAGTCATAAATCGGACGCGGTAAAATTTAAATTTATTGAAAATTTTCTAAAACTTTAGCAACGGTTGCAGCTCTGCAGACAATAGAAATTTTCAACTATGATTTAAACTAGAAAAATACGAAATTTAAGAAACCGAAAGGACGATCTCGAAGAAGTCTTCTTATAATACAACCAATATCATATGAACCCATACTGAGATGTTGGATGGATATGAATATGGATATATGTTGAACATATATTATATCCCTAATTTCGAAAAATATGTAACTTTCTCTCGGCAAATTTTAGTATTATTGGAAGTGAGTAGTTGAGGAGAAAGAGAGCAGCATGTCTCAAGCCGCATACCATAGTATGGATATGCAAATATACCGAGAGATACACACGCCTTTTGTTTTTCGCTAAACGAAACGAGAATTTAACTAAAATTTGCGAGTAAATTATATAGAAAATAAATCAAAATGAAAGCAAACGTAAAATTTAAAATAACGTGAACTCGCTACTACACCCTACTTCGAGAAGCCATGCGCATTATATCGGGATACTATATTTATATTAAATTTTGTACGTGCGAACATTGAATGACGGTAAAGAGAGCGCCAGAGAGGAAAGTCATTGAGCTATTGTCGCACAATGCCCGCAGTGAAATGCTAACGAAAATACACAAAAAGCAAACGTTAATGAGTGCTTGAAGAACAACAGGAGGGTTAAGGTCTACAGTTAATCGTATATAAAAGCCATGTGGCACTACGAGTACGCTGAATTATTTGATTCAAGTTATTTATGCCGGTATTAACTACATCAATACAATTATTGAAATTTACAAACAAAAAAAAAAAACAAAAAAAACTACAAACGTATTATTTTTACCAAGTTACTAAAATCACATGTCAAAAAGTGCGTATTGCTATATGAGAAACATGGATGAAACGAGTTACGAGTTACGAGTTACGAGAAACGATGAGAACGAATAAACAAGAGAGCGAGTGTCAAGAATGCTAGTCTTTATAAGCCAGGGTTCAGACGTGAAAACTTTTGTTACTCATTATCGGCAAATCCTGTAGTGGTGTTGCCCATTCCATTCATACGAGCAATTCGAATCCGGCAACTCGATTCGGGCAATTTTCCGCATTTTCTTACATATCATACTCTCCGATTCTTGTGCGCTTCATTTCGCGGTACTCAAAAATATTTTTCATTAACTAATTTTTATACTTATTCAACATTTTTCAAAACATATCTATTATAATATGCCTAAGTATAGATATTTGCATATTACATACAAAAAATATATGATAATATTCAAATTTCCGAACATATTGTAAATATTCATTTGAAGCCGAGCGCAATTACAATCATGGAAAGAACTTCAAAATAAAAATGAATCCCGAATTACTTAGAAGCGAACTGTTACGAACAAAAACACAAAGCGTGTTGCGCGAGCATAAATAAATCGGTGCCCTTCGCCTACAGACTACGAGCCGCGGCAAAAAGTCTTCGTATATGAACCCGCACTAGGGGCGAAGCAAATAGCACTATGCAAGTCTGGCATGTGCAATGAATCTACATGAGGGGATATTTAAGCGAGTCATGAAATACTGATACATTTCATATATTCAAGAAGGAGAGCGCCAGCGAGCGTGTACCACCACAAACGGCAAAGCGCTAGCAGCAACGGCGAACAAGGCGACAAAGGTAATGCAAACACTAACACCACCAAAGCCAGGAGAGTGAGACATATATACATACATATATTCTTAAATACGAACATGAATGGGCGGATGTGTAGTTTGGGCGCAAGCAAGCTAAAAAAAAAATGTGAATAGAATGAAATTTTATCACAACGTCGGCGACGGCAAGGCAAGGCAACGCAATGACTTCAGCCCATCAACAAGGTGGAGAACTCAATAAATTTCTATAGCGTTCATATGCAAGAAGAAATAACCGAATAACGACTTGGTAGCAAAGGCAAAGAACAACGACATCCATTCTCGAACGATTTACACATACACATTTTGCCGCATATTTTATTGTATATATAGATATGAATTTTTACACATACATATAAACATATTTTTGAGGTTGTTGTTTGGTTTAAGAAGATTGTGAACGTATATACATTGAATGTATGCATAATACACGAGATTTAGTACTTGCCACTATGGATAATATTCAAAAAGCTTGGCAAACAACTATGTCTACAAACGAAACTGAAAATAAGAAGTTTAATTAAAACTTAGCATAAGAAAGAAATTGTTTTAACAAATATTATTAAGCAGTCATGTGTATGGAGGGAAAAAATGATTAGAAGCGCCATCGCTGACAACGTCTGTGACGACGTCTGTGTCACTTTTTGTTGACTCACTTGTATACGCTTCAAGTTACTGCACCAATGTACATATATATGTACATACATAATTTATATTCAATAGTCTCCATGAAGATTAGATTTTGAGCTTAATGTGTATTAAAGGTTAGGACCATAGTTATTTCAACTCTTTGTTGTACTTCAAATGTTTCATTTAAAACTCACTACTCTTAAATATTGTCGGCATGCTTTATCCGCAATTAGTTGGCCGTATATAAACGGAAAACAGTCCCCAAACATGGTTAACTCGATAGCGAACCCAAGTTGGGAAAGAAAATGTGGTAGCGACTGCAAGCGCAAGCCAGGCCATCACAATTAACATCAACAGCCAACCGCTAGTCGCCTGTCGCCACCGCCTTGATTGCCAAATGTGTGTTGCCCCCCCAACTTGGCGGATTGTGGATGACGAGTGAACAAACGAACGAGGAATTTCATATATATACACGCGCGCACACTCACACACACACACACACTCTTATTTAAGTTGCCTACTATTATGGGTTCCGCCACTGAGGCGGTGTTATTGCTTCTTACTTTGCATGCTGTTGCTGCTCTACTCGCCGCGGTCGTCAGTACTTTTTGCGTAGTATTTTTATCGATCGAGTTAAACGTATGTACATACATTTGTGCAGCCACACCACACCACACCACACCATATTTTTTATACTAGAAAAGCCATCGCAGCGCGAAAGCTAAAAAAAAAACAGTTAATACCATAGCTTTTGCAATTATGGACATATATTTACACATAGTTCATCACAGCAAAGTCCACTAGTTAAGTAAAATCGTTAATGATTTAAAAGTGTGCCTTTCGTCACTTTGAGTTACATACATACACACATATACTTATACACATACATATACATATCCATACATACGATACAAATTTCAATAAATTTGTTTCTTCTATATACATATGCCTTTAATTATTCAACTTTTATCAGCGTTTATTTATTATACTTTATTCAACGTTTTATTACTTTTCACTTTTCTCCATTAATTTTCATTTGCATTATGAAGTAGGTAAAAATTATATTTTACTTACTTTTGCTTCAATTGAAATGACGACAACGACTACAACGACGACAACGAGAACGAACGACTGAAAGCGACGACAACGACATACAGACGATGAAAACCACTATACTCAGACGACTATGGCCAAAAAGAAAACTATTCAACTGCTGCTTCTCGCGAGAATAGAGAACATGGTGCGCGTGTGCAGGGCGCAACTGAATTAGTATGGCAGAATTGCCAGATGTTTTTACCTGGCTTTCCCTAAAGTGATTTCGTCAATAATACAAACCTTCCTATTCTATAAAACAATATTTTATTGAAATTACATTAAATGTTTGAGCAATTTCTGTTACCAAGCCCTAAGTTTGCAATGAGGTTATATGATAAATGAATCATACCAGAAATATACATTATAGAAATTATCGAATGTTTTTAAATAAAAGTTTCACACATTTCGTGTCCGAAACATGAAAAATGTTCATACGTACGTACCTACATATCCAGCTAAATGCGTATATTATCAGTTATGTAGCTCCTAAATGTATGCTGCTATAATTTTAAAAGTTTTAAGTTTCCTTAAGCGGACCAGAACCAAATTTATATCCGTACAAGGTCTGTCATCCCAGCATCATTCCAAATCAATTTCCGGAAAGTTTTATACTACTATGAAAACTGCTATTGCATTTAGAGTGAATTTTAAACAAACTATCTCGCAAATTTGATTTCTTTTATATACAAATATTGTAAAAATTTCAAACATATAACAAAATATATGGCATCCCTACACATCAACTAATCAAGCTCTTTTCAACTAATGCTCATATAATACCTTCCAAATAGAGAGCAGACATCTGAAAAAAATCGGCCATTATGTACAAAATAAAATACAACAATTGCTTAAAATCGCAATGCGTCTTATCAAAGTGAATGAGATGTGAACGATAACAATACGAAGTCAACAGCATATTCAATCCGTTGAGCCACATACTCCAAATTAAAGAAACTTTATTATTTTTATTTTGAATGTGTCTATTTTATATGCAATACTCACTTCTGTCCAAAGATACAGAAATTCATACATTCAAACAATAAAACTTTGTATACATGCTGGTAACAAATATATATACATGTGTGTGTATGTATGTGTATTGTAGCATTTATGAAAATTTCATCTGCAATATCAACAGATCACGTGCATTGACTGACAAACATTACAAATTTACGTATGCATATAAATATATATGTGAGTAATTTTGGCAGTAGGCACGCCGTTTTGGAACAACGGGATGAGAAGGGATTGAAATAAAATATACAACCGGCTTATTCATCCGCTTTCTGAATAATGCATCGCCCAATTGAACTGATGACACATCGACATCAATGCTTATACGAGTAACATATACAGAGACCTTTCAATTGTTAGTGATTACACTTCAATTGGTAAAGCTTGGAAGTTATTTATCAATATTATACTTATTTACAAATACTTTTACACTTCTTGTAGCGAGGTAATATTATATGTAATACCTTTTCTTAAGTAAGTCTACTGCATTGACTTCCGAAAACGAATTCATCTTATATTTAAATAAATCAAAAATATTCTACAGACCTATACGAAGAGTGGCAAATTTACTTAAAATTTATGTATATATTATATATAAAAGCAACGAAAAAATTAAAGATGAGAGACGTTTCCGACAGCAGATAGCGGTATTACTACTAATATTAAGCTATGCCCATTTGTAACATATTACATGGCATATGTATGTCAAGATATAAACGATTGCCTGTTGAGGCATAGGATAACTGAGCAACCCTGTTTCTCCCAATTATCACTGCAATATTATTGCGGTGTGACCACTCTGTGTCGAGCTGATTTAGCGCATTACGTCATCATGACTTCATGGTTAGCTGCGTCGCAACCAGGCCCACTATAGCACCGCCAAAAGCCGATTTTTCAGAAGTAAAAATTTGTGATGCAAATAGGAAAGGTTGACTTCTGTTAAAATTCACTTTTAATTAAACTAAGCACTATCAACCGCCTACATGATAATCACCAACTTTGCTACAAGGTGCCTAATTCATTAATGTGTAACATACTTTTCGACGTATATTAAAATAATTCATTTGGTCATTATATTAATAACCTTTTCGTATTACATTAACGGAATACTTGCCTGTTCCACCTGCTCAATTTTTTTTACCTACACAACTGCACTTTTCACATTCTCAAAACACTATGCATTTTCGTAAACCGCATTATAAAGTTTTATATGAATTCATTATGCATTTAATATATTTAATACTTACCACTCAATTTGCAAATTCACCAACAATTTAATGTATAATTTATTTAAATTTTCACAATTGCGACAGACAAACCGATTTCTTTTCCCACGCGTTGACGAATCGATGACAAATCTAAAGCAGGGATGGGAAAACGGGGTTGCGAACTTCATCAAAAAATTTTAAAAGCTGCACTTGTAACTTCAAATTTCAAACATGTTATTAAACAAACTGTAAAATATTATGCTTTCAATTGAAATAATTATATTTAAAATATTTCAAAAATTTCAATATCAGAAATAAAGAACTTGTAGTCATTATTGCCTAGCACTTTTCATCTACCTCCTACTTTTTGAAGCTTCCCGGATATGTACAATCTATTACAATTATAATGTTAAATTTACATATTAACAAAAATTATGTAAATACAACTTTTGATTTTCCATCCATTTCATATAGAAATTATTTCGTTTTAAAAATCATAATATCAATTAAGGGTATTTCCTAAGCATATAGAATAGTTTTTACATTCTTTGTGAAATGATAACCCTAAAATTTAATTTAAGCTTTTTTAAAATAAAAGTTCTATATCATATTATGGAAATATTATTTACTTAATGATGATAATTTGATTTTGTTCGGATAACAATTGAATTAATTAATTAATTAATTTTTAAAGAATATATCGTAGTGTTGAAAAGCATTTTGTTTTGTAAAAATTTTGTGACGGATTTACTAAATTAATTGTTCACGTTGAAACCCTACTCTGTGTTCGATCACTGAATTGTTCAATAGTTCAAAGGCAGAGTTTAATGGCTAAACACTTTTCTCTATTTGTAATTCAATATCTTAACACTTTGTTACTCGTTATTCGAGCTTACTTATAATTCACTTGCACTCAACTAGGCAACACTTTAATTAGAACTGTGTCCTGCTGCCACTCCGGCAACCCTTATAGTATAGATCGTTACCAACAGATCGTCACTCGAACATTCTGGCAACTATGAGTTTCGATGTCTGGTAGACTCTAGCAAGTTATTATCGATTCTGGAATTCGAGTTCGCCACAATATATTTCGATAATATTTAACCATTTTAAATAATGCACGTGTTGGCCGATTTGTTTTCTAAAAAATTAAATTAAATTAATTTGAAAATGCCACGTTCAAAAAGAGATAAGAAAAGCAAGTATATATTAATTTTCCACAAATTTCCATTGGCTTTCATTAACTAATTTATTTTTGCGTGTGACTTGAACAGTTTCGTTAACCAAGACTGGTCGTAAGGGGCTAGAATGGAAACAAAAAATTGTTGAGGATATACGCCACTGTGTTGAGAAATACCCAAATATTTTCGTTTTTCAAGTCCAAAATATGCGTAGCAATCTTTTAAAAGATCTTCGTCAAGAATGGAAAACAAACTCCCGATTCTACTTTGGTAAAAATCGTCTAACGCAAATTGGTATGGGGCGCAGCAAAGCTGAAGAAATAGACGTCGACCTTTACAAAGTAAATATATGTTTATTTAATTTGAATGATTTACTCTAATAGTATCATTGTTTAGCTTTCTAAACGATTGACGGGACAAGTTGGTCTACTATTTACAGAAAAGCCAAAGACGGAGGTCCTGGAATGGTCAAAGAAGTACTGGGCTGTGGAGTATGCTCGTAGTGGTTTTAAAGCAACCGAAACTGTTGTGTTACCGGCAGGACCACTCGAGGAATTCCCACATTCCATAGAACCACACTTACGATCTCTGGGAATGCCAACAAAACTTCAAAAGGGTGTTGTAATGTTGTATAGTGATTATACTGTGTGCGAAGAGGGTAAAGTGTTAACACCGGAGCAAGCGAGAATATTAAAGCTAATTGCAAAACCCATGGCCAAATTTCAATTAATAATGAAATGTTCTTGGACAAAGGGAAGTGGTTTTGAATTGCACGTTGAAGATGACATTAATGACGACGAGGATAAAACAGACAGTGGTCAAGGCGATGAAGCAGAGGTCGAAGAAATGGATCAAGACGAGTCGGACAATGAAGAAGATGATGAAGAGTAGTTTAATTGTAAATATAGATTTAATTATTAGATTTTAATATATAAGGTATGTTAATTAAATATAAATATGATGTTTGAATTTGCTTATGCTGAAGAAACACTTCCACTTCCACCTCCGCCCTTTTTTGTTGGTTTGTATGCAATGACATATCGCTGAGCCACTGGTAGTGGATCAGCGTATCCGTTTGTGCAAGATGAGTCTTCGAATAGCACTAAATAATCCTCTGTAGCTGTCTGTGGCAAACGATGAATAATAGCCTTGTAGAAACATGTTGTTTGTGGATAAAGTGCCATGACTAAAAATAACAAATAAACATCAACATCATCACATATATATATATATGAGTTGTTTGATTTTGACATACCCACAGTGTCTTTTGGAAACAACGCATGCCCATCAGTTTCTGGATTAGCTCTCATCAAAGGCAGTGGTATAATCTTTCTTTTACTTAGTACATGACGATCCTTTTGTTCTTCATCTATATCGATCACATCGTATTTGTTTTGACGATGTAAGAATTGCACAACTTCTGCTAAAATCCAATTCTCGTCCTCTTCTACACCTTTCACTAAAGCAGCTACATTATCACCAACTTTCGCAATGTAATTGCTTTCTGCTGGCGTAGCGCCACATAAAGGAGGCACCTTTTCACCCGGCTTGCTTACAAAAAGTGGCAAGGTCTGTGCAGAAATTTGAACCATTTTCATAAGGGCTCCTCGACGAATGGCTTCCTTATTTCCAGCATTGCGAGCAGCAACGCGACGCTCATTTCGAATATTACGAATTTCCTGTATTTTTTCTAAAGCTGCACGTATGGTCGCTTCTTCATGAGAAGCATCTTGCAATCCAGTTTTGTATAATGTTTTCAATTTTTGCGGAGGAAAATTTGATTGTTGTGCGCGAAGTATACTATTCACATTCGCCTCAGAACGTCTACGTTCCTCATCGATTTGATGAATGAACCGCTGCAAATCTTTTAAGCGGTCCTGAAAAAGTATATAATGTATATAATAATAATAATGTTTATTATGAACATTTAATAAGTGCTAGAAATACATACCTGAATTTGTAGAGCAGCGTTCTCAGCAGTCAATGGCATCTTTTGAGTTTTCGATATTAAATACTGTCGCGAACACGAATGCCAGAACCGAAGAAATCGACGATAATTTGCCAGAACAGCCAGGCATAAAAATTTGTAGTTGCCAGAATGTTCGAGTGACGATGTGTAGGTAACAATCTATTATATAAGAGGCCCGCTATAAGATGATTGATGGACCGCATGTGAATACTACATGTTCAATATTCACCGCGCCAGTATATACTTGTGGCGAATGATGATAATGAAACAATGATTGAAAATCAAAGGTTTTATTTCAACATTTGCTTAATTTTTCGTACGTTTTTCTACAAAATGACGTAAGAAAAAAAATTCAAAGAAAGTATTTGAGCAAAACATGGTTGTTAGATAATGAAGAATTAACCAAATCTTTGAACATGAAAAGTTTTGTATATGAATATAAATAAATCAAACAGTTTAAATTAAAATTTTGCGATTTTTAATTATTTCAATACTTCGTTCCTTCGTATCATGAATTCTTACCACAACATGTGCTAAACTTTACACATTTATCATGCGATCCACCATCCGCTATCTGGATTCCAAAACATTGAAATATTTGGCGATATGGATCGCGATCGATCAATATTGTATGCTAAACATTCAATAAATATCGCGATATTAGATAGGAAAAATGGAACGTGTAGCAGTCCCCTTTCTTAGGGAAATATTGTGAATATTTGTTTTTCAAACAGCTGATTAATAATTGATATACCAAAACAAAATTATAACAAGGTGTTCACAATCATTGTGTTTTTCAAATTTTATTTATGTTTAAAAATTTATGAGTCTGTATGAATCCCCTCTATTTAATAAATTACTTTTATTTAATATGTTTCGGGTAAACTTTAGAATACCATCCCCCGAATTCGGGGTTAAAAAGAGTATGGGTGGATAGAGGGTGTTCTCCAGATCAAGAATATATATTAGAAAGACATCGCAAACTTATAGTTTTTGTATTTTAAGTTATTAATTATTAGTTAGTAATTAGTTAAATATTTGCTTACTTATACCGTGCTCTCTTCATACACTAACACTTCACTAAATTATTTCTACTTATTTTTGTTTTTTAATTATTGCGATAATAGCTTTAATTCGACATTTCAAATTTTATTCAGTTTGATTTATTCACGGGAAACGGAAGGATTGCAAGCGAACAAGTAATAAATGTTACCATATCTAGATATTTTGCAAATGAACCCAACTAAATATAAAAGAGAGATTACATATAAATCTTGATTCAAAACAAATAGCAACAGTAATAATTTCCATTAAATAAAAAAAACAATTACAAAAATAATCCAGGTCGATCCAACACCTGGGCTTATCAATATAAGGGAAATGCTAAGAGATTTTACAACACCCATTACACGATTATTGTTTATGTATTTTGGGTGAAATCTTTCTTTTTCATTTATTTAGGTTCATTTGTAAATTACGTAAATATTATAACACTTATTATTTGTCAAAATGTAACTCTTTTCTTTTTGTGTAAGTAAATCAAACTAAATTAAATTTAAAATGTCCAATTCGGGGGATGCTATTATAAAGTCCACCGATATATTATTATATTTTGTTATATGAATTTTCAAAAATGTTAGCTATTTATCTACGCACTGATCTAATATTTATTTATAGCATTTATAAACGTATTAAAGGTTGGATTTGGGAACATGGTTGGACAGAAATATTGAAATTCTAAAAAGTCCAAAACTTATTTTCAAAATACCCAATTTAATTTTTTTTGATAGTGGCATCATTGGCGAAGGTTATAAAACATGTGGATTTTGACACGAAATCAGCAATCAGTGTCGTCATCTGTCTTCATCTGTCTTCATCTGTCCTCATCTCTGACAGATGGTTAGTTCATTTTGATAGGGGTTTGTATGATTATTTAGGATATTTTAATCAGATTTCGCGATAAAAGTGTACAAATTAAAATATCTTCGACATGTGTTTAATTTTTACTAAAATTTGCTCAATAAAATATATTACATTATATCTATTGGAATAATTCATTGGTGTTGAATAGTAGTATATATGTGTGAAGAGAAATCAGCGGCAATAATAACAGACGCGCGCTTTTCACTATGCTTGAGTGATTTTTTTTTTATAAATGTGAACATCTGGCTGTAAGCTGCTTATACAAACCTATATAAATAAAGTGAAAGAATTTTTTAGCATTGGTAAATAATATAAACGAATATGCATTTAGTCCTGCATCTAACTAATTTTTACAAAATAAATATTTAAGTTGATAAAGTATGTTGAATGTAATATATAATGTATTGACTATTCTAATAGATCTATATTATATTTGGTGTAGAGTTAAAAATACTTTTCTTCTGCATCGTCATTCGAAAAGTTGGGACCGGGAGTGCAATTTTATGAAGTATGAGCGCACAAAAACGCATAAAAATTATTAATAGCTATGCATCTGAACCGTCTAGTGGTGTAAGTTCCCAAGTTTTCTTAGTTCTCCACCCAGTTCCTTTACAGCTTCATTACTTAATATGCATGCTCTATATTATCATTATATATTATTATCTATATCTTACTTGCAATATTTATATTATTTAAGAGCTTATTACATATTTATATTTTTCGCATTTACAGTCGTCTCTCACCGAGCCACTGGAGTACAATTCAGTTTATGACGCAAGTATGCATTTACAATATATACTAAAACCACCATCATATGAAACTGAAGTTGTAATCCAAGCAGACGGAAATTATTTTATATCAAGCCAAGAAAACAAAATCCCACTCACATCAACAATGCCTAATCCGTTGCCAGGAATCTATGAAGAACCATCACCAACTGGAAGCAATGAAACTGCTGCAAGTCGACCAATAAGCTTAGAGTCATCATTTAAAGGTTTTACTGAAAGTCCTTATGGCAAATTGCAGAGGGAATTCTTTCCCACTCCTTCCATCTCTTCTCACATACCTGAATCATTTGAAAAGCCTGTACCCACAAAAGGCAACACTGTATTTTCCAGATTCTATGATATGATTGTCGAAGAAAATAGTTGTAATGCAGTTGACATTCAGTTGCTAAACGAAAAGCTCCCACCTAGAGAAATTCATGAAGTCTCTCAAGAAAATGGCGTCAATTATTTGCTTTCGCTTAGCAAAGAATTTGAACCTCTGGAACAAAATTTTCAATCTAAGCCATTGGTAGATGTCGAACTATCTTTCAACGGAAAAATAAAAGGCCTTATTCCATCAACAGCTGATGAGAAAGCATCTGTTATTGAAATGCGAAGACAACTTAATCAATCTTTTATTCTCAAAAAATATAGTAATGAAAAATCACCAGACTTGTTTGGCGATGATGATGACGATGACGATGACGATGAGAATGAAGAAGTCATGGACACAAATAAAAATGATAGCTTAGCAGCTGAACAATTAATTGAGTTTGTTGAGACCGCTGACCCCGCAGATGATGAAGTAGCTACGGAGATTATTGAAAATGTAAATCACGTTGAAATCGGTTCACTAGTCACTATTGCAATTGACTACGTAAATAATGCTGAAAAGTCTGTTGAGGAATCTGTAGACACAAGTGTAAATAAATCACTAAACTGCCCAACTGAAACCAGTTTCGCTGACGAGCAAACATGTGAATTGGATGCAAAACAGACAGATCAGAAACGTACAGACAATTACAGTTTATATCGTGAGAACTGTCACCGAGAAAAAGAACTCTTACGCCGTATTCGTAAATGTTTGACAGGTATACCACCACCTCCATCTGTAACTATACCACAGTTGGACATGTTTAGCGCAGTGATAAGTCGAAAGCAAGACATATTAGATTTTACTGCCGATATAAGCTCTACTAGTAGTTTAGCCACTTGCAGTTCTTCAAATACTTGTACTAGCCTCTTCAAACCCACACATCCGATTGATGAGATGAAGGAAATGGGTTGGCGGCAGGTGCTAGGTGTTAGACAACATGGTCTGAGGTGTGTATTACACGTGGTACAAGTGTTTAAGTGTAAATAAAATGTTTATTTGTTTTTCAGTTTTAATCTGTGCAAAGCGTCTGAAAATAAGGAATATTTGGGCTTATCGGTAATTGAACGTTTTATTGGTGCCGAAACGGCGTCTTCATATCGTAATTCGCCATCCAGCGCTAAAAAGCGTAATGCACGGATGAAGTGAGTACACATAAAAATAATGGGATCTTGTAAACTTGTAATAAATAATTTTTTTTAATAACCCGACAAATTTTTTTTTGGCACAATGTATGTGTGTTCTTATATTTGTTTTTCTTTTTCAGATTACTCACACAATCCCCTGGAAATCGTTTAAGCCATTTGGCAAGACGTCGTGCCACTTTTTCTTCAGCGCAATTGGCCACGCAGAAATCAAATAGTTTGCGTGGTCCACAAATATTGGTGGATGTTCAAAAGTATGTACAATAATGTTTTTCTTAATTTGATTCAAACATTGATTACATCTTCTGTAGGAAGAATAAAAATCGTCGTAAAAATACACCGAAGCGAATGAATCCAAGCAGCAAAAAGAAAAGTAATTATCTCTTGTCTGTCTTATCTATTAATTTTGTATTTTTTTTAGCAATAATTTAACATTGAATTTCTTTTTTCTATACACATAGCTCGCAAGACGCCATCTTCATCGGCACGTAAACGACTTTTCCGTTGTGATCTCAGTAAACCCGGCCCATCGCGAGAATCTTCGAAACGTGCACTGTTCCAAAGTCCAGCAAAAAAAATGGAACAAAAACAGCCCGTCCAAAGGCTCATGCCCAGCATTAAGCCCGAAATAGCAAATCGTGTTGAGAAATCAAAGCGTGCACTTTTCTCACCTGATAAACAAACAGGAAACACTAATACAATTAATCTAAAGTTGAATTCTGCACAGCAGAGTGGTTTAAATACACAACAATTTGATTCGATATTTAAGCGCAAACGTTCAACTGTCGATGATGACGACTCCGCTGACTTACCATCACAAAGTAGCAAACTGTTTCGAGGTGGTGTGGAGAATCTAACGCCACGTGCATTAAAAATTAAAAGCCAAAGCTTTTGTATTGGGGCTGGTTCCTTGTCAACACTGTCTACTGCCACTTTGAATTCAGGTTTGACTTGTGCTGCTGACGTTGAAAGTCAGAATTTAATGTCAAGTAAAAGTTCAGGTCTCGGCAGTAGTGGCACTTTGTTTGACAGTTCAAGTGCATTATCGTCTGGTTCATCAACTACGAATATCGCTAGTAAAATACAACGCTCACACTCAGAAATGGTTGCACAAACAAGCAATTTAACGGAGAATCAACGGAAGGTATACAGTGAAATTTTTTACATGGTTAACATAGATTTATTTTAATTATGATTGATTGATAGAAACTCTTGTGGGCAGTGTCGCAAGCGCTGCAAGAGAAGAAAATCACAATGAAACATGAAAGCTTCAAGCAGTATGCAGCAGTATTGGCTAGAGTTGTGCGGCGTATCTTTCAGGAATTTTTCCAAAAGAGCAGCACAAGCAACAGTGAAACATTGTTGCGGTAAGTTTGTGTGAAGCAATATTGATATCAGATATTGTGAGGGAAAAACTATTAAAATATAACCAATTTAATATCATTTATTTACAGTTTGGCCAAGCTTTATGTACACAATGTGATAGGCGGTCGCGGCGCAGACGACATTTATCTACATGCGAAAGCAAAAATTGTACGCGAGAGAAACGAATCGAACAGTCGCCTTAGCGGTTATATTGGACCAGAGGAGTATCGTCGGCTTAAAGACATACAAAAACAACAACAACAACAACAAGAGGAACAAAATAAGTCATTTAGTCAAAGCACCACGCGATCAGCCTCAATTTCGAACCTATTTTCGTCGGACAAATCATTGGACATTTGTATTACGAGTAGTTACGAAACAATACCCGCTTCCAATACAACATTGTCGACTTTTAACTCACAGTCGCAATCACAACTTATAGAAAGCAATTCAAAACAGTCATCACTTAAAAAACTGTCCGTGCAATCAAACGATTCGCTACAGAATAGTTCTTCGAAGAACAACATGTGTGGCTTAGCCTTGCGTGAAAATGTCAATTTCGAAATCGAACAACGTCGCTCAACACAAAAGAATTTCACAGGTAAAGATCAGCGCAACGTCAGTCCATATGCAAATGCTAACAACAAATATTACAACAACAACAACAACACCAACAACGTGATAGCAAGCAATAGTATACCAATCGCACCAGTGTTGTGTACAGCTTCCATGGGGAAATCGCAAATGCAAACGAAGAGTATGTCCTCGGAAACCGTTTCGTTACATCCAGGCTCAATAAAAGTGAAGCGACAGATAATTTTCGATAATTAATTCCGGTTTCACAGATACTCTTGTTGTGTTCGGTTATCCTCACCAACATCATTATCTATACAACCCTTAGTTAAATTGTGGCCTTTTGTTGAATTTCTATCAAATGCCACTGATATAGCTTTAGTGGTAGTTTTTAATAGATTACACGGTCGTGAATTATTAATTAGTTATAAGTAATAATTAGTAGAATTTCCAATGTTTCTGTATATGCCTGTAAAGACACAACAAAGAGCACATGATGATTTCACATAATACTTAATATTTCGTTTATGTTTTCGATATAATGCCGTATTAGGAAAAACAATCTATAATGTACGAGTATGTATACGAGCATATGTATGCAAGAACATATATAAATATAAATAGTCCTAGTGTTGCGGTGTGTAATTAATTTTATACAAAATATACATACATATGTAAGTAGGTCTTAATTGCAGAAAGCAAACGCTGAAAATATACGTCAAAAATATGCCATTTCAAAAATGGTTTGGCGGTATAGTTGTATTGTTTCTAATATATACTTTCAAACTAACATAATTAAGACTTTTCATTACTAGATATTTTTTAATGCGGACCAGTACACGAATAAACGTAAGTGAATAAAGACTTTTTAAATTAAATAAGCTATGTTTTACTGTTAAAATTGAATAAAATAGCAGCAAGAATGGTAAGTGAGATGCGAGACCTTAGAATTACAGCAACCACACGCAGTTGGCCCGTTTTTTTTTTTTTGTTATATAAGGAGAATACTATGTTTATATTGTAATAGTAGTCTGTAAATCTATATTTTTAATATTCATAAATGTATGTGATTAATGAAGTTAGCTGTTTATAAATTTGTCTAAATAAAACATTTTACTCGCTAAGATATATGTTTATGCATACCATAACTAAAATGATACATACAATTCTTTTATAACATTTGTTTATGATACTTTCAACATGTCTGCTCTAGTTCTCTATAAATTTAATCTTAAAAAAATATGCATGAAAATGATGAGGTTGGCAAATAAAGAACGTACGTATAAAACAATTAGTTATACGTGTTTACTTTCGCCAATACTGAGCTAATTTATGAATCTGTTCGACCAGTGCTGGCATCACAGCTGTAATCGAGACATCGAGTAGTGCTTGTAAATGCTGCACCGCCTCCTCATCTGTGAGTCCCAACTGCAAGTTTTCCTCTACCTTTTTCACTGCTTTATCCGGTTCGAGCGCTATATCCGGCACTGAGGCGTCCACCATGAGCGAGAATAGATTCAGCATAACATTGGCGTGACGTCGCAAATGCAAATATGCAGTATAACATTGTTTACGAAATTCATGGTGATGATCAGAACTAACGCCGCCCATGGCTTCTACCATTTCTTTGCTCAGCTTCATGGGCGGCGGCATTGGTTTCGGATCACGTCCCAGTATGTAACCGAAATCGATATGGAACAACTTGCCATTAGTAGTGAGGAGCAAGTTATCTAGGTGACGGTCGCCAACACCTAAACATAAAATAACATATACATAGTTGTGATATATACATATGTATATACAAGTTATATGCAGTGTATTGCATTACCTAGAAGATATGTTATCACACAGTAGCCGGCACAGCTTTTTATATATGTATCCATAGTCTCTGCAGCAATGCCATAGGGTCCATTTTCGCATGGATTATGTTTACGGAAAAAGTTATGTATGCTGCCTTCGCGCGCTAAAACATCGGCTACGGTAAACGAATCGATATACTGTAAGAGACCATGTTTCGAGCTAGTGGCCAGCACCTTGTAGGGTGTTAATTTCAGATCAAGATTCTCACGCCGCAACAATTTATCCATTAACGTTATCATTTGAAGAATTAGTTGATCTTGACGTAGGTCATCCCCATGCTTAAAAATCGCTACATATTCGTGTTTGCCGATAGTTGTGACGAAAGTAAGTCTACGTAAAGAAACAAAGAAAGGAATTTATTAGACAAATCAAAATTTACTGTACAATCACTTACTTGGCGGGCATTAGTGCACTTTTGAAGAGTGATGTTTTCGATGGAACAATTTTTGTTATGTAAATTTCTGGATCCAAAGGAAATGGGCGCGGATCGAAGCCAGTAAAGTTGATTTTGAACGTATCCGTTTCGTTTAAAAGTTTCTGGAACTTTTCGGTTTTTTTATTGCGATTTCCTGGCTCCTTGGCCACCATCTTCACCAACTTAACCAACTCATCTACTAAAATCTGTTGTTTCTTCAAATTATGCCAAATATTTCGTAATTGAAAGTTGCCTGCCGAACAAGAATAATAAAATATTTTATAGAAAAAAATTGAGGTTAAGTCTCATAAAAGAGTATCGCGCAAATTTAAAATATTAAAGAAATTTTAAGCTTCTTGTGAAGTATTAACAAATATGCATGCTATTCTAATTACCGGTTTCTATGACCTTAAGGAAGATACGTAACACCATCACATACATATCATGCACCCGCTCATCCTGCTTACGTAAGGACTCATGGTCTTCCACCTCTATGGACAAATACCAGTAGAGGTAATTTGCGAGTGTAGGATTCTTGCACGCACGTTGTATCAGGAATGTACAAAGATCGCCGGCGTCATTTTTCAATGGACCAGCTGTGTTGCTTTCACCAGTTAAGGTATTAATAGCAACGGAAGTACCAGATACTACAGAAGTAGTATTTATATACTTATTATCGAAGTCACCACCACCGCCACTACCAACAGCAGCAGATATAACTGATGAAGTTGTCGAAATTGAAATTGATGGTGTGTCGGATGATGCTGCTTTTGTGCTTGTAATCGCAATTGGCGCTGCGGACATTGATGTGCGTGTTGTAGATATATCCGGTTGTACATTGCGCTGAAGAACAGACGCCACAATGCGGCGCTGTGATCCAACGCTACTTGACGCAATCACTGACGAGGCAGCACTAAGTGTGTCGGAGCATATTGAACTTGGATCTAAGATGGTGGAAGTACCATCTAATGAACGTACAACATCGTGATCGGGAAATAGTCGTTTATGTAACTCAACGATATCGGTGAAATTTTCATATTTCAAAGCTTGAACAAGTTGCAGCAGATATAACAGCAAATCTTCATCAGGTGCTTGAGCCAAACGACTGATGGCATACCGTCGAACTTCTGGGTGTGTAAAAACTGGACTAAGTAACTCTAAGGCATCTTCCACATCCATTGGCTCCCATTTGGACATTAACGAGAGTGCTTGCATAACTTCGTGTTGTGTCTCCCAGTTGATGCATTTCAGAAATTTTGTTAATGCTTTACGGTGTGAACATAAATAAAATCTGAACTTCCACAAAAGATCCTGTTCTTCACTGCTGAGAACACATGTTGGTGGATAACGATACACAATGGTGTGCAATTGATTGCGAATAACAGCAGTTGGCTTTGCATCCCGATCTGAAATTCGTGAACGTTCGGAACGTGCTAGACGATGGTGTTTTCGTTCGACGAGATTCTCCTTGAAAGTCAAGTAAACGTTTTATTTATGCCAGCTTATTAATTTATAATAATTTTTTGATTACCCAGAAAGCGCAAAACCATGCTTTAAGCTTCAAATGCCATTTATTAAAGATTAATTTAGTGCGTAAATGCAGGAAAAACTTTTGAAGACGCCATCGTAGATAAGCAAAATGTTTTTGAATACTACATGGCTGATCAAATGTTAATTTAAATTTTAAGATTTTATATTTTAAAAGTAACAGCTTCCCGATTAGATGACAATTTCTTGTCAACTTGTATAGAAATCAATTTTAACTGCGATAAGAGAGTATACTTTTTTCAATGCACTTAAGAAAAGCAAAACGAAACTGTGGCGAGAAATTATGACGATTTGGTGCGCTTATTCAAGTTAGCATAAATAATTTGTGAAATGAAGAAAATCGATTCTACTAGCCTTGTGAGGGGAAAATAAAAATTTAGGAAAAACGTATGTGAGTGTATTGACAGTGCGATTGTTTGTCTTCATTTAAACCACAATTTTATATTCAATTTATTTTATTTTATATCACATCAAAGAGCGACCGCAAATAAGCTACTGTTTTAGGCTAAAAGAGCTTTAGAGTCGATATTTTTAAGCAATTATTTTCGTTTTCAAAGACGGCAGCATAGGCTTAAACTTAAGGGTTGTTTGTTAACCATTACGTCAGACCGAAAGAAAGGTTCAACATACCTGCAATATATCTGAATCCGGCACAGTTACCAATTTGGGCTTTGTCAGTATTTTATGGCTTTTATCTCCTTCTGGTTCGAAGTAAACAATGGAATACTAGGTAGAAAATAGTAAAAATATTAATATATTAAAAATACATGCTACTTCCGATTTACATTATAATACTCTTGGAATACGGCCGTTGGAAACTCTATCATTAGATACATGTAGTCAGACATGCGTTTTTCTCGTTCATTTATTACTTCTATCTCACGGAATGTCAATCGATCTAACCAATCGACTTTATGCATCTGACCATTACGATGTTTCTTTGCCAGTTTACCTAAGCGTTGCATTTGTGATTTTGAGGACTCCTTTCCCTTGCCAGGAGTTTTCGATGGATAACTGCCATCACCTTCTACACCCAACCACACTCGTAAATCGAACATACCTTGGCGGAATAAACCATTTTTGCCGAACAAAGAAATTGCTGTACCACCTATTACGGTAGTTTTACCAGCGCCTGCACAGTCGAGGATTGTTAGCACTAACATAGCAGTGCGTGGTAAGTCGGAAAATTGTAATGGCAGTGTCACCCACTCGTTCCAGCTCCACCGTTTGGTGAAAGCTTTGTAAGAGGTGGTTACAGGCAGGCAATATGGCCGATTTTTGTTGAACACTTGTAAGCGGATTTGAAAAGCCGGACATTCTTCCGAGTAGAGACCAGAAAAGCGCAAAATGGGGTCTTCTAAGAGTTTTTCAAAATCTAGCTGACGTTTTTTGCCTTCTAATGTACCTCTGTAATAATAATAATAAATATAATAAAACTGTTGTTGTATCCACCCTATACAAATGAAAGTTGAAGTGATACGCATACTTACACTTTTATTTGTACTTGTTCATGCAATGAAGAACTGTAAATATAACGAAAATGATCATCTGGTAGCTGATTCATTGTTGAAAGAAATTACTAAATGAAAAAACCTATTTAATTTGCATCTGCGATGCAGTTAAATATCGCAACTACTTTTGTGTTTTTCACAATATCAATATCAGCTGTGCAATAATTTGAAAGTGATGCCAGAGTTTATTTATACAAATTAAGGATAAAACGCATTTCACAGAATAGCATGCAGATTAAATTACATGTAGGTGCATAAAGTTCAAAACTATTTTTACACTAAAATGGTTTCTGAATTTATTATTTTGATTTGATTCTATTTTAACAATATTTGATATTAACTAAATATTAAATTTAAGTTTAGTTGATTGAAATCAATCGAGTCGATCGATCAAGTCGTGTAAGACGTTTTGTTCACTCAATTGCTCATTTGAAAAACATAACTGACCAAAATAAGGTAAAATTTAATGGAAAAGAATAAATGTTCCAATAATTTATTGTCTAAGAATAGCTAAAACCTGTATAATAACTTTATGTGAGAGTTACAAGAAGTACAATTACATTATCCACTTGACTATCGCATATGTTGACTCAAGGAAGAATGAAAGTAAAATGGATTTGATGTCGTGTATGGCGAAACGATTTCATACCGATCGAAAACTCATGTATGTCGCGTATGGCTACTTTAAAGGAAATTTGTATGAAATATCACAATATCGGAATATAGTTGGTATATGTGGCCATGGAGTTTCTTGATGATATAGAAGAATTAAATGTTATCGATTGAAAATATACCAAAATTATAATCGATTTTTTTTTCGAATTATATTGCCATCCATTATAGTATGGTAAATATTATTTTTTACGGCATGGAATTTGAGATATTCATATTAAACTGCTAAGTTTTTTTTTGTGTCAATCTTCAAAATGTCGGGTCAATATCCAAGCGGTTACAATAGCCCACTTGGGGGACATCGTGGTCAGTTTAATCCTCAGCAGCAACAACAACAATCTCCACAAATGATAAATACAATGAATCAAATGGGCACCGGTGCAATGGGGCAGAACGCAATGGTTGCCGGTGGGTCTGGAGCACAAATAGGTGTTGGAAGCGGTGGTATGATGCCAATGGGTGGATACCATCCACAACAACAACAGTTGCCAAGTGGTATGAGCATGAGTGGACCGGGAAATCTTATGAATACGCCAATGCAAATGCAACAACAACAACAACAAATGCAACACGTACAAATGGTACAAGGTGGTGGTCCGGTAGGTGTCGGTATGATGGGTGTCGGAGGCGGTGGGCAAGGAATCGGTCTCGGCACTACAGGAAATATAATGCAGCACGCTCAACAACAACATATGTCCACAGGTATGCCAATGAGTGTACAACAGCAGCAGCAACAAGGACAGATGCCACATGGTAATACAACTGGAATGATGCATGCACAACAGCCTGCGCCACAAACAACAGCTGCAACAGGGAGTAATATGTTGGTAATATCACAACCAAATCCGCATAAGGAAATAAATATCGTATCGCTGTCTCGCTTGGGACAGGAAACTGTCCAAGATATTACTTCACGTTTTCAAGAGATATTTACAGCACTTAAAGTAATTCAGCCCACAGGGAATCGCGATAACAGTACAGAAAAAAAGGTTCAGGAATATTTTCGAACAATACGGTTATTATTTAAACGCGTGCGTATTATATACGAAAAATGTAATGATGGTTATCCACATGGCATGGATTACACAAACGTCGAGAGTTTGATAACTTATAAAGAGGAACAACCCGATCACCGTAACGAACCTTCACAATGTGACGAATATCGAAAAGCATTGCAAGAGAACCAGGAACTTATTGAGACAGTTAGATTAAAAAACCGTCAATTACGCGAAGTAATTGATCGTACTCGTATAATTATTTGGGAAATCAATACTATGTTAGCAATGAGACGTTCCTAGTATTAGTACGTATTTTCAATACATTTATTAAACAAAAACTCAGACATCTAAATTACTTACAACATACAAATTGTTTTCAATTTAACTGCTTAGTTTCAATACCTTAGGATCGATCATTTCGGTAAACTTAATATTCAAAAATCTAATTTCAAACGAATCATCTAAACTGTACTTATACTTTTGGGGAAGGACATCGTTTTCTAGACTTGCATCTGAAAGTAGAGATTTGTAGTGCAAAAATTAATAAATTTCCCAAGATATTCTCGAACAGTATACAGCCAAAAGGGACTTACTTATCACAGCAAGCTTTAAAACTTTAGTACGTCTATTGATGTGTTCGCATCTACAGGCTATGAATTGTGATTCATCTATTTTAGCACCAGAAACACGATTAAACTGTAGAGAAAGATTACAAAGAATATAAATATAGGCGTCAAATATAATAGATCAAAGAAATCTACCTTAAATACGATAACATCATTTAATTCAGGGGTACCGGTCAGTGGCATACAAAATGGAAGCATTTCATCGATGCTCATTTTGCTTAAGCTTTTATTTAAAGTATCAGATAACTTAGCGCGACTTGTTGCTTGACTTGATTTTTGTTGGTCATCAGCATCACTTAAATCTATTACATCTTCATCCTCGTCATCCAAGTCTATGACAGAACTTTCATCCATTAACAGTGAATTATTAGACATTTCTGACATATTGGTAGCTTTTGATTCTGTCATATCAGTTTGTTTCATCTTGTCAATGAAGGACACAGGCTTTTCTTGTACTTTATCATCTAAACTACATTCATCATTGGGAAGCTCTGCTTTTGATTGATTTATAATACTCTGTTCTTTGACATATTTTGAGTTATCACCCTCAATAGAAATTTCCTCAGCATTCATACGACTCTCAGAAATAGATTTTTCATTCAGCTTGTTCTCTTGTGTTTCATTTTCTATATCGAAATTTGTTTGTCTCTTGCAATTGATATCAACCAAACCATTTGAGATATTGACTCCATTTTGTGTCCTTTCATCGGTGGTCAAATTTTTTTTGTTTCCAATATTTTTAGTGATCCCATTATTTGGGAGTTTAAAATTATCTTCATTTTCTGTTACATTCACGATTTCATCCATTGTTTCACTTTCCTTATTCTCTGTTGAATTAAAAGTATTTGACAAAACATTTTCGTCAAGTTGATTTTCTATATTATTCTTAACCGGCGCTTTGAACAATATATCGATATTTGCTGGCTGCAGAAGTATATTTTCTTGTATATCTATGATTGATTTATTGGGTTTACTATTTTTGTTAATATATTGCAAAGGAAAGACCAATGGTTTCTCAAACTCTGCATCATTTAATTTACATTTAAAATATACTTTTGTTGAATTAGCTTTCTCATTAGTACTTGAGTTATTAATATGTTCGCTTTGTTGTTCCTTGGTTGTAGTTTCTACAAAAGTCGAATCTTCAAAGTATATATGAGATGATTTACTTAATGGTTTAGAATGATTGAGGAAAGTTGACGAAGGTACTTCCTGTCGTAACGTTACTGTAAACAAATAAATTTTTAGAAACAATACGTATGTACATAAATTAAGAGATGTTTCCTTACATGTACGATCCCTTATTTCTTGTTCGAAATCCGTAGGCAGTAAGGAGCTTTCTTTATGAGACCGTTTACGTTTACTAGTTGCTTTTTCCTCCGAATTATTGATTATTACATTTTGTTTTTCTACCATATTAAAAGAGGATTTTGCACCACCGCATTTGTACTTCTTTTCAACGCTCTTATTGAGATGTAAGCGTAAATTTTCGCTCCCTTTTAATATGCTAACTTGTCCAACAGTACTTGTGATTTCTTGTGATTCATTGGAAACCGATATTTTTGTATCCACTGGTGACTGATTTACTGTTCTTGGAATACGTCTCGATTTTCTGGTCATATTTGGTGTAGAGCTTCCTAGAATATCCGTACCCAATGTATAATACTTCCTCTTTTTAATTAAATTCTTCTCAACCGACTCTTCTTTATTATTGGTAATTGCTTGGCTTTCAAGTTTCAATTGCTTCGAGCGTCGGCGAGATTCCTCGAGTGCACGTTTTGGTATGAAAGCTCTAAAAATATTAATTTATCTTAATGTAGCATAAAAATTTTTTTTTGCTTACTTAAGCGATTCCGTAAATTCCAAAATTTCTATAGATTCTTGTGGAGGTATAAACAGATTTTCTGTAGTGAGAAACCGGACCGGCTGCACATCAAATATTTTTTCCACTCGACGTTGCAAATACTCTACATTTTCCCATAGTGGATCCACAAGAATTATAACGTATTTTCTTTCGTCTTCAAAAAATGTCGAAAGATCTATTTTAACAGGGAACTTTTTCATTTTTAACATAACATACAAACAATATTATATGATCACAATGTACGCGAATACGCGTCCAAGTTTGGCTTTTCATTGTGAGAACATTCATTCACAATAGAGAAATTCTATTATGAAAATTGGAAGTTAATTACTTTCGTATTGGTTTTTTACTAGCACCAGAATCGATTACACTCTAAAAAGTTTTTAAAAGTCACAAAAACGTCGAATAAATTATATATAAAACGCTGTTCCCAATTCGTTCAGTGGCTCACTCCGGCTATTCTATTAATTCGCCTTGACTGTGGTGCACAAATGTTTTTGCTTCGCTTGCACATATGTTTGTGTGATTTGTCAAATAATTACATATACCCTATATAGTAAATTCTGTTTTTATTTGTACGCATCAATTGTTTTTAGTTTTATCTGGATATGTAAAAAACGCAACTCATTTAATACTGAAATGTCGAAAAATTAAAAGCAAGAGTATTTTTAAGGAAATATTTGAATATAATTTTTGAAGTGCTTATTTCAACCGGAAGACCCTTGAAAACAAGTCAGAAACTTTTGTATCACCATTCACTTTTTTTTATAAAAATGAAAAACCGTCTTATATTTGAACACACCTCGTATATGTATATTCTTAAGCATACGTTTATGGTTAATATAAAATCGAATTTATTTCTTAATACATAAATACAATTTGTGCGTATCATTTGCAATATTGCGGTTGGTTCCCTCCATAGTCAGTAGGTTCTTATGCAATTTGTGATTAGGGGTTCAACTTACATCTAATTGTTACTATCCGACTTTAGATAATATATAATCGCCATATGAGACAAAGCTTAATTACGACACTTTGTATTTAAGCTATATACGCATATCTTAAAGTATAGTGATGGATTTTGGGACCATGTAACTTTGCAGTTTACTGTTTAAATGTATATTTATGTTCTAGCATTTTAAATTATATTTCTTTCTTTAAATTTAATTGTTCAACAGTGACGAAAGCATATCTTTGGTCTTGGGTTGTTTTCTGAGTTTACTAAATTATTTCATATGATTACTTTACATTATAAATTGAGCTATACAAAATGGAAACTGATTGGAATATATATACATTGGCACATTATTTATACTTATGCATGCATGACTCTCTAAATCTAATAGCGAACATATTTGTTTTGTTGAATTTATCTAATATATAAATAATTTTTGTTGTGTATGTATATCCTTACTTTGGCTTTTACATATTCTTAATACTACTAATAGGTCTGAATTAAATTATTAGTTAACATTTCTTAAAATAATTCAAATGTATAATAAAACTACTAACTTAGGGTAGAACAATTAGCATGTTCAAAGATTATTAGCCTGTACTTTCGTCTTATAAATTATAGTTCAGAGTTTTTGATTAACTGTGAAATACTAACTCTCGTCTAACATTTAAATAATCATGAAGCTTTGGTGGAATCGGCAAATTTGAGATTTCTTCCGTGGTAGCATGTTGTTGTATTACGCGTCGACACAAGTCCTGTAATTGTGGCATTTTGAAATATCGACTTAGTGGATACTTCAGTATGACCGGACAAGGTGGTTGCAACTCATTTTGAACTTTCACGAAGCATACAAAATTGTCATTGGTACAACGATAAAGTATATCCTCTATCATTTCTACTATGGACTCATATTGTAATTCCTCAAAGTGCCAATAACCATCATGGTATTCTAAACGATAATGAAAGGTCACGTTTACGATTCGAAAGCTAAGCGTAAACTGACACCCACGTGTTTCTGAGTCGCGTACCAAAAATGAGCCGGTGGGTTTATCACTTAGCTGTTTTTGTGCATCTAGTCGTGATATCTCGCCCCAATACCAAACTTGGCTAATGTAATATGAATTTGTATACAAATATTTAAAAATATTATTTTTTACATTTTACGATTGCGGATACACAGAATTTAATAGTATAAGAAAAAACAATATATTGTGTAAATTAATCTGTATCTTACCTTAACATTTGTGAACTTGCAGTATGCATTATTCGGTTGGGCCTCTCTTCATTTTCCAACCATTTTTTCGCAATAAATCGTTTATAACTATTAGTAAATGGTAAAGTTTCTTCTTCAACTGTTATGTTTTGTGCACATTGCTGCAGTTCATGTAAAGGCGAGTGAGTTGAGAATTCATCGGCAGCATTTATTGTACCTGAAGCATAGGCGACACCACATTCAGATTTATCAGTTTCATCAAGTCGATTTCGCAAAGAAGAAAATCTTAAGCCCATCTTCTTACGCAGTCTTTGAAAAACATTCTTCCCATCTTTGCGTTTCCGCCCGGATATATTGACATCAGTAATGGTATTTGCATCCTTGACTGTTACAGTGTTTCGTGCGCACGTCACTTGTACAGGTTCATTGTTGTTATTTTGTATCTGTGGTACTTGCCTAGATGTTGATGGTATGTCAGCCAATGATACCTGGGATTGAGACTTTTTTCGTCTTGTTAGTGATTGAAACCAGGTGCGCTTTTCCTTCATTGTCGATGTGGGAGTTGTAGCATTGGATGTAGTAGGACCATTAGCAGGAGCTTCTCCACCGCTTGCACTTGGCGGTTGCACACAATCAACATTTTTTATGCAAATGCGCTCATTCATTATGACTGTAAAATTCTGGTTTTATTTTATACATAATCAATTAAGATAAGATAAGATATACCAAGTTCTAAACAACAATATATCCTATAGAGGATCTCACCTATATTCCAACCATTATCATGCTGTCTATATTATTTTTGAGATGCGGATTACTTGAACAAGTATGACATCATGTCGCCTTTACTTCGAATAATTCTGTCATTGAAAAATAAAATGAGTATTGCCTTTTTATTAAACTGTTTCTTTACAACTAATACTAAAAGAGAAAAGTATAAAATCAAACAGATAAGAAATTCCAAAGAATGAATTCTTGAGAAATTACTGTTTTTGTTTCACTTTCTCTCTTCTGCAACTGTCAATGGTAGTTACTCATCTAGTAGCTCTGGTTGTAAATAAACAGTGTTGTATTTCGATTTTACAGAAACTTTCAGAAGTAAATAAATTCAATTTAAGTACATTGAATTTACGCCTATATCTGCTATAACCCGGAAATTTTGCTTTAACTGTTTGTAGATATGGGAAAATTTTCTTAATTTACTTCTAACCAAGAAAGTTTTTCGCTTGTTAAATAGTAAGGAAGTAAACAGAACCGTTCCCACCATATTCAGGTCAATTGGAATTTTTTTTCAGGCTTCAACAATAGCAAATGTAACATATAAACATACATACTTGGATTCCTAGTATCCAACCATTTTATAAGGGAAACAATGAAAGTACAAGTTGTTAGGACGTAAACAATCTGGTTAAAACTGTTGAGAGGGGTCCATTGAGAACTGTCAAGGTTATTCTGGGTTGAGTTTCTTTTGGCGTCCGTGATTGCCGACTTTTACCGGAAAATTGCTGCATTTCGTTATTTTCTTAAGTTTTATTAAAATGTACAATAAAACATTAGTTATGTGAAAACATTTCATATTTTTTTCGACGTGAAATCAGTTTCTTTTAATATAGATGATACAATTTAATTTATTTGTTAGTACTAGAAAACATTATGTATTATTATTAAATGGTAATAATGGTAACCAAAATTGAAAGTAGTAATAAACAATATTGTCATTTTTGATTCTGTACAATTTGGTGAATATGATTCACCACTGACGGCAATGTTTGCCTTTATGTCAGAAGTACATTGTACCATCATACACCATATGCTCATGCTCATGTATTAATTGCGATTACATTAAAAAATTTATTATTTTTTTTATTTATACTTCTAATGAGCAGTGCATAATTTTTATAATATATACAAAGTTAAACGAGTTCAAGGACAAGCGTTCTACATTAATGAATTACTTTTTTTTTTTATATATTTAGTAATGTTATTAAAGTTATTGGTTTACAACAAGCTTGAACATTAATATCAGCTTAATAAAGTGAAATGTATTTTTTAATTTACATTGGTAACTGATTTTTGGTTACTGGTCATTTCATCATTTTCATCTGAGACATATTCATCTTCAACTCTTGGTTTTTTGATATATTTCATTGCTTCGTCCTCCTCATTATCCTCATTCACTTTGTATGCCTGAAAATTACCTATTTTGTTTCCATCTATATAATGGTAATCAAAAAAGCACTTGTTGCATATATATGCTGGGTCGTGTAGTTGACGATCACTTTTTGTTACAATGAATGTATACCGACGTGTGCCACACATGTTACAAACACGATTATTAAAATATCCAAATGAACACAGTCGGGGATACATTTGGCGCTGCACGCACTGCACTCCAGGTGCCACGACTTCAATCTGAGAGATGGTAAAAACATGTTCGCAGTTGCCGTGATGTTGATATAATTGGGGGAAACCTATGCTGACGGTTAAATCTAAGAAGCGCGTGGTTTCCATTTGTGCCACATCAAAATGTATATCCTTTAGACCAACAGCTTTCTTAGCCCAAGTTCGGATAACTTCAGAATAATCAGGATTCTCCGGATTTCGCCGGTCATTGTAAAAACAATTGTTTATGAAAAAATAAGCTGGATCTGTAGTTTTTCCTGGTAATTCGGCTGATGGGTTATCGCTAACATCAAAAAACCGCTTCTTTTTACATACACAGGAAATTTTATCACGTAAATCGGTAAGATAATTTGACCCTAGGCACTCGAATTCCTCAGCAAATACTGGCTTTTCTAAACTTTGACCGGTGTGTACAACACGCGCTGGCCTGTAAATACGTATCCTTAAAATTATATCATTGTAAAAGTCACAGAAATCATATTTTTCATTTTGCTGTTGATGAGGTAGCGGCACCATGGCATATGTTTCCCGTGAACGCTTAAAAGGGTTCCGATTTTGGCTAGTATTGTTTTTCCCTTCAACAAGCTCTTTGTATGTTTTCAAGTTCGTGTCATCCACAACTACTGGAATACGTGCAGGATTTGTAATACCTGGTTCATATTTAATAATATTAATGTCATTTTCTTGTTCTAATTTCTCTAATGAACATTGTGCAACAACATCGCTAAAATGTTTTTGATTTTCTGATAAATTCATAACATTTTGTATATCGCAATCAGCTTTTGGTATTACCATTGTTTCGAGAAAAGCTCTCCAATCATTTAAAAACTTTCGAAGTGCCAACGGTGGACGCATTTCCTGACCTAGTATTTCTTCCATTCTGTATTCAAATTTAAAGAAATTTCACTGAAAAGACAATGGGAATTACACATTTAAAATTGTTAAATTTTCAACTTAAAATGCAAATATCTTAAAAACTATAAGTGTGTGGCGGCAATATTTATATATATTCGTGATCTGGAAAACCTCCCCTCTCCGCCGATACCAATTTTAATGCCGAATTCGGGGGATGGTATTCTAAAGCCCACCCATGCCATGGTGTTAAATATAAACATATTGATTTATAGTATATTTGTATTAATTATTTTGAATTTTTTCCAATATACATAAATGTATTAACTGTTCTCCTCATATGATTGAAATTGTTTTATAGCATCTTCATATGTTATATTAATTCGAAGTTTATCATCCTCAGTCTGTATTTTATGCTGCTCTTGATCAATGTCTTCACATTTTTCTGGAGTAATGTTTGTCTTAATATTATTAGACACATTACTAATGGTTTCATCGCATTTAGGTTCAACGAAAATACGTTCAAAATTTATGACTTTATTGGTTTTAGCAAAATATCTATATTTTTGCCGACAGCACGTTTCGAATAATGGATCTGACGGCGCGGCGTCCGAATCCTTCTCAAAGAAAATGCATGTGCCCATTGGGTAATCATAGGTTCCTGTTAATATTCGTGTTAAGGATTTAAGTAAATATATGTAAACGTATAGAGGTTTAAATATCTAATATTTAATTAGGTAATAAATATCACCTTTAAATATATTTCCATTCACTTCAGCGACGGGGTCCTTTTCAAGTCCAATGATTTTCACTGCTATATGTTCTTCTAGATCAAGTGGGCCAAGCTGATTTTTGAAATCAGCGAAAATTAAAAATTCATCTTCTTCATAGTCGGATTCCTCGTCAATATTCATATTATTTACAACGTATTTAATATAATTATTTTACTTTTGTGACCTAGTAAACAATTAGTTGGTTACAGCTGGTTTTCTGTGGGTGTAGGTGCAAACCAAATATATATGATGATGATGCCATAGATATTAAATTATATAATTTGTAAAAAATTATAATTCATAAAATTAAATTTATTTTATATACATTTGTTTCTTAAGATTTTTAAAAATATGTAAATTTCTTTACTATTTTTTAGGTTAATGTATAATAAATTTTCATGACGTACTCTAAATCTTTCCTTTTCTTTTTTTCCTCTGTCCTTTTACAATGCAACCCTTCATGTACGTTGAAATCTATTACGACTCTCCGTTTGTCAAAAATTTATATCAGCTAATTTCGCTGCAGAGGTTTAATTTGCACAACCGGTGGTAGAGAAATTAGTAGAGTTTTCGCCTTCTTGGGATGAAAATAAAACATTGTAATATTTTTCGGGAGTTTATTAACGGTTTTTATAATTAATATTACGAATTACTATTACGTATTAGTATTACGATACTCTTAACGTGTTAATTTTATTTGGTAAGTTTTCAATTGCATCTTAGATATGGTTAAATATGGAAAAACAAGAATGTCACGCTGCCAACTGTGATCCGTTTTTGGTTTCCCACAAAAATTTCCCTTCTCGCTTTTGCTCGCAGATATTCTAGAAATAATTCGCTCAAAATGGCTGCCGCTATCAGAGCGAATTTAATTTTATGCGCGCGCATTGAGATACTTTTACATTGCATTTGTATGCATGCATATGATATCCCAAAAGGCAGAAAAGGAAACTAATATATATCTGATACGTCACAGATTTGCTGCACAACAATCGTGGAGGTAAAAGAGTGTACAATCTACGTTTAGTGAAGAGCAACAAAGGTGACAAGAGAACTATCTAAGCTTTGCTGCGTGGTTGTTTATTTGGTGGTAGCTTTAAAATATCGATTAGCAAAATGGCAGACGAAGACTTATCGTTGAACGAAGATCAACTGCTGGACAATCTCGATGAGGCAAATGGCGAGCACGAAGCAGAACTAATGAACGATAACGAGGTGAGTACCTGCAAAATACTGAAAAGCCTTTGTGGTATAAAAAAAGATGTTGGAATTCCGGTTTAATATGTGCAATTTCGACAATAACTGGTTCATTTAGTGAGGAAGATTGAACAAAAAAAAAAAAACTCGGAAAGTGTAAAATAAAAGCTCAAATCGACGCCTACCTAGAGTAACATATATAAAGACTCAATAGATTGGTATTTGCATTTACATTTTCTGTTTTGTACGAGTGCAGTTTAGTTTCGCAGTATATTAATGAAGCATATATTATTTTTTAAGGCGACATCTAAGTGAAAACATTTTTGTTTTGTAATTGTTATTTATCGTTTTAAAAAAGGAGGAAGCCAATATGCAAATCGATCCTGAACTGGAAGCAATTAAGGCGCGAGTTAAGGAAATGGAGGAGGAAGCCGAAAAAATTAAACAAATGCAATCTGAAGTAGACAAACAAATGGCTGGCTCTACAACAGGATTGGCCACAGTGCCATTATCTTTAGAAGAAAAACAAGAAATTGATACACGTTCAGTATACGTGGGTAATGTTGATTATGGCGCTTCCGCTGAGGAGTTAGAATCACATTTCCATGGTTGTGGAACCATAAACCGCGTGACTATACTATGCAATAAAGCTGATGGCCATCCTAAAGGCTTTGCTTATATTGAGTTTGGTTCAAAGGAGTATGTTGAGACAGCATTAGCTATGAACGAGACTCTTTTTAGAGGTCGCCAAATAAAGGTGTGTATGCAAATTATTATGAAATTTAAGTACTTATTCGAAATTTATATGATAATTACTTATCTAAATTTAGGTTATGTCAAAACGCACTAATCGCCCAGGATTGTCTACGACAAATCGTTTTGCACGAGGATTTCGTGGACGAGGATCTCGCATATCACGTGCTTGTTGCCACTCATCCTTCCGTGGCTCACGTCGTCCAATGTAAGTATACGTTAAAAAATTGTTCATCTCGAAATATTTAATTAACTCGAACTATGCTTTTGTTTCAGAAGGGGTTATCGCGGACGTGCAAATTACTATGCACCATACTGATTAATGTTTTACTCTTACTTCTAAGGTAAGTCATCATATTCTTGTTTTCTTTATCACAGCTAAGTCGCCAGTTGGCTTTAAATTTCATTATTCACAAATTACTTTCCATAAAAACAAACTACATACATTTACAAATATGCCAGTATCTGTAGTTTAGTATATATATTTTAATCAGATTGTTAATTAATAGAAAATCAATCAAAATAAGTAGTTATTGAACAAAGCCTCCTAATTTCTTTAATATTTTTTTTTTGTATTGTTTTGTTTGTTTTGTTTTTAATTACTGGCTTTAGACCACATTTAAGAGGAATTACAAATTCCGTTTTTTTCGCTTCGAAAGTTTTCACAAAAATATTGAAATCTAATCTACTTTGTGATAATTTTTTGTTTAGAAATATAAATTTGAGACAGGTAATTTAAGGTCAGAGCATAGACAATTTTCGAATGAATCTTTGAGTAAAGTAATAATTTACATTTCGTTAATCTACTTTTAGTTTTGAGGTTATATATGTGCTTAATCAAAGACGTGTTTACATATAGTGTGCTCTTAAAAAATAAAAATTCTCTTCATTCCATTAAAACATCATCTTAAAAAAGTAAAAATTACCTACCACCTGTTACAACCTGTGATACCCTGTTCATTTTAAACACTTTATAATCTAATTAATTTGATTTCAGATTTTTTTTTACAATATAAATGATTTCAAAAAACATTATATATAAAAGCCGTTCGTTACCAAACTTCTAAAAAATGATGTCATAAATAATTAATGAATAGAGTATCAGAATAAAGAAAAGAAAAAAGAAAGCTGAAAGGATAAAATAAAAAGAAAATATTAAAAAAGGACCAAAATGATTAAAGCGAAAAACGAACAAGAGTAAAATATTGAAGATGCTGTTAAATAAAGAAAGCAAAAATACAACGAGAAATATATAAAAAAGTAAAAGATGGATTTCCGTTATTATGGTTAATTGGTTATAATGTTTTTTGAACTGCAACACACCAACATACCTGTTTATAAACAGTTTTATTTTCCAAGCTATTAAAGATCAAGAAGCTCTTAAAGAAATAAAAAAGGAAGCGATAAATGGCAAAAGAAAGAAAATATTATAATAAATAAGTATATATATATAAAAAAGGAGCAGATAAACAAGAGAAAAAACAAAAAACAAAATAAAGACGAAAAGATGAAAACTCTATATCGCGAAAAGATGTAAAAAAATGAAAATATTAAAAAGGCCACAAAAAGCATACAAGATGAATAAAGCAAGATAAGATAAAAAAGAAGAAAACACCTTAAAAAACTTCAACATTATCCAAAAAATTAGAGAAACAAAAAAATAAGAATGGCTGGCAGTAAAGAATGGAGACGAAAATAATATAGCGTTAAAAAATTAAGGAAATAACGCACGAAAATTAAAAATATTTAATAAAAAAATGTTATAATAAAATTTAGTTTAGATGAAAAAAATTGATGAAAATAAAACTAAGAACAAATATTTAAATGTGTTTTTACTTGAAGGTCGCTGTCAATTTTATATATACATATATGCTACAATATAAGAATTCGAATGGATCGTACGTAACCGCATGCCCGCTTTAAAGGTGAGACTGTGGGTTAAAAAATATTAAATATGAGAAACCGGGTCACTTTGGTTTCGTGAGGTAACTCGAGTTCTTGTTCTGCAATGGTTGGCGGTTTGATTCCAAGGATACTATTCACCGAATGAGAGTCGATGAATCTGTTATTGGCCTTTAAAGTCTGTCTAAAATTGGACGTGTCCGAAGTCTGGTCGGGTAAATGTTTTATCTTGTTTTTGTAGCGAATATCCAGTTTCCTGGTTGGGGGTAAACGCAAAATTAACTGAAATCGAGATCACTTAACGGTAGGTCCAGGCAATTAGGAAATTGGTTAGTTGGTTTCCTGGAGCATGCAAAGAGGTTGTTAAGTTTAGAGTTAAGTTTAAGAGTTTAACCTGCTAAAGTATCCAGAAAAAAGTTGCGCAGGGGTCACTTAAGATTCGAGAGACAACTCGAGAAAGCTGATAACTATAAAGATAATTTCTGCGAAAACACCGCAGTAGAAACTGCCTGGGGAGGAGCCCGTTGTGATCCTTAATTGGAAGTATATGGATATGGCTGTCTAGGTGTTCTATGTGAGACATTAAGAGACATCCTGTCATTGTACGAAGTGTTGTCTGCAGCTTCTTCAAACTTCTTCAAATGCGTAATACTGTATCCAGGCGGCCATACAAGTGTCGCGTAGTTGATGACAGGCTGGCCGTTTGCTTATTAAGTTGTCAACGTTTCCTTGTTCTTTTATCACCCATTTCGGCTACATGCACTGATTTACCAGTTTTCGAATCTCCAAATTAAGAAATTCCTTAAGCGTGGATCACAGAGATGAACTTGGCGTAAGGTGTGGTACTCGTTTGCTAAAACTAATGTTTTGGCTGAGGAATTGGGGCGGATTTCGGAGATCCTTCAGTAGGAATAAAGCGAGTGGCAGTAGCAGCGATCACCTTGCGGAATTGACCTTCGACAACGATTACGTACGTAAGAATTTTTCTCTATTGAAGGTAAGTGGCGCACAGTCTTTGCATTTTGGGCAGCCGTCGGACATCGCGTCTTTTAGTATAGTCCATCGAAGAGTGCAGTATAAATTGCCGATTAAAGTTGCTCGCACACTTTTGGGTTGTCTTGCTTTCTGGGTTGGATAACGAATTGAGTGTTACCCTGAGCTTATACCAGCGGAGAGGTTGTAAGATTTCAGGTGCCCTACTCATTTTGTCCACTTATAGTGATTGGCCAGATGTAAATTTTCCAAAATTGAATATTCCAAATTTACATCAACCTGGCGGCGGGCCATGAATTCTGTGGTAGTATCCTCGCAGAACAATATTACACAGTGTTGTGCAGTATGAATTCCAAGCCTCCATCATTATCACGCTCCCGATCTTTACGCATAACGTTGAAGCCTGAACAACTCAGAAGATCTGGTCGGCTGTTTAACTTGGTTTCTTAGACTGCAGCTCTGGTATGCCTTCCCGGCCCTTTATTGCAATTATCTTTTCGATCTTGCTCTGGAATCCGTTGCAGTTAAATTGAATGAGTTTAGTATGCCTGGGAGAGACTATTGTGACTGCGGGTACGAGGGAGTAAAATACAGATGGTGTTTTTTGCTGCTGAAGTTCCCGAGAAGTATCTTTTCGCGCCGTGGTGTTGCTTAGCGACTCCATTGTTGATTGGGGGTTAGACTCCTGCAGCATGAGACAACGTATGACACTCCATTCTCGTGTGGTGCGCACGCTGGAACACGGCGGAAAATTAGTATATCTAGGACAGGTACTGTACCTGACTGATGAAATGTTCCAAAATATTGCGGCCTAACATGAACTATTGTCGAACAGACTATACGATGGACCTGGAGTTGTCTGATGATTCTCGCATTGAGATTGGAGCTGGATGAGGTGTGCGAGGCGACTGATCAGAGTGGAAGTTTTGTTACCTAGTTAAAATCCTGAGGTTGTGGTCCTTTGTTGGCGAGTTTGGTGCTACGTGCAGTGCACATAGCACGTGGTGCACTAGTGGTTCTTAAGGCAGGAACGGGGCTTTAAATGGCCTATCCATTGCATGCTTTACATCTAACCGAGGTGGAGTTTGGATGGAGCAAACACAGAAAAATTCCTCCAGGCTGGACTCAGTACCAGTACGGATCAGGAGGAAATATAGCAACCAGCAAAAGTGGATACACAGGAAAGGACAGTCTCTTCCCGGATAAAATTCGGGTCAGTCCGGGTATCGTAGAATCGACTGTGATGGGGATTGTGAACTGGTATTGTCAGGTTATCTTGATTCCTCAGGTTAGAAGAGATTATTTAATATTATAATTTATAATTATTTGTTTTTACCGAACTATCTAAATTTTTTTTAAAACTGTAAATATCTTTATAAAAATACCAAACAGAAGTAAAGCAAGGATTTTACGGCAATATCTTATGGACGTACTATCTTGCGGTATATTACAGACGATTTTTTGTTACACTTGCTAAAATATGAGGACGAAAGTGCCTATATATAAAAACGGAAATCAAAATGGATGCCCGAGCTTTCGATATCGAATGGTAAGTGTTTAGCATTCTCGTGGTAACTATCATTACCTGATTTCAAACGAGCTTTGTCGATAAGACTCATTAACCATTCTCATTATTCCACCCCTCTGATTCTACCGTTCCCACGGTAGACGGGTCTACGTAACCGGGACGGTCCAGAATTGGCATCCAGCAAAGGACTGTAAATACGGCAGCATTCCTCAAAATTGTGGGGGATGTTTTTGCCGCTACAACAACAACAACAACAACAACAACAACAACAAGACCCCTCAGATTCTACGAACTAATAACAATAGTAATAAAATATCCATTTGTACATTGTAATTCATTTCATTTTTATTCGTGAAAGTTAATTAACACCGAATGAATGTAACATAATACATAGATGTGTGAACGAAAAAAAATTATAGTAGCTAAATGCGAAAATAACAGGACGTTTCAAGATGATTCAACCGTACTATTGCAAATGCATATTCTATCTTGATTATTTAATACATACATGAGCCTGAATGTTTACTTTTTTCAGTTGCTTGCCGCCGGCGCGCCTTCTCTTTTGTAATTTACCTGGCTTTATTATGGTTCTGGTGCAGTTGCTGTTGTCGTTTGCTCACTACTGTTGTTTGCATTACACTAATGTTTATTTTATGTAATATCTTATTGCAGTTGTTATTCTGTTCTGTTATTCTAGATGATGTTGTTGGTGGTAATGTGGTTGTGGTGGTGGTTCATGTCATTCGACACCGGCAACACGCTCACTTCTCGTCATCTGTGAATGCATTTAATTCTTCTTGAGGCTTTCCTGCACCAGCGGTAAATTCTTACTGATGAAACACTTGAATCCACGGTAAGCCCATGTACATGAGTCCGACTTCTGTTCATTCTTATCGGCGCACTTCTCAATGTCAGCTTTTACAGCGTCCTTATTTTCCTTATTCTGTCCAAGTTGGGCAATTAGATTTTGTGTCTTGAAACCTTCAGTGGGGCTGAATAATTGGAATTTGTTGAAAATGCACTCGATGTAACAGCGCGTCACCTCATCATCGGGAAATTCGAACTTCTTGAACTTCTCAATGTGTTCGGTGGGTACCTTCTTCGCTTCCATGCATTCTTTGCGCGCCTTCAACAAGTCATCCTGATTGCGTATCTTATACTCCTCGGCAGTGGCCTATAAAAGTGTGTAGAACATATTATATAAAAAATTTTTAAAAAAATTTCCCTGGTCCACTACTTACCATAGCCACCAATACGGCGAGTAAAACAGCGACAATATAATTCATTTTGTTTCTTAAAAGTAAGCTTAATTCCTGTTGAAAATGCTCTCTAAGGATGTCTCAATTCGTTGCTAAGCGCAAATGTAAACGCTGGGAAATACAAAAATTTACTGATAAAATTTTCAAATAAAACTTTGCCTTATATAGTTTGTCGGATAAAAACAAGTGCGTCCCTGTCGACTGAGTGGGTGATGTCGGGGCCAATTCCATCATGAGTGCGCAGCTTATATTTACACGCAAATTGTACTCTCACATACATACATACATATGGATATACCTATGTGGTCATTTGTGGATTTGTTCATCTGCTGACTAAGTGGTTTGGCTGCGCTGAAGGAGCGGGTATTCAAGTGCAATTCGTATATCATTGTCATGTTGCCTCTGGTGTTTGTTTGGGCTTATGTATATATATGTATACACATAGATTAATATACATACATAGTTACTAATATGGACCGAACACACAATTTGATGCTCATATACAATCAATCTCGACTTAATCGCACTCCACACATAAAGCTCGACTGTACTGGATTTAATAAGCTGACATTCTAGTAGACTCTGAAGTGGCTACATAGATGCATACATACATATTTATGTATGGTATTCAACAGACAGATAGGGCGGTAGACAGTCGTTGATCTCGTACAATCGTGATTACGACGATTGGGTCACATACTCGAATTTTGTAAAATTTTCACTCCGTAATGGGACTTAATTTGCAAAGCGCATAAACACATCTATTTGTTCACACACATATATATTTATACGTACGTATGTTTGTAAAATACTAGCTAATCACTAATTATAAACTACTTACTCTAGATTTATGTACATGGATGTATAATTTGTTGTTGACTGCCCCAAAAGAAGCCCCAAAATCTCATGGGGTAATAATAGTTATTGGGGTAAAAACTGTTATGTTTTCTCACGTAAATTACCTCATTTTCATTTTCATTTACAATTTAGTGCCGTTATATTAATTAGATAATATTTACTGTAAAGCTTAAGCTGGTTCCGTGCCTCGCTTAACAACATAGAAATTTTTTTTCGCTTATTCTCGAAGAGTCCCAATGGAATGAATATAAGTAAACTCCTTTTCTCATATCTGATGTATAATAAATAGCCTTGTTTTTTTGTTCTCTTTTTGTTATTTACTGTTATAAACTCCTCAAGGTGTATTTGTTTCCATGTCCGCCACGTTGATTTTCAAATATAGAGCTGGGATTTGTGACCCTGAAAACAGCACCTTGAATTGCTTTGGATTGTTGTTCTCTGCAATAAGCTGAAAAAAAGGTGGGGACAACTTCTCAGTGCAATTCAGGCATGAAACTTTTTCCCGTGAAACCCTCAAGCGGTTCTGAGGCCACCATTATGACGCACACCACAAATGTGAAGGTCAAATTTATCATAAAATTGAAAAAGCGGTATTACTACTGCTATGTAGTTCTTCAGGCTCTGCTCGCTGTGGATTACGAGCTCATATATGTATATGTAGTTATTTGCCATCGATTACTTTCATTTATAAAATGTCCTTTACTGCTTTGATGATGCATTGATGAAATCCAGTTAAACTAAATAACCGAATTTCGCATTATCAAGTACCGAATAGAATGATCTATATTGCCCCTGTCAGACTTAATACCGTACTGACCCATATCAGTATATAACATATCTTAAAAAAGTTTTGTGAGCATGTTACACTTATCACACCGAAATTTGGTATCATAATGCGAAAAAATCTCCACCAAATAGCCTATAACTTCTCCTAGTCCGTATATGCTGATTATACCAATTCTCATCTATTTGGTTGACTCTTTTATAGATACCTTAATGAAGCTAGGTGGTGGTACTTATTTTCCTAAGCTTAAGGTAAGTTGATGCTAAAATTTGGCTCAATTAGTTTACAACATTTAACCCATTCGTTTTCGAAAATTTTGCAAGCTTCCCGAAATATTTCATACTACTTCAATTCTTTCATACTTGTTTTCAGTATATCTAATTATTCGCAAAGCCCTATCCAGTAGATATGTAACTTAAATCAGTACCAGCATGTAACCGTTTTGCAAGCTTCCCGAAATATTTCATACTACTTCAATTCTTTCATACTTGTTTTCAGTATATCTAATTATTCGCAAAGCCCTATCCAGTAGATATGTAACTTAAATCAGTACCAGCATGTAACCGTAATAAATCTATACATCTGTACATACTGAACATCTGTAATTGATTTCTTTACTGTCATCGTAGGTTCGTAGGTTCCTAAAGCTGATTCGGTACCTCTAATAAATTTTAGCCAAAAAAGTCATGAGAGGGTGAAATCTGGTGAACACGTTGTTAGAGACATATTCCTTCGGAAATGAAAAATTGTAACAGCATTAGAGCAAAATTATCTTAATACAGATGTAATGTATTAGCACGAATTTGAGATTAACGGAGATATCTACCCAAAACCTCGTACGCGTTTGAATTTCCTACCGGGTTTTTAATATGCAATATAAAAAAGAATTATTAAATAAATAGGAAGAACTTTCTGGAGCTAAGTAATTGTACTAATTTGTTTATGACGAAAAGTTTCCACTCCTCAATTTGCACACATTTTGTATTAATATACATATGTATATGTACTCAAATAGCAGCAAGTACATAGCACATAGTACAACGATATGTACAAATTAGCAAGATTCTTGTGTCAGAAGCGGTCAAATAAAAGAGCAGACAATGCCCCAAGTGATTTGAACGTCTTGTTGCAATTCGTTTGAGAATTTGCATATACGTAAAATATGTACATACATATTGTTTTCTTTACGTACTTAAATAAATAAACTTTCAGAAATACATACATGCATATGTATATGCTTTAATATCACGTGATTTCCAAATATATATATACCAAATGTTGTTGTTGTTCAACATTAACAATACCGGTCAACAGTGATTTGGGGGCAGAGCGGCTATAATTGTTTTCAGGCTGAGACCTTGCACTGATTGCATAAATAGAAGAGAAAATTATTTCTTATTTGTAGTTTTCGATGTATTAACATGTATTATTTCGATGTATCCTGTACATAACAGGATTTAGTTTAAAAAACAAAAAAAATTCCAAAATATCTGTCCGCAGCGATATTATCAGCCACAACATAGGCTTCGTCAATACACGAAAGCCTCACCTGCCTTGACCAAAATTATTGCCCTTATTTTTCTACTCGATTGCCATGGAAATAGTCAAAGCTTCTCTATATATGACGATAATATTCAAGCAAATATTGGTTCAAATCCTAAAATTTCTCCCATTTCTGTGGTGCTATTGACCTACAATGATTTTTGTGAGAAACTGTTTCATCACTTCCAAAACTACATGTCTATTTAACTCTCAGCATCTCAACAAAATTTGTGAGATAATTTAGAAAGAAGCTTTCTTGATAATCAAAGATTAATACATGATTCAAGTCCAAGAAGTGGTGCATCGTGCACCATGAGCCCGTAGGATGCTCACGTTTTTCTGATTTTAAGATTAATTTGGGAATTGGCAAATAGCTAACCTTCTGTGCGACTGGACTAGTGACAGAATGTGTTTTTCTGTTTTCATAGCAAGATTTTGTCGCGTAAGTTGTAAAGTGCGACCGATTCAAGAAGTATGGTTTTACGTTCCTCCAGAGAGGCTTCCCGAGTCAGTGAAAATCCAATAACAGTACGAATAGTCAGATTTAGGCAACTGTTAGTGGTTATGTAAGAAGATATAGATTTTGTGTCAATAAGAAGAAGAAGTGTTAGTAGCCTTAGCTCTTATAAGATGGTGTTAGGATAATATTATTCCCTAAGTTCGGGATTTCATCCCGGTTTGAAGGTCACATCTCGGGGACGATGGGGGTAGCTAAGTACTACCGATAAATGAGGTTGTTTCAATACAATATTATAGCAAAGTGTCGATATGTGTGGGCGACTTGCAGCCGTGATAACTTCTGGCGAAGTTGTTGATGTTGCTCACATGGAGTATGAGAAAGTCGTTTTATATTCATAAAAGCCCAAAAAGTTATACTGGCTATATTAGTTAATTTTACGTCAAGTGATTCCATTTTCATGATAGCTACTGTATCTAGGAATTCTTATTATGTATTTATTTGCATGCATACATATATAGCATTTGTGCATAAATTTCTTGAGATAAACTGTTTAAATTAATTTGATTAACGCACATTTGTGCTGCAGCGGTACTTTTCCAACCATACTAAATAGTTATTGTGCGTCGGTCAGATTATGTATTGCAAGGAAATTCGTACATTAATTATACTCTCGCAACATGTTGCGCAGAGTATAATAGTTTTGTTCACCTAACGGTTGTTTGTAATACCTAAAACTAATCGAGATAGATATGGATTTAAATATATCAAAATGTCAAGGATGACGAGACGAGATGAATTTCGGGTGACTATCTGTCCGTCCGTCCGTACCAAGCGACAGCTTAAATAAAAATTAAGACATCTTGACAAAGCTTGGGACACATGTTCCTTGGCAGTCTGAGGAGGTTAATATTTATTGCAGATGGGTGGAATCTGAAATTTGCCGCGCCCACAACATACCGTTAATTGTGGTAACCTGTATTGTGGTACCTGTAATTTGGTATAGGATATTGAAGTGCGGAGGTGCGGTATCTGCAGTTAAATTTTTTTTGAAAAGTGGGTACGGCCCGCCCCCTAATAAGTTTAATGTAGATATCTCACAAACCACTAATGCTATATCGAGTTAACTTGCTAAGAACAAGTCTTTTTAGCACTTCCTCACACTGTGAAAATGAGAGAAATCGGATGATGACCACGCCCACCTCGCATACAAAAGTTATGTTGAAAACTACTGAAAGTGCGTTAACTCGCTGAAGAAAGACCTCAGAAACAAAATTTCACTGCCAAGATGGTACTTAAGGGCTTTAAAGGAATTGTTGAATAAATTGTCCAATGGTCGTGGTACCGTCCACTTTTGGGTGAATACCATATCTCACGAATAACTTAGCCTATTTCAACCAAATATGGCATTCATTATATAACACATAACGTATAACTCATAATATTGTATAACACAATTTTCAAATAGATCTGATTCTTTCACTTTAATAAACAATTTCACAAGCAACAATTAAGATATCGGAATAAAACTTGCCACAAATAGTGCTCTCAAGGTATGCCATTTCTTGAACAAAAATTGTGGAAATCGTACTATACCTTTTCAAGTCCACAGATACCGAATATGTGGACTTCAGTGAATATGGCCGACTTTTTACCGAAAATATTGGTCAATCTGTTAATGAAATTCAGAGAGCATCTTTTCTTGATGATAATATGCCCTTTTGTCAAAAATTGGTAAAATCGGATCAACACATAACCTCCACATACCTAAAATACACATTTTCGAACTTCCGGTTAACTTAATACAATATATATCGATCAATTAGTAAGGTATCTTTATGAAATTCAGAGACCATATTTTCCTAACAATAATGTGCCTGGATGCCAAAAATTTATGAAATTGGGTGGAAAGTATTAACCCAGTTAGCCTCCACATACCTAATATAAAAATTTATATATTTATAAAATATCGTGTATAGCGGTCAATATGTAAGAGATCTTGGCAAAATTAAATGAACGTATAAGCTTGAATATACTATAGTTCTTTGGCGAAAATAATCGAGCTATATATAATCGATATATATATATATGTATATATAAATGATAAGGAGGAAAAGAAGAGTTGAAATCTGAGGGACTGTCTGTCCGTCCGTCCGTGCAAGCGATAACTTGAGTAAAAATTAAGATATTTTGTTGAAACTTGGTACACGTGTTCTTTGTCACCGTAAGATGGTTTGTATTGCAGATGGGCGTAATTGGACATCTGCCACGCTCACAAAATGAAATTAATTGAAAAGTGTTTGATAAAGTGCTGAGCAAATTAAGATATAAACGTGTTATTTGGTATAGAGGATCCTAGTAGGACGGGCAAACATTTTTTTAAAAGTGGGCATGGCCCGCCCCCCAATAGGTTAAATATATAGATCTCAGAAACCCTTTAAGCTATATCACTCAAACTTACTCCGAGTAAGTTTTTTTTAGCATCTCCGCATATACTGAGAAAATGAGTGAAATTGGATAATAACCACGCCCACCTCCCATATAAAGGTTATGTTGAAAACTACTAAAAGTGTGTTAACTCGCTGAAGGAACACGTCAGGAACATTAAATTTTACAGCAAATATGATATGGAAGGGTTGCAAAGGAATTCGTGTAAAATTTTGGTGATGGGCGTGGCACCGCTCATTTTTAGATGAAATCCTATATCTCAAGAATGTGTTATCCGATTTAAACAACAATATATTTCCATTCTTATTTCACATTGTATGGTCGAAATCGGTTAAAAATCACGTCTCTTCTTATACAACACAATTTTAAGTTTCATCTGATACTCTCATTTTAGAGTAGATAAATCGAGCATCAATTAAGATATTGGAAAAAAGTTTTTCACGCATAGTACGTTCAAGCTATGCCATATAAGCATTTCCTCGCCTTTGATCCTTCCACATTGTGAGTGCTTAAAATGTTCGGTTACATCCAAAACTTAGAACTTCCTTACTTATTTTGTTTGTTTTTAATGGAGTCAAACTATCCCCTTTTGTGTTTCAGAAACTATTTTGACAATTTTAATAGATTTGAATATTGCTTCGATAAGTGAAATTAATGAAATGAAACTTATTCGGATGGTGCTTTTTAAACAAACACTGGGAGACCAAGTTACAGCACCATTTGTTGATATGATTCGGTATAAAAAAGTTTCTCTCATAAAGTCATATTTTCATGCTCTCTTTGCCTTGGTGGAACCCTCGTGATATAATTATTTAGCATAATAATTTGCTTTCAGCGTTCACCATTGGCAAGTAACGTTGGTTTCATTTGCAATATAAAAAAATTATGGATAAGTACATAATTTTTCTTGCAAACCACATCAGTCAATAACTTTTATCTGAAAGTAAAGGATCCTGGAGAGTCTCTTCAAGATTGTTCGTAGTGCAAATGTCTGGCTCATTGCTGAACATTATTTGATGGTAATGTCAGACACATGTTTACATTGACAGCTAACTTTAAAACGAAATCGACAAATTCTGCAAATATGAATGAACGCAAGCTGTATTTGAGTTTTATTTATTCATTGTTTCCATCAATTTGGGACATATTTTGTATGAGTTCTTTTATTGTAACCTACATGTAATTATTTAATTGAAGATACATTCCGTTTTTCATTTTGAATATTGAAAATATTTTATAATGCTTGGTATTGTTGTAGATTTGTATGTATGTATTTGCTTTTGTGCTTTAAAATGGTTCGATTAAATATACGATTATTAATGAAGCGATAATGAAAGCTTTTGCAAAGCGCTAAAATTAAATTCTTCACAAGAAAATACAGAAAGCCAATCACATGCTAACGCATTATCACACATAATAAGTACACACTTATCTGTTGCACAATGTTATTGATTCAACTCTACAATGTAACAAATTTTTCGAAATACATATATACAAATTTCCATACGAACACTCGTATGTACATAAGTGTTTCATATATATGTATATTTATATGTATTTAAAATATACAAGAACCAATATTGTGCAACGCCTACAATTTGAAATTATTTTTTATACGCAACCTGCTGTAATAAATGGAATAGCTGCATTGAAATAACATTTATAAAAATTTAAAGCTTAATGGCAAATTTTTATGAAAAATAAATTATAAAGAATGGTTTAAAGCGAGAATGCGCAATACAACTGATGTAGTAGATGAATGTTGTTTATTACAATAGTTCCTTTTTTCAATATATCACAATAACAAAAATTCATTAACAGTAAAACTATCTAAAATCAAGAATTAAGAATCAAAGCAACCAATAATATTATAAATCTATAAAGAAAAATTTAATTTCGTAGATTTTCAAATTCTAATTAACATTTCTTACACCTACAAAAATAGAGACCTTAAAATTTATTACAATAATTATTAAAGAATTATAATTATTTGAATAAATATTAGAGATAGAAACCTGCACCGATTGGCATCTGCATACTACGTGCTACACATAAATGTACATACAATTGTACACTTTGAGAATATAATTAGTAAATGATATTGGTCGAAATAGTAAGAACTCCGCTTTTATCATTTATTTAAGTAAGGTATTTTTCAAAAAAAATGATTCTACTCTTGCAAACACCTTTGTTTAAGCATGTGTATGTGTATGTATCGAAGGTAGTATTTTGAAATATTTTTTTAAATAGTCGGTTTTATATGCAAATCATTTGTAACTATACATAAAAGAAGCATAAACTTAAATACAAATATTTATTACAGTTCTGATTAGAGATTTAAAAGTAATAGGATGACATATACTCTAAATAATATATTTTGATAATTACTAAAATAATTCTTTGCTATACGAAAACGCAGTAAACTTTTTGATAGATCATTATTAGGTAATATTTTAAAAATCGTTTAATTGTTGACATATGTATCATTAAGTTCGGAATTTCTCTAACAACACCAATTAGTTGTTCGTTTATTCATTGAAAATTCTTTTTTTTTTAATTTTTTTTTATTAAATTCAGTATACAAATATTTTCAGTGTTCAAAAACTTTACTTTTTCAACTTTCTTCAACAAAATTGGTTATACAATCTTTGTGTTTAATTTTATTTAAAAATATAAATAAATAAAATAAAAAAAAGTCTAACACACTGTTGTAGTTGCATTCATTTTTTATTATCATTATTTTATGAGTTTATTACTGATTGCGTTACATTTGACTATTGAAATCTTCAATGTAACCTCCTATGCCTGAGAAGCATTTCAAAAGCGTTATTTAAGATCAAAATTGAAGTTAGAGCCAAAAATTCATAGGAGGTATTAATTTGTAAGAGAATGCTGAGTTTTTTGAAAATTCATATGTTTACTCATATAACGTAAAGTGGCATTTTTAGTGTAAGTCTCTGAAAATTGACTTCCTCTACAAAATTTCGTCGTGTTGATATTGCTATTTCTTATAGAGGCTCCAAAATGTTTTAATTCTTGGTTTTTTGTTTAAGGAATAGTAGAAATCATTAAAAGAAATTGCCGTAATATTCAGAGAATCAATGTATTTGAAAAAAAAAACATTTTAAATAGATGTTTTAATCTAGCATAAAATAAAACAACAAAAAACTACATTCTTCATATTTATATACTTTCTACTATGATAATTCATTGCAATAAAACTACAACATCACCAAAGCAATATCATAGAAATCACCTTCAAACTCAACACAGTTCCGAAAAAATGCCATTAAACACTTTGAAGATATTTTGAAAATTCAAAGAAATAGTTTTTCTAAAAGAGATTTTCCGTATATGCGTATGTGTGGATAATCAATTTTAATGCTGTTATTTTACTTGTGTAATTAAATCAAATGAAATCAACGTAAACTTATTGCTAAGTGTACAAGCGTAAGCGCAACTAAAGAGTACTTATATTCAAAACTTATACTGTGATATACACTACATTCGCGTTTTTGGTATGATTTCCCGTTATCAGTTTCTATTTATGTTTTTATTTTTTTGTCGGTTATTAATTTTCTGGAATGGTTGCTAAGCCCTTCTGCAGCATTGCGTTTACTTCACCATTATTGCTGGTGTTGTTGATTTCTGCGCTGCTATTATCCAAAACTAAATCCAATTCCGGTATAGGATCGCGCCAATAATTAAAGTTGGAGTATTCTACAGCGCCCTCATCGTCGCGAATGGGTGGAAATAGTTGATCCACAATGTAGGTCATGCTGCAGTACCTTTAAAGGTAAAACAAAGAAGTGCTTTATAATAATGTGTTGATTTATATTTTGTAATGTTAATAAGAAAACGGTCAAAAAAAGAAAATAATCGAAAACCTGCTTCATAGCAGTCTGACATAACTAAACTTGTATATGCGCCGAAAAGTATGCTACATATTATATAAGCAAGTTTTTTTCGCAAAGACTTAAATGCTTGAAAATATGTTTGCTTAGTGGTGGTGTTTGATAAAAATTAGTTCGAAAATATCTTTCGTTCCATTCCTGTATTGCTAAACTTGTATATGCGTCGGAAAGTATGCTACACCATTGATGATTTTTCTGTGAACATCCATTAGAACTTTACATTTTCCTGTAATTAATCAAATGTTACTTGAGGAATTTAATAAAAGTTCGATCTTTTTGTACAAAATGTTTAAAATTTGCAATGCTGAAAAATATTTGTGGCACATTTTTTTTTATATTTAGAGATTTAATTGATGGGATATAGACAAAGACATATAACTAATATATTTATTTCTGGAATTATGTACATATAACTACAACCCTATATTCCTAAGAAGTATCTCACTAATATTTTGCATATAGTAGTTTTTAAATATCGTATGGATGTATCAAGATAGTCAAAAATAATTCCGAATGGTTCCAAAAATCGTATTCGCTAATAATATTTTTTTATTGCCATATTAACAATTAACAATAATAATTACAATTAATAACAATTTTTGGAAATTTTTTAGAGCTAAATGAATTGTATAGTATATATATTTTGAGGTTACGTTTACTTTCAATACTTTTTTGGGGAGAAAGTGCGACGGAGTAGTGTTTCTTTAAAAAATATCGTTGAAAAAATAATACTAAACTCAATTGCCTTTCAAAAATACACATATTAATAATTTTATGGATTTAGTAAACTAATTTTTCATTAGAAGGGGAAAATATACATTTTTTAAAACAGCTATCAAATAATAATTCGTATAATGCAAAATATATACTTTTTACAACTTTCAATAAAACTGGTATTTACAGCAGTGCTACACAATTTCCGCTACCATTTATTAATAACATAAACAAAGAAACAAGCCAAACAAATGTTTACTTTTGAATTTTATTCCATAATATAATTAATAATTATATAATAATTTAAGCAATTATATTTAACACTTGTATGCATAGAAGTGAGTATATGTATGTACTATGTTTTTAAATATATGTCGTACATAGGAAATGCATAAATACTAACTGCTTCGCTTAATGCTTTTCAAATATATTAATAAAAGTGCATAAAGAAATGGATAACAACAATAGTGGTGCACATTAGCAACAATAAAAAAAAAAATAAAAATAAAATAAAAAAAAAATAATAATCCCAGTCCAGCTTGAGGATTAAAAATAGTTTCGATTTCAGTACATGAATATATATAAAACATTTTGCTTAATTAATTAGCAAACTTTTGCAATTACAATTACAAATTATTAACCAATCTTTATTATTCTGTACGTTTGTCTTTAAGGTACATACTGTAACGCTTATACATATGTGTAAACAATATCCATTTAACCATATTAGAAAGCTTTCAAAGCCATTTATATATATTATATATAATATACATATATTATTTATTATAAAAAAGGCAATCTATAGTCTACATTTGTTTTGCTTATTGCCAAAAGGCAATTAAATACGCTTACTATAGATTAGTCTTAAGAATTTTTCTCACTAAAACTCGTAGCATTGTGAAAGTTTTGTGAGCGTAATTAAATTATTAGCTTAACAGAACTGCGGGCAAAATTGTAAGTAGTCATATCACATTTGTATTGCAGAATTACTTACATACATACATATGTGCAAAACTAGATCACAATTATCACAATAAAATTAATTTGAGTGTGCATTCCTCAGCTTGAACGCTTTCACGATTCATGTTCGTGAAATACAATTTTTTTCTACACCAAAAAATGTTTTACAATTTCTTGCATGTATGTTGGAAGACTCAGTGGGGAACCTAGGAGCTCATAATATTGCAGTCATCCAGCTTAGTGACTTGCTCCAACAGCAGAGAGCCCGGTTGTGACCATGCTGTTACGCGCCTGCGCAAATATTCTTTCCGTATGTGTTATTTTGCCATTATCTAGTCTCATTAGCAGACCATGTTCCTCGACATCTACTGCAATATTAACTTTTTCATTGTCGTCATCGAGATAAACGTCATCCTCATCAAGTTCAATGCCGTCATCCGATTCACTGAATTTCAATTCGTCTTCCTCCTCGTCATCTTCAAAGATGTCGCTACGATACTCATATATGTTGACCTCCAATAGCGGGAAGTACTCATCGACTTCGAGCGACTGATTGATGTAACCGCTATAAAAATGTTTGCAAAGCGTTTGGAAAATATATACTTTAGCAAATTGTGGCTTTTTCGAATTGTTTATATGGTTTTTTCGATCTTGCTTATGCAAATGAATGCACAAATCTTAAGTAATGATTTTTTTAGTTCATACAAGTGCATGGGCGTATGTGGACATTTTTCTCGTAGTGTGAGAGTAGCTTTTGATATTGTACTGTCATGAGTTTTTTTCTCCTTTTTTACAGTTATGTTATAGGTACATGAATAGCAATGAATCGAGTTTAATTTTAAAACATACAGTTAATACTTCGAAATTTTACACTCACATGAATGTTATTAACATGAATATGTTTTATTTATGATCATAAAGCATACACTTAATAATTATTTAAAATATTTTAGAGTGTTATTGTATGGGTGCTTCGAAAATTAAATTATTGAATATTAATACATTTTTTTTAAATCTATGTAACTGAAATGATATAGTACTACTTATACTAGCTAATTTTATTAAGCAATTATTCACAATTTATCCCTAATTAATTCGAGCAATTTCTAAATATATTAATTTCTTCAAAACTGATTCAAATTTGTTATTGAACAAGCTTTATATGCTTAATACGCTTAAATGCATTATCGCTCAATCGATCGCATTAATTTTCGATAATGCTGCTATGTTTATTGTGTCTGGACGCATATAAACTCGAGCCCGTTCCAGTTATGCTGTCCTCTCTATATGTGTAACTGTTCAAAACTTCATATCTGTGTAACCGTTCAAAAGTTCTTCTCTGAAGCCTAAATATTTCGACTAATGGTTATTTCAATTAAATTAAAATTATTATATTCTCCGAAGTCATAAAATTTAGTTTTTCGAACCGATTTCAAAAATTTATTGAACTCGTCTCACTAAAGCATGTTGAAAATATTTTGAAATGGCTCAGGGTGATATTATTATTCAAAGAATTCTTCGTATAAAGCTTTAGTTTCTATGAACGCATTTTAAAATCTTAGCATATATCAGAATCTTACAATTTCCGACACCCACAATAAGGATATCTTGTATGTACATATATACACATATATATATGTTTATTTGTGTGCATATGAGTCGCAAACGCATTCCATGGCAGGTACAAGCATATACATGTACATATATAGTATTCACCACTTAGTGACATTCACCACATTTAGCTTTACACCACCACTTTTAGACGATTGTATACAGTTTTTAATAGTTAATTGTGAACTACTACAAATCGACTTGGCTGATTTATGTGATTCAATATATAATATATATTTATAAATAATGAGTTTTGGTACTTACGATGACTGGAATGTTTGTGTGAGCTCGTGCTTCAATTCACCCTTGGTGTTAATGGTGAAAATGCGCATAATTGGTATGCCAACAGCGCGATAGGCCCATACATCCTAAAATAATGGAGTAAAGCACAAATTAATAAACTGAAAACACACACAAAATGCCTTCAAAATGCATGAACGTACATTGATGCGATTACCATAGCCGGCGTAGAAGGGATCTTTGTCGGGGAAGAGTTCACGTATGTCGGAGAGGCAAGCGATTTTAAATTGTTCCGGCTTGCGTTCGATCACCTCACGATGGAATGCCGAAATAAGCGATGTTGGATTGAGCAGCAATGGGCCATCGGGTAACTTAACATCGCCTTGACGTATGGAACGCAAATATTCACGAGTGGCACGTGATTGCCCTATGGCACGTGCGGATAAATACAATAGTTTGTAGCCGTTTTGTTCGATTTTCGAAAATAATTGTGCCACACCGAGTTGTGCCCAATCTTTACCGACCATTGGTAAAATGTGACCGAGCACATCCGATTTGGTGATCGTACCATCAATATCAGAAATGACAACCTTGTCGTTGTGCTTCCAACGGAAGAGATAGCATTTGCAGCGTGTGGTGCCCTGATAGGCGGTTGTAACACTGAACTCAATTTCGTTCATGCCATCCTTCAAGTTTAATTGTTTCTATCACAAGAGAAGTAATGCACTATTTAGTACCAATAAAGATTCTACATATATATATTTTTTTTTCTTACAATCGCTTCCGAACTAAGGCGTAAGCTTTTCTTGTAACGTTCGTTCTTGTTACCGTTACTGCTGGTTGCTTCGGGTTTCGAGGATGCTTGCGATAAGTCTTCAAGATTTTCTACTTGTGCTGAAGTGTTTTCAGCATTGAGCGTCGAGTCGGTTTTGCTTAGTGTATTCTCACTAATATCTGGTGAGTTGGGACGTGTTGTTTGTGTGGCTACAGCAGCCTGGTCGGCATCTGCATAGTAATATTCGAAAAATTCATAAAAGTAATTACTTGTATATTATTAAAATACTTAAAACTGTGTGGTTGCATATTCGAATTCAATATTCATTTCGAAGTCACCATAAAAATTTATTTTTTTTTACTCACCTCGTTCATCAACCTTATCATCTGCTTTGGTAACCGTAGTAGAATTCGGAACAGCGCCAACCTGTGAGCGTCTCCAATTCCACCAGGAACGTTTCGATTGTGCGCCAGCACCGGCTGTGGCACCATCTGGTTCGCTCTTGTTGACCGATTCTTCGGATTTGGGATTGCTCATCAGTTGTTCAATGGCATCCTATATTTCGAAAAGTTGATGAAATGTTATTCGTTAAGTAATTTCTTTAATTTAAATGTTTTTTAATAAACAATTTGCATAGCTTTTTTGCGTTGAATAGGTATGCCATTAGTAGGCGTGCTGGCAAACTTACGTTAGTCAGTGGTTTCTGGAATGTTATTATGGTCATGACAATTGGACATGCAGCTGTCCACGTGTAGTATTTGCCATTCAGGCGTACAACTAGATTTGGCGATGAGAACAAACTGGGATTTTCGCAAACCTGGGTATTTTAGTGTGTAATGCAATTAGTAATCATTATCTTTTTTTTTGTGTTTCCATAATTCTTGTTTTTAGATATGAATGGATTCTGTGTAATAACTATTAAAAAGCTATAAATAATAATAATATTTTGTATCTAATGAAGTGTTGTTATACTCCCGCAACATGTTGCTACAGAGTATATTAGTTTTGCTCACCTAACGGTTGTTTGTAACACCTAGAACTAAACGAGTTAGATATAGGCATATATATATATAAATGATCAGGATGAAAAGACGAGTTGAAATCCGAGTGACTGTCTCTCCGTCCACCCGTCCGTGCAAGCGATAACTTGAGTAAAAATTAAGATATCTTGATGAAACTTGATACACGTGTTCTTTGTCACCGTAAGACGGTTGGTATTGCAGATGGGCGTAATTGGACATCTGCCGCGCCCACAAAATGCCATTAATCGAAAACAGATAAAGTGCTATAACCAAGCAGCAAATTAAGACACAAACGTGTAATTTGGTATGGAGGATTCTAGTAGGGTGTGGCATCTGTGTGCCAAATTTTTTGTAAAAGTGGGCATGGCCCCGGCCCCAATAGGTTTAATTTATATATCTCGGAAACCGTTACAGCTATATCAATCAAACTTGCTCCGACAAAGTTTTTCTAGCATCTCTTCATATGCTGAGAAAACTACTAAAATCGGATAATAACCACACAAACCTCCCATACAAAAGTTATGTTGAAAACCACTAAAAGTGCGATAATTCCCCGAAGGAATACGTTAGAGTTTGGTTAGAGTTAGAGTTAAAGTTTTGGTGATGGACGTGGCACCGCCCATTTTTAGTAGAAATCCCATACCTCAAGAACCCCTTAACCAATTTCAACAAATTTAGTATGTGACATTATATTTGCATTCTTATATCAAATATGATTGCAATCCATTGACAATTTCGTCGAATAATGAATGTTGAATTTTTCCGCAACATTTTTTAATATAAAGTTATGCTAGCACCTGAAAGCATATCCCCCCCTCTGATCCTTGCACATTTACGAGAGTATAAAATGTTCGGTTACACCCGAACTTAGCCCTTTCTTATTTGTTTTTAGTTAATTTTTTTTTAATTTAAATTTGGTTTTTTGGGAATACCAATCTAATGATTCAACTTAAGTGAAATTTCATTCATGTGGATTTTAACTTCAAGATGTTGACTAAACATTTAAATTGTATTAATTTAAAACAATACTTGCATGTTAGTAAAAATGTGCAACATAACGTAAATTATACTAAAAACTAATATATAATTGAATAATAGTTAGCAAACATAGTGCTGTTGCCTGAATAAAATTTGTTAGCAATCAACTGAACACAGCATAACTAAAATGCCGCTTAAATTCGAAAATAAATGTTTTATAAATTTACAATACAATCAACTTACATCAGAATACTTAATCATGTGTTGATCGAACTCCTCATCTGATGGCTCGCCCTTGTCGCCGACGCCACATAAAGACATCGCCACAAAGTCCAGGTATCTGCGAAAATTCATTAACAAAATATTAAATTAATTATTTTTCAACACTGACAATTCACTAGTTTTTTACTTTGCATCTTGTGGCTTGCCATCATCATAGTCTGAGTCCACGCTCTTCTGACCCTCCATTGAACTAGGCGAATGGGGTAAACTGGTGCCATTGCCGCTTTCACGATCATCATCGCCAGATTGTAGCAGTGCGTTGGTGACTGTGCCAGCGTCAGCTGTGGCATTATTGGCCGGCTTAGCTAGTCGCGGTTGTGGGAAATACATTGCTGCCATTTCCGGATCCATACCTTCCGCATCCAAATCGGACAAGTATACACCACCATCTGTGGCCTGCTTACGCATTTTATTAGTTTTCTTCATAAAATTAAACATGCCACTCAGCATTGAGTTGCGTTGTGCTTGCGTTTGCGCGGACTGATCGCCGCTGACGTCCACTTTTTCACTAACATCGGGTGTTGGCAATTGACCCCATTTCCACGAGGCTGTTTTCGATATTAATTCAGCATCGACATCTTTCTCACGCAACGAAATCTCCAATTCACTATCGCTTTGTATGGGTGTTGAGGGGCGTCCAGAGCCGCGTCCAACACAACTGTTAGCACCTCCTGAAGGCGTCACCTCGGTATCACTGAAGAAGTGTATATCAAGATCTGGTATACGCGTGGTGGGCGTAATTGGTGATGTTTGGCATGCTTCGCTAATAAGACTCTCATCACCAGTCGTAGCGGAGACGAGCGGTGCTGATTGTTGGTCGTTATTTGATTTTGCCGTGGCAATCTCTTCATTCGACGATGAGTGGGTATTATTCGAAACGGAAATGCCGTCACCTTCATCGGCATTTGTGTTATTACCATTAGCGCCCTCTATGGGTGTAGTACTGCCAATGGAACTGCTTGACGAAGATTTACGTTGTGCATTCTTTTTCTTCATTTGTGACCTCTTGCGGCGCTTCTTCTTGCCACCCTTTGATTCGTCCTTTGGACAAGTATTATTGGAGTTAGCTTCAGTTGTAGTGGTGGTGATGGTGGTGATGATGGTGTTGGTGTTTGTGTTGTCCGTATTATTCTCTTTCGCAGGAAGATCATCTTTGGAAACTGGCTGTTGTTCGGTGATAGCCGGAATGGGTGCGACGTCTGTGCTGGGTTTCTGTTGAGTTTTGTTTTCAGTTTTTGTGCCATTACTCCATTCCTGCATGGAAAAAAGTTCTTAAGTAATTGCCTTTCAGTTATTTTTTTTTCTTCTTTTTCAGCTCACCTTCTCCCTCTCAACAGCTTCAAATTGAAAAATCTCTTCATGTTCGGCCCACTCCTGTCGCAGCTTTTGCGTGGTGTACTCTTGCAATTTTTCACTAAGATTACGACGCTCCAGTGTATTGTCTGTGTGTCTGCAATGAAGTGAAGACTCGTTTTTTAAGTTTTTCGGTGGTATCTAAAGCACGAATATAATTTCCAATTTTTTATAGATCTATATTTCATATATTACTAAATTTTATAAAGAATCGACGTCTAATCATCAGTTCTACATACAAACATACATACATATATATATTTGTATGCATGGCTACATATAAGTTCATATCTTTTGCATGACACCGAATAACTGTTGTTTGTTTAAAAAATAATGCACAATGTAAACTGTCAACGGCACATTAAGTTCCTAAAAACTAAAACAAAAACAAAGACAACACTACCTTCTATGACTGAAATCTGAGACTTGATTCTCAAATTTCGGCACTTGATCTTCCTTTTCGGTCTCTTTTGAAAAGTCAATGGAATTACGACGCGGCAATGGCAGCGGCAATTGTATGTCATCGCTAGCGATTCTATATAGAATAATGAAAAATAAATAATTAAAAACAAATTAAAAGTGGAAAATAAATCAAATAATGTGAATTTATTATATGAATGGATGCAAGAAAACCAATATACATACATACAAACATATGCATAACGCAAGTTATAGAAAATTCTAAGTTTGAATGCACATATTATCTAGAGTTTCGAAAAAGCCAACTACAAAATATAACTAAATCAAGCACATATGCATGCCACTACAGCATAATTTCGAAACTAGCTTAAATTTTAACAAAATATATACCAAAAACTTACTTTGGCTTGCTCTCGAGTGTGTCATCGATTAATGTATCATTGTCAAATTTGTGGGGAAAGTAGCTGGTCGGTATAGGCGAGGTAGCCATATTCTCTGGCAACTCTTCTGCATCTTCCTCTGGGCACTCCTCCACGAAGAATGCCTCACCGGAGTCGCCCAACTTCATGTGTATGTCTACAGGCTCACCATTGATCTCGATATCAACCTGGAACAGGAAGTAATTAGTAATACTTAAGACTACATTTTTATATTTTATTATTTAATGTTTTATAAAAAAAATTTGTTATTGTATATGCTACGCACCACTTTCTCGCGACTCCGCAAAACACCCAATTTGCCGAAGCGCACATGGAAGGGTGAACATTGATATTCACCATCCGGCTGCTCCACCACAATCACATCGATGGCACCGGTGAGTGTAGCGCCATTGATTTCATTGTAGAACTCTCTGAAGTTACTGAACACCTTCACTAGGCTATTCATTTTGTGGCTGTCGCTTCTGCTAGTTAGTTAGTTAGTAATTAAGTTTAAGATTTGTTGAGTTTTCCGCTCGTCGACTTCTGCTTTCTTGGAAGCAACGCCTCGTACTAAAAGTAGACGACAAAACTGGCTTGCTCTTTGCTTTCGCTCGTCGTAGAGTTGTTTTCTAATCGTCTGTTATTTATTAGACTTTTTATAGTACTTAGTAGGTATACAAATTTATACGTTGACCATTTGATTTTTTGTATATCCACATACTTATTTTTCGGCCATGTTTTTTTATGTCCAAATGGCTATAGAGTTCTAGCCGTTATGCCGCTATCTGTGGAAAAAATAAGAAAAAAACAATAAAATTGGTGTAATTATAGGGTAAATAAATATTATCGTTATTGGATTAAGACTGATATCGTTTCTAAGATTGTGAAAAAAAATATTTCAAGGCTTAGTTAGGGCGAAATACTTAAACAGAATTTTAGAACAAAACTGTATCTTGTTCGTGATAAAAATACACAAAGGAAAATATGGATGATTTCATCTTAATACATCGATTAAAATGCGTGGAGGAATTATACACTCTAATTGTGTACGCGTTGTTTTTTTTTTCTTTATTCTCAAGTGATAACAAATCATTCAGTTCTGAAAAACCCGTTGAATTTAAACTTCTATATGACAATTTTTAAAGTTTCTTGTTGATAATTTTTTAAAGATGGTTTCTGAAACTTCCTTGGTATGCGAATGCTTCCACAGGAGCAGATGTCTACATACCTCAAGCAGTATTCAGAGGATTATGCCGCTGCTATATCAAAAATATCAAATTATGGTGATTAGTGGGTTTTTTGTTGGTGTAGAGATATAAACGAAATTTCAAATATATTTTAGAATACCGACAAGCTTATAATCATTGTCATGGGAATCAACTGTCATGGGAACTCATCTTCGAAACAAGAACCGTCAATGCTTCGAAATTAGAAACATTTTCCGTAGAACAAACTCGTTACACAAGGCTGGAACTCACTTTAAGAAAACCCACGATCGGCATGATCAAATAACGAGACCATTCTGGAAATTACTCAAAGTATTAAGAAATCGGTACAGGAAGCAGCTCGATTAGAAAGAAAAAAAGGGCTTCGATATGATGATAACTGATCTAACCATAATTAAAGCTCTTCACAATCATTTTGGAATGACTAAGTTCATTTTAAGATCGGTGTCGACAATGCTGATGCTGTACTTCATGAGGAATAGAGAGCGCCAAATCTGGTTGCATATTAACATCGGTTTTCGAATGTATTGCCAAATTAGTTTTCTATAAATTTTTTTTCTTTCTGCACATTTTTACTCATAAATTGTTCGAACTTTGTACGAGACCAAATATACTATATACAACTGGATTATTCATATTTTATAAGTAAGAAAATAAGAAGCTAAAGAAGAATAAAGTTGGCTTGTATATATAGTATATACATATGTATATTATATGTCCTGTGCTCATTTATGTTCTTGAGGATTAACAAGCTCTGTGAAAAACACACACACAAACTATTCCTCATGACGAATTTCGTTGACTAAAATCGCAATTAGTCAAGGCCACTACAATCAGTGTAGTACACAGGCAAAATATATATATTTATGTTGTTTATGTGTACTACTAATGTATTTAAATAAAACTTTGACAAATACCTGCCAAAGGCAGAAAAAAATAAAATTTGCAAAATTTAAAAAAAAAAGGAAAATTTTCGACTACAAAATAGCAGATAATCTGAACAATGTTTGTAAACCCTGAACTTGGTATTTGCATATACTATTCATACAAACATATAGTATTTTAATGTATGTACATACATTTTGAGGCATTACATAGAGTGGGTAAAAGTGCAAAGTAGACCAAATATTATACGTATTTGGTGTATGTTTTTAGAACTTTTGTCTAATAAATGTGACCGAATTCCACTTGAATGAAATTGGTGGATGATATTTACACAAATTCATACATAAGCGTTAAGAAATTTTAAGAAAGTTGCCTCAAAGGCGCATATAAATATACAATATGTATATAGGTTTGTATATAGTGTTGTTATGCTTTTCACATTACTTGAAAATATTTGAAATCACCTGTGTCTTCTTGTGTGAATGTCAATTAAAACTAAAGTGCAATTAAAGATACGTCTTTTAATTGACGTCAAAGTTAAGAAAAAAAAAGTTAATACCGAATCCCTTCTTAAATGTTTATTGAAAGTACAATGTACATATATTTGCACATACATATGTATTTATCGGTCAGTTGAAAATTCGGGCGCATTGCCAGCGCGTGGCTATTATACACCAATGTTTGTCCCTCTTTAAGCACTTGCGAATATATATATGTATGTATTTGTGCGCATTTGCAAGCTTAAGTATTGTCTCAAAAATGACAATGTCACCTGTGCACGCCAAAGCTATTACAGCTGGCAATTTGAAAAAGAAAAAAAGGAAAAAATCAAGCAGCAGACAGACAAAAAATATATACAAATATGTCTTCATATGTATAGATCACGTGTATATATTTATCTATATATATATATATATATATGTGTGTGCTAACACATATAAATAAGCGCATATATCCGTCGTAAATCGTTTAGCTGTCGCTAGGTTCAAGTCAAAAATAGGCTTATATATTAAAATCTCTTACAAAAAATATTTTTTTTAATAATTTATAATAATTTTTAGTTATAATAATTTCTTTATGCCTAGAAGCTAAACAAAGTATAATTAAATTTTTTGCCAAATTTACAATATCAAATTATTTTTCATTTATTTTAAAAATGTCGCTTTCATAAACAATTACTTAGTTTGTCAGCATTTTATTATTGTTTTATTGATTATATGCAGCGGTGTGTACATTCCGTATATACATAACTATTTTCTTCAACGACATTTTAATTGATCACTTGAAATATAGAATATAGAAACAAATTTGAAATAAGAAATGAAGGTTAATTTTAAATTTTAAGCCAAACTTCGTTACAAAAAGTATATTATCACACGTACATCAGCGTATGTATGTCATTTCTTTTAAGAACAATATCTTCAACAAAAAAAAAAAAATCGCATGCTACCAATTTGTAGTTAAACTGAAACTCGGCAAACAGCGGGAAGGAATTGGATGTATTGCAGAAATTAGAAAGGGTGGATATATAAATAAAATTCGACAGCGAACAAGTATTTTACATAATAGGCGCCTCAGGGAAATTTAATACATATTTCCCACTTGAAAAAATTTTTTTAATAAAAAGAAATATAAATGTATTCACACATAAAGTTTGCTATAATGACGAGATCACGCGTGATACACAGTGCTCCAGAATACTTATTTAAATTAATTTAATATACACGACATATGTATATATGTATGTGTGTATTTATTTGCGATAAGAAACTGCCCTTGTGTTCGCTAGAAATCAGCTGATTTAACAAAGAATTTTGATTTATTATCACATTTAATCAATAAAAGTTAAAAATAATTTCAACTGCCACACCTCTTGCATGATTTAGCATTTAATTTTTGATTATTTACTTATATGTGTGGGAATGTGTATAAGTATGTATAGCGTGTTTGTAAAGAAAATATACATTTTAACAGCTGATTAGTAACATATGTAGTAAGTTTGTCAAGAAAATTAGGAAAGTAATATTTTGAAAAAATATGAAAAAAATATTCTTTCTTTAAAGCATGAATAACATCTGTTTGATTGTATGTATGTATCTTCAACTAAAATAAATAAGAGTTAAAGGCGATTTATTATAATCTAAATTTATTTGAACCATGGCAAATGACGAGTCCAACATACAACTGGTATAAATCAAATAAACTGGCATAATCATACAGTGCAGTATAGAAAGCGGTTATGTGAACTTAATGAGCTAACCTTTTGTTGAATTTACCTGCATAATATTGTTGTTGTTTTCAAAGGGAAAGTTTTTTGGCAGGAGATCTGTGCTCAAGCAGCAAACAGAGATGTTTTAATGTTATAAAAATTTTGCTCAAGAACATTTTTTTTAATGTAACACCACAAATATTTAACAAATATATGAGACAGTTCATGCCTGAGCGCACCAATTCAAAGCTATTAAATATACGTATTAAAGCACGATAACATTTTTACTAAAAAATAACGGTATGCTCATATAAAAAAAAAACAATTATTGCACGTTATAGAAAAGATGTTGACCTCGAGTTGAAAGCTGTGATTGCTTTATTGAAAGACGGATAAATCCAGTATTTCGATTTTGTATATACAGATATCGGTACATATGTAAATATGTATGTATATCTATTAGTTCTGTGAATTATTGAATATTAGCTTAGCGTAGTAGTAACACTAAATAGTTGTGATACAATTTAGTTTATTTTCAATTCGATATAGGTATAGTGAAAGGATCTAAACAACTTTCAAATCGAATTCTGTAAACCAAAATTGGATAAGACATATGTACATATTTCGTCTAAACATTTATATTACTCTTACACGTTTGATGATCGAATTATGCTCCTTGATATTAGCCTACATTTGAAATATGTGATCAAAGTTGCTGTATCAGCACTAGTTTCGAAAATATGATATTAATACACAAAACGAATTAATTATTAAAGAAAAATGTTACTATCAAACTGGTTAAACAGTTAAAGCAAGAAAAGTGTTCTGAAAGCTACAATAATACATTGTCCTTGAAAGATCTTCTCCTTTGTATGAAGGTACTGGCGAAATCATCACACGACTGTTCTTTAATTTGAATCCACTAAATTAGTTGGAAAATGGTCATAGTAGTGGGGTTAGACAGTTACAGATCTTTTTACAGTTAGTTACAGATCAGTTACAGATCAGAAGGTAATTTTAATAATTTTAACAACATTGATTTGCAACAATGATTACTCTGCTCATATTCCTGACATTCAGGTATAGCATTAGGACACGTCTATGCGCTGTTCGTATTCAGGGATATTTCCAGTTCAAACAAAAATAGCAAATTAGTCATGGTATTTCAAAGGTTTATTTCTGATCTCAGCGGCTTCGTACGTTAAACTATTTCTTTTCAAATTTGTCTTGAAATTCTTTAAATTGCTACTCACAAATATTTTATGTGGTCTATTTGGAGGCAGTCTTAAACTATAAGCCTTTCTAACATATCATTAGTTACTACAATGTGGTCTACTATGGAATTACTTTTAATTCTTTTATTTCATTTAATATTACGTTAAATTTCAAGGATTTTATTAATAAGTGAAACATGTTTCTATGAAAGACATTATTATATTTCCGCCTGGTAAAATATGTAGGTTCTTTGTCACTTTGACTCACAGTTGCTTGAAATCTACATTGTCGATTCGGTTAAAAATACACCAAACATGTTTAAAAATAAGTATTTGTTGTTGCGGCTCAATAAAAAGAAGTTAAACAACCTCAATATGTAACCAAGGTAACAACTGGTTTTATAAACATACATATAGTAAATACATGTGCACACCTGCATACACACAGAACGCTCGCTAAATAGCGACCGAAACAGGTGATATGGTTAAAGTGTATTTTGGGTCTGTAAACTTACCAGTTATTAGGCAAATAAACACGTCTTTCAGCAATATTACATAATAGTTTAGTTACTATAGTATGGTTATATCTTTACATGTGTGTGTATGTGTGTAGAAATGAAACCACAAGGCTCTTAAGTGTACACCGTTGAATATGAAAGATGTTGATGATTCATTCTTCTAACCATTGGGAATATGTCAAATTGGTAAATAAAAGTCAGCTGATGTTTGACAGCAACAGCAAAAACACACAGCTAAGATTAAAACTGTTATCTTCGTAAATATAATATAACAATTTTCATTTGTGATTTCCGGTCTTCCATTTGTTAGTTGATAATTTAAATTATGGCATTAACTAGGGTTAAACTATTTGAAGTTTTATTTGTGTTCACCCATGTTTTCCCGTTTTTGTTTTGATCAATTGGCATGCAGCACAAGTGTGTGTGTGTGTGTGTGTGTGCATGTGAATGGATTTATTTTGATATTAGCGGGTTTTTCCGCTTGAAGGCATGTAATAAATATAAAAGCTACTAAATATTTGCCGTCGTAAAATTATAACAACTTTCAGTCAATAAAATACTACTGCTGATAAGTTTGAGCTATCGGTAAGTAAATACATTTATATGTATGTATATAAATATTTGACATATTTATATACATATTTGAGTAATCCAATTGTATTTGCAAACACTCGTGTTTTACTGTAATTCATAGGGACTAGCGCTATTGCGTGCTTTCTCTTTTAATTTAACTGCTTTCGTTATGCGTATATACATATGCATGCATGTGTATGTCTCTATATAGATATTTATTTATAGTCCAAATTTCCCATGGGTATTGCGTTTTTACAATAACCCCTGTTGACGTCAAGATTATAAATATTATGTTTAGTTTGTAATCGAAAGGTTAGCGAATATTAAAATTGTGCAAACACTTATCTATCCATGCATATGTATATGTGTAAGGTATATATCGGTACGTAAATGCATATAGAATAATAAAATAAAACATTTTAAAGAATCTCTAGATACTTATTTGAATTATATTATTCGAAGAAAGAGGAAATTTGTAAACTACATTTTTTTATCAAGATAATTCCAGACATATTAAAAAATTTCAATTAAATTTTAACTGAGTTGAGCCTTCTTTTCCTTCCTCCAGACCTGAAGTAAAGTAATATACGCAGAGAGATTAACTGAAACTAAGTTGTAGATGAAATTAAATAGCCGCACTCTGAAATTTTGGAATATTATATATGATATCCAAGAAAATTTGATAAAATAATTTGTCTTGGGTTAGTATATATATCATCTCAAGCTGTACAATCTGTTGTTTAAGGAATCATTTGTTTATAAATGGAAATTCTGGAAATGGAAACTTTTCTCGATTTAGTACTTTTATCCTCTTAAGCTGAAATTGGCACAATTCCTATACTAATTTCAACCAATTAACTAGGCAAATATGTTTTTGAAAGAAGCAAGTCCTTAAACAATTATATAACTTATTTAATTTGTTTTTATGGGAGCACTTTAAATGAAATACAGGAGAACGCAGTTAAAGTCAAATAAGTTATTTCGTAAAAGTCAGCAGTTACAGCATTGGTTTCAGGATAATTGCTGTAGTGAACATGTCGGATATTCAACGTAATTGAGTATAATGCTAAATTATCGGATTATTAATTGGATATATCGACGATATTAATTAATGCTTTTGCGTTTTTGAATTGGATTTTGAATTAATTAATTTAAATTTAATTTAATTTTTATTTTTATTAAATTTAATTTTTTAATTAATTAAAATTAATTTATTATCTGTAATAAAGCATGTACAGTCCGAAACACTTTACATTGACATTATGATTGAGCAAAGCTTGTTTTAATCCTTAAATAAGCCGAATCGACTTAAAGGCGAAAATCTCAATATACATTGAACAAGGCTTTATGGAATACTTTAATTTTGAATGCATTTAACTGATGGACACAATTAAGCGGTCAATAAAAATCCGTGTTGAACAAGTAAATTAAAGCCATTTTGTAGCAAAATGCAGCTACAATTTTCCCAGCCAGTCTTTAAAGCAATAATACACTAGCTTCTAAATTATGCTTACTCATTTTCATGTTTGTATGTGCACATTTATAAACAAAAAAAACGACAAATTACTCAACTGGGCGCTATTAAACCACACACAAACATACATATATAGATTTATGGATAGTTGCAGGCTACTACCAAATTCTTGTGAAATGTTTCGCTTCGTAACATTCAATTGAGCCATATATTGTACAATAAAGTAGTATTAAAGTCCATTATAAATTTTTTTAAAAGTTTTTGTTCAAAGCCATAAAGTAATTTCAAAGTGCAAATTAAGGTATTTATTGAGTGCAGAAAAACAAATTTATATATCGATACAAATATGTATGCAGAATTACACGAGCATGATATAATTTCCTAATAAAATTTTAATAGCAAATTTGCTCATTACATCCTATATACATGTACATATGTAATCAAATATCTTTATAAGAAGTACAAATACTCATATGCATAAGTAAGTACATATTTTTATAACTACCCTTAGATGTTTGTAGACCAACATTTGACTAAATGGCGTGATCGACTATTCAGAAGTTAAATTTAACAGTTTTGTGACATACAGACAGAAACATTCGGGTAATGTGGAGATAAGTCTTGTATACTTTGTTCAATATTTTTTGATCTTTTCTAAGCTAATTTAAATGTTGCTAAATAATGAAGTTTAGAAGAATAAATTTTTGTTATATTGAATTAATTATTCTCAGCAAATAATTCTCCATCAATGATACTTTCGTGTACTGCGAACTCTGAAATTGAGATCATAAACCTCCAGCGACAAATTTTTGTCCGTTTAATTGAGTCCAATTTGATATGCAGTTAAGGGGTTAACGGTTTCATTATTGTCTACAAACTCATATCTTTATTTGTAGCTCGATACCATAGTTATGTAAACTGTATAGTTTACATAAGTATATATATGTATTTATAGTATAGCATACTCAATTGATGTATGCATATTTTTTCTGACGGGTATTTGCTGAACGTATTATCGAAAAAGTTCAATGTACAAATTTATACTTTTTTTTTTGCTGAGATTTAACTGTATAATGAGGAGCATGATCTGAGGCAATTACATTGATAATTTCTTTTGCTGTTTTGTGTTATGTCATGATTTTTTTGTAAGCTTTGAAAAAATACAGACAAACACAGCTAGCAAATGTAGGGTGCATTTTTGGAGATATAGAATTTTCTGGAGAGACAACACTTGAAAAAAACCGTATTAGGAGTACAAACAATCATGACGAGAATCAGCATGCTTCCTTGCGTTCTGAAAAAATTTGTTTGATATAATTTGCTTTCCAAGAAGAAATTTTTCGTCCATCTTTTAAACCTGAAGATGGAGCCAACTCACCATCAATAGTGAGGACTAAGGGCAATTCATATGAAATATGAATAGTTTAAGAACTAAATTGTTCCAGCAGGACGGTAACATATACCATACATTTCGCAAAACAATCACTTGATTTTGACGAACTTTTCGTGACCGAATCACATTAGAAAATGAGCTTGTTAATCACTTAGGTCATGTGATTCGACAGCATCAAATAAATTTGTGTGGGGGCACGTCAGGTAAATGCTCTATGCTGATCAATAGCTATTACAGACTAGTTGAAAAGTAACATTCGGCGCATTATTGGCGAGATGGGGCCAGATATGCTGAAAAAAGTAATGCCCACAGGTTCCACAGATTCATTCGCAGTGGTCGTTCATTCATTTGAAACACTAAATGATATAAAATTTGCCTGGTTATGTGCCTTCTTAACAACATTCACAACTTCTTTGTTTTCCCAACCTTTGCGTTTTGATAAGCTCGATTTCATTAACCGCAATAAGGTACCGCATACATGTAATGTAAACACCTAACAAGGCTTAAGTCGCACAATATGTGTAGTGTGTTATGCACTGTTTGCAATTGAGTTAACCCATCACTCCGCCCTTTTTCGCATGTGGTGCAAGACTTAATGCTGTTTTTTCGGTCTCTCTGTTTGTATGGCATTCGACCAAATCACACCATCTGTATCTGTTTGAGGCAAATTGAATGCGGAATGATTTCGCATGTCGAATTAACTTAAAAGGAGCAGATGTAAATAAATATACATGTGTATGTGTGCATGTATGTATATACTAGCACTGGTATAAAACAAATGCATACGAATGCACTTAAGATTCAAAATTCATAATATTTGCTATTAAAAAGTGAGAAAATACACAATTATGTTAATGTGAAATTGCTTGTTTCATCTCATGTGAAACTTTTCCCGATATAAAATTAGTTAAATTCTATAACTTTGAGTAGATAATCTAATTATATAGAATTACAAAAGAAAAATAGAAAATAATAATAATAAAAATATATATTTTGGGAAGGAGAAAATTTTTCTAATTAAATGGTTCGTTGTTGCCCTTTTCAATAAATAAATTAGCAAAGAAAAATAATTAGTAACCAAAATTAAGCAAACGAGCTGTGGTGACCTTATTTTCATACCCAAAAAGCCAATAATATAAGGAAAAATTGCTGTATCTATGGTTAGAGATTAACATTTTTAAAATAATTCTGTTAGAAAACTGCGCTATTTTTCAAATAAATTTTTTAAAAGCTACACAAATGTTATTTGGGTAATTTTTAATAGTTACGTTTTTAAATAAAATTAGTTTGAAATTTTCGATTTATAATTTAATTTTATTTTATTTTAATATATTTTACTTTAAAAAATGTTACATAGATCACATACATGTGTATATATGTATTTATGCATCCAAGTGTGTGCACACAAATTTTATTGCTTCCCGCCGAATCATCTGTTTCGTAACGTGCAAAATGCCGCTGATGAACAACGCGCAGAGAGTCAATGCCCATAGAAAGAAAATAGTAACATTGTTGTTGCTAAGCGCTCGCATAACTAGGCACACATACAGACATACGAGTCTGTATGATGCGAGTGCGAGTATTGGTGAATAAGCCAAGCTTCTTCCTCCACAAAAACCGCACTGACAAGTCGCCAAGAGAAAACTTAAAAATGACACCAAATCATATTGAGTGGTTCTCTCAAATAAAACTAGCGAAAAACTACACACAACAAATCACAAAAGTTTATAACAACATGTTTTTCTATTTGCTTCTTTGTTTGAAAGAATGACCCTCGAAGGTGATCTGGGATTTTTTTTCCGGTCCCGCTTATTTTGGTAACCAAAGGTAAAATACATGAGAGATGAGAGAAAGAGAATAATGAGAATAATAATGTTTATATACGAATATGTTTCTATGGCAGCACCATACGAACCTTCAATTTGCCAGCACAAATAAACAAACAAAGAATAACACAAAATAACACTAACGACCATCTAGCAAGCCGTTCAATCGGTATCAAAGTCCATTTGGCTCTGAGTCGTATACCAGACCATGAAAAAGGCACAAAACACAGGTAATCAAAAAAAAAAAACTAATAATAGTTATAACAAGTGAACGCTAATAAAACGTAAGCAGCACGAGAACCGAACATTGTGTCTGTGCAGACGCTAGGCGATTTTTCGAATGGTGAACACAGTTCATTCTGGGCACTTCTACTAGGAGATGTCTCGAACACCTCCACGAAATCTTTTCCCAACATGCCTTTGAAGGCAATTTCCTTTCTTTTTATTTTGTTGGTGATTTCTTTATACAACTAAACTTCCTTTGTTCATAACTGAGACCTTGCAATATGGAACTTGAACTCATGAATGCGCTTTTTAACACAGTATTATCTGTTAACGGTGGTTTACCTTTTTTGAATAGAATTTTCACTTTCGCTTCTTGTTCCTATGTGGTTCTTGCTTCTATTTTACTTTGTCTTATTTAATTTAGTTCACAATTTCGATATTCCAATTAACCAAAGCACTAATTAATTTATACAACTTTGTCAGGAATTGCAGTTTTGTCTTACACACACATTAAATTCACTTTTACTTCACACTCTTTACTTTATGCTTTTGGTTATTTCACTAGAAAGATTTCTAAAATCTTTCCGTTGCCTTGATGAACCATTGATTTCACAATTTCCGTTCTACTAAGTTTCTTAAATGTTATTGTTTTCTTCTTTATACTTTTTCAATAAACTTTACTTCTTCCGCTTTGTAGGCCTTTCTCTTTTTGATAGTTGCTCCGACAAGTGCGATTTGTAGACTGAGGCTTGTGTCTAGCGGCATCGAGTCATATAATCTGGCAGCCTACGAGCGAAACCGCTGACAGCTAGCCAACCAAGCGCACCAACTCAGCAGGGAGCACGATAATCAAATTAACTGCATACATACATATCTACTTATCTGCCATGTGAGAGCGCTTTTGAGAACGCTTGAGTTGGTGGGCATGCGTTTGGCGGCTTGTTTCGGGAGGAAACAATATGAACAGCTGCAAAATCGAAGGCAAAAAACGTAGAAGGGTGCCGGCGGAAGTGAAAACTTTCAAACAGTATTTAATGCGAAATCGGAACTTTAAGAGTGAAGGTTCAAAAGCTTTTGCTATTAAGAAATTTACGCTCTGCGGTCTGACGATCACGTACGCTAAATGCCCACTAAATTTTAAGGAGTTTAAATGAATCATTTACTCTTATTTTAGGACTCATATTTTTTATTTCTTACATTTTGATGTCACAGCGAAATACGTAATATAGATAAAAAAAAATAATAAAATAAAATAAAAGTGAGAGCCGAATGATTTGTAGTACGTCAATAAGCATGTAAAGGTTTCCTAATAAGGCCGCACAGTTGTGGAAATGGAACCGTGAATAGAAATATGTAAAAATATAGTGGGCTTCCCTTTTTACATATCATTTATTGATGATTCTACCGTAAGGATACATCTGATCGCATCTACGTCTTCAGCAAACCAGAAAAATAAAATAAAATATACCTGTTAAAACTTTGTAAAAATGCCGATGTGTGCCTATGACTGACTCTTTACCGAAAATATCGATCAATCTGTGAGGTATATTATTGAAATTCAAAAAAAAAAAAGTATAATTTCTTGACGGCATTGTGCCCTTGCTTAGTATAAAGTTTTGTCAGCACGTGAAAGTATTTCCTCGCCTTTGATTTCCATACTCGAACTTAGCTCTTCCTTACTTGTTTTATGTAAAGTTTTGTCAACACACGAAAATATTTCACCGCCTTTCAGCCTCACAAATTGCAAGAGTATAAAATTTTCTGTTACACCTGAACTTAGCCCTTCCTCACTTGTTTATTATACGCTTCGGCAGAGATCTCGAAATATTTAGTCGTTATTCAAGACGAGTTAAGCAATACTAGGCCTGGTCACTTTTTGCGCACTCGATATCGGCAAGTTTAGTATATTAATAACTAGAACTTTCACCATTCATCATTTATTCTAGCCCATTGGAATACATATAGTATGCATATTGAAGAAAATCCACAGAAATCTAGTTCATAGAACATATGTGTTTCATATTAGTTCTCGAAACATCAATGGGTAACCTTGTCAGAATTTCTATAATAACTTTTGTCTGGTGCAGTAGCAAATAGAATTCGTATTCTCTACACTATATGTATATTTGTCTGCTGAATGAAAAAAAAGTTCATATTTGTTCCATTCATCGCATAAATTTAACGTAGATTAGTCACGCGAAAACATTGCACATTTCTGAGCATCAATGAAGTGAACTTGGTGAGGAAATGCCCGGCCATGCCAACGCCTACGAAGGAAAATTTTGCGAAAAAATTGGATTAATGCCAAAAAACGGTAATTGCCGTCTCTATACAAATAAAAATGGTATACGAAAAAAAGGAAAAACAGAAACTTACCAGCACAACTTAATCCAGAAAACAAATAAATATAAACAAATTTGCAAACAAAATTTTAACGAAAATAAAAGCGTGTAGTCATATGCATTAATATATGTAAATATTGCATTTGTTGTTTTATTTGTATTTTTACACTCTCCGTTTAAACAGTTTTTCTCTGCTTCTACAATTCTTGTTGTAAATATGCGCTTTTATAAACTACATATAATATATTAATTAGATGGTATAATTAAACGAATATATAATATAATAAATACAAATATTTACGTACGTACATATGTGTATATGTATATGTAAATATATATAAATTGGCAAAAAAAAACTTACGTACAAATTGATTTTTTAAATTCTCCTTTGAAATACATATTTTATTTATCATTAATATTAAGAAAATATCAATAATAGCAAAGGTTGGTATAACAAACAAAATGCGGATTTATTATACATACTTTAAAATAAATACATTGATATGCCACCCGACTTTCAAAATAGTGAAAAATACCGTAATTTTCATTTTAACAATAGTCCTTAAATTTGCACATTCCTTTAACATGACATTTACTTTGTATTACAGCATTACTCTCTTGCTCTCTCTTTATTTCTCATTTTTCTCTTCAAAGTCACAAACTCGTTTCGTCCACTGAGAATCCTCTAGTCATAATTATTTCAAAATTTTAGGCACACTTTTAGTTCTTCGCCGTTTTCCGACGTCTGGCATCCGTTACAGCACCCCACAGTTCGATTATGAAATCATCGGTGAAGCCGAAAGACTCCAAATCAGAATTATCGATAGCCTCCGCAAAGTCCATTGAATTGGATTTGTTCGCACCTAAATCCCAAATTTGTGTCGCCAGTTCTGTGTCATTTATGCCCATAAACGATTCTAACAGATTATTGATCGCCTCAATGCCCGATTGCGTTGACTCGTCGAATTTGTCCTCGATCTCTACATTGCCGTTCGCCTTAAATCGTAATGTTTCCTTGCCACTGCCATAGCCACGTCCAGAGGGCGCTCTCGATTGTGTACGCGGACCGATTCCTTGGAAACCGCTCTTCATCGGTTCCACTAGCCGCAACGTGAATGTGGTGCCGGTAGGTATATCTTTTAGCAGACGCGCGACTTCGTAGTGTCGCTTACCCACCATAGTGATATCATTCAGCTTTTCAATATGATCACCGACGCTAATGTGTTCGATGCGATCGATGACCGAACCCTCTTTAATACGCTTAATGAATGCGTAACCCGCTCCATTATCGGTTATAGTTAAACCGAGTGCATCCTCCGATTTTATAATCTCAATCTCTTTTGGTCGTCCCTTTCGATGCGCGAATATAAAGTCATCCAGTCCGATTTGACCACCTAGCAGTTTTGTCATGTCTACTTTGTGTGAATTCAAAGTGCAGAATAGTATCTCCTCGACAGGTATATCATAGCACTCGGCGATCTTCTTATAGAGCTCTCGTACACTCGCAAAGCCGGTTATCAAACCGGTTGGACTGCCATGCGCCAGTTGACAATGGAATATTAGCTGTGGTTTTGGAATGTATGGATCGCTGCGAGTATTAGCGTTGCTGCTACCATTCATGGTGGTAGCTTTACCGTTGATTGTTGTGTTATTGTTGTCGTTGTATGTGTTGCCACCAGTGGCAGTGGAAGCGGCATTTGTTGATAGATCGGAATCTGTTTTACCGAATCTTGGACCCTTTTTTGAAAATAGCGGCATAGCGATAGGTGTTATCGAAAATGTTGCTCTTTGTTTAGTCGCTCCCCTATCTCTCTCTATGACGGATTAGCTTTTGTATCTGTTTGTAGAGAGAATTTACATATGATTTAAAAAAATTTTTCCGTTTTTTTACTGGTAGTACTAGGTAGGTTTGGTTAATAACATCACCTGTGTTGGGTATGCGTATATTACATTAGGATTTAATGATTTGATTTATTAATTCTTCCGTTTATTATAACACTTTTTGTTAAAATAGTGGCTTACACTTATGGAGAGTACTTATTATAATTTAAAAATGTAGGTATGAATCTATGCCTCATTTTATGTAATGAAATTAAAATTCTTACACGTTCAAAAACGTCTATTCTAATTATTTTCTCAAAAATACACACTCAAAGGATTGAAATTATCTGCTGAACGACTATCACTTCTGTTTATAAATAGCTTCGTCTATGAACGTTTTGAAATTCGAATAGTTCGTTCCCTGGTTTTAAAAAACCTTCGATTAAAAAACTTTTACTTTTTAATGCATTAATTTTGAATTCAAAAGTGAACTCTATCAAAATCATAGAGGTGTGTTCTTTTGAACCTGCCAGTAAACGAGTCATTCATACGAAATTAAATATTGATTGCGCCGCCTAGCAAGTTTTCCTTTGAATTAAATATTATGTTGCAGTTTATAGTTATTACAATTATGTTTTAAAGCAGTGGCTCGCGGTGATTTATAGGAGCGATAAGAACTGTAGTTTATCTCCGATCCCCACAAATATAGGTATGTATGTACGATTTTCTAAGGTGCTGTGTTCTCCATTATATTTTCGAACGGCATAGTGATGATTTCGGCACGATTACTTTCCTTGAGCTCGTCAATAGTCGATGGATTACTGGCATGCATTTTGCTTTCTAAATAACCCCACCAAAAAAAGTCGTCGGATTCAGATTTGGCTCCCCATTTGGAAGCATGGTTGGCCACATTCATCAATAACGACATATGAAGTGGCGCATTCTCTAGTAAGGTTTTGAAGTTCTCGAACTCTTCTCCTAATAGTTAAATAAAATATGCTTCATTCCCTTTAAGTTTTGGTAAACTTTCTCAAACTCCTCCTATTTTCATTCAACTACTCTCCATAAGTCCAAACCACTCTTTCATGTTAGCATCTAAATATAAAACGACCCATAACCATTTGTTTTAGTTAAAAATATCTTAAGCCAATTTTTATAAGTTAAAACCATATCCATAGCAAATGATTTTGGTGTGTATGTATATATTTACAAATGTTGTAACATATATTCGGTTATGTATGTTTATATACATATATGTTTTCTGATTAGTTTCGGCATAAATGCATTTCTTGTTTTGTTTATTTTCGTATTTTTTCACCATAACTATGTGTGCGCAAATATGTGAATAAGTGAGGTTAAATCGAAACTCAGTAGCTACATATGATTCATTATAACAAATACGAGTGTATTCTAGTTTTAAATGCAATACAAACACCATAAATTCTTTGCGTTTTTAACAATGAGAAATTGCTTATTTAACTTGAACACGCACTGATCATACTTTCTCTTTTATTTAATTTAAGTATTAACTATTATTAAATTTATTCGATTTAAATACACACGTTAAGGAGAGATATACGTACGCCTCGCTAAAAATGGCACTTCTGGCATTCAGAAACTACAAAAAATGCTACATCGCTTTGTCAGCATTTCATGAACGTCTTATCTTGAAATGGGTGAAAAGGCGATAAGAAGTCTTATTCTTAGAGAACGGGCGCAACAAAGAACATTGTGATAGATAAGCGGCAAGACAAGCAGCGCACCCCACAGTACGCTCACTCCTTTCCAGCGGCCGTCAGTTTGCTTTGGGAGTACGGTATATTTATCTACATATACGGAAATATGTCTATATACGGTAGTAGCATTTTTTGACGATAACCCGAAATTTGAGAGTGGCAAATGGAAGAGAGCGCACAATGAGTGATGTTAAGATAATTAAAACGATAATGAGTAGAAATCAGTATTAACACTGCACATTCACGTTCAACTCTATGTTAGAACTTAAGTGTAGACGATATACGTTCGAAAGTAAGCAAAAATTGATGTTAGATGTTAGTCTGGTATCGCCAGATTTTTAACTTTTATTTTAAAATTCCGCTAGCTGAACCGGAACTCACTCGATTTTCATTTGATTTAGAGATGTTTCTTCCAGCGATTTAAGCGAAATTATGCTGGCGAATTACATTCAGTTAAGTCGTCACCTCTTGGTCTTTATCTTTACAATAACTAGTTTACTTTTTCATTTGTAGAACCTTAGAACCAGTTAAGATGTACACGAAAATGAGCAAACCTGCAAACTATATATCCTTGATGTGCACGACACAGTTCCTTCTAATTATTTATGTCAATACTGTAACTAATTTTTATTTTATGATTAATTTTTATCACACAAGAAATTTTAATTGTCATACAATAAAAAAAAATTCAACAACCAGCTTGACAGGTTTTACTTTAATTTTCTTATTTATTTTTACATAGAAATTGATTAATTACGCACTGGTTGATAAATAATCTTGTGTAGAGTTTTATGGAAGCGGTAAGAAAGGAAATTTGTGTTGCCATCATTTTAATTACTCATATATACATATATGTACTCGTATGATAAAATATGAAATTAGCAATTCAATTGTTGATAAGAAATTTCAGTGTAGTATAACAAAGCAAGACTTTCATATATTGTGTTTCATTATTATTATTAAATCGCAATAGTAAAAGACCGGACAAAATATGAAAACCAAAATTGAAAAAATATTTGCAAACTATTTTACGCCGGTGCATTCGTAAGCAGTTTAAATGACGAAGCAATAGAAGATTTAGCATTTAGCAAGGAACCATTAGAACATTTTCGACATGCTCCCACAAAGGGAATATTAAGGATATATTGCCTACTCCCATTACCCCTGTTTACAAGTAAAATATTTTGATGAAATGAGACGATCATAGATGAAAGGAAACTATTTTGAGGACCACCGGAAAGCTATTAACTAACATGAATACGCACATTGCAGATCTCCCGAAAAATATAAAACGAACTAGAGGATGAAAATATCGAGATCAAAATATAAAATGTTATTTTATTTTATTTTTTTATTTCTCTTCTCTTTTAGTATACGTTTGACCTTTTGATTTTCACCATGTTATTTATATTCGAATTGACACAAAAGCGACACATGATTTTCGAAACCCGAGCCTGCTGTTAACCTGTAACCCTAAATCTGGTTGCATAGAGTGGTAGTTACTTTATAAAAGTAGAATATTTACAGATTTACATACATATATGTATATAGAAATCATTGAAAAATTTTATTGATGCTTTCCATAGACAGGATGCCACTGTTAAATGAGGACATATGAATTTCAAAAAAAAAATTGTTATTGTTGGATAATTTAAGGACTAAGCAACACCTAAACTATTCAGATCCGAGGTGAGGATGTCAATTAATTAGAGTAATGACATCCATCATAGATATTTTCAAAGATCCCTCTTGCGTCGTTATGACCTAATGTGGAGGAGCAGAATCTTGTCAACACACGAATGCGTTTCCATGACGTAGTTTGTTCAACTGTGATTAAGAAGTGCGCTGAGAAATGTACTTTTGCCATGACCTTTCCTTTCCTGGTCATTTCCAAAACCGTGGCAATTGCCGAAATTTTGATATGCATACTATGAGGCACCTCCTGAGGACCGCACCATAACTTCTGGATGTGAGGTGAGTTAATTTCATTAACAAAAATTTATAAAATTTTTCAACTGAAAAATTTTTATGTTTCGTGTTACTTTGACTTCCTCATAAACTTTTGCTCAAATGACACGTTGTTTTTTCCTTTACAAAGGAATAAACTGATCTTTTCTATAAAATATAATTTATAGTGAATATCACCATGGATAAAAGTGTATTTAGAAACGGAAGACTCTCACGAAACGACTCAAGCCGATTTTAAACGATTTTCAATCAACTCTCCGAACCAGTGAGATGAATTTCAAAACACCTTTGCTTGGTTATTCAACCGATGCTATATACCGATGTATACTCATTTGCACGTGCTGAACAGAAGATAGACATTAATCTGTTGGTGCAGTGATTGGTAATTCTTGAGGGGTAATATAGCTGACATGGTTGAAATCATGCTTATTCGATAACAGTATCACTTGCTTTTTATACAATACATTATCAACATATATGTATATATTATGATTAAAAAATTGCAATGTTTACTGTTTATGCTTAAATATTTGCATTACTATTCATTATGCTAGACATTTACGCGTACGAGCCTAAATATATACATAAATTGAATTTGGAAAGAGCAATAATATATAAAATATCCACAACTTGTCACATTAAGAAACTATAAAGTCTACATATGCATGTATGTATAAAGATATGTACACATTTATGTATTCAAAAAGATCGAGCCCCTTTTAAGAGCTGATGAAAACAAAACCGCAATCGTGACCAAACAAATAATAAATAAATAAATGTATGTATACAAATATATGTACATGTACATACATTGGTACACACCTCTGCGCAACAAAAACAATATTAAATCCACGAGTTTCGGGCAAAAACAACTTCAAGGTCACTTACTGAAACCTTACCAACATTGACGTAAGACACAACAAAAAGAAAAAATATAAAAAACTAGTGCGAATTTTAGAAACTTTAGAATTTTAGAAATAAATTATGCAATATACATAAATATATATATTATGTATTATGTATGTATGTATAATACATAAATAAAACTAATTTGCAGCGTTTGATAATAAAAACATCAAAGGAACAACAAGAAATATAACTTAATTTAAATGAATTCACAATAGTTTTTATATATATGCATGCATACTTGTTTATATGTAGATGATATATGTACAAAGCCCTGGCTTGTAGGCCTTCACAATATAAGCTTTAAGCACCTAGGCACTGCGCAAGCAAAGGCTTTATGTGTTGTTATGCGGAAGAAGTTTGCACTCATATTATAAAACAACACATGTGCATACATATGTGCATAAAAAAATATTTAATAAACATACTATGCAATAGTCAAAGTCTACTAGACAGTTAATTCTTATTAGTTAATTATATAGGCTCGGTAAAAATACAAAGCATGCATATATTATTGATAATAATAATATATATATAAGAAATACAAAGCATACATATTATATCTACAGTTAAATATTGGTAAACAATATTGCTATTTTTCGAAACTATTGAACTTTGAAAATCCGCCAGCGATTAGGCTTTCTTTACCAGTCGCTTTGAGTGGAAGTAAACACATAAATATGTATCAGTGCTATTGAAATCTGAGATAGTTGGTAAAAGCTTATACTGTTTTCCTTCTGAGATAATGAATATAATGAATAATACCCACAGACAGCATCGAAACGTTCGCTTTAGTATAGAGTAGTCGGTGTTTTGAAAAACTTCGAATAAGACCTCCGAAGGTTGGGCGTCTGTGAGTACATATGTATGAAGTAGCAATTTCTTTTCAACCACCTTGTACAAAAATTTGGCATATTTGGACTCAATTTATAAAAAGAATGTTAGAAATAGAAACTACGAGAGTTTCGTCACGTTGTTTTGTTTGGAAATGCGTTTGATAGAAAAATACATTGATTCGTGACGTCATGAACAAAAGCTGAATTTTGTTTACAATTGCTATGAAAGTTTGATAGCGCGTTTCGTTTATGATGTTGTGTATCGCAAATTTGTTTCTATTAACTTTGATTTATAAAGAGTTTAATTACTTATATTATAAATACAGTGTAGACTTCTTTTATATTTCAATTCATAGTTTGAGATTGTTTTTTTGTTCTTCTCCTAGTGCTATAGAATTTCAAAAGTTACAATAAATTATCACGATATTATGATTCTATGGCCCAGCTGGCTATATTGTAGTCCAGACTTATCTTCAATGACATTTTTCCTTTGGGTGTACCTTAAAAGTAAAGTTTTCAGCAGCAGTTCAGTTTCTCTTGAAAAATTAGAGTAACGTCAGGGATCAATGATAGAAATTTTTACGAGACAATTGTGAATCCGATGCAGATTTGTAATATTAAAATAATGCTGTTTTCATACCTTCATAATAAAAAAAAAAACTGTTTAATCTCAGCAATCAGGGTTTTTATCACAATCGGAAATGAAAAAACATATGTTAAGACAATATGGCACATAAATGCAAAGACAAAAAAGTTTTGGAACTGGAAAGCACAAATTAAAATAAAATTTCATCTTTATTAAATATTTGGCTCAGCTTCTTAGTCTGTTTGTCGTGGACGTCGAAGCCTTTAATCAGTTTTAAGCTGTCTCTCCCTCTCTCTCTCTCGGGCGACTGAGAAGTTATGATACGTTTTTTCATGCCGGAAAAATTACCTACAATCTTAGCGCTATATCTCGAACCCACCCACGACTAATCGAATATTATAACAATAATAACACACTCAACCCATTCGCCTTGTCGTTCTTACTATCTATTAATATATTTAAATTTGCATTAAATTTACTAATTCATCGCTCAATTGAGCTAAATGTGTCAACTAAAGTGCTTTGAAGGAATTGAATAGTCACAGTATAAAGATAAATGCAAAATAGCAATTGATTTCGTGATTTATTTATTACATATTTAATTCATGTTAATGAGTTCCACGCGAATGTGCTGAGAATTTCGAAATTATTTGCAAAATAAGCACTTATGAGCGAGATGAAACTTGTGAGGAGGTAAACATTCACGAGACTTGTTGTTTTTTGTTTTTTAATTTGTTATTATGATTTTTTATTTATTTATGCACATTTTTAATAACCCAGCAGATATTCTTATGAGATAGGTGTTAAAAGACGTATTGATTTTTGGAATTTTGGATACGAGTAAAAACATTGATATCAATTTGTGAGCGCATTCGTGGATGTGGACGTGAATTCGAAAGCAATCGAATCGACAAACTCAAAACCACTTCTACCATGTTCGGGGTATATTTTTCTAATATTTAGGTATGATCTTAAGATTGTATAAAATAAAAAATAAAAACCGCGGAAAAAAGGTCAGCTTGGCTTTAGGAAAAACCAAGAACTATGAAATAATCTTTAATCTCTTATAGAATATGTGTATATGTAAATATATAGAAGAGAGAGCAAAGATTGTGTTATAATTTGAACTCGCACTGTATAATTATGGATTTTGAAATAAAGTTACCAAAGTCAAGGCTTAATCTAAATGCACTAATCGAAGCTATCGAAAGCTATGCTTTATTATTCAAATGCCAAAACACAGCCACCACGATACTCCCCGAAGGACCCACGATGTGCTTTACGTGGGTACCTGCCGTTTGTAGAGCCTAACTCCACGGTGCTCTAAAACACAACGAATCAATACGATGCGTTGATCAGCGCCCCGTCAGTATTAGCTTTTTGTTAAAACCAACGGTACCGATCGGCATTGTGGAATGGACACAATAACCACCTTGGTAGGGCTCGAAGCCCTTCTAAAACCTCTGCCATACTTTGGGTCCGACACCCGGTTGTAATGCAACTCCACACTGAACTGTACCGCCCAACAGTTCTACCCGCATTCAGGTATTAAATCACAGCCACCACGATACTCCCCAAAGGGCCTACCGCAATGAGCACGATGGAGCGACCTATAACTCCAATGGGCTCCTGTTCCCCGTGGTACCAGATTAAAGTCTCCGGTCAGACCTCGTAGCCTAGGCTACTTCCACTTGAGCTCCGCATTCAACTCAGACTGGTGGCATTTGTAGCTTGAACTAAAGTGCCTCTTTAAGTGGTTGCATAATACATTTAAAGTGTTATAAACTCAGTTCAAGCTAAGTAATATAGCACTATTTCTGACATGGCTAAGCCTATTTTTAGAGCAAAGTCTATTTCAAATGCAGTGCATTTTATGGATTTTAGTCGCCTTTTACGACAGGCATGTCTTACCGCGGGTTATTCTTCTTATCCCCCGACGCGAGGGGGATGTAAATGTTATGTCATATAAGCGGACATCAATGAACAGCTTGAGTTCGAAAATCACGTAATAAATTGTTGAATTATGTGTTATTTAAAAACAATACGCTGAATATAAACAATTTTAAGTACAGTGAAGGTTTTTAGAACATGCTAAGCTTGAAAACTATAGATCGGTTTTTAAGGTTTTTAATATTTGCACTGATATGAGTTTAACTTGTAGAATTTAGAATTGATGTTTTCTGAGTACGCTACCTTTTTTAATTAAATGTTAAAATGGACTATTTTAGGCCACTGCTAATCGATATTATCGTAGATAAAAAAAAAATCTTCAACAAAATTTATTACTTTATCGATAGAAAATTATCGTTTATAATTGTAGATATTACGCCTTTAGGTTTCAACTCGTCCTTAGCTTTCTGAGAGCTAAGATTTTGTGTGCCTTCGGAGCATTTCAACGATATTTTGTTTTATTTCCAAAGTGTATCAAGAATACTAAATTTGGCATCGTCAAAAGTAGAAATAACTCGTGAATCTCTCCATTATTTATGAACAATTAAATAAATTCATTTACCAGAATTGACAATAAAAAATATTTGTCTTACTTTGTTTTAATGAACGTGACTTGGAAGACGTCTCCATAAAGCATACGCTTACGAAGATCTATCAAATAGTCTTCCGACCTTTATTTTAACTAAATATAAATTCATATATGATTTTCACTGATTAATTTGTGTATATAAATATATGAAGAAACTATATACCGAATAAATACATGTGTGTAAATACATATATATTAAAAGAACTTCCCTCGCACATTAGTATTACTAGACTAAATCGGAGATGTAAACAACTTGCAATGGGTTAAAGCCTTTGCGTGTGTGGATGTTAGAGACAAATATTGTTCACAAAACGTTGCTAATGCGATCAAAACAAGTCAATAATCTCACATTGGTACATACTGGCCACTAATGCATGCATGTCTGTATGTATGTAGCTCAAGAATTTATTTACTATGTATACTGTATATTTGTCTATCGGTATGTACATCATGTTCTTATGTACATATTTCGTTTCGTCGTTTCCGCATTGAACACGGCTATTGGCTACAAACTTTGGGGCCCGTCAAATGGTGGCGTCTGGTTTTGCTTTCGCTGTCTACGTTGTTGACGCCACTGACTTTGGCAGGGCGCAGCGGGTGCATCGATTGAGGGGCAAATTCGTGATTAACAGCCGGTTGCCACTGAACGCCACAGCAGCATTACGAACATCTGACGAATACATGCACTCAGATAAATATTATTATAATTAGAAAGATAAAATTTTAAAAATTAGCTTTTGGCCTAAACTTTTGTTAATATTTTGTAAATAGGCATGGCTGCCGATATTTTTGTGAGATGAATATTATTAGAGAGAAGGCTGAATTGATTTGTAATTAAATTTCTGAAAAATTAATTTTATTATTATTTACATTTTTTTTTTTGAGGGTTTTTTCAAATTTTTTTAAATATATAGATAAAAATCGCGTTTCATCTTCGATTCACCAATCTTATATTGGATATACATATTTCAGTTCTTCACTCATTTGCATGTAACGACAAGAACAATGTTATTCAAGAGCGTTTCATATCTTATTAAAGTGGTATAATCGCTTGTTTATGCCATATTATTTGATTTATCCCAGTTTCATTTTTTATTCGATTCTACACTTTTTCATAAGCAGTTTTGCAGCTTTTAGAATTCTCCAAGCTGTTCGGTAGCGAATTCAAATATCTAAAAACATTACTGTTAAAAGCTTTAATTATTACTTTATTAAAAAAAAAAATAAAAAAATAAAAATAGAAAAATTAAATAAAACTAAATCAAATAAATTAAAATGGTAAACTATTTGTTATTGCATTCAAAAATTTTTCGCTCCATGTAAATTTAGCATTCTATTCACTTTAGATGCACTATGCGTACATGCGTATTTATATATCTGTATGTAAGTGAGATCGTATTGCATAATTAAAAGTGTGTTTATTTAGTAAACAACATTTACTGGAGAAATAAAGTATATACTTTAGCAAAAATAATTAAAATATTTACATTCTTGTACATATAAATACATACGTTTGTATGTTTCTACTCGTCATCGGTTTCCTTGTGACTGTTGTCACTACTAGTTTTGTTTTTGTTTGCACTGCACGTTGTAGCACACATCTGATATTTACATATACAGTGTGCACAATTTATTATCCAACACGTATGCAATTAGACCCGAAAACAATACACATAATTATATTAAAAACTTGTTCACAGAACGGTCGTTACCCGATTTGAGGGCAAGTGGTGTCTGCCATATCAGCGATATGGTATATGGGTATATATGGCATATACCTTGCGAAAACTTCACGGTGTTATAAACAAGTTATTAATATCGCTTGAAAATTAGTATCAATCATAGAAAAAATCAACCAAATTTTGATATGTTTGAAAATGGGTGAATTCTTTTGGGGATCTTTGAATGTATTCTCAGTAAAAAATTTCTAGTACTTGCACAATAACAATTCGTAACAATTTCTTGATATTTAACGGAATACAAATTTTATAAAATACGTATGTAAAACCATAGCTACACTAAAGATACTATTTCTAGATCCATTTATTCGATGATTAATTAAACGAAACCCTTATAATCGATCGCTTTTACGATTTTTAGTTTTCGATTTGATATGTTAATTAACTCTATAAAAACTCAGAATTTTGTTATTTATAAAATAGTATTCAAAGTTATTATAAGTTATAATTTGCAATGTTTTCCTCCAAAGGATTTTCATGCTGATCTCAACAAAATTACATTTTCTTGATAATATTAATACCTCAAAAAAGATTAATTTTTAACTCAAGAAATGGAATCGATTTTGCGACATTCATTTACTTAAACTCGATATTTTTCTGGAACAAATTTTTTGGAATCTATTTATTATGGTCTATCTGATATCTCTGGACCACAATAATTTAAGGGTGAAAAGGGGTTTTAGTATATATAAGCTCCTTCCCGATTATGTAATTTACCTTTACGACTGATCTAAGCCCTACCTTACTTCTTTAAATTGTTTTGATTTTATCATTTGCGAGTCTCTTGTTTTGTTATTGAATAGTTTGTCGTAAACAAAAACAACTCGCCTTAATTGCATTTTATCATTAAATTACAAGCATTTACAAACTTATGTATGGATGTAAGTATGTATGAAACACTTAAAGTGCATTTGCGATTGCAACTGCGTCGCCGGTCAACTTGCAAAAAAAGACCAATAAATACAAATATTCTATTCTCTATTGCAATTATTATTATTTTTATTATTTTTTTTTTTGTCTTTCAGTAATGTTATGTTTATGGACGTTATTGTTGTTGATAAATTTGTATCGATGGAGGAAAACAACACTATTGACTTGTTTGTGGTTTTAAAGTTATTTACGACTTGTGCTTTGTTGTGGACTAGAGAGCAAGATGTTTACTGCTTTGTTTATGAAATGCGAAAAGTAATCAATATTATGCGAGAATAGAAACATTAGCCAGATGAAATGTGTGGTACACAATAATGGTACAGCCATCGATAACACGAATAACGATTTAACAAATGTCTTCGATTCGTTAGAACTTGGAAAATGCCGAATCTCACAAACAACTGGTATAAGGTAAATAAACTGGCATAATCAAGAAGAAGCTATCTTAGCTGCACTGTATCTTTAAAGGGTAGCGAATCGAACAGACAACTGCTATAAATCGAATATAATGGCTTAAACAAATAGAAAAAGAGTAGCAAGCGCTCACGCTATCTTATTGAGGTATACTTTTTTGTATTGAATTCAACTGGAAAATTTCTTGCGGTCTTCACTTAAAACTTTTGTACAACCGAGCGAGCAGAGAAGTGGCGAATCGAACATGGCAAACATTTTGTATTAGTTCGAAAAATTCGAATTCTGGTTCATTGAATTATTTACTTACTGGTGGTTGAAAGCTTTCAAAAGCGTTAAGTTTAATTCCAGCATGCTTTGCCTCAAATAGGAACCTCGACTCCTCTGTGAATGAAATATTTCTGAATATTTTTTTAACGAAAAAACCGCATTGAACCGAATTGAAAAATCTCATACAAAATTGAAAGATGACTCAAACATAACTTTTTATAATTTTTTATTCAAAAAGGTATTTAAACAAATGAAATTATCTGCCAGTACCTAGAAGTGCAATATTGCCAGAAGTATAAATAGCAAATATTAAATGGGGGCGCGTTGAGTCATGTCACTTTTCCAAATTTACAATACCAAATAGCAAATGGGTAAAAATAGTGTTTTCGAGTAGTAAAACTATTTTCCAAATGGTACTAATACCTGGCCGTAATTAGCACAGGCATAAGTGTTTTAGGCGCATACAAACTTATGTAAATATGTATGCATAAACTCTCTTAGATAATCCGTTACTCTTTGTCCGTTTCTATATGGACAAATATAAAGTAGAATTCTCCCAAGGCTTGCTGTGCTCTTATAATTTTGGAAAGAGAGCAAAGCTTTTGCAACTTAAATCTTGAAATAGCTTAAACTTTGTTTGAGTAGATCAAATTGTGGATTTGTTTATATTATAAATTAATAAAAGCTCTCTCTTAAATACACATGAGAGTAAATACGAATAAGCTTTAGTATTTGTTGATTATTTTGTTGCATTTGTGTATTGTATCGCGTTATGCCGGCTCCTCGATGTGCATGCCATATATGTATGTAAAATTTATATATATCGGTCTATCATAGATACATAAGTATTTACGTTTATTCGACCGAATTTATGTCTTTCAATATCGCATATCAGCTTTGACTATTATCAACTTTGCAGACCACAAAAAACAGGCGATATTATCCCCTGATCACCGAATCAACGAATCAGACTGTAAAGCGTGAGACTGCTGGAATTAGTAACAACAGAGCAAATGAATATACGTATGTATATGTATGCGACTCGTAGCATAGATAAATTAAATGAATTGCTTTGATAAAGTTCAGAAAAAACCATAACCCAAAAAATTATCGATATCTCAATTTGGTTGTACCAGTTTATATCATTTGTTTATTCGATTCGTCACTCTCCAATGTTTGGTATAATCTAATAGATCCAAATGTTGGAGAGTTGCGAACCGAAGACTCCTATTAAAAGTTTGGCTAGAGAGTATTTGGTATATATACATATGAACATTATGGTTTTATTAGCTAGGAAGAGGATTAATTAAAACTATTCGGAATTTGTAGAAAAAATTCGCAAAATAAATTTATAAGAACAATGTTTTCTTTCCTGTGAGTAAGAATTTCGAAACGGGAACCCAGAAAACTAAAGCATATGAAGAGCATGAAATCTATGATTTGAGTATTTATATTTATAATTTTTTCAATTTTTTACTTCGATTTGAAAAAACCATAAACTAATCTTACTAGAATATAATAAAAGCGTCATAATATGGGGTCTATAACTATGTATATTCGTGCGGTTTGACAAGAGATGGCGTAATTGGATTATTATTCCATTGTTCCAATATTCCGAAAATGCGTTTGAAAGCTACTGTCCATTTGGGTCCTTTTCAGTATTCGTCTTTCATTTGAAGCGTAAACAACAATACATTTTTTTCGCTCAATTATATCGAACTTTGTGATTGAAAAAGTGTTTTTGTGGGAGTTCTTCTTCACTACTTTAATATGAAGAAAACCTCAGCTGAAAGTCATCGTATTTTGGTGGAAGTTTATGATGAACATGCTCTAACTGGACCACAAATCGACAGAAATATAAAAAAATGTTATGGCTTTAGATGGACAACACTTTAAATACTACTATTTTACATGTTTATCATAAAAAAAAAAACGTTAAAATTAAAAAAAAAAAAACGAATATAGTTATAGATCCAGAGAATTTATATTCCCTTTAGAAAACAGAGATATAAGTATAAAAGCTACAATTTATTGTCCTAATACAAGAGTAACCTAAATGTTGCCGACATTACCACTTTTTACGTTTTCTGAATTTCAAAATTTGTTTTTTCGAAAGTTTAACTCTTTTAAAGTTAAACTTCTTGTAGGTTTTTTTTAGATTTTTTTTTTACCAATCCTAAGGGAAGCTCAACAAAAACACACCTTCATATGGCTTAATTCTTCTCTTGCTTCTTCTCTTTGCATAATTCAATTGTGACCATTATCTCTGAATGAAGATCCCGTGAATACTGTCCATCAATTGTTATTGTTTTAGTAAAGAACAATGCCATCAAGAAAGAAATAATTCGGTTGGATCGATACCTGACATAATTTGATAATATCAGGAGGTGGAGCAATCCATTAAACATTTTAAATGGATTATAATGTATGTAAATAATGTAATGTAATACAAATAATAATGTAATGTATGTAAATGTATATTAAACATTTTCGAGAGAGCTGTGGCACGGAAATGTTCAAAAAGTTCAACCAAGTGATTTTGTTAACATTTATACTATCACAATAACCAACGAATATTTAACTAATTTTCCAGCGTCCATCAATCCGTCTAGTCTAATATAATATATAATTTAAAAAATGTTAGGTATAGTTCTGAATGCTCGGACGTGAACTTTTATAAATACATCATCAGCAACTGAATCTTCGGAAAGAGTTCATTGGATTTCACTGAGGCTTGAAAATGAATACCTTCTTGCTATAGTTAAGCAAATAATCGGCATATATTCGACTAGTCCTCGCATCACTTTGGACAGCTTGAAATTCGTGTCTTTGAGTATTTCAAAGAAAGATTATGTGGCGGATCAGTTACCCTCAAAGTGGATAACCTATGTATGCAAAACCTTTATTTTTAATAACCATTTAGGTTAGGCATTGATTTAACCAATTTTTCGCAAACATTTTTCAAAAATGTCTAGACAAAGAGGCCAAACAACACGAAAAATTGAATTGAGAAAGCATTTATTAAGCATTATTAAGCAGCAAAGATTATTAAGCATTCCATTCAAGATGAAAAATCTGTGCTTGAAATTGCTGAAATTGTCGATAGAAGTCATTCTATATAATTATATAGAATATTATATTAATACGATATAATTAAGCGCTTCAAAACCAACGAAAAAGTGGAAAACAAACGGATTTGATGGAAACAAAGGTTTTTACCGACTTAGCTAAGTGATGCTGTTGCGAAAAGTTAAAGATAATCCTTTCCTTAGTGCACCAAAGTTAGCTATTACAGCTGAAAATTAATTGGGAAAGAAGTCTAGTGCATCTGCCATCAGAAATCTACTTCATGAGGCTGATCTAAGTCAGATGGCTGATCCATTCGATTAAAATTTACAAAAGAACATGAAAATAAGAATTTTTGGTTCTGGAAATTTTGTTAAGTTTACTGACGAAAGAAAATTTAATGTTTTTGGCTCCGATGGAAAACCATATGTTTAGAGGAAACCAAATGAGAAGCTGCAACTGCGCAATCTGAGATCAACTGTCAAACATGGTGACGGATCGGTAATGGTTTGGTGTTCATTTTCGGCTTGTGGATCAGGATCTTTGTATTTTATTGAGGGAATAATGAATCAGACACCAGAATCACAACTCAACATTTTAAGAGAAAATTGGCCAAAAAGTCTTGAAAAATTGGATCTCGGTGATGATTGGTATCTCTACCAAGGCAATGATCCAAAGCAAAAGGCCTACAATGTGCGTTCTTGGTTGCTTTATAATTGCCACCATGTTCTGGAAACGCCACCCCAAAGTCCTGATATTAATCCAATCGAAAATTTATGAGACCATCTTAACACGAAAATTCGACAGCATTCCGTTTCAGGCAAAAATGACTTGAAAGCTTTCTTATTACAGGAATAGGAAAAAATCGAGACTAGTTTTTGCGAAAAATTGGTTAAATCAATGCCTAACCGGCTCAAAATGGTTATTAAAAATAAAGGTCTTCATACAAAAGATTAGTTTTTAAAATATATTTCGATATTTCAATAAACTTGTTGTTGGTCCGAGTTTGCTTTGTGCATTGAATTTACTCCTATTTAATGTTTTACTAGAATATTTTATAATACTGAATTAATTTTTATGTTTTGTTTTTATAATTTGGAAGTGCAATAAATGAGTAATTGAAAATTATTTTACCTTTTTTTCTAATTCCTTTGGTTCAACTATTTTTAGGAAGGAAAATTTTTTGCTACAGTGTCCGACTTTGGCTTGGAGTATGGTGAAACGGTTTAACACCAAGTCGTGAATGTCGGTGCTTGTTACAGTTGGGTTCCAAACTTTCCATTAGCCGTGCACCAGTCACGACCGTAATCGACTTGGCAACTCAAGATATAAACCCGAATATGCTGTACAATTAATTACAGTTAGTGAATAAATTCTTGTATGGCTACTTTAAATACGAAACGATTAAAAGCAAGTTTAATTTTAATCTGCAGAGTGTAAATATGCACACGCTCGCACCTAAGCCTTCCATATACATATATGTATGTATATATGTACATATAACCAGCTTTCGAATAATGTTATGGGCACCATGTGATGCCTTTGTTAATCTACAGTTACTCTACGCCCAGCTTATTAGTCATCATTGCAGCTAAAAGTCTCTGCTGAACAGTGCAAATCGCAAAGAGACTGCAGTGAAGACAAAATAAACAAATAATATTGGTTATACATACATTGTTGCACAAACATACATATATATGCACATTACTGAAATATACAAATATTTAAAGCAGTAAGTGTACATATATTGCAAGAAAAGCGGTCCACACGCAGCGAAATTGACTCATATGGGAAAAAGAAAAATAAAACAACTAAGGAGAGGACAAGTTCGGGCGGAGCTGAACATAAGGTGCACCTTATAACACCCGGGTAACCTGTTTTGAAAACATTTCAAAACCCTTGGGCTCGGTATATGGGGAAGAAGCGGGCTGATTTTGAAAGAAATTTTTTAATATTTGTAAGCTTTTGTAAGCTTTTGAACCGGGAATACGACCGCTTTGAAAGAAATTTTACAATTCTATTAATCGTGTTACTTCCAAAGGAACATGTGTACGGAGTTTGGTTGAGATGTCTAAATTTTTACTTGAGTGGTCGGTGCCTAGAGTGACGATGCAAGAGAAATTTAGGTCTTCGACGCGACTTCGAGTCGCCTCGGACTTGTAGTTCTGTTTTGACCGCGTGTAGAAGGCAGTCGCTTCTCCGTCCGTGCATTGTAGAAAAATGAAAAAAGAGTAGGTTCGGTAGGTTATTCGTTTCTTGTATTTCGCAATGAAATCAAAGAGCCCTTGGAGGCTGTCTGCGGTAACTTCTCTACTTCTTTTACGACCGTCAAAAATTGGTTTAACGAGTCTCAAGTAATTTGCGTAATCAAGTGGACTGACTTTGGCTTAATACTTTGGATATAAATCAGAGTCCGTTCCGATTATGTACATGTGGCTATTATGGGAACAGTTTTTTGTTACGTTCGACAGATATAATACTGTTTCATTAAGGCGTTCCACCACTTAAGAATTTTAAAAATTATTTTTCTCTTCAAAGATGCCTAAGGGACTTAAAAATAAGATGCCACATTTTTATAAGGTTGAAAATTAAAAAAAAACCCCAGAGTCGTGAAACCCCTGAAACAAATGAAACGAAATTTTAACCGAGTTGCAGCGTTCTTTTGCAGTTAGCTTATAAAGAAAATTTGTTGTATTTAAGTCTATTGATAACGTCTTGCTAACAACTTCAAAGTGAACAAAACTAATATACTCTCCGTGCAACATGTTGCATGTATTCATGTAGTGTATAAAATTGTATATATTGAAAATTGAGAAAGAAGTACCGATTCAAAGTGATACTCAAAGTAAGCAGCTTCACATTTTTGCAAATAAAAAGCATAGGCACAAACAACTATTGCTGGTATTCGTATTTATTTATGATTGCAACAGATCAACAAGCGGGTTGGTCGCAGGGTTGGACGGCGTGCAAGATCCATACCTACACGAGCATCAACAATAATTGGATAGGCTGATGGTTCGACCAGCTTTTACATGACGCGGTAAATGATTCGCAATGGCGAAACGTGATTTTCAATACAACAACAACAAAGGCAAAAAACAAAACATCAAAGTGAAAAAAGCGGATAGTGTTAGCTTAGATAGCGTTTGCGACGATGGTGGCGGACGACGCCACCGACCACAACAGATGACAACAACACATTCTTGCTGCGCAAACACGGTATGTTTGCCATGCCGTGGAACTGGTGCGAACGCTGGCGCAGATGCAGATGCCGATTTAGCCGATGTAGCCGCTGAATGGATTTCACGTTTTCGTTCAACGAACTTAACGTGAGCGTATGGCCTTACATGTGTGTGTTCCTGTGTGTGTGTGTGCGTGTGTGTGTGTGTGTGTGTGAATGGGTGTGCGAGTGTCGAATGAGATTTGTGCATCACGGCGAATGACATTTAATAGACAAGCGGGCGTGAGACGAACGTCACGAAACACCCTGTAAATGTGGTTTAAAAAGAAATCACTATAACTGGTAAAACAAAAGCGAAATTTCGTATGAAAAAAACTGGTTAGTTATTATGGTAGCAAAACACTTTGAACCGTCTAATGAGCGATAATCCCATAAAGAAGTGCATATAAAGCATAATAACATAGAAAGAGGAATAGAAAAATGCATTGGAGAATTTTTCATAAATGCCAATTAACGAATTATTAAAGAAAAATCCATTTATGTGTTACCAGATGCAAGCATTAATGAGAAAAAGTGGAAATAAAACTCATCTAAATATATATCTATATGTATTTATATAAATAAATACAATTTCATAAACCAATTAAAAGAGCTTATTGAAGTTTCGTTATCGATAGTTCCATTTTCATTAGATATTCGTCAAATGTTTTTCACATGTTTCATGGCAAAATAATAATAATAAAAGAAAAGACCATCTGAAATTAGTGATTTATCATATAATAAAATAATAAACAGTTATGTATGTATGTATGTATGTATGTATGTATGTATGCTCACATGCCCCTATTTTAATATTCATGAAGTTGCAATTTATATTATATATGTACAAATATATTGTATATAAGCTTGTAAGTACATATAGAGTTGTGTGCAAAATAAGCAACAGTGATGAAAAAATAACACCGGATACCGTCGTGGTGTAGAGTTGAATCACTACGCAGGATCGGATCTAAGCCTTTCCCATGACAATCAGGTCTACGTAACCGAAACGGATCCGGATTTTTATCTGGCCAAAACAAAGGACTGTCCGCTCGGCAGCATTCCTAAAAATTATTTGCTGAATGTTGCCTGCCAACCGGATCCAAAGTTTTAAAATCAAAATATCCTTCCGCAGGCGATGGAAAACCTACAATTTAAGAACATATAAGAATATGTTCCTACTACAAGAGCTGGAAAGTCTTTGGCCTAACAATGAAAGAACGTTTTTTGAATGAAGACATGGTTTTATTCCACAACATAATCTCCATCTAGAGTAGAGTAGAGTAGAGCATTTGTAGTGACGGTTCTCCAATATTTTGATACTAGTTCGATAGAATGAAGCATTGAGGCCTTCAAAATAGGCATCTGTTTCCATCTTGACCTTCTCATTTGAGTGAAATCCTTTTCCAGCAAGTCCCTTTCAGGGTCAGAGAAAGAGGAAATAGGCGTTGGGGCTCAAATCTGGCAAATACATACACAGTTAACCGTTGCATTCATTTCGCACATCACTATTCATATTGTAAGCACTCCTATATACATTTATGCCATTTTTCATGTATAGAATGCATGTTGGAGACATTTAAAACGCAACATAATTTCTATATTTCAGGCTGAAGCTGATAATGGCACTCTGTCGTGGTCACTTGTCAGCTGTGTGAGTTGTTGTCACGCTAGGTAGCATTAAAATAATTGTATGACTTCCGTTAAGTCCGGCAAAATATATATGTAGGTAAGCACTTGTACAGAGAATCGAGAGGAAAACAGAATTCATGTCACAATAAGTGGTAATATGAGGCGCTTATTGTCCATATATGTACCCATATATTTATAAATAACTGTGTATGTATGAATTCAGGTAATTATTACATTTATATATTTACATATGTACATAAATAAAAATATGAGCTGCAAAATTTATATGCACTAGATATGACAAGTATTTTGTTTTAACAAAATAAACTATACCTTTACCTATATGTTCCGGCAACAAAAAGATAAAAAAAAAAAATTTAATTATAAAATACAAATATTTATATAAATAAAAAATGAATTGCCTTACACTCTCCACATAATACAATTTTTACTAAATTCGCTGAATTCGCAGATTGCTGTGCCTATATATAAACTTGTGGCTGAAATTTCACATCATTAAAAATAATAACAACTATCAAACAATAACTGTCTAAGCAACTTTTTTTTGCTTTTTCTTTCATAGATTTTTTTTTCGGTATTTAATGGTGAAAAAATTTGCGTGAATAAATTAAGAAGTTGTGTTGAAAAAGCTAAAATTTAACATCAAAATCAGATGACTTCTCGCCAGGTTGGGTTTTCAATGTACTTGAAAATTATGTATAATATTAGCATTAACATTAACATTCGCACTGACTGTCGAAAACGCATGCCAATCGCCATGAAAAAATTTGAAAGAAAGAAAAAATGGAAATTTCATAACACTAACTGCACAGTTGTAAGTGTACACTTTTACTCAAAACACACACACACAGTTACACAAAAAAATAATCATATGGGCTTAACATTTTTTATTTACTTTGATATTCTTGTGATTTCGCAATTACAAGAGTACCCAACAGAGATCTCTGCACGGAAGTGGTCGGTTTTGCAATCTCCAAATTTGATTCTGCTGAAATTGTTGGAGTAGGCTTATTTATGTAAATTTCCTCCTCCTCCTCTCCACCTCCTCTTCACTACGAAAAGTCACAAGTTAGTCAGGCAAATTAAAGTACAGTTTAAACCAACTGAAACATATTAACTGAAAGTGAATTTAGGGGACCAAGGTACGAAAAACAACTTTTAGCACAGAAATTTGTAACTGTAATTAAAAAAGAAATAAATAGGAGACAGTAATATAGACAATTGTTATAAATAAATTCTGTGTTAGTTCAGAGTGTCCAGTGGGTGTGGCTAATAAGGACAGAAGCCAATTGGAAGTATTGACAGGACTAAACAACGAACGATGGAAAGCGATTGCACAGGAATTCCAATTAAAAATATGTTTCACAAATTGCGTATCTGGAGTATTTTCAAATAGAATATTATTTTTAAACCGGATAGCGATTTAGAACACGCTACAAATGCATAAAAAAAATGCTATTTTGATGATGGTTTCTAATTGGAATGGCATTTTTAGAATAACCAGCCGAAGAATATTTTTAGTAAAAAGCTGTCGATTAATTTTTTGAGCAACTTTGTGGATACTAATTGCTAGCAGCGTTCAGCTTACTCTCAGTCTGTCCGTGTTAAAATTAGGTTGAAATTCGTGGTAATATCTCGCATTTACATGATAGCTATTTCTGTTTAGATAAATATTAGCATAGACTGCGCGCGTCTATGGCCCAATTATTGTGAGCGCAGATTGTAGCTGACTATATACAAACATGGCTATGTATATATACAATTCATTGTTATTGTTAAGTGGTTCAAATTTTATATTTACACATGTATGTATGTATATATATTTTAACACGTGCAAGCGATAAATTTTACATGAAAAGCAGAAAAATAGACAAAGAGTTAGATACAACGGACGGTAAAAGCTACCTCTTTGTTTTCATGCTATTTTTTTTTCTTATTTTGTGTGTTTTAGCGAAAAGAAAAGGTAGCGGCAAATCTATTTGTGCGCTCTGTCGGTTTTTATTGTTAATGGAAGTATCACAAACAGAAAAGCAAAAAGTATTGTACAAATTCTAGTTAATTGAGTATACTCTGTTACCATTTTCGGCTAGCGTGCAAGAAAGTGTGTAAGATACAATAATTTTTTATGTATTCAGATTTTACGGCAGTTTATAGAGATTAGAAGATGTTCCCGTTAGGTGGAGTTTATATCTACATATGTCCATATGTAGGTAAGTTCACATAGAAATTATGAGAAATATGCTTATTATTTGTATATTTTGCTAACTCGTAAACGCCTTTCTCTTCAGGTAATTTAATTTATCAAATAATATTATAGAATGCGTATGCTTTTGTATGCATGTATGTGGTAGGAATTATGGTAGGTAAATAGGTATACATATTTTGTTAAACTATAGAGACCCCATTACCCGGTATCAAAAGACCTTTGCAGCTTTTCTCTGGTGGCTAAGATGAAGTCTTAGTCTTTGGTAGCATTATCATTTGTGGAAAATTTTATGAAAAGAAGGAAATAAATTTCAAAAATAATATTTACCGCAGACTTAAAAGAGCACGATTTTCTTCAAGTCTGATTTCAAGACAATTGTAATCTGAAAAACCCGATTAAATGTCCCAACATACAAAATTCCATATCGCAGCTGCTCTATGTTTGATGGCTTTCTTCACTGCTTTTGGCCCACGGATAACACATGATTTTCAATTAGCAGTTTTAGTGCAGACGGCATTCAATCTCATCTTTTCGATACACATAATTATTGTCCCACCCAGAAGAAACATAGAAAGCACATATATGAATGTGAAGAGCAATTCAATGAGAAAAACATGTGTACATTCTATACTCATATTTAGAAAATAACAATCTTACCAAAAGAGTAAAATTCACAATTATCCCAAAAATGGAACTAAAATTCTCTCTTTTTTTAATATAATCACTGAACCGGCAATGCCATATAGTTTTATACACTGCTGACCACCACGGTCGATATTTCTGCAGAACAATGAGTCATGCCTTGAAATACAAGGTAAAGAGCGAAAATTTTGCAATTTTTAAGAAAAATCAATGTGGAAAGACAACGAACTATATTGTCTTCTTTTGAACAATAAAAATGACTGACGCAGTGAACCGTATAAAATAGCTAAGTATTGCTGGTTAAGGTAGGAATAAATAAAAAGAAATGTCTTCATATTTGTAGAAAAGCAAAAACTTGCAAAAGTTTTGCAAAAACAGGCGAGAGTCGCCCAATATGTATAAATGAATATCTGAACACCCTTGACTGTCATCAAAGGAAACATCCCTTACGGTTACAACGTGTTAATAATTTTGACGTGCTTACATACGTACTGCTGTTGCCGGGCGTTGCATAACCACAAATTCCTTTGTATTTTTACTAATTGTGCAGAAAATTTAACAAAAAACTGATAAAAACTGCAAATAAGTCATAGAGAGGAATAAATTCACAAAAATTATAGTTATGCTTTAGTCGATTAAAGGAAACTAAAAAAAAAAATTTTTATTAACTAAAGTTTTAGTATGAATATAAATAGTATTTCCTTGTAATTCTTCAATTATGAATTTCTATTGCATAAATGCAAAATCACTTTCCTCCCCAGCTAAAAAACCTATATTACATAAGCATATTTGCAAATAAATAATATTATTTAGAAATATACCACAAATAAATGTATGTACATATTTATTATTACAATACAGTGTGAGAAGTGTGCTTTGTTTGTGCAATGGAAAGCCAATCAGGAAAAGGAAGTGCAAACATACGTATATACAATATGATGAACTACGGAAGATGGCGTAGGTAATGCAGAGTTGACTTACCGCAGGTCAAGTTGGAAATCTCAAAACCTCCAAGTTGATTTCAGTCCGATGGGAAATGTAATAAATTTAAACAGTTTTAGTTGCGCACTCAGAGCAGACTATGCTTTTACTACGTGAAATGGAGCGTTACGCGTATTTTTGAGATTTACTATACAAATTTATCACAAATTTATGCACTTGCGGTTTATAATATGTACAAGCTTTTGCGTGTATGCAAAATGTACGTGTACATGTATGCATGTGCGTTTATATCAAATATGTCTGCCGGTTTGCAAGCGATTAGCGGATTTTATGCGCATCAACGGAACATACACTCAAACTCTTTGTGTGTTATTACGAAAAACGGCACTTTGAATACGTGTGGTACATATGAATTTAACTTTTATTATGTACACATATGTATTTACATATACCTATAATTGGAAGCACAATTCCAGCTGCAGTCAAGATAGAATACGATCGGCTGGACGACAGGTTTTGTACAACACAATCACGCACTTTGTACACTTTATTACCTATTGAGTAGTTTTATCCAATCCTTCAACTTTTTTTCAACTAATCAGTACCGTAACATTAGGTGAAATATTTTTATATTAGTTAAATTCACTTGCTTAATTTCCGTAAAAATTTTTCCACACAAAACACACACCTTAAAATCAACACCTGAAAAGCACTGCAAAATTTAATACAGAAATGAAAATGCGCCCAACGGACCAGTTTAACTTTCGCTTGACTAGCTCCAACTTCGCTCTGAAAGCAACTAAATCAATTGACGTATCCAGTTTGCCACCACTTTTTACAGGCTTTTATTTGCTTACACGTTTTTTGTTGAACTTTTATCACAGTTTATAACAGTTTTTTTGTTTTGTTATTGTGAAAGTGCATCGCATTGTTGTTGGATGGAGCAATGGAGCATAGATATTCTCTCATTGGAGTTGATACGAAATTCGCCGAAGAGAAATGTCAAAATTATTAGGAAAAATTCTGCGAATGAAATAGATTTGTTTATACGATTGTCAGACACAGCTGATAATCACCCGTCTTACCACATGGGAAAGCTTTTGAAGTTTGTGTCCTTTGATAGATGTATATTTGATATTTTAAACAAATTTAAAATGCAATAAAATTTATTTCTTTCAAATATTATTTCTTTTGTAACAGATTATTTGTTCTTAATTTAGAATACTGCTTGCATAAAATTCCTTGAAATTAATAAATAGTTAATATTAAAATGTTGGCAATCATGTTTGTCCAAGTTTTCAACATAAAACAAATTTGTAAAAATTTGTACAAATTTTTGGACTGTATAAAAATTATTCAAATCGTTTGTGGAGGAATTCCGGTACAAGTCCGATATAAGTCCGGTATAATTTGTTTGCGCCATCAAATTTGTCATTATGGACAGTTCTAATAGCACCGAACAAGAATTTTGGATTGAATTCATAGAATTGTACAAATCAAAACCAGTGCTTTGGAATTATGGAAGTGAAGTGTATAAAGATCGGAAAGGTAAAAAGCGTGCTTATCTGGATTTGGTGGTGAAGATGCGAGAAGTCGATCCTAGCGCTGATGTTGATATGGTGAAGAAGAAAATAAACAGTTTCCGCTCATGCTATAGGCGCAAATGGTTTAATGCACAGGAACAAATTAAACTAGGTTTACAACCGCAGATTAAATGGGTGTATTTCAAATATTTCAATTTTTTACGCAAAATCAATGACCCACTAACTGAAGAAAAGGATTGGAGTGAAGATAGTAGATTTGCTAATGTGGAAAACTTAGAACAGAATGATGGCGAAGAAAAGCATGAAGTTGTGGAAGTAAGGTCGTAATTATGTTCTCGATAACAAACATGTTATATATATATTTTTTTTTGATTGCAGTATATGCCGCACAAAAGCAGAACGAGTCACAGATATAATACGGATTCCACTAGTTCGTCAAGGTCGCTAAGCAATTCGATGGAACAAACCTATCAGTCAAAGCATTGCAATCCAAAAGAAGGTTTAAAAATCTCCCTAAATACTAAGGAAAATCACAAATTTTGGGTAGAATTTATTAAGCTATATAGATCAAAACCCGAACTATGGAAAATTAATAGCGAAGTGTATAAAGATCGTGAGGCAAAGAAGTATGCTTACATGGAACTAACTGAAAAACTGCGTGAAGTTCATCCTAATCCTACCTCTGATCTGGTGAGAAAAAAGATCAATATTTTGCGGACGTCCTATAGAAAGGCATTGAATAAAATGAAAAGAGCCATAAGATTGGGCAGAAAGCCTGTGAATAATTGGGTTTATTTCGACCATTTTTCCTTTCTTCACGAGTCTAAAGATCCATTAGAGGAAGATGATACTTCGAATGATGTTGATGAAGATAACGATTATGGCCCACTTAATATCTGTGATCATATAGAACACACTGACTTCGATGCTATCGATGAAGAAATTGTCGCAGTAATGGGAGTAAGTTAATAAGCTCGTATATTAAAAAAATTTCTATTAAATTTTTCTCCAATAGTTTAATCCAGCTAAAAATTCCACAAAAGTTGAACATGATTTGCAACCGTCCAGCCCAATATCACTGCATGAAAAGATACCTGTGTCACACCAAATAAATCACCAAAATAATGAGGCTGACGTAAGTGTAAACCCAACGACAAAACAAAAATTCTGGATAGAATTCATTAAGCTATACAGATCAAAACCCGAAATATGGAAATGTTGTAGTGAAATTTATAAAGATGGTAGAGCCAAGAAGTCTGCTTATTCAGAAATGGTGAAAAAAATGCGTGAGCTTTATCCAAATGCTGACGTTGGTATGGTGAAAAGAAAAATCAACTGTTTCCGCTCTATCTATAAAAAGTTATTAAGTAAAAATAGAAGAGGACATATATTGGTTGAGAAACCGTCGAACCAATGGATCTATTTCAATCATCTTTCGTTTTTAAATGAACAAAACGATCCGCTAGACGATGATGATGGTTGGAATGATTGTGAGGCTAACGAATATAGTGAACATGAGAATACGTCTGAAAACAATTTACAGGACGATGATTTTGATGCTGATGAAAATGATCTAGTTGTGCAGGTATGTGTGTCTTTATTTAATTATGACAATTGTAAGTTTGCTTTTATTAAACGATGTAGTTTCTGACAACTAAAGAGAGTACAAAACGCCAGCATTCGCCTTCACCGAATCAGAACGAAAGGACACATAATGAAACGGCAGACGGGTCATTTAAAAAATTTAAACAATATAGCGATGAAGCTGATATTTTAGGTATAAGTTGGGCATATCAATATCGTAGTCTAAGTCAAACACAAAAAATTTATGCCAAAAAGGCGATTGATGATATTTTGTTTGAAGCACGCCTAGAGACATTACATCGTAATTCGGTAAAGATCAATGATGGATGTGACCGATGTAAATACACGAAATAAATATTTTACAATTCTTTTTTGTAGAAGTTTAAATTTAAAAAAAAAAAATAATATATGATTTTCCTGTGTTTGTTATGAAATTTAACAAAATATAGAGTAACGGCATGTAGCTGTAGTAAAAATAGTAAGAAAAGTATGTAAAGCCAAGCGCAGTTTAATTGTTTAAGTTCGAAATAATGAAAGAACGTTTGGTTTCATTTCTTTTATATAAAGTATTTTTGCAACTAAAGTTTTTTATTTTTATTTATCAGTGAATAACAAAAGTAAGACAGCCACAAATTTCACTTAATTTTCCTCGTTTTTCATATGTGTGCTGTACAATAATTTTAAGCTAGTATAAAAGTGTGAACATTTTAACTTATTGCATTTTTTTCAAATTGTATTTGTTTGCACTGGTAACGGTGATTTGAAGCTGTTTAAATATATATATATACTTTTTTTTTTACTTATTTTGAAAAGCGGTTTCGATTCATGATATTTAGTACGTAATTTATAGTTGTAAAGTTATGCATTAAATAATATTAATTAGAATAAAGGCACATTAACATATAAAAACAGTGATTTGAAAAAGAAATATTGTAAAGCTGTACTTATATGACAAAATGTCTATATAATAAGTGCGCCAAAACGTTTGTAACATGCACACATGCACGTTATTAATTAATTGCCCAACATAAAATTAAACAACTTGCACACTGTTTCTCCCTGCTTACTATGGTTGTTCGTTAAATAATCTTGAATACATTTACATATTTTTATATATATATATATAATATATATATATATAACCGCATTATAAGATCTAATTAATTTAAATGATTCTCATTAACGCGTGCAACAAGTTCATCCTCTACGTCGTCCACAACATCATCTGGTTCAATTTGTTCGTTTAATGTCTCCAGTTTTTGGCTTTTCAAGCGCAATTCAAAAACTTCACTGATAGCTTTGCGGAAGCATAGAAAGTTATAATCAATAACACCTTGCCGATTGAAATTCTCCTCCCGTAATATGCATACTAGCGCAAGAAATTTGTTCACTTCTCGTAAATACAAAATTGTGTTGTTGTTCAGCTTAATGAGACTAGAGCTTTCATGGTCGAAGGCCGTTTCCTCTGAGCTGGAAAATAAATGTGAAGATATAATGGATTCAACACTTTATGCGATTTAACTCTTACCTGTAAATGCTCGAGAGATCGATGACCACATCGATCATGTCACAACAAAGTTCATAGCTTTGCATATCGACAGGCGAACAATCGGTGGCAATGTAGATCTTTGAAACCACATCAAAAAGGAACGCTTTCTCGATACCCGAATGCTTCGGTAAAGAAAAATTAATTAGTTCAATTAAAATTATTAAATTAAAACTGTGGTTTAATTACTGATATAAAAATATTGAGCAGATTCTCCAACGTTGGCAACTGTGGTATTAATTTCTGTACTACTTTGGAGAAAGCTTCGAATATCGAATGATCGTATATGGAAGTTAAATGAAAACTCAGATGTATCTGGTTAAGACCAGCATCGCTAAGATCGTCTGAGGCGCGTTGATGTATGTCTCGTTGTGATTCCATTTTTGAATCATCACTAATCCCGTCAACCTATTTCACAAACAATAAAAACAAGCAATTAATACACCTAACATTGCAATTTATAATAAACTTTAGAAAGTAAATAATACGTAATTGCAATACAATATGTTAAATGATAGAAGGCTTAATTTTTATATCCAATAAACGAATTCCATTTGCTTATACTTTTACTTGTTATTGTATTATTATTTTTGAACAACTGCTACTTTCTCACAAATTAAACTGATAACACAACGACAACACCCACTACCCACACATTCAACTTTTACACATTTTTTACATACCTTGTGTATGAAGACTTCGAACTTTATGCGTGGATTTACTTTATATGCTTTTATAACGGTATTCTTAAATTTTGTCAATGCCTCATTGTAATCATCCTTCGCATCGATTACGAACACTAAAGCACCGCAACCGCCGAATATCATATCAGAATCGAATGTGGGATCTATAAAGTCTATTTGGCCTGGAAAGTCCCAAATTTGAAACTGCACGAAACTGGAATTGTTAATGTCATCTTTAACAATTTTGCTTGTTGACTCCAGGAACAATGTTTCATTCGGTGACATTTTGTGGAAGACCACTTTTTGTATGGAACTTTTGCCCGAACGTCGCAAACCCATTAGTAGAATGCGCGGCTTAGACTCGCCACCACCCATACCAGGCTCATCCAAGCCATCCTGATCGAATGAACCGTAGCCGAAGTCTTTTGGAAACGTGTCCACATGATATTCGTCGTCCTCGTAGCTCTTTGTTATCGAAAACAAAAACGGCAATATTCGCAGTTATTTGGCTTCAACCATTACAATGCTTATATTTCACTTACCATGATTTCGTTCCGCTGCTATTTGCGTTTTCCAACAAAACGCTCTACCGCTTTAAGTGCATTCAATAGCTGATTAATTTAATATACTTATTGCATGCACTTTAATATGAAGTGATATTGTTTGTTTATTTTCATACGCAATTAGTATTTGTATGCTTTTTTGTGCAATTTTTAGATGCTTAAACAAAAGCCACTTCATTTAAATCACAAAACAGCTGAAACTTCCAAGTGTCAAAAATGACGTTGCGTTTTTGTTTTTTTGTTGTTTTGTTGTTTCATTGTTTTGATCTAATTTACTTCAACTGTAGTCAGAAACAACTTTCAACTGGAACTACCAAATGACAGTTGATTGGTTCGCGAACAGCTGTTTCCACCTTGTCGATTTTGATATCGTGTGTTAGTGAATATTGTTTCGTTTTTTATTTTGTTAAAATTTAGTGGAAACGTTAGAAATACAATTGTTTTTACTGCATTTAAGAAAAAATGGCTTCACGTGGTGCAATGTTATTAGGACAGTGCATGCCATGCATTAAGAAAAATGCTTCCAAAATACGCATAAGACACATGGAGTTGGATAAGAACCTGAATATGGTGAGCACAATTGGCTGCATATTGGCGGCAAAATATGGTAAAGTATTTTGTGTCTTTTGTAGTATTTCAAAAAGGATGAATACTTCTTTGCTCATGATCCCGATAAAGTTTGTAAAACTGGCGATATTGTGTTGATACGAGAATTGCCACAACGTTTGACTCGCTTAATATCCCAAAAAGTGGAGAAAATAGTTTACCCATTGGGTGACATAACAGATCCACTAACCGGCAAAAAAGTTGTGGTGGGTAAATATCGCGACGAAATTGAGCAAGCAAATCGTTTGTATGGTAAGTCCGAAAAAGCATTTGACTACGAGAAAGCTCCACCGCGTGGACGTCTAGAGGGTACCAGAGATTTTACACATGGCGAAACATATATTAAATACCATGAAGATGGCAAGGATCAGCCGTTCGCTGTGTAGTATTAAATAGAATTTTGTTTTTAATGTAAATTTAATAATTGTTCATTATATAAAAAGTTCAATATATATGAATGTTTGAATTTTTATTTCAGTAAGGGGGATTTGAGAATTCTATAGTGTTTATAAAAATATATTTGGAATATAAAAGTTGAAGATAAGTAGATTCAAACTCGATATGAAATTATTTGGAAAGGCTAAATGTTCATATAAAGATCTTTTAATTAAAATAAATGTATATAAAAAGAATTGAAACACCGAAAACATATTTTTTTATGTTCTTACACTGTGAATAAAAAAACAAAAATAAAAATTTTCTGAAGTTAATTTAAATTAAAGTAAAAACATTTATTTTATTGCAAAAATTATACAAAAAAAAAGAAAAAAAATTTAAAAAAACGGTTGAAAAAGAATGTGAAAAATAGAACGCAAGTGTATCCAATAGTGGATCCCTTATGATACCATAATGTAGTGTAATAAAAGCAAAGTGAAGAATATTTTGCTGATTAAAAAAATGTAGTTGTAATGTTGTTGTTGTAGAGAGAGAAAACATTCCTCAAATAATCCTGAAGAACATCGCCGAGTTAACAGTCCTTGGGTGGATAAAAATCTGTGTTCGTTCCGATTACGTAGATCCGACTGTCCTGGGAACGGAAAGTTGTAATGTTTATAATTACTAATAAATATTTGCTTAAATTCTTACATGAATTTGCAAGATTTTATTATTTTGAGCCTAACAGCGTTGTATCTATATATATATGTATATATCTTACCTGCAATTTCCCGAATAGCCCATAAAATTTCGTAATTTTATATTTTAAGGTTTTATTTAAATATTTCTTTTTCAGTTACTTTAGCAATGGATACAATATTGATTCAGCAAATTTTTTCTCAAAATGCTGTACCTTTGTTTCTTTTTATATTGTTATATAAGCCTTTTATTTTTATATACATTACAATTCGATTTATTACCATTTTTCTAACATTTTATGTATGCATATATTATATGTACGAGTATGTAAAGCAATTCTAAACTAAGCATGTATTTAATAATAATATTATACTTTTTTAAATTACCCCAAACGCTTGGCCAATAATTCAATTTTAATTATATTTGTTCATTTTCATATCCAATATGTATGTATGCAGTATGTACGGGTAGGTTGTATGTTGTTTGTTGGTGGTTGGCTTTCTCAATTTGCTCATATTGCTGTTGTTGTGCATATGTATTTTTGTTGCTATTTGTTCAGGAAATTCCTTTCATTTATCCCTAATCACAATCTCTTACGATACTAAAGTTGTACTGCAGTAAAGTGTTTGCTTCGTGTGCTGTCTCCTGGCAAATATTTTGCTGAAAACAGTATTGAATAAATAAAAATAAGATATCATTTTATTTTATATGCAATATAATGAAACTAAATATATTTACCTTTTTCGAATCCGCCGTCGTTGCGCGTAAGGCCAAACTTCGTACGAAATAACCCCGACTGGGTATATTAAAGTAAATAACCGACACATTTGGCTGATGTTGTACAATGTTGGCGCTAAGTTGATGTGCAGATGATTGCAACAGGTGAGCACCCTGATGTTTAGTCAATTCGCGATTACTACAAATGGTCCATAATAGTGGCACGGAGGAGCTGGAAAGCAATATTAAATAAAATAAAATTTCTTCGATTTCTTTTTCTTTAAAAAATCTCTCTCTTCCGAAACTCACGTCATTTGCAGTTGTATGCTTGATTCCTTGAAAAATCTCGATAGCGGTATAATATAGGTCATATTCAGCGATTTGCCACCATGAGGACAGTGATGCTCCATACCAAATGTCTCATTGTGTGTCTCAGCTATTATACAGCTATCGATTTGCCAACAATCTATTTGTGCTGCAGCTGATGCTGCTCCTTGCAGTTCAGAGGATGTAGCACTACCAGCTTGTGCGCCCATTGTTTCATCCGCTGTTTTTAGATCAATATCGAGACGTTCGTCGGAGCCGGATATGTCTTTTGAAGAGTCTGAAAGGTCTGAGCGTTGTTCGCTGGAAACTTCTACCACTTGCGTTTTTTTGTCCGTTCCAATAAATGTGGCATTCGTCGACAGTATGGGTGTGGCTAGTGATCGTGGTTGTGTGTCTGGATCTGTATCAGTATCGGCGCTATTGCCGTTCGCTTCGGATAGTGGCAAATTTTCGTTGCTTAGCTGTTTTTCTGGGACCACTGGATTCTCTTTCACACGTGTGATTCCTGATAGGTTGTCTCGAAGTGCTGACAACTGATTGGTTTCCTCGAAGCAAAATGACTGAAGTGTATAGTTATAGAAGAAATTATAATTTTTAATCTCAAAACACTAAGTTTCTTGGGAATAGTTAATTCTCTCTTCGAAAGTAATATATGCGAAAGCTAGTGAATGTATTCGTATTATAATCGCGATCAGCTAATGGCGAGTTCAGAAAACGATCCTTTTCGACATTGTTCGACCAAAGAGATGTGGATTTAAAAAAATCTCGCAAAAAGCAAGCAATTTTAGTCGACGTTTTACACCACATTCAATAAAAGATAAGGTAAAAAAAAAACAGTCATCTGGAAACTTACTTTCACTAAGTTAACTAGTTTACTTTTAACTTGTCATAGGAATATATTCGTCTGATGGAATCAACTGGGGATTCGTACCAAAAAAAAAAATAGATAGCCTCGCCACGGTACTCAATCTGTCACTGAGAACTCTTAAAATATACGATATTTGATAAAAACGAAAATGGCCCTGCTCCTGAAACCTGTAAAGACTACAAAGAAAGGAGAGTCATATCACCCGATATCACTTTTTTCGCATTGGTGAACATACTTCAGGACTAAAGTCCACTTTACGAGAGATCTAGCTGTCGAACGTTTTCGATTCGGTTATCTAAGAAACTCTACTCTGAGATATATGTGGAGCAATCTTTACTCTCGCCAGGTTTGAAAAGGTGGATCACAAACCATCCGAGCAGGGTACAATCAGCAGCTTTTCAGTTCCTTCGATAGTCAGGTCTACGTAATCGGAACCGACAGAATTTTCTATCTGTTCAAAAACTGTCAACTTGATAGCATATCTCAAACTTATTTGGAGAATTTGGAGAAGGCTAACGACTGTCATCCGAACTTTCCCGCTTTTTAACTTTACAAAGTTGCAAATTAATCGAAAATACTTTTTGATATTGGGCGGAGCAGTTAGACCTCAAGTGCTAGTTAGTAATAGTGCCTGCATCAAAAAACAACAGCGCGGCTACCGTCAATGGGACGATATCAGGGTCAATTTTGGACGAATTAATATTGAGTTTTCTCGCTGGACCATTGAAAACATTATTCCATTATACATTTTATTAAAAAAGCTAATGTATGATAAAACCACCCACCTGACAGTTGGACACCTCATCATTGGTTGGCTTTTGTGTGCATTGCGGTGGCGCACCAAACATTTCCACTTGCACGAATTTACACTGTATGCGACCGACACTACGCTGCGAAGTAGATCTGCGCCCTAGCACTGATTCACGCCCCAAGCCAAAATCGAACCCAAACAACGCGGTTATTGGATTATCCACCGACTCATTGTTGTTGCTCAAGCTCTGTAAGTCGAATAGATCCGTACTATCTACTTTATTTTCAAGCACTGCCTGACTTTTGTTTGAATAGGCGGGCACTGCGTCTAACGAGTAATTACTGGGGATGCCTTCAATTGTCACCTTATTGGTTGTAAGTGGTAGGAGTGCCGATGGCGGCGAAACCGCTTTGTAGACATTGCGCGAACGATGACTATACGCCGGGGCAGTGGTATCTGGCACATTGTTGTTAGCATTCAAGTTGGTATTCTTTAGGTTGTCGCTGTGGTTGACATTGTTTTTGTCATTCACGTCACTACTTGATGTGCTCACAATGGCACCGATTGCGTCAGCAATAATTTCACCATTTTCCGAGAGTGTCTCCTCGTGTGAAGTGATCGAACGCGCAGCCGACTCTCTAATAGCCGTCGCCTTCTTTGTCAAATGCTGCGCATCGATATCGATGGAATTGTTATCGAAATCGTGTGTTAACGACACAGTATCGGTCACTTTTTCCGAAGTGGTCTCATTGGCACCTAGTGTACCTGTACGCTTCTGGTGTAACGTTAGATTTGCGCTATTTTCGGTTTGTGTGCTACTTGTAGCACGTGTATTTGGGAAGGACGCTATTATTTTGGGCACAACTTGTGCCTGCGGCCACTTGGACTTGTTTTTACTGCTGATAGTCTTGTTGATGCGTAATAGCGGTGCAGTTGTCGTCACCTTAAATGTATCCTTACGTGGATGTAGTGGCTGTAAGCTTACGAGTGGTTTCTCCATAACAACCGTTAGTTCATCGTTGCGTCCGTTTTGTGAGTATGGATCACTACTTTCATCGTAGATTATTTCGGCACGCGGACGTGTATAATTACGGTAACCCGGCTGGCGTGACGTGCTACCATGCTGAACGGATTTATTACGATTGAGCATGTTATGCACCTGCACGATATAACCTTCCTGTTCATTTATGAAGACTGAGTCATGACCTAGAAGATGACCATTGCTGTGGAACTGCAGACGATCCAGTTGCTTGTAGTTGTAACGCTGCTTGTTATGTTCGACGAAATATAGAGTAGAGACGGCAGCCAGACTTTAAGAATGGGCACAAATGGGGAAAAAATATTAGATTTGAAGGATTGTACATTTTATACTAGAGCTTAGGTTCTGCTTACTTACCAGGCTGCCATAACGATTACTAATAGGAGTATGACAATCTGCAGGGACCTGTTCGAACAGATTTCATAGCCGCCACGTGAACCACATGGTTTTGCCAAACGGTATTGTTTGCTGCGCTGCTCAAATTCGTGCTGTCTTATCTGACGATTATTTCGCTCCAAATCTACAATGCGTGTCTCCAGCGAACCCGTGACTTTGCACAGTTCTTTCACCGCACCAATATTTTCCATTAAAATGCGATCCTATATTGAAAATACTTAATGTACCGTTAAAGTCAAAGATAAAACCAAAATATGTTACCTTATTGACGAGCAGAAAGTTCTCAATGACATTGCCGTTCGGCAGCACAATACTGCCAGCCTCTTGTACCGCATCTGGTATAACTTCGCGCACCTCTTGTGCAATCACGCCTGTATCCACGATCTCTTCGCTATCGCTCTCACACGAACGCTTCAGACCTGAGTGTACGGCGAATTCGGGCGCGTAACGGTAACGTACAATACGTATTTTCTGTAAGTTGCGTAGTTGCACTGACGTGTCCAACTCGCCGATTTCATGCTTAGCGCGACTATCACTGGGCTGCACTATATGACCGGACACTTTCAAGTTGCCATGTACGACCAAACTCTCGTCGGGCCGATCTGTGTTGATGCCCACACGTCCAGCATGGAAAATCGAGTCCTGCGTGATGCCACGTTGCCAGCAAAGATCGACATCGGACTCAAATTGACCCGGATTAGAGGCGCGTACAATAATACGTTCACTACCCTGACTGATGATGGGAAAGTTGCCCGAGATGGTATGGACATGCAAACCCACCACTAGCTGAAAGTAACGCTGCTCTGGATTGGGGCGACCTTTTTTGCGCATATTGTTATTGGTAGTTTCTGAGAAATGTAAACGACCGACTGTGACTTTGCTGACGATGTGACTCTGCAGATCGATACTGAAAGGAAAAGCTTGATTGAATTCGTTATTGTATTGAAAGGGTGATACTTTACTTACGGCACTGGATAGAACGGTTTCTTCGAACGATCAGATTGGCTTTGTTCAACGCGTATCGTCTGATTTGGCGCTTCCAATTTCACACCGTAAAAGTGCAAATGAAAGGAGTTGATCTTTTCTAGACCGGACGGTGTTTTCACAAACTTCGCATCGCCCTGCAGACGTGCGTGGCAAGTTATTTGAAAGTGGTTTTTTTTCTGGCAAACGAACGCATCGTCGGAAACAGAGAAATTGAAACCCTTGTCGGCGTCGACGCGATAATAAACCACCGCGATCTCCTGCAAACTTTGATCGCAGAGTTTATGCCAATTTTGTGGCTGAAATGGGCTGAAACGTATACACGGCGTTAGACCATTACCGTCGCCGCCACCTTCGCCGTTACCATTAGCCGCAGTATTATTGCCATCCAAACTGTTATCAGCATTCGAGTTAATTGTTGACAGCGCGGGAGATAGTGAGGCAGCTGAGTGTGAGGGTGTGCTCGTCATGTCGCTCGCAATCGCATGTGCAGGTAGTGAGATGGTAACTGGTGATGAGGAGCTGAGTTTTTGCTGTTGCTCTGCAGCTGTTGCAGCCACTCCATGCGTTGGACTCATGCGCAGACCCGGGTCCGGCTTAATGCTATCAAAGTCTGGACAATCTAACTGTGTGGAGAGTTTACGTTTGCGGGACGAAGACAAATGCACTGGTGTTGTGGGCAACGACGAACGACTGTGTTGCGGTGGAAGCGCTTGGCTCGTGCCAACCAACTGAACGCGCGGCACCTCGCTCATCGGTGTGGTGAGCGCACAGGATGTGGCATGCGTTGGCATTACATCTAGACCATTTACAATAGTTACATTCGGATAATTCACCGAAGGAAAGTTGCCAGCATGTAGATTCTCATAAGACAGCAACTGGCTGTTGTTCGCGTTATGTTGATTATTGTTAGTATTTTGATTCGAGAACATCAACTGGTGCGGTGGCGGTAAATTCATGTGACCATGGCTGGCATTGTGTTCGCCATGCGCGTGTGTGCTGACGGAGTTCGCATGTGTGTGCGTGAGTGTGGCAGGATCTATGATCAGACCAGCTTCATGTTTCACTCGTACGCCGCTCATTGTGTCGTTTGGTGGGGCAGTTGGCGAATGATTGTGATTATAATGGAGTTGGGTGGCGTTACTGTTGCTGTGGTGGTTGTTGTGCTGCAGATGTTGCTGTTGCTGTTGTTGTTGTTGTTGTTGATGATGGTGATGTGTAGTTGATGCTTGCGTCTGATGCGGTGGTGTAAATTGCGGCTGCAGATGCATGTCCGGCTGCAGGGCGGAGAGACCATTGTAGACGTCGCGCGAGGTGAGTGTGAGACCATGTGCATCTTGTAGCGGACTATAGGGTGGCTCGGAACCAGAATCCGGTGGACTATCGGGCATATGCGGTGTGCCGTGACTAATCGTTGTCGATATGGGTGTTGCTATGGGTGTGGAGGCTAAACTTACACGCGCCGACACGCTCACTAATGATATATTCCCATCGACTGAGTTAATTTGATGGTGATTTGGATTATGCTGCTGTTGCTGTTGCTGCTGTTGTTGGTGTTGGTTGGAATCGGCTTTAGAGCTGCAACATAACGTATTCTCACGCGTGTTATTTCCATTTATGCAGCTATTTTGCGCTTCAAGCTGTCCAACGGCGGCTTCAACCTGCATGAACTGCTCCAAATTACCGAAATCGATTGCCTCATTGTCGATGCCTCCAATGAATTCGGATCGATCTAGGGGGGTACAAAGAAGTAAAGATTATACGTTTAGTGTATAAGTTAATGACAATTATAGAATTATAACAATTTCACTAAAAAGTGTCCAAGTTACTGGAACATGATGTTATAAGCTCTTCAAGTACGGCACAAGTAAAAGTGAAAGTATATCGTAACAACTTCTTATTTGCATTGTGGTGTATTCGCTGAAAACGGAGTTCTAAGAATCAGAATTTTGTGAGAATCGAGTTTTGATAATTTTAACTCTATCCAAATCCCGAAATGCCTACAAGGTGCCTTCCTGACCAAAACATGACATATATATCTAGATACCTTGTTTGTAGTGCAATTACTTTACGATTACAAACTTATAATAGTCCAGCCTTAACTTACATTGCTAGTTTCGAAGTAGTTACGAGGGTTGAATGGCGTGTTTTAGTCACTAAACACAAGAATATCACTACTTCCTTTACTTAGAAGTTAATGCTAACAAAAATATTTCTTCTCAATTAACTTCTATTAAGTTTCGAATCCAAGACGAATCGAATGGTGATACAAAATTTTTTTTTTTCATAGAATAGAATTAGTTATGTAAATGACAGTTATGTAAATTCCTTTTTAAAAACTTGGAATTCTTAATAATTAATTAATTAATAAGTTTTAATTCAAATATTTGGAACGACGAAGATATGATTGCCAAATTAGATGATGAAACTAAAAAACAAATACATATTTTTACATATTAAACAGCTTAAATACTATCAAAAGAAACGGGAATAATAAAAATATTTACTGAACAGAAAACTGTCACAGAAAGGTTAAGACCTCAAATCGATTTTGAGAAACTCACAAGAGAGCTCGTTAAATAATTAGGGCTGTTTCAACGTCAAAGTCAAACCTCAACGACAACTGTCAAATGAACGCAGATATTTGACATTTATGTTCAGTATACTTTGACAAATACCAAGCCAAGCTAACTTGACACTTCATTGGGACGAACCTTTCTGACAGATTCATATCAACAACTGAGGCTGTCAATTAGCCACTTGAGTCATGTGCTTTGAAAACTAATATACAGCGTGTTATTAGAGTCAACAGTTTCAGTCGACATGCACGATACTCTGCTCAAACAAAAATATCATAAAATCTGCGATTACATCCCAAATACTGCCTATTTCACTAATTTTTCTATGTTTTATGTAGAACAAAGGCATATAACTCTGAAGAAAACACTCTTTATATTTATAAACTAATATTTAATAATGTTTGCGGAAGAAACAATTTTGCTATAAAAGCTACGACGCCATCCTGCTTCTTTATTGTGACATATTTAAATTTTGTTTGTGCAAAAAACAGAACAAATTTTTGCACTTTAAACTAAATTGCATTCTCTATAATATTTAAATGCGTTCCTTGTCATAACACATTGTTATGTACATAAACGATTCTAAAAAAATCATTTGCAAATTAGCAACAACAATTGTGCTGAAAAATTACACACACACATATACATATGGTAGGGTGTAAGTATATTGGAGCGCATTCTTGTGTAAGTCGCATATTAGTTGAAATGTGAAAATTGATTTGCGGAATTCATTTGCAAATAATATAATTGTGTTTGATCAATAAATCTTATACTCGTACAACAACTTAATAAAACGGGAGCGTAATTCAATAAAGTTATACGTTCTCAGTAACTAGAATAGTAAATTAAAGGGTTGTGAATTGAGGTTAGGGTTGCTTAACTAAGTTGAAGTTTATTTTAAAATGAATGGGTTGTTATTAAAAACTCTTAAAGTAGAATATATTCCAGTTAAAAGTTAAAAAATGCAGATAAAATCAGAGATTCTATTTTACAAATATACTATATATACATACTTTAATACATATATACATATAAGTACATAATAGATACAGTTAAAACGTGCATTTAAACACAATCTATTGAATATAACGATTCTTGGTGATAGTGATATGGAAATATGCAGTTGCAACGAGTCACCGTTGCGTATGAGTAGCATTGTTTGAACTCATTCCTTTATCCTTGAGTACATGCAATAGTATAATAAACATTAATAATTTGAAACTCTTATCGCATATATTTATCAGTTATTGAAGAAAATATACAACGTAGGAGGTGTGTTCAAAAAATAACGGGAATGTTCTTCGACTTTAATGGCTTAGTGCATCATGAATTCTTGCCTCAAGGTCAAGCGGTCAATATGGAGTGTAGTTCAACACTGTTTGCGTGAAGCAATCCGAAAAAATAAAAAACACCCGGATTTCTTTTGGAAAACAATTCATTTCTTGTTTCACTTTTGCGAAATTCTGCTCACATTTCGTTGCTTGTTCCTTTTGAATTCTTGGCCAAAAACAATACTGTAACGATGCCCCAGCCTCCATATTCGCCAGACATGGCTCCGTGCGACTTTTTCCTATTTTCAAAAATAAAGAGAACCTTAAAGGGCCGTCATTTTACAAGCATACGTGTAGATGACATTAAAAGCACATCGATGAAAGAGCTAAAGGCTAATTCCAAAAATCGATTTTGAGAAGTGTTTCGACGATTGGAAGAAGCGCTGGCATTAGTGCATTATATCGAATGGAGACTATTTTGAAGGCGACGACTATTATTGTATTATTACTATTAATGTAGATGAATGAATAAATCTTTTTTTCAAAAAACTAAAATTCGCATTATTTTTTGAACACAGCTCGTATATGTATCCTGCTATTATAGAAGAAATAAAAAATAAAAATTTAGTTTTTTCTTAACAATAATAAGGTGTTATTATCCATACAAATTCTGATCGATTCGGATATCAAAAATCTCCATTATGCATATATCCAGCCCTGTTATTCTTTCTCAGTATAAATGTACGTGAAACTACACTGTGAGCTAACCTAACCTAAAATATAGGCTAATCTTTGTTATAAATGCCATATAACAGTGCTTAGTAAATTTATTGATCTTATCTTTAAAGTTAATATTTTCAAAGGGTATATGGATACGGTGTGCCAATATTAGAGCCAATTTAAGAGCTTGCTCGATTCTTCGATGAGTTATCTATGGTATATATACAGCAAAAATAAAATGTCTATACTATTTAGAAACAGAAATAGAACACCAAGATGAATTATATGCATACAAGAGAAGTATGAGTGGGCTGGGAACTCCCACAACACCTAATCCATCATCTATTATTGAAGAAAGCATTTTGACGCAAAGTTCAGTCATTGTGGAACGCAACCTACAAGAAGGCAAAGATACCACAATTAGAAATGTATTATGTCATTCGCCTTTCTATTGGCTTAGTTAGCTACTGAAACCAAGAGTTGACCAGGTCTCCTTCTTTCTCTGTTATTTTCTACCAGCAGTTTCAACTTTGTATACGTACAATGTTTATCGTTGTGGCATTCTTTGGGACCGCAAGGTAATACAAATCGAATTAAATGATGGGAAAATGGGCACAGAAGTTCGTGGCGAACATTTCACTAATGAATCGATTACGTTCCGGTCGACCTTGAATTTCAAGGTATCTTGAAAACAGAAAACGTGTAAGAGAATCTGTTCGTGAATAATCTGTTATCTCAAATGAGAATGTCGTTTGGCTAATTCTTTTTCAAATGAGACAAAACCAGACAATTTTTTCTATTGCAAAGCTCTTTAACAATTTGTAGATATTTTTGGAAAATAACTCTTCCTTTTGATAATCTGGCAGCTATTTTGAATTTAAATAAATTTTTAAACATAAAATTCGGAGAAGATCAACTGTAGACATAATCAATGTAGGCATCATCATCTACAAACATACGCACAAACTTTTAAAGAAAAAACTATGCAATTTGTTTTTTTTTTTCCAATATTTTACCATTTATATTCTTGGGATATTCCATGTTGTCAACGATTCACCAGTGCTGTGTAGATAAAATTACACTTGTTTCTTTTATTTTTATTATTCTCCTTGTATTTTATTTGAATAGTTTAACACAAAACATTTGCAACAACATTGACGCGTTCGAACACTTGTTAAAATTTTGCCGCCGCAGTTATTTTTAAATATTAGTTACAAAAATATGCTATTCTACTTGTAACAGCGCGCATCGTTTCTTCTTCTTTAAACAATTTATATTACTATGAATATCACACAGTACACACAGTACACGATTTTGCCACAAACAACCGTTAAATGCTTGCACTCGGCATGTAATGGCGTTTGGGATTTAATGTTTAGAAAAAGTTTCAGTGCCTGGCGCTCGGGAGCAGCGTTTTAGAGTCAATGGTGACTTCAGAAAAAAGATAAAATTTGTAAAAAAAAATTTAATACAGAAAAATGAATAAAAGTAATTCGTCAAGCTCTTATGTGTATATGTGCATATGTATGCGCATATGTATATGTGTGCTCATGGAAATTTACAAATAAAATCAAATCCAATGAGCAATATTAATAAAGTGTGCAAGCAAGCGCAAGAGAATGCATTGAAGAGTGGCAACGACAGCATCACGATTGCATCTGTTAGATACAATAATTATCTAATGTGTTGTAAGCGCAGACAAATGCTCGCTTATTAGCTGCAAATGCAGAAATGTAAACTTTTACGCCCGTATACTCTTTGCGCAAGCGTGTGTGTGTTTAAATTAGTGTGCGTGTGTGTTACATTAGTTTTCAGCCGCAGGGGGCGGGCTTGGGTGGCGCAAAGCTGAACTGCGGTTGATGCACTTCACAAACCGTTGAGCATCAGTGAAAACGAGCGATGATCACACACACACACACACACACACACATCCGCAGCACTTCACAAACAAACATACATATTTATATTACACTGCGCATCATAGCATACGTCAAGCACCTAGCAAAATTATCAAGTGCAACACAAACAAAAACAAAAACAACAACAACACCAGATTATACTTTATGAAGCGTAGATTTGTAAGCGTACACAAGCGTACACAGCTGCATTTGCCATTATCTTGCCGGCATGTAATTATTGTTGTTACAAAAAACAGCAACAACCAAAGTACAAAAACAAAATACACAGTTATATTAGATAGTTTGCAATTCTTTTTTGCTTCTATTTTTAAGTTTTTATTTTATTTTTTCGCTTTCGCTTATATTGCTTTTGTTGTTGTTGTTTTTGTTTTTGTTTTTAAATTTCATTTTTCAGCTTCGGTACTAAAGAAGTAAATGATTTAACGCCAATGCTGATGAAATGTTCATGCGAAACTGATTGCTAAACCGACATACAGACGCCTGCCAATATACATATTTATGTACAAGTATGTATGCATCTTGATGCATGCAACTGCATTACAGCACAAATAATTATTGTTGCATTAGAGCTATCGATGAATGTCAGGCAATAAAAAGGCAAAAACAAAAACCAATCATAGAAAAATGTTGCACTTCTTTCGGTTAATGCGCTCAACCCATTCGTCATACGTCACTCTTGAGTGCTTGCCACACATGCCACACATGCCACCCATACTACATCATGGTCATGGTCACTGCCAATGTGAGACGAGTGTCTTTTTGGTTATACAGGGTGTGCGAAGGTGGTGAGAATTCTTCGAGTATTGGCAAAAAAGAAACGATGTCTCAAGCTAACCCAACCTTACATATTGTTGACCTTGTCTTGATCAAAACCAAAAGTATGCTGAATTTCTAATAAAACACTTTTCAAACGCAATAGGAATATTCCAAGAATTTCTTACGAGTACTTTGTAAACATAGTAAAAGATAAACTATGCCGCTCGAATTTGCTAATGCTCGTTGAAGTGGTGAATAATGACGAAATGTTTTGTCAAAATGATAGACTATTTTTTTGCCATTTTTTTTATCAAAAACCCTTCGTCAGGTAACAGTAAAAACGATATCTGAATACTCTTTCCATAAATATTCACACCTGATCCTTAACTCTATCTTATATCCGTCATTGTGCCAGTCAAAATATCTTGAAATAAACATGTTTCTGTATAATGGTTAGAGAGGTCACAATCCATGAAAACCGGGGTCTTTCTTAGAATACCTAGAATATTTTAATATATTTGAAGCTTTTTCGAAGCGGCTATTGAGTTGTTTAACAGGAATTATAAATTTACAGGGGTTTATAACCTTGTCAAATGTTCTATCTATATTTTTGTTTTTTATGTAATAATATTCAATAAATGGATGTTTCGGAGTTCTAAACTTTTTTAACGGCATTGGAAGTGTTTATAGAATTTTTTTCACATACAAATATACACAATGGTTTTATGTATGAACGACCATTGTAAGAAACAGCAATTTGTAAAATATCTACTTGTATTTATTGTTTTTATGAACAGAAGATTTGAATTAAGGGTCCAAAATAGTTTGTATAATATTTCTGAGTGCTTTGTCTGGTCTATCTACCTTCACACTGTCAATTTGTTTTTACTAAATTCCATCTTCTTGCACAGACAAAAGATAGTTCTTCTAGCATATTTCTGCCAAGTGAGTTTTTCCCGGATAATTTGTAAATCCACAGCTTTTGTCGAACAACATCAGTTGTTGCCCAGTGAGCAAGCAAGCTAACTTCTCAGGAAATTGGTTTGGTAGGAAGGTCCTCCGTTCGAAATGTCAAACGAAAGCGACTACCGTGTTTCTATTCTTGGTAAACTATTTGATCGATATGCATGTATATAATAATGTATGTATGTATGTATGTCGTGCGAATTTAAAAGCGACACCTAACTCGTTTTCGGAAGTGAAATTCTACGCCACAACAAGCGTTCAATTCTCATTCCCACCCTGTATTGGCTGAGTAGAGCAAACAGAATAAAATAAATGATGTAATATGTACATATGTAAGCGCATAAATACACAGAATCAAAAATGAAACTGAAAATTCGAATTCTAATTTGACAAACTGCAATGCGATTCGATGCAATTCACTGCCGAGCGCGGCAATTCGATACGCGAAACGCTGGTTCACGCTCACTGGTCACGCCAGGCATCACAAATGGAATCATTAGAAATGCATAATACACTTGCAGGCGTGATTGGGAATTCTTTTGAACGCTGGATGTAACAACGAGTTCCGATTACAAGCCGATTCCGCTTTGGATTGTGCGCTGGCACAACAGTGACAAGTTGAATAGAAGGCCACGTATGATTTACGATTCAGAATGCAAACTTTTGTAAATGATATATACGTACACATGTACTAGTTATTGGTTAGTGCAGCTGACCGATCACTCAGCTATGCAGTGAATTTTAATACTTTTTGTTTTTTGTTTTTTGTTTTTTGTTTTTTGAGTTTTTTTTCTTTTGTTTTAGCACATTTGTAATATTTGCTTAATTTTAATTACTTTATTTTTGTTGTTTTTTACTACAACACTTTCGGAGTATTACTTATGGTTTATTGTTACACATTTTTTTTTTATTTACTATCGCGTCATTTAATATACAACCACCGCGTTTATAATTATTGTTTTTTCAATTGTGTAATTTCGTATAAAAAGCAGTTCTACAAAGTTTCTGTTATTTTAACTGCGTTTGCGATGACTTTGAGCTGCCACACAGCTTTTTTTCAGTTTTTTGCAGCACTTCACACTTCAGAACAGCATTTTTCAATTATTATATTTTTTTATTACAAGCCTTGATACCGATATTGATATTTTATAAAAATAAATCTGCAAAAATTTGTTTTGCGGGCGTTTTTAAACGTTTTTTTTTTTTTTTTTAAACTTGTGCTGACTTCTTGTAACCCTATCGTATGTCCAAAGGCACTACCATTAACACGTTATGTCAACTACTAAATTTGTATAGGAAAAATTACAGTCGCTAAGCCATGCTATTTGTTAAACGCTTACGGCGCTCAAGTATTGATCAAACAGCTTTTCGGCTAACTTACAAACAATAAAATAAAGGAAGGATTTTATGGTAGACACAAGACTGTGATAGTCAGATAGAAATAACTGAATAAATACTTACCTACAAGCAAATACACAAATATGTATATAGGTGAATTATGTTTCCTGTTTAAAGCCATTTTACCTTGTATATTAGTTAGTATATATAATATTACTACTATTGGGGTAAAATTTACACAAGTTGGTCGAAATGTAATAAGTTAGTATTATGATAGAGTCTAAAATTTCTAGTAAATCAATTTTTTTCCAACAGGGTACACTGTGCGACAGCAAGATGGTATGTTGTAGAATCAACACAGTATTAATTCTGCTGAAAGCTGTTTATAATAAAGTTTGTATTACAATATGACTTAGATATTTTCATACATCAGATACCGCTGTTTGATCAGCTAAGGCTAAACATTTTCCTACATAACTCAGCAAGCACAATTGTTGGCTATCGATTAAAGAATGTATAGATTAATCGATAAAAATGGATCTAAACGAAAGAACTTCTTTGCCATTTCATATGAATGTGGAATACTTCCAATATTATCTCAGAAAACACTTAAGTTAGGTACATATTCGAGTGTAATAAGATACTTTGTCAGTTTCACTAATCGGTAACGTTAGTGAAAAGAGTTTAATTCTTCAATCGAATTCTAATGCGCCTCTCGAATGAGATTCTAATGATTCTAAGGTGAACATGTAAATTATTTATTTGCCTTTTTGTTTTTAAATATAATCAGTATTATTGATTTATCTAATCTAGTTCCCTGCCGATACTTTCCACTAGGGAATAGTAGGGTCTGCGTAATCATAATGGAACCGGATCCATATCTGGCTAAACACTGCCAACTCAGCAGCATTTCTCAAAATTATTTGAAAAACTCTTTCTTTCACTCTTTTTTTCTAAAAAAATTTAGAGAATCACATTAGTTATGTAATAATCAAAGAATTTCAAAGGTTTGAGACTGTGCTTGTAGAGACGTTTTCATTCATCTTAAGAATTGTTGTACATTCTAAGAAATAAATTTGAAAATTTTCCTTTTCGACGAATAGTTACGCAGTACAAGCTTTATTATAATTTCCTTAAGCTAAATATCGGATGGCATTTTTTTTTATAAATAATTGAATTTAACCAATAAATTTATTCTTCAACGTATTTTTCCAAAAATATTTGGACTCTGTTTCATAATAAAGAACTGTGGTTTTGAATTATCCGACTCATATTTCGGCTACATAGTTAGATGCGTGACTGCCACACCACTTAGATTCGAACCCCGTGGCAGAAAATATGAAACAATCGTTTCTCATATAGAAAATACATTTAAAGAGGAGATAAGTTGGAGTGGAAACAAATACTAGATTTGAGGGGACGATAAGTTCTAAAATTTGCTCGAAATAAATGGAAATATATACTCAAGTTTTCGTAGACCTACTTCACACTTTTTAATAACAGAACCAAATATACCAAGTCGAGCACCCCCGATAAATCCATTTTAAAGTAATTATGGTAGTCAAAATTCATTATATACAATATAAGGGGGTAGAGGTGGATATACACCATTTTTGCCCTATTTAGAAAGAATTTAAACATTAAGGGTGCCAAATACCTTTCATTTGGTTTGCATATTTTCCTAAATGCTTCCGCTATCTACTGCAAAGTCAAATAAACCGTTGGGAATCAAAATGGCGTGGAATGGGAAGTAGGCGTTGTTAAGGTTCGATTCGGTTCGGTTAAGGTTCATGCTATGCTAAGCGGGAAGAGTGTTATACGCCACATTTGTTTGAAAAGTGGTCAAGTTGGTTGATTACAGATTTTTAGCAAGAAAAGAGAACAAATAGAATTTTAAGTAAAAAAATTCTTTGTCGCACAGTGTTCCTAAATGTTGTATATTAGTTCCAAACACACATCTAAATATACATATACGTTCGTAAATATGATTTGTATAAATTTTCACGTGGAAACTAATCAATTTTTTATTGCATTTATTAATCGTTGGGGGCATGTAGTTTTAGAAAGCTTTTTATAAGCAAACATTATACTCTATATCAGTATCTTAATATCTAAGGCACAATTATTATATTACGTATTATTATACTATACTTAAATTAGCTACGTTTGTAATGGAACCCCCAGTTTATTCGATTTAACACTTGTCGTATTCGATATAATAAATATTGCATTTATTATTAGGAAATATTAATATTGGCATACATAATTAAGAAAAGAGGTAAGAAATCATCGTACACTCACCTAGATCCGAAAAAATTGGATCAGAAAGAAAGTCCATGTCCATAGAATCGTAGTAAGGGTGTTTTGTGTTGCCTTTGAAGCATCCTTCTGTCTTCTGCGTTGCACAAGAAATACTGAAAACAAATTATAAAATATAGTTGTGGTTAAATAATTGCTTTGGATAGGTTTTTCAATAATTTTAAGATAGGTTGATTTTTATAGGATATATTAGAAACGCTCAGCTTACAAAGTTATTACCCTAGCGGAATTTGTTAAACAGAGCATGATAGTTTTGTTAACCTAATGGTTGTTAGCAATAGCATTAGTCAAAATTGATAAATACTGGGTTATATATATCAGAAGATCTAGATTATTCAGAGACGAAAACCCTTTTTTTTAACACTTTAAAAGAGATCTTTAACCCTTAAGTATCGAACATCACAAATTTCCTAATTCGGCGTATAATCCCAAACCTCTGACTAAAAATTTGGAGAGGAGAGTCATGATCCATAGGTTACTTGACCAATTTAGTACGCATTAATCAATATATAGCAGAAATATTCCAATAATGTTCAGTCCACATCTTCCCTTAGCTTTCATATATAGAATATATTGTTCACAATCGTTTCTCTTAACTTTTTTTTCGTATAAATCGCTCAGCGTGTGATTTTCAAAACAAAATTATTTTATTACAAAATTCGAAGTTCGAAATTCTCACAATTATACTGTACGAGTATATTACACGAAAACGAGCATTCCCTCGTCTATCAGAAACAATGAAATTTTCGTAGAACTATAGCCACACGAAAAACTAGCGAAAAATGGGAATACTCATAAACAATTAATGATTGCTTATCAGGAAATTATGTGAAAATTACGATTATACATATATATATAGAAATAAACACCCACTTACTTTTAAACAATACTGAAATTCAATTTGCCCTTTCGAGTCGCTATTGCCTCGCTATAAATATTAAGCAAACAAGCTTTGATGATGAATATGATGAAAATGAAAAAATGTGTTTGTTTGTTTGACAAGGTCTGGTTATGTCAACAGCAATGTTAATACCTTGTAAGAATTTACAGTAAATCCACTTAAATTTAACCAACGAAGGAAGTTACAAACATATAGATTTATTATATGCAATATCCAAGTAGCATCCAACAAAAATGGACATAAGAGATGCGGTAAATTTCGTCTCTGTCAGTTCGATTACCGATTATGCTTTATAGAATAGAGAGTGCGTAAAAGTTTAGATACGTAAGATTTCATTCGAAAGTGAATGTAGTTAAACAGATATCACCATTTTCAATGTAACGGTATTTTTACAAATAATTTTGAGGTTTTTGTATCTCAATTATTCTATTTAGAGCTCCGAATTATTTTCAAGTCATTGTAATGTATATAACTTTATGGTGGGCTCATCATAAAAGTCAGTCATTCGAAAGTTAATCATACTTAAATCATATATGACCCTCTACTGACAGGTTGAGAACTCGACCTTTCTATTCCGTGCATGTTTAAATTAATTTCAAATTCACTACGATAAAGTCTGTTATTCTAAATAAGTTTTTTGGTTAGATTAGTTTTCTCGCATGTTCCTAGTTGTATTCTAGATAATGTTCGTCTATACGCCGCACTAGATAATCGGCAGAGTTCTTCCAATCCTAAAGTGATTTTAGAGATAGCATAATTTAGTAGAGCATCCTTTGAAATAGTTTATGGAACAAAATTTAAAATCATTATACTGATGAAAAGTATGTCATTGTTTAGAATATATCCAATGCCTTAATAACTAGACTGCCTCAAAAGTAATTAATTTTAACATAGAAAAGTTAGAATAATAAATATGAATATAATACAGGTATAAAATATAGTGGTGTGAAATATGGAACTTACTTAATCCGATTCAATCCATCCTTAACCGCACATAACCAATTTTCAGAGGAAAGTGTCTAATAAACCTATAACTAAAATATTTTTTTTATAAGGGAAAGTGTTTCCAGTAGCTGGTGACGTAGCTCGCGCGCTAATGACAACTTAGTGATTGTCACACCCCCATCATCGTATAGGGGCTAAGAAACATAGTTGCTGTGCATCTCTAACCACAAATGTCTTAATGAAAATTAATGCAGAATTTTACACAAATTCAACTTTAAGATACATATTTAACATGAGGGTTGTCCCAACAGGAACTGAATTGGGTTATATGATATAATTATAATGATATGATTCACCAAAGGCGTGTTCACTCAGTAAATACCAGTGATTTTAAAATGCTTTCTTGTTAAAAGTCTAAGTTCATTTGATATCTGGGGGAAATCAACTTCGTTTTTCAAAACTATGAAAAACCTCGGTATTGAGACAAGTTGAATCTACGGTTAGCATAAGTAATCACATAATCCCAATCATCTCCCCAGTTAATCGTTAAATATTTTAATGAATTAGCAGTTTTTTTTAAACAATAAAAGGTAGACTTTCCATGATTTCAATCGATCAACCAACAATTTTGGACGAGAAGCATCTAAATTTACCCATAGCGCGCAGAACTGTTGGAACCACCCTCATATTCTACATATTAAGTTAAACATAAATCAACAAAAGAATATCAAAACAAGTGAGTAAAAATATGTCCAGAAGACTTTTTGATTGATGACATCTGTCACTTCGTGTGGGATGAGCGATGGTTAGGCAAAGTGTACACAAATGCCAAGCGAAAGATAGACTCGAAAGTGAATGCGATCGCAAAAACTTGTAATGTATTTATATATATATATATATATATATATATATAATATATAAGATATAAGTATGTTTGTATATGCAAAGTGATATAAAGTTGTGAACGGGAGTGAGAAAAAATGGAGAAAATCAAAATACTCGTACATGCTGATATCGCACGGTTTATGGAGGAAGTATAGCTCATCTCTGGTATACAATTCTTCTCCAAGTTTGTCGGAGAATGCTGAAGAGAGTCGGAACCTTTTGGTTTTTTTTTGAAAGTGATGCGGGTAGGTAATTACTGTTGAGTAATCTAAAACTACAGAGTGGCTACCATTGTGTTATGTTACCATTGGTTTATGAGTTACGAAGTACCAGTCTGTCGAACTTAGGTTCGATATCTAGTCTCTGACCAAAGTTATTCGGTAAGGCATGGGCAGATTTTTGATTTTTGCCAATTTATTATAACCAATGAATGTGATTTTAAATAAAAGCTATGTTTCTCATAAGCTCCCTGTATCTAGTAATCAAATTTCGCAGTTTTCCAGTTCGCTTTTTTCACAAATTTCTCATGGGTCGTGCCCACTGTGCAACGTTTATGTCGCACTGTGATTTAGCGTTGATTTTCCCTCAGTACAATAAAAACTTGTTGCAATCTTCGTCGTCTATCTGCGCTAAGTCAACAACAATTGTTGGCGTCGTTGGCGTTGTCGTTGTCTTCATACGACGTCTCTGCAATGTGAGACCAATTTTAAGCAGCTTCCTCGTATACTCTACGTCTGAGTTGTCATTGTGAATATTGTCGCTAAGAATATGCGGTTCAACCTATAATTGAATTAGCGCTTAGATAATGTACACACATACTGACATATATGTGTGTGTTTCGCGTATATGTGAAAAAGCGGGTAAATATGGGGGCATGACCACTTTTGAGATTTTATGAGTGTGTGCCTAAATATTAGCGAGTATGTGTGTGTGTGTGTGAGCGCGCATTTTGTTGTAATTTAAATTAATTCGTGCAAGTAAGTTAATAGTCCTCGATTACAACACGATTTAATTCAATCTGTCTCAAAAGTCAGAGTTAGTGTTGATAAATACAAAGTTAAAGATGGATGGAGTTGAGAAAATTGTTCAAAACTTTTAAGTTGTTGTTTTAAAATGGCAATCTTTTCAATATTTACCTCTTAGTGATTTTTTTTTTAACTTTTTTTTGTTTTCTATTTTCTGTATTTTTTTTTTTTGTTTTTAGTTTTTGTTTTCTGTTTTATTGGAACACTTACTGACACTGGGCCTCTAAAGCAGTTGCATTTTCTGTGTCAACAATCGCCTATACAAATTTCCAATCTAATCACACTAGTTTTTTTTTCGCCACCAATCGCACTGTAATTAATATTTTCATCTGCTTTCAAAACCTGTTGCATTGTAGTTTGATTTGTTGTTACGTATATTTGCTGTTGGAAAATGTGTACCACACTTATAACACATAGTTGTTGCTATAAATACGTTAAATAAAAAAACAAAAAAAATTGCGTGGTTGTCACCTCATTTTGATATATCTACCTTATTCGATTTCTTTTCACATTTCTTCACACCAAATCGTTATTAAATACTTTTAAGTTTCAATACTTTTGCGATTTCTTGATTTTGCGACTTGATTTAACTTTTTATACATTCTAGCAACACGCTTTCATTCCAAATTCACTCGTATATTCTCGCCTTAGACGTGTTTGTATCTCTCAAATGTGTGCTATTTATACACAAACTTGTTTATCTATTAAATTATTTATCCTTTTGTCACATTTATTGGATGCCTTTGTCACCTATTAAACACATCATATTTACCGCGCCGCTGAGCGTTTGACTCTTGTCAAAAATCTCAAATAAGTAGTGACAGTAGCGCTCGAGGCAAGTACTCGTACTAGGTTTGTACTCTTTCATATACTCGCTTTTAGTCTATTTACTTTATCATTACGCGTATTGCGGCTGCTAAAGCAAATCGTCAAAAATAATCTCATAGAAAAGTTACTTGTTTTGCAAAGACGCGTTCAAGCCTGTAAGTTCAGCTCTATACTGAACCACTACCAACAAGCAGTTTGTCTTCAAGCCGCGTTTTGTGTGTAGCGATCAGTGATCTCTCCCATCAACACAACGACAATTGTTGATCTACGAGTATTTTTCAAGTGTCTTTTCAGCATTTTTCTTCTGCACAAATATAATAGTTATACTTCTGTTTGGCTCTCCTGTGTCTATTGGTGATCTGATCACTCTTACAAAACTATTCGCTGTTAGCTTACAATCTTTAGGTGCCTGTGCATGTGTGTCTAGGAGAGTGTTGATCGTGGTTAAAAGCCGTTTGAAACGTTTATAATATTGGTGAGAGTGATTAATTGGTGGCTGGTGGGGATCGCCCCAAAAAAGAAAATAAAAAAGTCGAAAGGCTTTGCTTTCGAAAATTCTTAAGCTGTAAAACAGACAACGAAATGGGCGTATAAAATTACAAATGTAATAAATAATGAAAGTTGTAAATGTGTGTGTTAAAGCAGAAAATTGTGTCCATGCCTTTAAAGTCTTCCAGTGACAGTAGCTTTGGTTTTTGTTTTGTTTTGTTTTGTTTTGTTTGTTTAACTCGGACTCTATTTACCATAATGTTGTTAAATCCAATTATACACTTTGTCATGCGCATTTCATTTATGATCGTAATAATAATATTAATTTAGTGACTACGTCTTTGTTAGGTGTTTGATCGCGCCTGCGCTTCTATTATTATACTCTCGCAACATGTTGCTATAGAGTATATTAGTTTTGTGCACCTAACGGTTGTTTGTAACACCTAGAACTAATCGAGTTAGACATAGACATATATATATATATATATATATTTAAATGATCAGGGTGAAAAGACGAGCTGAAATCCGAGTGACTGTCTCTCCGTCCGTCCGTGCAAGCGATAACTTGAGTAAAAATTAAGATATTTTGAGGAAACTTGGTACACGTGTCCTTGATCACCGTAAGACGGTTTTTATTGCAGATGGGCGTAACTGGACATATGCCACGCCCACATAATGAAATTAATTGAAAGGTGTTTGATAAAGTGCTGAGCAAATTAAGATATAAACGTGTTATTTGGTATATAGGATCCTAGTAGGACGGGCAAACATTTTTTAAAAGTGGGCATGGCCCCGCTCCCCAATAGGTTAAATATATAGATCTAAGAAATCCTTTAAGCTATATCACTCAAACTTACTCCGAGTAAGTTTTTCTGGCATCTCCTCATATACTGAAAAAATTAGTGAAATCGGATAATAACAACGCCCACCTCCCATATAAAGGTTATGTTGAAAACTACTAAAAGTGTGTAGAAGAGAAGGAACACGTCAGGAACATTAAATTTTACAGCAAATATGATATGGAAGGGTTGCAAAGGAATTCGTGTATAATTTTGGCGATGGGCGTGGCACCGCCCATTTTTAGGCGAAATTCTATATCTCAAGAACGTCTTATCCGATTTAAACAAAATTATGTTTTTGACATTATATTTGTCATTCTTATGTCACATTGTAAAAATGGTCGAAATCGGATAAAAATCACGCCTCTTCTCATACAACACAATTTTAAGTTTCATCTGATACTCTCATTTTAGAGTAGATAAATCGAGCATCAATTAAGATATTGGAAAAAAAAGTTTTTCACGCATAGTACGTTCAAGCCATGTCATATCATGCGTAAAAATTGTTGAAATCGGATTATAACTTTTTAAGCCCTCAGATACCCAATAAATGGACCTCAGTACCTCTATCTAACTTCTTACCGAAATCGTGTCGGTAAATCTGTGAGATATTCTAATGAAATTGGAGTATTATTTATTTACATGAAATAGTGCACTCTGATATGAAAAATGGTGAAAATCGGGTAAATACTTCCCCTAATCCCCATACACTTGTTATAGGGATTTTCAAAGTTCCGGTAGACCTTATACCATATATTTCGGTAAATCTGTAAGATATCGTAATGAAATTGGAGGATTATCCTTCCATGATAATAGTGCACTCTGGTATGAAAAATGGTGAAAATCGGGTAAATACTTCCCCTAATCCCCATATACTTAATATACGGATTTTCAAAGTTCCGTTAGACTTTATACCATATACTTCGGTAAATCTGTTAGTTAAGGTAGACTCTATACCATATATTTCGGTAAATCTGTAAGATATCGTAATGAAATTGGAGGATTATCTTTATATGATAATAATGTGCTCTTGTGTCCAAAATGGGGAAAATTGGGTAAGCACTTGACATAGTCTCCGTATACTTAATATAAGGATTTTCAACCTTCCTGTAGACTTTATATCATATATAACGGCCAATACACGAGCTATCTCTTTGAAATTGAAAATCGGGTAAACACTTCTCCTAGCCACCATGTATCTAATATACGGATTTACCACCTCCGGGTAGACTTTATACCATATATTTCGGTCAATATGTAACATATCTTAGCAAATTAAGTGAACGTGTAATATCGGATATACCGTAGTTTAATCCCGAAAATCTGTGAAATCGGTCTACGAATTATCCCAGCTCCCATATACTACATATAATGATTTCCGTTATACTAGCAGACTTTATGCCGAATATGTCGACCACTGTGTGAGTTACCTTCACAAAATTGGGAGAAAACATGTTTCCTAAAATACTTGAATAATGAAAAGAGTTAATGTGATCAGTGCAGATCCTCCTCTATCCCAAAAGTGCCCGATATAAGAATTCCCGTCTTTCCATCTGACTTTAAACCATTCAGGTTGGTCAATATGTGTGATATTTTAATGAAATTAAGTGGATATGTTTTCTTAAACACAATGTGATTTTGCGCTAAATATGAATGAAAGCGGTCTAGACCATGGTCTAAGCCGATTATTCCTAATATAATGATTTCCTTTTCTCTGGTTGACTTTTTCTTCATGTATCTAATATATTCAATTAAGACACTTTGGTTGAGTTTATATCACATATATCACTTTTGATTAATTTGGTAGATTTTAATATAAATATCTCGGACACGAAGCAAAATATAGCAATGAAAGTACGTGAGTCTATGACCTATAATATAAGTTAATAAGATAACAAATATGATTGCAATCCATTGACAATTTCGTCAGATAATGAATGTTGAATTCTTCCGCAACATTTTTTAATATAAAGTTATGCTAGCACCCGAAAGCATATCCCCGCCTCTGATCCTTGCACATTGCGAGAGTATAAAATGTTCGGTTACACCCGGTTACAACCTTTTCTTACTTGTTGTTGTGCGTGTTTTTTTAACCGACCACTAAGTGGATTCAACAACTTTAAAACCGACTCTGCATAGCAGAAGGATTTTCATGAAAACATTTATTTTTACTTTCCAACACTAATAATATTGACTGATCTGCCGGATAGCGTTCAAGAAAAATTATAAGTCCAACAACTTTGCATATAAAACTAAAAAAATATTAAATCCGATGAGAGTTTTCGGTGTAGCTTCAAGGCTTGGAATGACTTGCAGTATACACATATTTTCTTCTAGAATTTTAAATTTGTCAATAGAAACTTTGGGTAAAAATTTAAAACCGACTAGAAGAACTTGCGTTACAGCTATTGGGTTTTATATTAGATTTATTTATTTTTTTATTAGAAATTTTGAATCTTTTATGACCTTCTTGCACTAAGTTAAATTAGCTTAGATTTATATAAAACAAATTTATCGAAATATGCAGTATTGCGACTCATATCGAGGTCAGAGCTGAAAGTTGTTATAGATAGGAGAACCAGAATTCATTAGGATAAAGAGGGGGGAAAGAGATTTCAATAATCCCGTCTAAGCTAGCACTGATCTTCTTAAAGAGAAGTTAACTATTATTTAATGGGCAATCTGATTTCCCAAAGGAGAGATCTATAGGCGAGCAGCCTCGAATTCTTTCGATTTACCATATGTACTCGTAGCTTGTATAACAATATAACGAAGTTTAGGCTCTTTTACCATACTTGACTAATCTAAAATGATAAATTGTGTGAAGACTAACAGTTGTAGAGATATGAAAGTTAGAACATTTACATTCTTTGCCAATAAAATGCTAATAGGATAGGTTTTTCAAGGCATAAGTAATTACTAAAGGTGGTTTCTAACCAAAAACAAAGCTGGTAACCATGGAAACAAATCTTTGTTAAAAAGTTCTTTGATTCTTGTTGACTGTTGTAATTTTCGCCAGTCTTAAACTGACTCTTGTTTCCTCACAAAATAGAGCGTTCTTCCCTCATGGCATTCGAACAGTGTCAGAAGAGCTCAGTTGAAATAAACTATTTGCATTTTTTTAATTGAAACCCTTCTTTATTCCTGAACTTTTTATACATATTAACCGCTCAGTTCAGTATCTTTCATTTATTTAATATTATATGAAAAGTTTCTCGTTAGAGAGTTTAAATGGTATAGTTCCTCTGCAGGTAACGGCTAAGCTATATCCTATCTCTATAGAGGGTTGTCTAGGATTGGGTATTCTAATGAGATAAGTCTTTGAGATCTTCTGATTTCATTAACTGGTTTAAGAAACCAAATATTAAGTGCTGTTGAAAAGGTAGATGAAATATTCCAGGATACTGCAGTTGACAAGACGATATCCAAGCGGTGTATGAAACTATGGTACCATAATTTGTATAATTAGAATACGTCCATATGTATATCCGCACTTATGTATTGTCGTGTGCATATGAATGCTAATGTTTTAATTTTTTTTTTATTACATTCTGAAGACCAAATGCTCATTAAACCTACTAGCACCGTCGTTGTTTTGTGAGCTTCTTTGTCATTTTAGTTACCTGAGAAATGATTATATGAGATTAGAACTTGACCGAACTGCTGAAATTCCAAACCCACGTAGTATTTTTTAGTATTTTTTATATGTGGAAGATATGTATGTGGGTATGTACATATATTAAAATACCATAAATATTCACAAATTGAACGTGTTTCTTTCGATCTTGACTACAAACAAAAGTCAAAAAGTTATAGCCCATCCATATCCGTGTCTATTCGTCGTTCACGGCGCGTTAAAGAGAGTCTTACGTACGTGCCTGTGTATTTTTTGCCGGCGGAATTCGCAGACTATTTTGGAACTTGTTGTTTGGAGATATTTAACTTTTTATATGGCATATTTTCCAATTTACTTTTATTTTTAGTTATTATGTTTTCTATTTTACATTTTTTGCTTTTGCTTTTGTTTTGCGCTCACGATGCCGCTCGCTCAGCACGCGGTGCTCTCATGTTGGACAACTCGAATGGAAGATCTTAGATTTTTTCCCAGTGCCACTGATCCAGTGTTAGCTATCTATTTATTTATTTAGTATTGTTTTACTTGTTTTTGCAACAGTTAGTAGTTGTTGCTATTGCAGTTATTTTGTGAGATGTGGCATCGGTTTTGGCTGATCGCCTTTATTAAAGCTAGTGATGGGGATTTTTGTGTTGCTTGACTGCTAGCTGACTGGATTGTTATTGTTGTTATCATTGTTGCTGTTGTTGTGAGATGTTGCTTCTGCGAAGCTATCCAACCGGTTATTTGTTTCTACTGTTTTATTTCTGTTGTTGTTACAAATTGTTTTTGCTGATTTTTATATTTACGAGGGTGTGTCGAATGTAAAATGAAAGTGGTAACCACTTTACAAATAAACCGTTATTATAACTGGAGCTGGAATTTAAGAACAGAATCCCTCTCGCCAAAAAGGGCCACTCTGGACCGGATGACCAATTAAGAAATAAAGCAAAAAATTGCATTTGGTGAGAAGTATTGATAACAACTTCCGTGGAATTCATTTGTTTAATTTCTATATTTCGATACCGCCTCAATCGGCGGTAAGAATTTCAATCCCGTTTACACAAAAATGCTGGCATGCTTCCAAACAAAAAATATGACAGGTTACCCTTCAACCTAAAGAATATTTTTGACGAAATTACCTACACAGTCGCTTTCTTAGAACAAAACCATACTCAAAGAATATCTAGAAGAACATTGTGGCCTAAAAATCACGCTTTTGATATCATTCATAGAAAGTCAATTAACGTCGTTATTACCTCGCCTTTTGAAAATATTGTTCTAGGAGTCAAACCACTCCGATTGTAGATGAAAAGCACGAGTAAACATAATTGTGTTCTGGATAATATAGCAAGACTCTTATGTATCCATACAAGACCGTGACATAACTGATATCCCGTAGGACAATAATAAACTCTTTTCATGTTCTGGCAAAAAATTCATCTAACAGTAATTTCCTAATTGACTAACCCCGTGAAGTAATCCATTTCTTGAAAGCATTTAGTCTTCAGAAGGCGTCTTTGCAGCATTAATAACGACTTCCGATAACATCAGTACTGAGAAACGGATGTTTGATACATTTTTTAAGTCCTTTAATGAAAGACTCAGAGAAAAGACTTTACTGCGGCAAAGATAAAAATTGTGCCTAGGTCAGATCACTAGAACTCAAAGCTTTTGGTTCTTATTTTGCGTTCAAATATTTTTAGGAAGCTTCTGATCAAAACTCATGAGTTGTTCGGAACATTTAAGAGGAACAAAAACTGAGTCAGACACTTGATAGTATTCTACAAATATTTTCTTGGCAGTTATTAAATTTTGCTGTGAACCCCACTCGTTTCATTTGATTCCCTGACTTTCTGACTGCTTCTTCGCAACTTACACCTTCTGAACAATCTTAAGAAACATATTCCTGTTCGCCTGTAACTAACCCTCGTATTTTGTCGCCACTTTTATTATTGCCATTGCTACTCGATTTGGTGCGTTGGTGACACGTTTGCAACCCAAGCAACAAGCAGCAAACCCCGCCAACCCATCATGGGCCGCCTGCCTGCCTGCCAGTCTGTTAATCGGTGAGCACGTTTATCCCTCTTTCAATCCACCTGTTTAGTAACATATATATCTACCTTCGGTTTTACATACGTCTGCATTAAAATTGCAGACCCACTTGTCTGTTTGTCTGTTTGTCTGCTTGTTTGTTTATCAATTTGTATTCGCGAATATCTTTGTGTGAGGTGTGTAGTACAAGACGGTAATACAATTAAGTCTTTCTTGCGATGCCAAGTGGCCACCTAGCGATCAAAGTTGTTGACGATGTTGAAGACTACAAGTGTATAACAACGATTACTTATATTTATATGTATATTTGGATTTACATATGTATATGTTAGTGTTTACGTAGATCATCCACGTTCAAGTGGTATTGGAGCATCACTTCACGTCACACAGCGGCGCGGGTGTTCCGGGTCGGTGGGTTGTAGGGGTGATATTCTGGGTAGGTAGGTCGGCTACTTAGTTAAATGATTGGTGCTCAGCATATTTTTTGTTACTTTTTTTTTTAATTTTTTGTTGAAATTTTTTGTTGTTCTTGTTTTATGTATAATAATTAAATAGAAGCCTGATATCTGATGTTTTTAGATAAAAAAAAAATAAAAAACAGAAATAAAAACAATGGTATACTGGAATGAAGAAGAAACAAGAATTAACACGATAACAATATTAACTTACAATAGCAGCAAAAATGGCGGAAAACTTCTATTGTATGCAAATGAAAGCCAATATTATGGGTATATTAAAGCAGAGAAAGAAAATAATAAGATAAATAAATAAAATAAAATAATCAAAGATCGAGTTGGTGATTCCGAGTTTGTCAAAGCACGACTAGAGTGATATTATAACAACAATAACAACACCACACATAACAAAAATTTACGGTTTGAGGCCAAGTTTCTGTTCTACGTCGTTGTGAAGAAGTTGTGAAAATATAATTTTTTCAGAATTAAATCCGGCAGACCAAAGTTAACGCGTATTCTTAAAAACTTATACAAATATCATTTTTTAAACAAGCTTAGAAAGAATGATCATTAGTTACGTTACTGTCTTTGTGCTCTTGGCGCATTTCTAGGAGCAGATATTTGAGCTTCGCGAACATTAAAGATCTGGGAGAACCAAATCTGCCAAATAAGTAGGTTCAGCAATACCTTTGCTTGTATTTCGTCACAATTTCTTTCTTGCGACCCTTTATCAAAGTTCTTTTTACAACAAATGCAGATCTTCTGGAACGAGCCCGTTGGCGATAAGGTTTATATTCAAAATATCAACCTAAACATGTCCATCGTCGAACTCTGGGATATTTTGAGAGCCGCTGCTAGGTCTCTAATGTCAAAACGACAACTTTAGAGTACAAATTACCTTCCCTAATGTACCCTTCTTTAATGCATTATGTCGCTTAAAAATCTCTCTTCTCGGCAAAGTAGGCTTCACAAAGCACTTTTATGAACATTTTCAAGAATTCCCCAGTAGTAATTTCATAGTAAAGATCTCACCCGACCAATTGTTTAGCATCGTAAGCAAACAAAAGCTGTCAAACACTCGCACTAACTGTCACAGCTCGCTTAAACTTCACACGATTGCCGAGTGGCAAGGAGATCTCTTCGACAAATACTGCAACTTAAAATACAGTATCATGTGTTCGCGAACTGTTGCACACAAACATATGCGCCTGCGACTGCAATTGAGTACAATACTAATATAATAATAATGATAATGACGAGAATTTCGATTACAATAATAATATTATGCGCTTGTAAATAACATCTATTGATATATCTGTATCTAAATTATAGACGACAATAGTACCAACAAGCGGACAGACAGCCAGCAACAATGGTGGTGTTTTTGTTTTTTTTTCCTTCATATCCAACTGTTTGTTAATGTATGGGTAAATGTTGGCGGCATTAAAGTGGACAAATAACCGTGATGCTCAGCCATACAGTTATCGAATCATGTTGTTGGCAAGTATTTATCTGTAATACTCTATACAAATGTGTGTGGGGTTGTACTAATTTATAGCTTATAGTTAAAGTACTAGTATAATTTATAGTTTTTCATTTGAATGCTTGAAATTCCGTGAATTTATTTTCATGCATGTTTAGTTTTGGAAAGCAATAACACAAGGAGAATCTGCTAATTAAATGAAGTTTACATTTGTTTATTGTATATTTATGGCATAAAGTATTCGTTATATATGTACTTATGTACGAATAGATGGAGCTATTAAGCATCTAATTTTTCTCTCGAATCCGGGAAGTGTGTTTTGAATAAATTCTCTTAAAAATTAATTGTAAAACCATACATATATATACACACACCATTTAACTATTTTTTGGATTTAAAGCCTATGAAGGTACACAAAGAGAGACCTCTATGTCTCTATAAATGAATTTGGTTTGCCAAAAATTCTTAGAAGATTATTTAAAATATCACTGAGCTATATAAAAGCTTAATCAGAATTTGGAAGGATGTCGTTCGCTGTTTTCAGGTGAAAATAAATTCCGATTCTTTCTGGTTTCGAAGTTACTATTTTTAAGGGATCAGTCAATATGCCGTATATAAACGCACTGAAGCGTGGACAATTGTACGATCCGATCAGGGAGCTCTTATTGGAAAGATGATCTGAAAGATTATTGGATGAAAACTTTCATTTCTTGCATTTTTTGCCGTTGGTAGGAGACGAAGCGGAGGAAAGTGTTCCCTTCTGGTTGTCGTGGGGTTTACGTAATCGAAAGGGACTCTTATTTTTATCCAGCCAAGGATTGACAACTCTGCGGTTTTCCACAAAATTTATTTGGGGCACGTTTTCTGCTATACAATAACAACAACAAGCGCTCTATGTACTGAGGAACAGAAATCGAAAAAGACTTGTTATCACTGACTGTTGTTTCGAAGTGTCCAAACTCGTGGCGTACTATTGTGGACTCAACTCAGCACTCCGCCTACTTGTATAGAGTGGTGGAAGTTATCCAAATTTTCGCATATGCCACATTTCTGCTTTCTACAACAAAATCAACGTCTCAAACGAATTATAGTAAAGTCGGAGTACGTTAAATATTTTTGTCAGCTGCTTATATGCGACACTGCGCAATCTGCATAACGAATTTTAAGAGCAAAAAATTGTAGGTATGCATATATTTTTTTGGGGTGTGAGCGAGTATCACATAGTTCTGCGGAAACTCCAGTTACTGTGTCTCCAGTTTGTAAGATTACGAACTTGCATAAGATTCAAGTGGTGTTTAGAGACTGTCTTAGAAGAAAAACTGACAATCTGTACTCATGACCGTCGGTATTACCGTTTCCTCGATAGTCGGGTCTATACAACGAGAATGGACTCGGTTTTCTTTTTTGCAGCCAAGGACCGTCACATCAGCAGCATTCCTCCAAACTGTTTGCGGAATGCTTTGTCATGCGGTTGATATCATGTCACTGGAATTGAAGCCGATTTTATCCAACAAAAGATTCTGTCATTTCAGCGATATAAAGAATTTTAGCTCATTGGTTCGTTGAACTTGTTAAAAAACGTAATTAGAGCAACTCGGAAATCAAATAAATTCTTTCAAAAAATATCCGGAAATACACATTCGACAATTCGATATGACACAGTGTACAAATAATTCGTATAAATTTATCATTGAAGTGTACATAACTGTGATTGATAAAAAATAATATTGAGCTACAAAATATATTTATTACATTGATAGCAAAACAACAAGAAAAATAATCTTAAAAACAAAATTCCACAGATATCTGCATGTCTGCATAGAATTCATGCAGAGTGTGCTACAAAACAATCGAAAACTGCTACATTTTTGAAAATATTTCGATATTTTAGACGATTATATATATATATAATCCATGTACATATATAAGTAAATATTTTGCACCAAATAGAGTTTTTTGCTTATTAATCACCTTTTCTATGGAATCTCCACGCCAATTTGCACCAGAAGTTACTCGTATCCACAATTAAATCCAGCAGCCGATAAACACATTTTCCTGATTTGTTGAAATTTCTATAAAATTACGCAGCTTTTGAACATTTTTATTGAACAGTTTTCACAGTACTTGCAATTATTTCGATTTTACGCGCAATTTTCTTATCACAGGCGTCTGGCCGTCAACATATGTTTGTAGAAACTACTAAATAAGTAAATATGTATGAATGTGTATAATGTATGTATTTATGCAATGGCGCATGTGTAAGTTATTTATGCGGTGTGGGCGGTATATCGAACGCTTTCGCACAGAATTAGTACGATGCCGAACATTTAACAAATAAATAGAACAAAAAAGCAGTCAAGTTAAAAAATGAAAAGTTTATGAAATACGCCAAACCATTTTTACGCACAATCAAACACAGCCGTTACGCAAATTTTTCGCTTCGCCTTTGCAGCTATCTACTTAATACGCCAGCGCTTATTCACAGCATTTTTCAGCTGACTTAGTAGTACAAGTATAAAATCATGAGAAACAAAAAAAAAACACACTCGACGCTGCAACTACACAATACAGCAACAACAATAACACAATATTAATAACAATTATGAACAACAACAGCCGCACAATCAGAACGGCGCGGGTTGGGACGGCACGCGTTGCTCGAGACGACGGATATGATGGAGCTCAGAAGAAAGAAAACCGCAACGAAAAAAAAAAATAAAAATAAATCAAATATAAACTCGATTTACGCGACTACTATTGTCGTTATAAATGCTCCGCTCTGACTGCGATTGGATTTTAGCTGTATTTAGCCGCTGAGCGATATAACTACGAGCGGCTACGACGATTGCAAACAGCGTTGCTAGACGAGCAGCTTACGAGCCGAAAGCTGTGAGTATATCCAATTCGGTCAGCGTGTTGTCGGTAACTGTTCAAATGACGTTCAGCAGAAAGTCGAATTGGTGGCATATCTACCACTATAATATTAAGCCGTTTTCTTGCTTGTGTGGAATAAAATATTCGAAACTGAAGCTGAAACTGAAGCTGAAGCTGGCCGAAGCGATGAAGTTGACAAGTGTGTGGCGAGTGCAATCAAGCGGCAAGTGTGAGTGTGCACCGTACGTAGTTTGAGTAGTTTGAAGATAAACAAGTGCTGATCGACAGGGAGTCATCCATACATACATACATACATATATGTATGAAGACACACACACACACACACACACACACACACACACACCTTGACTACGTGAGTGTGTAATAGGTCCGCTCTTGTTGCCTCTATCAGAGTCAGAGCTCGACGTAAACTTCAATGCACGACTGTAATTGGGTCTCCGCTGAGCGCGGAGAGCGAGCCTATAGTGCACACCACACGCTAGTGGTCAACAGAGTCAACTTAAACAACTGCGTCATCAATGGCATCCACAAGATTTAGCTTACTTTATTTTATATTGTACATAAATATTTATCACAATCTTCATATTAACTTCATATTATTAGGTTAGACCACTTGCTTTGTAGCCTTGCTCTCTCCAGTTAATATTCTTATGAAAAATGCTTACAACTCGCGCCAGTGTGATCATCATACTGCATTCGTATTTGTAAAAGTATAATAGTTTATTTGCATTTAAATGAAGTTTATGCGAACGATTCGGTTTACACATGGCCACCTTGTGTACTCGTGCAATATCTGCCGACTTGCTGACAGCAGTTTTTCACAATAGTTGGGTCAACTACTACTATTGTTATCACCACATACATATGTCAGCATATCCACCCCCATTATTAAAATGTTGAAATTAATCTGATAAACAATTTAACTGATTATCACTTCATTGAAGTTGTTGTAGGCGCAGTGGCGCACACTGTCACCAAATATAACATAACCGTTTTTCATGTTTACAATTTGTCTACACATGCGTGTGCAGCCAAGTCAACTTGATCTTTATATGAAATTACAGTATGGGAATCTTTTGTGCTCGTTTGACAGAATCTACAAGCATTTAATTGAATTTAAAAGTCGAGCGAAAGGGGATTAAAGCTGTAAGCGCCGGTTTGTTGTTATGGAGTTTGAGTGATAAAGTTCTACAAATGGTTGTGCATGTATATATTATGATGTTTTCTTAAAGGTATATAACTTTTATTTCAAATTAAATGCAGAAAATTTAACGAAAAGTCCAATTTGTTTAATTAGTTTTGAATTTTAATAGAATTTAGTGTTTGAATAGCATTTCAGGCCACCGCGACATCGTTTTATGAAGACCCATCCTTTCGGTTCAATTACGCTAGTTAGTACTCCGCCAAATTTAGTTTAATTGTAAGTTGCAGCTGGTTTATCAGTGTAGACTTGAAAAACGCCACAAAAAATACTCTGATGAAGTTATTTTGGTATAGTGGCATAGAACAATCTCCCAAATAATTTTGAGGAAGTTTGTCGAGTTCAAGTTGTTGAACGGACATAAATACGGGTCCATTCCAGTTGCATAGAGTCAACTGTTGTGGAAACGGACTAAATTCATATGACCTAGGTAGCCAATTGATAAGCCCTTCTCAATATGATTATATGAGCACCAAAAGTTTGTCCCAAAAAATGTGCAAGTCTCAGGCGCTGGTTTTATACCTCTACAGAAAGCAATCTATATAACCATTGTGTCGCTCCAAAAAGTCAGGAAAGTGCCTTTAGAGATGTCTTAACCACTACATATATATATTTTTTTGTTTCCCCCATAGTTTCTAGTTTATATAATGCGAAATTGTTTTCCACGCTTACAAAATGTATTAATTTTCTCTGAATTTTCTCTTTCCTTGAATTTGTGTTTTAGCTTTTTCTAAGTGTCAGAAATTATTGACTTTGTTAACAAGTCCTAGCATTAATCGTCGGTTGAAATTTGTTTTTTTTTTTGTTCGAACAGATTTATATAGATTAAAGATCAGGGTTTTTTTGGTCAATTTAATAGTAATTCAAATAATTTTTTTTTGTGAATTTACACATTTATTTTATATTAAGGATACATGTTGTAGTGATGTTTATGTTTGCACTGCAGACAAAAACATTTTCCTAATTAAAATGTGTGCTAATTAAAACATGAATACCCGCGCACACATATTAATAACGAAATTTAAGATAGATTAAAATTTTTCATAATTTGTTTTGCTAAGCAACCATTTTCTTTACTCTCTTTGACAGTATTGAAGATGTCGGTGATAACTGCAAGAAACAGAAAAATTAAATAAATAAATAATAAATACATATGAAAAGAATATATACATACAAAATCACGATTTAAAAGCTACAACACTACAGTCACAGCAACAACCACATATAATATATATCTCTAACATTGTTAATTTACTTACTTTTTCGTTCATCAGCTGACATGAGCAGTGATAATATTCCAACTTGATTATTTTTGCTGATCTCCAAAAGTGTACTAGCGGTGGCATCATCCTTATGCACTAAATAGAAGTCGCGCAGGATGTGTAACAAGTCCGTTAGCGTGTCGGAATCGAAACCAGCGCCGAGTAATTTTCGTATTTGTGACACATCAATGCTCTGTAAATGTAAAGACATAACAAATAGCATAAAATGTCACTCATAAGAATCATAAACTGAAATATTTGCAGGGTTATCATCGATATACTAAAATGACACAGCAAATTGCATACCTTTAAGTACCTGTACTTCTGCGAAGGCGTTAGTTCTTTCCAATTCGAATAAAATTGCGCTGTGGATATGGGAGGAGGCGGCAAGGCGCGCTAAAATGAAAATATAAATTATTTTGCTTCAATAAAAATACAAAAATTGTGATTAGAGTGATGTTAACATAAAAATAAATAGACAAAAAAAAAAAATTATAATAAAATATAAAAATTAATAAAATAAACTCAAAAAAAAAAATTTAAATAAAGCAAAATAATAGTCGAATTAATTCTCTTCATGGAAACTATTAAAAAAAAACTCGGTTCAAATCAACAACGTGTTTATAATAGCACTAAAATAATTTTCATACAAACATACATTGTAAAATTTAAACACATGTTTTAATTTCGGGACAATTTATTAAGTTTGTAGCCACTATATAAACACGAAATAAATCACTAATTTAATAATACTACTTACAACAAATATTTTTATAACCAATTTCTTTGATTTTTTAAAATCTATAATGTTTTCCTTTGATAAGAATGGCTGTGACAATATTAACATATAATAAAATTTGTGCTTTAAAAAGGTTTAGGCACTAAAAATAGATTGGCACTAAAACATTTGAAGTATGTATTAAACTAATTTTCCTATTTGGCACGATTATTCAATGACAATTACCCATAAATTATATAATTAACCACAAATAGCTTTTCCCACATAGAAAGAATACTACATATTTGCATTAGCAAAAATGAAAAATAAATAGTAAAAAATTCATAATTGACTTATTTCCTTCGCCTGCGTTTAAGCAAAATTTGGCTACTCTGTTTAATGACATCAAAAAATCGTGTGAAAATAGTGATTATCGCGGGGAGAAAGGAAAAAAATGCGCTTACGTTTCCACTCAGTGATTGCACATCCGTTTCAGCCTTCTTGCTAGATTTATTCACTTCGATCACTGAGGTTTTTTGGTCATCTTTTTCAACTTTTTCATTTTGATCATTAAAATTATTCGCAACTGTTGATATTTCATTCAAAGCAGCTGGTTTGCCGGCCGTTTTATCAGACGCACCATTATTCGACTCCTTAACTTCCACAAATGGACCACAATTACTATTAAATAATTTATCTATATCCTCATCGGAGATTTTCAAGTTACTATTTTCACAATTTTTGGAGTCTTTTGGTCCAATTACATCAGCAATGCGAACACGTCGAAGTGGTTTATTTGAGCGTTTGTATGGTGGCTTTTCAATTGGCAAAATGTCAATCATGTTGGCACGCGGAGCACTAAAGTATGGGCCCTTGGCGCTTTTTACTGAAAAAAGCAAAATAAATTATATATTAATAATGAATTATTTGTGGAAAATATATCTTCAAACAATTTCTCAACATAATTATATAAATTGGGAGTCTAATTTTTGTATTACTTATAACCATTTGGATCATATAAGTTTATAAAACTGCGTTGTCCTCACCATTTTTCCTTAACCTTTCATTGATGCGTTCTAAACTTTTGTTTGCTTCAACATTTTTAGGTTCGATCATAAGTACAGTCGTGCAATCTTTCAGTGCATCCATATCATTGCCTAGACACTCATTCGCCTGCATACGTCGATAATAAGCCTTAACGGATAAACTGTTGATTTCTATGGCTTGTTCACAATCTTCAATGCATTCATTATATCTACATAAGCGAAAAATTAAAAAAAAATTGTTTAAGCATTTCATTTCATATTTGTGCCGAACCTTTCCATCTTCAGGTAGCATAACGCTCGGTTGCAAAAATATACAGGATCCTCTGGGAATATATCAAGTGCAGAAGTGTATGCATTAATAGCTTTTTCATATTCTCCCAGCTTAACGTGCTTATTTCCCCTATCCTTTATTTCATTAGCTTGTTTACGTTTTTCCTCGTTGGCATCAAGCGGTTTCTCTAATTTCTCCGTAGGTGTTGTGGCTAGATTTATATGCATATAAAGTACAAAAAAAATAACAAGTACAATTTATAAATAAGTCTTGTGCTTACCACCGCTGGAACTCGAAAGTGAAATATCATTATTCTCATTATTCGTGGTAACGGCGTTTGTTCTAGAATCCGGGTGTTGTTGTTGTGTTTTGTTATTTTGCGTTGGTTGTTTCTCTGCAAGAATATGACTTCGTATTGGCTCATTTACTTGCTGTTAATTTGTAAGAGATATATTATTAGTTTGATTCATATTAATTTAAATAGTTTTAATTTACGTCTTCTTTTTCAACGTTAGTTGGACGTCGTTGTAACTCTTTTTCCTTTGCCTTCATTTCCTGTTCCCAACTATAGAGATCATTGAGTGTGTTTCGCACCTCTTCCGCATTATTACGCACTTGCAACTGAATTTCATGTGATTTCTTCAAAGCATCCATTTTATTTGATGTTAACTATTTATTGTATGATATTAAGTAGAAAATATTTAATACAACTGAAAGCGCGCCGACAGCAACCAAACTGATTTGCTTTGTACTTTTGCTGGTTCAATATTATGAATTGTCATATCAGGTTGGTAACGTTTCACATCAGATGTTTCAGAGCCCATTCACGGTTGCTGCATTTAGAGTTTAATAACAATGCTTTAATGGTAAGAAAACTTAGATATATTTAAAGGAAATACTTTAATTTATTATATTATATGTTTTCCAATCCAAACACTTGTTGTTATCTTTACATTCCAAAAATTATTTCAATTGTGAATGACATAAATGACTCACAGATGACGCTGTGCATCGTTACCCTACGTATATCAACTACAAAGTAGCGTTAACGTACAACATCTTGTCTGGAAACAGTTATTCGTTAAGTTTTGTGAAAAATAAGTTTCGCGGAGTGAAAGGTGTAATTTAATGGGTTTATTTAACAAAAATTTTTTCTAACTGTGGAGGACTGTTTACAGTGATTATCTACGTGTGTTTGTGATTAAGTTTGTGTAAAACTTCTAACTGCAGTTTTATTATGATGTATCAGCTCTGTGTCGGAAACTGGATACAACAATTATCCGTTTCCTTTATGTAAATTTCTGTGTTAACTTTGATTAAGGTACCAAATGGATTCAAAAAGTGTTAAGAAGTGCAATAGTAGGAGTTGATGATTAAATAGGACAACGGAGCGCTAGAGCTCCAACAGTGTGAAAAGTAGAAATAATATATTATTTGATTTTACCAATAAAAAAGTGCATATACTAGTATTAATATGTTACCTCAAAATTGATTAAAAAAAACAACATTTGAATGGCAGTGGGAAATTTTTGCGGATATGTATATATATATGTATGTTTGCATGTGTGTGCTGAATATAAAGTTGTGCTAATAATAATAATGAAGATTATAGTGAATGCTACAAATGTACTGTCTGAGTTGCCATAATTCTAGGTCGACATGGCAGTTTATTTTGGTAATGCAGTTTAATTATTTAATTTTGCTACATACTTTTTTTTATATAATATATATATTTATATACATTTTTATAATATATTTTATATAAATATATATTATATAAATATATATTATATAAATATATAATATAAATAATGTGTATATATATATATAAATTTAATATATAAAAATACGTTTTGTTACATACTTATATTATATTTAGTTTATTTAGTAGTAAATATATATTATATTTAGTAGTAAATTAAACGACTGAATATTTGAGATAGAGGAAATGTTTTTTCTTTAAATTCAATAAAAAGCAAAGAAAAACCAGAGTTCTGTTCTCAATAAGATACTTCCTGTTTCGTTTTGACTTCGGCGTAAAATTTTTTTAACGCTAAACCTGTGTATTCTTTTTATAAGAAAAAATTTTACGAAAGAAAAGATTGCACAGTTTTTTCTACGTATATTTGCTTATTGTAATAATTCTCACACATATTCATATATTCTTAATGTCTTAACATATTACCAACTAAATTAAACTTAGTCCTACCACGAGTTGAGCTGCATCATGAAATAGGCGCGAAATCCCATTTAACACTTACTTGACCAACCATTCACTAGCGCTCATACACATATGTATATACATGCATACATATGTATATTTTTATCTGTGCATATCAAGACGTGCGCATCTGTTTAGCCATTCCGTCGCCAACCTCATGACACTTCAGCATAGGGAATTGACGTGCGCGCCTGATTAGGAAAATAATTATACCACAGCGACTGCTGAAAAGTGAAATTAATTATTTACGTGTATCAACGTGCATACATATGAACGGCTCGTGGTTAGCGTTAGCACTTGGACTCGTACACGAGGAAGAAAAATTGCAGTTATTACACAAAGTTTACATTTTTCACACAAAATAACTTCATAACATTGTTGAAATTCTAAATTGTGCCTTAATGTGAATTTTATGCATCGCTGATATTACACGAGTATATGCAATGTTCTTGAGTGTGGCTGCTGATTGCTCTGCTTACGGCTCGTACTCGCTTCTGTATTAATATACATATATATATATATATATATATATATTTTATATAATTTTATGCATAAGAATTAGCTATATTAATATGCGAGCACATGTTTATTTATATAAAAAGTGCATTTACAGTTAAAATTGATTTTTTTTTTACACAATTTGAACGTGTGATCTAGTTTTGTTGAGAACGTATTTTTCATTGAACAGTTTTCAGAATGTGTCTAATATGATAAAAAAAGTATATATGTGCTATATATACATATATATTTATATATTTATATATATATATGTTTCATGAGTTTAGTAAAACTTTGATTAAGTCAAAACAACAATTATACTGCCCTTAAACAACATTAGCCTTTCGTATTAGTATGCTTTGCTTACATTGATGTCCTGCAGCTTACATATATACATACTTCTTTCACATATGTAGAACTAAGCACAGCTTGATTTTCACAAAATAGTTCATAAAAAAATTTTTTTTTAATATTCAAAATAAAAAATAGTGTTCGCTTCGGAAAACAAGTTCGGACTCTATGCGCTCCAAAGTCCACTAACAAAGAAAACATGAAACCTTGGCATCCTGAGAAATGAAATTCGTGTTATTCAAAATTACAAATAATTATGCGTCTCATTTTAAGTTTCGTTATACATTTCAAAAATAAATCAAAAAAATAAACAAAGCTTCAGCCACAATGAGCTCACCTTTGTGCATAGACGATTTATCTGCGTCTCGTTTCCCACTAGTTAGTTATCTGTCTGTCAGTTGGGATGCTGTGCTCCGACTTGTGCTATGTCTGGCTTGCTCGAGCAGCTACATAATTACGCATCACTTTTCCTTGCGCTCTTGTATTATTATAATTTTTTGCAAATGTTGTGCATTTTGTATTTATTATCTCCTCCTTTTAAATTTATTTTATGAACTGCGTAACTGAACTTGACCCACAGCGTGTGAGAAAGTTATGTTAGAATATTGCGTGCGTGTTCAAGCGCTTTTTTTTAATATTTTAATTTTATTTTTTTTTTTTTTAGTTTTGATTGTACAGTGTTTTTATATCTGCAGGATTGTGTGTTTCCTTTTAATTTTCACCATTATTATAACTTTAACAGAATAAGGCAGTAAGAGTTTAATTTGACTTAAATTATGGGGTTTTAAAATTTTTAAAAATTCGTTTATTTTTTGCTGTATTTGATACTTAGTTCACAATGCGCTCATGTTAGAAAATATGCTGCAGAAAGATACCGTGTATTTGTAGTAGTTTTAGCACAGAACTTTAGAATTTTAGTGTCTTCGCTTGGTAAAGACTCAAGAATATTAATGTCGTCACATTATTAATTATAACGGAAATACACAAGAAAAAAAATATATACATTAAAACAAAAATTATATATAAATTAAAATAATATTAATTGAGTTTATATTTTGAAATTTTGATGAATTAAATTTGCTCACTATGCTTCAGTAAATTTGGTAGGAGTATAAATATAATAATTTTTAACCGCCTTGAAACATTGTTTCTTAAGAGTAGTAAGAGTTCTTAAGGGTATTTAATAGCAACTATAATGTTTTTAAGGCTTGGTGTCAAGAAGACATAACAGAAAAGTTGAACATAGACGTTTTTGCAGAATTTCGAGATCTAATGAGTGCGAACTCGTACATTTTTCTAGAAATGTTTGAATAAAAAAAATTGTAGAAGGACAAGAGATGAGTCTGTTAAAAACAAATATTACAAACGAAACTTGCTTCAACTCACAAAGTTTTTTTATAATGTCTTCTTATTAGATCAGAAGATAAGGAAGACCATTTTGTTGTGAAACTGTACACAAGATACAAAGTGTATTTAATACTCGTATTTCGAGATGTCAGCCTGTTTTCGAAATGCATACATTTTCTCTCTTTTTTGAATATTCCAATGAGGATAGTCATAACTTTTGCAAGAGGGTAAATTTTTAGTAACCACTTTTGAAATATCCACAACATTTACATACCAAGAGTCACCCTGAAAAGTTTTTATTCGATTTAAAGGAAAGCTAATTTGTTAGGCAAATTTGTTTTTATAGTTTAAAGTAGGTGCCACCGAGGGTAATACTCCGATAATAGTCCTATGTCGATAAAAACCTATAATAATTTTTTCCTATGCAATTTTCCTGGTATTTTGTTTCAAAATATGGTCCAGACTCGACAATTCACTTCTAACAACTATATTTTTGAGGTTAGGAACTTTTTTTTTAAGATAAAGTCACTGGGTCCAGATTGGGAGAATTTATATAATCGTTATCATTAGTTTTGTCTTTACAAGTTTGGGTATACATATAAAGCACATGCATGCAACTCTAGTGACTCCCTCTCTTAAAAATGATATAAACTTATTAGCCTGCTTGACATACAGAACTCATGCTGTCCCTGATATTCAAAACAACGTCAATATTTGCTTACTTCAAATTATTATCGCTATTCTTCCCTCCGAAAATAACCGACTAAATAACCGAGTTCGACTCAGATACCACATTGCAAAGTAGGCAGGCGAAGTTTCGTACCGAAAATCAGCAATATTGTTGTAAAACAGGTAAATAGGGTAATCGGTTCGAAAATTAAGAGGGAAATTTCAATGGTAGCTTTTCATAATTTATCTAGAAGGCTTTAAGCTTAAGAAAAGCCTAAGATGCGCCACTTTTTTTTTAACGATTTTAATCGTAAAAGTTAAGTATTTAAGTTAAGTTAAAACTTTATTTAGGACTTTACAACCGATATTCAAAAGAATTTTTCTTACAAAAGCAAAAAACTCGTCAATCGCAACTTTGTCGATCACCAAATGTGTGAGGCAAATTATTCAAATTAGTTCATTGATCGCGCACAATCGTAATCGACAACACGCTTAGGCGAGCACTATGGAAATGCATGCCAGACAATTTTTGGGTCAACGCAATCAACAAATCAACGCGAGTAAACTCGTGCAAGACGACGCATTAAGACAAATCTTATTTGCAATGCAAGTAAAGGTGAAGACAAATTTGCAATGTACAATACATATATACATATGTAAGTGTGTAGTGTTTTATAAAACTGCAAACGGATCAGCAAATCAATGAAGTCCAGCGTAAATCACTGAAACGCCATAAAACCTTGAGTTTCCGCTTGACATTTTGCATGGAAATTGTGATATTTGAACTTTGCGCATGCGCAGCTATTTAGTGCCGTTGTGTGTGCACGACTAACTTAACTTACATAAGTTTATATATATATATATATGTATATTATATATATTGGAGATTTCTATTTGACAACCTTGCAAGCATAAAAGCGGGGCGCTAATCACTTGCACTCGCGCTGGCAGCGGAACTCTTTGGCTTTCGTGAAACTGTGATAGAAATGTTGCTGCTTTCGGCTTTGGCTTGCATATGTATTTGTTGTTTCAGTTGCGTCGATTCAACGGCGCGGCGCTTCTTCAGACAATGTGTTGCTGCGGAACACTGCTCTACAATTTACAACAATTGATTGCTGTCATTAAAGATGAAAAATTCTTCAAATGTCTGACGGAGTTTAAGGCGTTACGGCTACATGAAACACACAGGCACACAGACATATTCACCGAGATTGCAAATGTGTTTGTTTACTGCAAAAAATTTAAAAAAAAATGCCGCACTGAGTTTAAAGATCAACAAAAAACAAAAAAAAAAGCAGCAATCTTTTACTCCTTACTCTCCTGCTCGCTTGTAATCAGCACGCACGGGCTTACTTACGAGTAAATACCTATGTACATATGTAAGTATTTGGCCACCTCCAATACCTGACTTGTAAGCGTCCATTTTGTCTGATGTGTGCTTTATGTTTTAAAAATTTTGATTGGCCTACACACCTTATTTGGTCGAGCTGCTTTCGCCATGGTGTGAAGGTGATAATTTTCACTTGCTCTTAATGTATGCAATTCTTTAATGTTTCAACTCTTAAAGAAGTCATTATGAAAGCATAAATCACAACATGTTGTTCAAAAGTCATTCGTGTGCTATAGTATATGATATCATATACATACATACACAGCTAGTGCCACATCCTTTTTCTTCTGTAATTATATAACAACAACAAGTTGAGACTTTTTGCAACGGTCTATTCTCTATATTTCTTGAAGGAAGCATAAAAGTTAGTAACTACAATCAAAAACCAACAACAAAACTATCAAAATGTATTAAACCTGTCAGGATAACTAGCACAATTTGGCAAAACAGGACGTGGTTTACAGTTTTGCACAGCATTGTGGTGTACAGCTCTTGGTTTTTATCTAGAAGTTTTAAGTGAAAACAAACAAAAACTTTAGGCTGAGCTATTTATTTAAAATATCGACTTCTCGAAGTTTTCTCAAACTCGAAACTCAAATCTCGAAACTAATCTTTAATATCTTTTAAGGAGTGTTTGTTGTTGTTATTTTCATTAAATTTCTACTAAATTACGTGCACTGAAGGCGTATACATATTATATACTTTTTTCTCAAGATTCTCAAATATTGAAATCTGAAGATATTCCCCATGCAAAACTGGAATTGTGCTCGATACAACCAACATTGAGGAAACAAATTATGGAATTACCATATATCATAACCGAGTTTTCTACATCACTACTTTCATAGTAGAATACTCTTCATAGGAACGAGTCGAACGTCGAAGGTGGTTTCCAACTCAGTCGTAGCTGCTTTATCAGCCTATAATATAGCCTTGACGTACCCGCACAAAAAGTAGCCTAAAAGAGTCCAATCACATGATTCATGCGCTATATAGTTTATTTCTTCATTCTCATGTAGCCATGTGGTACTTTTACGATTGAAATAGGCGTAGGGCACCACTATTTAAAGAATGATATTCACAGAAATATCAACTTCATTTTCAGTTTTAAAAAGATGTGATCAAATAATGCTTAAGGTAAACAAATCGCACCGAGAGAAACATTTTTGTGGACACCATATATACACCATAATATATATATAGATAAAAAATGGTTATCACTGCTTTTGAGGCAGAAAAAACGGCTTATAAACGTATAAAGGGTGTTTTTAGAGATATGCATTTGTCAAGAATAATATTATTGTTGTTCTGCTATAACTGTAAATAGTATTATTCCCAAAAATTTTTTGAGATTTCGAGATTTTTTTCGAGATACCATTTGCCCATTAAATGGGCGGTTTAAAAAATAGTTTTACCCTCGACCTCAACTATAAAATACCGCAGTTATGTAGATTTATGAAAATTTTGTTTAATAATTTTGATTATTAATTTCATTAGATTTCTATAAGAAATTCTTATTGGGTTAATAACTATATTCGTGCGGTTGGTCAAGAGATGGCGTAACTTGATTATTATTGCATTGTTCCAGTATTCGGAACAAGTGTTGGAAAGCTACTGTCCTTATGCGTCTTTTTCGCTATATGTCATTCATTTGAAGCATAAACAACGATAATTTGTTTTCACTCAAATATATTGAACTTTGTGATTGAAAAAGTGTTTTTGTGAGGAGTTCTTCTTCACTACTTTAAGATGAAGAAAACCTCAACCGAAAGTCATTGTATTTTGGTGGAAGTTTATGGTGAACATAAAAGTGGTGATTTTGGTGTGATTGCTTGAAAGATAAAGAACGTTCTAGGCAGCCAAAAAAGTTTGAAGATGAGGAACTGCAAACATTACTTTATGAAGATTGCTGTCAAATACAAGAAAAGCTCAAGAAGAGCATATTCTTTGCGAGTGACTCAAGCAGCTATCTCAATTCAAAACAGCCGGATACATTCAAAAGCAGGGAAATTGGTTGCCATATGAATTGAAGCCAAGAGACGTTAAGGGACTATTTTGAATGCCAGAAATGCTGCTTGAACGTTACAAAAAGAAATCGTTTTTGCGTCGGATTGTAACTGGTGATGAAAACTGTATCCATTACGACAACCTTAAACCCAAAAAATCATACGTGAAACTTGGCCAACCAGCCAAATCAACGGCAAAGCTGAATATCCATGACGCCAAGGTAATGCTCTTTATTTGGTGAAATCAGAAGGGCGTAATGGTTTAAGAGCTTCTAAAACCGGGTGAAACCATTAATAGGGAACGGGGGAATATCGACAACAATTCGTCAAATTAAAGCGAACGATTGCCGAAAACGGCTCAGAATTTGCCATTAGACCCGAGGCAATTATTTGCCATCATGACAACACTTGGCAAGAGGCCAAGTTGCAGACCGGTTAAAAACTATTTGGAAAACAGCGACTGGGAAGTTTTGCCTGGTTCCAGCCTGGCCCGGTCGATGCAGAACGCCCTTATTTCATATATATGGTTTATGGAATATATTTTACTCGTATGTAATATATGGAATATGCTTCACAGAACAGGGAACCAATTCCCAACAGGGATCCAATTGTTGATTGATTCATTTTTGGCCGTTAAAACGCCGCAATTCTTTTGGGATGGAATCCATAAATCGCCAGAAAGATGGGAAAATATTTTAGCTTCAGATGGACAATATCTATTGTTGACGTTTTTCTCAAATAAACGTTCATTTAAAAAAAAAAAAACGCAAGAATATAGTTATGGACCCAATATACATTTTCCATAACTCTCCATCTTTATTAGTCAAACAATTGCATTTCATCTCTGAAAAAAGTGTGAATTTCAATAATTTTATGAGCTTCCAAGTATATTTCACTAAAAACAAGAATTTTACGACAAGAAAAAGCAACCAAATCCAAACAACAACAAACAAATCCATTTTCGTTTGAACGCACACTCCAACAACACGCTTATTGAATAAGTTCTATATATAGAAATGATAAGCAAAATCTATTTTGTTAATCACTTGACCACATCTGAACTATATTCGATTTTTGTGTAGCTTGTTTGTAATATATAATTTACATCCAACAGTACTTTTGTACCGTACTTTACAAATTTATACAGCGTACAACGTATACGGCATGTATTTTTTATGAAGTAAATTTATGAAAATGTATGTCGGTGCGTAATCGGCTGCTTTGCGAAGGGTATATTCTGCGTGCGCCGAAATAGCTCAGTTGGGAGAGCGTTAGACTGAAGATCTAAAGGTCCCCGGTTCAATCCCGGGTTTCGGCAATGTCAATTAATTTTGATAAATTTTTATTTTTTATCGCGTTAACAAGTAAATGTATTAAGTAAAAAAAAAAAATACTTACATATAGTAAAATAGCCATTTGAATGTTTATTGCTTCAAGTCCACTCAGTTCCAGAAAATTAATTATTATCGTGAGTCGATATAATTCTTAACGGTGTGTTTATCGTTATATTTGCGAATATCCACTTAGGGTTCGTCAGTTTTTGTTTATTGCCCTTGCATATATTTTAAATTTAACACGTATTTCATAAATATTCAAAAGTAGCTTGCTTTTATTTGTTGCTTGTACGTCCTTTTCTTCGTAGATGTTGCATAAAATATGCATGAACAAGGTGCATCCTGTAGACACAGACAACGAGCGCAACAACAACTGTCGGCTACTGAATAAAGTTCAAACATTTGTTTTTCTGCTGACGTTTTTGCGCCTGCAGCGATTAGCACTTTTACGGTACATAGGTGAAAAACATAAGAGTGTGGCTCAGTAACACATACAGCATATATTATTTACATACTTCAATTAAGTAGAATATTTCAATATTTACATAACACACAAAGATTCCAAGGTAGATAACCAATGAAACAAATTAGATCGCCGAGGAGGCGGGTAAAAGGTACAAACATGTGTACATTAATTTCTTCATATGTGCATATGTACATACATATATATGTATGTATGCAGATATAGTACTAAAATAGTTATATATACGAATACGTGTTTCATTCAAGCGATAAGCAAAATGTATTTACTAATATATACCTATATATGTTTATTATAATGCTATTTATAAAAGCAAAACAACAAAAAAAAAAAGAAAAATTTGCATTTGCACTCACAATTGGTAGAGTGTTAATTTCACAAATATAAAATTTACTGAATAAATAGATAAATTTCTTATGCACAAATACCTTTTATTTACATATATACCATTTTTTTTTTAAAGGCTCAATATATTGAACGATGTGGTTTACGTGGCTACCTGCCGTTTGTACAATCTAACTTCACGGTTTCAAAGACTCAACGAATCAATATAATGGGTTGATCAGCGCCCCGTCAGTAATAGCTTTTTGCTAAAACCAACGGTACCGATCGTGCGGTTCCGTCGCATTGTGGAAATGGACACAATAACCACCTTGGTAGGGCTCGAGGCCCTTCTAAAACCTGTGCTGTACTTTGGGTACGACACCTGGTTGTAATGCAACTCCACACTGAACTGTACCGCCCAACAGTTCTACCCGCATTCAGGTATTAAATCACAGCCACCACGATACTCCCCAAAGGGCCTACCGCAATGAGCACGTTGGAGCGACCTATAACTCCAATGGGCTCCTGTTCCCCGTGGTACCAGATTAAAGTCTCCGGTCAGACCTCGTAGCCTAGGCTACTTCCACTTGAGCTCCGCATTCAATTCAGACTGGTGGCATTTGTAGCTTGAACTCAAATGCCTCTTTAAGTGTGTGCATAATACATTTAAAGTGTTATAAACTCAGTTCAAGCTAAGTAATAGTAATATAGCACTATTTCTGACATGGCTAAGCGTATTTTTAGAGCAAAGTCTATTTCAAATGCAGTGCATTTTATGGATTTTAGTCGCCTTTTAGACGACAGGCATGCCATACCGCAGGCTATTCTTATCCCCCGACCCGCAGAGGAAGGCTCAGTAGATATATATGTTTCTAAGTTGTCACAAATCGGAATATAAAGTGCATGGTGGAAGACGGATATATTGGGTTGTTCGGAAAGTCATTTCGTTTTTTTTGGGGAACATGAAAGACAGTTTTCGTATAATGAATAAATATTTTATTAAATTATATATTGGCCATTCTGGTCCAACACCTTTTGCCATCTTTCTGGCAGTAACATAATTCCCCTCTCATAAAAGTTTTGGTCCTTGCTGGCAAAAAACTCGTCCAGGTGGTTTTTGACATCTTCATTTGAGGTAAAGCTTTTGCCATCCAAAAAATTTTGCAGGGACCGGAACAAATAGTAGTCGGAAGGCGCCAGATCTGGAGAATATGGTGGATGTTGCAGTACGTCCCATTCAAGCTGTAAAAGTTTTTGGCGAGTGACCAAACTTGTGTGAGGTCTCGCATTATCCTGGTGGAACACTACACCCTTCCTGTTGATTAATTCGGGCCTCTTCTCTTTAAGTGAATCATTCAATTTGTCCAGCTGATGACAATAGACTTCTGAATTAATCGTTGTATTGTCCGGCAAAAGCTCAAAAAAAACGATTCCTTTGACATCCCACCAAACGGAGAGCATCACCTTTTTTTGGTGAATGTTGGCTTTTGACACGCTTTGAGCCGGTTCATCTTTTCTGCTCCATGACCTCTTGCGTTTAACATTGTTGTATACAACCCATTTTTCGTCCCCAGTAATAATCCGCTTCAAAAATGGATCATTTTCTAGACGTTTGAGGAGCGAATCACACGCGTCAACACGACGACACAAATTTCTATCGGTAAGGACATGGGGCACCCACACATCGAGCTTCGAGGTTAAGTCCATGCCTTTCAAATGGCCATAAACAGTTGAATTCGACAAATTTAACCTCTCACCGATCTCTCGTGTGGTGATTCGCCGATTTGCATCAACTAATGCCTTTATCGCATCTTTGTCAGCTTCGACCGGCCTTCCAGACCGTGGTGCATCTTCGACATCAAAATTGCCGGATCGAAATTTTGCAAACCAGTTCTTGCACTGGCGTACTGTTAACACGCCTTCTCCATACACATCCGTCAATTTTTTTCTCGCTTGGACAGCATTTTTACCTTTTCTGAAGTTAAAAAGTAAAATATGACGAAAATGCTGCTTATTGCTCTCCATATTTAAAAAGGCACCAACCAAAAACTACTGGGTAGAATTAATAGAACTTTTTCACACACAAGCCTTGCAATATCAGCTCTCATGACATATAATGGTTATGGGGCTTAAGTGTGAAGTTAGTTTCGAAAAAACGTAATTAAGTCCTCTGGCGGGAAAAAACGAAATGACTTTCCGAACAACCCAATAATATATTGAAGCAAACTACGATTTTTTTTTACTATATTTAACTTTTTCAGCTGATATCAACGAAAATTATTTTTAACTTTTTGTCCTCATATATTAAGTTCTCTTCCTTTATATGCAGATTTAAACTTTTCTATATGACTAAATTATTTTCCATATTCCATTAAAACGTTCTTTTGCCGAAACCGGGGGACCTTTGAATATTCAGTCTAACACTCTCCCAACTGAGCTAGTTCGGCTATATTAAACAGTTAAGCAATCAAACGGTTCCTACAGCAGTTTACCGTTAAGTGAAAACATTTTAGGTATGCATTGAAAACCCCTCAATATTCAATTATATAAGTCTAGTAAAGGCAAGAACTAAAAATAATAACTAAATTCAAGCTTAAAGGTAGTATAAATATGGTATAAGTTATAATTTATATGTATTCATGTAATAAATAAAATAAGTTATAATAAAAATATAACCTTGCCGAAACCCGGGATTGAACCGGGGACCTTTAGATCTTCAGTCTAACGCTCTCCCAACTGAGCTATTTCGGCATACTATTCATTTTTCCAGGAATCTTTTTACAATATAAAAACAATGTTAAAGCTTTAATATGATCTGAAGAAAAAATTGCATAAAATCGGAACTTTATAATTATTATTTAATACATATAAGGTAGAATGTTTTAGACCTAGAAGTTTTCAGCCTCTTTCGAACAGCTAACATAATTTTAAGGAGTTTTGTGAGAGTGCGTAGCAGCTATTTTAAACGTTTTCTTCTCAAGCTTTTAATTTTACCTCAATCAGGCATTACATGCAATCAGACATGGTAACGCCAATGGTCCCTAGAATAGCTATTTGTACTTTATCTTTGACTGTATTAAATTTATCTGGTATTATATATAGTTTTTAGTTAAGACAAAAGTAGATCAGTTATTTGAAATCTGAACTGTGTATATAATAGTATACAATTGCATATCTTAGCTTAGCTAATTTTAGCTGATTTTAAGCTCTTTCGTTTTATAGTCATTATTGACACTTTTTGATCATTTGACAGAAAATAAATAAATAAATTTAAATTGCAAACATACAGTTTAATGCCCAAGCTATAGACAGAAAACATGGTAAAGAGCCTGACTTTGAAAGCAGATTAGACATTTTATGCTCTGATTACAGATTGATTACCGGTCTGATTACATGCTAACGTATGTATGTTCTAATGTAAATTCTGGGCAAAAAAACTTTAACTGAAATGCAAAGTCCACTAGTAGTGAAACTCATGCCACCGGCTTCGTTAGTAAGCTGGAAGTTAAAAGTAAAAACGAAGAATTTATTTGAATGTATTTATTACTGCAAATGGGTATATATATTATATATAAATATGTTATATATAAATATGCAAGTATATCCAGAAGCCATATATGTTATATATTTTTTGCTTATTATTTTAAATAATTATTCCACTTGATAGAAATAACTATGAATCCATATTTATGACACACTAGGACCGAACTAGACGGATAATAGAAAAATGTCCAACAGCAAAACCAAACGCATTATATAAAGCACATTCTTTTTTGGACATTTGCGTGCGGCATGCGCATGCTGGCTTCTGCGGCACCCAACGATAACCACCGACGGATATTTTTTTCGTTTTAACTTTTTCTACACATTTTCATGTCCACCACAAGCCAAACCGCACGCAAAACACGCAAAACGCGGTCTGATGAATAATATTAATAATGAAAACCGAAAAATCTTAAGTAACAGAATCAAGAGAGACATTCGGCGATTCGGCGATTCGATGCGAAGCAAGTAGTAAGTGAGAAGCAGAAAGCAGAAAAGTAGGCATTTAAAGCAAAGAAATTAACGAATAAAAATTTTCGAAAATTTCTTCAACACAGCACAACTTCCTGTCTGCCCGCAGGGTGTGCGCTGAACGCAAGGTTGACTGCCTGGCTGGTCGCTTGTGGCATGCAAAGGCCGTTCGGGCCATTCGGGCTGTTCGGCGGCGGTACGGATGCCGTGAAGACAGTCGCCGCTGCTGCGTGTTGTCGCTGGCCATTGATGATCACTAAGCACTAGCAGTGACCCGCCGTGATGAACGATGCCAGGAAAAGCTGACTTTTGTATGTGTGAGTGCGCTTGTTGTTGTATTTGTTCTTAGACTCGCGACGATTGTAGTTTTTTCTTTGTTTGAATTTATGCTTCAAGTTCTTGCGTTTTTAGTACCTTTTAACTTGGCGCTCGGTAATAATTTCATAATTATGGGTTTGCAGTCGCGCCAACTGAATCTGATTCGGCCAACAACACAAATAGTAGCAGAAACTTCAACCAAATCGGTTTTAATAATAAAATCATAAATAAAGCAACAACTTGGCAAGTTGTATTTTTTATTGTTGCACCGCTTTTATTTTTTTCGGGTAGTTTAACTGTCCCTGACGATGTTTTTTTTTCGTTTGTACCCGCAGAAATGCGAATTCGCGCCGGTTTCAATGTCGCTTTTGGGCGTGGCATTCCAGCGAAATGCTGCTCATACTTCATAGCTTGCGCCCTTTTCTTTGATTGTTTTTGTTATTTTATGTTGTCGTTGGCAGACGTCCCCGACGACTTTTTAATGTCCCACTTTTGATAAAAAACCGCGTGTAGCGTGCAGGGTGCATTGTAATCTTGCTTACAACAAAATCAAGGTTACATCGATAATAGGCAACTGTTTTTGAGACTCTTGCACCGAACTCAATAAATATTTTGTAAGGTTATTAAACCTTTGTCGAATGTTTTTCTAAATTTGTGCGTGGGATAAGAAATGTTGTGCCGAAATAGCTCAGTTGGGAGAGCGTTAGACTGAAGATCTAAAGGTCCCCGGTTCAATCCCGGGTTTCGGCAAATACTGTTATCTTTTGGATAATGGATAATATTACTATAAAAATTTAAATTAAATTATTTATAAATATTTTAGCGACTGATATATTTTGTTGTATTGATTGCATCATATAAGCCTTAAGTAAATACCCGCTTTTATCGCACTACTACACCCTTGTCACCTAAGTTTTTTGGAACATTTTTACTCCTATATTTTCCCAAACTTCATAAAATGCCGTTCAGAAAGCTTCAATGTTTCTCTTTTCTAAAATTATATTAGAGAAACAGGTTCATGGCTCTTGAATTGATTACCGACTCTTATTTTTACGTTCAAGAACCGTATGCAGTTTGTGGTGGCTGAGATGCTGGTCCGAAATAATTAAAATGCCCTTTAACGAGTTGACTCCGTTAACAAATTTGTTCGAAATTATAGTTTTGACTATTTGCATATACGAAAATCGTGATATTCAAATAGATAAGCTATTCCAATGAATGAAAATCGTGCAGTATGAACATATGTCGTTAATATGCATCTGTCCAATTTTTCAGATAACCAGTAAATATCAAGAAATTTCTAAAACCCGATTTAAATTCCAAGCTTTACTGGAAATATGGATTATAGATCGATATTTCTCGAGTTTCTTGCCAAAATTGTGATTTGTGATTAAATGTATGCTTGATTATAAAATAGTTTATAAAAGGCGGTTTATTAAATCAGGTGCTCCGAAAAATCAAAGATCACGAAAGGGGTTGACTACTGATGGGCAATATTTTCTTTTTTATTTTAAGGCAGAAGACAAAAGTCTTTGTTTTATTCGTCGAGAAATGACTTTACTTCTCAATTCCTTAAGTAGTCCAAAGTAGCACTAGTTTGCAAGAGGTGGCCACTTAGCTATTGATGAAATGTATGCTCCAATAGCACATAGAGCAGCTTCCTTCCATGTGATCTCGGTTATGGATTGCTTGAGACAAAACTCCTTCTAGAATGCAATCTGAGAGCGGAACCCATTTATTGCCAATTTTCGTATAATTTATATGGACATACCTATGTATGTGCTGATGTCATCATGATTTAGTTGTGTGATATGATTGCCTTGAAACACTTTTACTAAAGAGCCCCAACATCTATCGACTTTTTCAAAAAACGATTATTTCTTATCATTTTTGTTATATTCTAATATTAATTAAAAGCTGTTCACCGTTCACGTCATATTTGTCTATATGCCCGGGGAATATTGTCTACATTTCACTTAAATGTCAATAAATCACTTGCCGGCGGAAAGCGATTGATTGATGTCTTGCTACCATTTGATGAGCCAAAAATTGTTTTAAAATCGTTCGTCCGCTTGGACTAAACGCATGTGTGTGTCCACTACCTGTCAATCAAGCATCAGAAATCCGTAAAGGCTCCAATCATAACACATCGGTATACCCCTATGATGGGCAATTAGGCTCGTGCTGCGCACGTACCACACATTGAAGCGTCGCGTCTGCGCAGACAGTAGATACATCGTATATATACCGGCTGTCAACTCCCCTGCAACTGGTGTCGCCTTACTGTGCTTAACTTACGACCTCCCGCCGAACGTCTTTAATCCACTTCCTCTCTTCAACACCTAAGCGCTAGTGTACGATTAATGTTGAACTTACTGTATTTCGCGCATATAAATATCCTACCTGCTCGTATGTATCTAGAGTATTGTCGGCTAAATCATAACACCATGATTTTCTCGATGATGAATTGCCGCCGTGTAATCAAAGTGTTTTGTGGCGGCGAGACAGAAAAGTAATTTTGCCGCTTTAAGAGTGGGGATGTAGAGGATGCTGCGCTGCGTCGCGCTTAATTACCTTCGTGTAGGTCACTCTAGCACAGACTGAAAAAAGGCACAGCTTTGTCCCGAATGCGGTAATTAAAAAGCTTTTCGGTTCTTTGTTGTTGGTGCAAATAGGCACGCTATATACTTCTAGGCTCACTTTGAAACATTAGTTTGATATGAATAACCATTTTATGGTAAATATTAATTAAATATCTGTTTGTATATATGATCCAGCTCTCCCTCCGCCGTTTTAGTTGCCCTCTTTTGATCACTTGCAGTTATAGAAACCCTTAATGGCGTCCCTTTCCTATTGCCATATAAGTTTTCCGCTTGTGTTTTAGCCTCAGTGATATCCAAATTAGCGCTGTGCCAGTGTCCGCCCTAGTTTAGATTTCGTAAACGAGTAAGACAGAGCCCGCAGGCCTCCTTAGTTGCCGCGCAGTTTTAGCTAGTTTAATACGGTCGTTTTTTGCTGTAGTTATGTGTTTCAATTTAATGCATTCTTTTTTGTTTTAAGCAGCTCACCTAACATTGTGTGCAGTTTAATTGTTGCCTGGAGGCGTTTCAAATGGTTCAGCTCTGCAAAAGTACTGCTGAGCAAGTCCTCTTCAAAAGTGTGTTAAGAACGTTAGCGCTTTTTCTTGTACTTTGTTTTACTTTTAAAATTCATTTGTTTAGACACCGACAGCCCCTATTTCCAAAGAATTTGTAGCTCTGCTCGAATAACGGTTCAATATGAAATACAAGGGCTACTAATTAGGGGTCTTAGTTTGTGCGCCGTTTTGGGCGTTTTACTTCTAATTCAGCCGCTCAGCACTATAAAAAGGCAAACAGAAATAACCGCAGTTATGAAACAAGCATTCCCGAAGTTGAAATTTCGACAATAAATTTTGAAAAACAAAGAAAGATCAACAGTCAAATTGACCCCCTGTTCCGTTATTTTAAAGCTTACGATTAAATTACTTATAATGGTGTTGACTTGAAAGCGTTTAGCCTCAATCCCTGTAATCACATATACGTATATTCATTGTTAGATTAAGTTTAAGGATCAAGTAAAGTGTATCCTCAGCAATAAGTAGCCAATTGTATTCACAGAGGTATGGATGCCCGGTTAATAATAGAATTTTCGCCTTTCAAGTCAGATCTGAGTATTACTGCGCTCGCCGACGGTTTTTATAAGGATAGACGCTTTCGACTTTACCCCTTCGACTTCTCTCGCCTCTTCTCCGATGGCTGGTGGTTAAAGCACTATTTTTACTTTTTCCTATAGTGAAAATTTTGTTTCAGAGTATTCCAATACTGAATAACGGGAGATTCTATCAAATATCAAATGCTTCGAATATTCTCTCAATCAACTAAAAAATGTGTAGTCAGCAAAAAATCTTTAAGCATTCAACGTCTATATCTTCAAAACCAAGTAAAAATGTATACCATACATAGACCACATCATGTGGTCAACTGGACTGTTCCTGACTGAGTATATAAAATGGAGGTATTGGATTTGGGAAAATTTACGTATAGGTCTTAAAATAACCTAAAATAAAGTGTTAAATAAATAACCTAATATAAATAATTATAAATAAGTGAAGAAAAGTTAGCTTACGTCCTTATGTCGTTATCGAATGAGCTTATTACATAACAAAGTGCTTAATTTACCTAAAAATATAGGCTCATAAATAATAATTTTTAATAAATCTTACATGTTCGTCCTGCTGCCGCCTAGAATAAGTGATTATTATTTTTTGTTGTTTTAAATAACATTTAAATTAAAAAAAATATATTTATACAAGGATTCTGTTTTTAATAAAAATATTATTATGTGGGTTGCCATTTAACTTAAAATATTGCTTAAAAAAAGCATTTAAAAATCTTTAGTAAAAGGTGAATTTGAACTGTAAATATTTTCAAATATAGGAATTTAAGCAAAAAATTGAACAGAGTTGCCACCCTTGTTGAATTTATAAATAATTATTTATCTAAAATTAAAAAAAAAAATATTGACTTGAAATTAGTGCTTTGACTAAAGCATAATTACAAAAAGTTGGCTTCCAAAAATTTCCAATTCGACAATTTCCAGTAAAATAAGGTTGCATAAAGAAAGTGATTTTCTTAGTCTTAAGTTAAAGTGTATAAAACTGCGATGATAGCTCTCCGGTACACAAACCTACATTGACAGTAATAACTAATTTTATAGTCACCACTAACCCCTTCTTTTAGATTATACATAATTAAACGTCGGTCGCGTGCCCTCTTCAAGACAACAAATTATCACAAATATTTTCTAAAAACACTAAAATTACGAATTTAATATATTTTACACCAACTAAACAAAACAGAAGTCAAATAGCCTGAAATTATTAACAAAAGCTAGTAAAAAAAAATTCAGAAATTTATATACTAACAAACGGACGCAGCCGAAACTATAAGAAAGACTACAAATTAGGCGCAAAATGCTAATTTTAAACCTGCAATCAACACTTCTTAAATTATACACTTATTTAATTATGGAATTTGCGTAAGGAAAATTAAAGCTTTTAACACTTTTGAGATTCGCGAAGAATAAGCGAGTTATTAGCGAATTCGTGGCAATAAAAATCATTATAATTTGACTTTCACCGCCAGACAAAACGCGATATATTGTAAATACAAACCAGTATGAACTAATAATATTAGGTTAAAATTGTTGGGAGGTCGAAATAAAAAAAAAAGAAAGATTACAGTGTTGTTAAACATATGTATCTTTATATGTAAAAATTTTACACATGAATCCATGGCCAAGTGGGACTTGCACATTTCGACTTAAAAAAATTCATTAATGAATTTGCGAAGAAGTTCGAATTTTCGTTTTAGGCGAAAAACAATTTATCAATGAGCAGAAAAGCTAAAAAAGTGGAGTTTTTGGAAGCATAAACCATAGCTGTTTTTAGTGGTATTGCGATAGCTGTTGGCTGATTTTTATCACACAGCGGTTGATAGTGCGGTCATTGCCGTCATCGGCCGAGTGATGCCTGAGGAACTGCTAAAGCCGCCAAGCGTTTGAGGATGGCAGAATGTAATTGCAAAAAAGTCAGTTGAGTACAGGTTGAAATTTTGAATGAACTTTAGTTTGAGCAACATAAAATTAAAAAAAAAAAACAAGAATTTATTTTGAAATTTTTTTTGTTTTTGGCATTCATTCCTTTTCTTAGTTACTCATATTTCCTTTTGTTTGGCGCGCTCATTTGACAAATGAATGGTCTTAACGGCGAAACATCAATTAATAGCGCTAATGCCAATCATAATAATATGTTAATATAAAGCACTCCAAGCGCTATATATGCAAACAAACTCATATTTGTATATACAGGGGGGTTCACATAGTGATTTCTCTCTTAAAATTTAAAAAAATAATTTTTTTCGACATAAAATTGGTTCCTTCGAAAGACTACACATTTATATTACTAAAAGGCAACACAATTTGCTCATATGCCTGCCTCTTCTGGCTTCTGCGTAGTACATCCTGTTATCATAGCTTTCATGGCCTTGGTGAGAATTTCTGGATCCATTTCGCGATTGACGTGCTTAATACCGCCATAAATGTTTGTAGCGTTAATAAATGGCTTTCGTAACATCCGTTCTTTAGAACTCCCCAAAATAAGTGCTAACGGCATCAAGTTTGATCACCTGACATGCCCGAGATATTAGCCGTACCTCACTGGGAGTGAAATGTATCGAGTATTGATGGGGTTGATGATTTCAGACATCATATTAAAGATCGTTCAAGTTCATAGTTCGATTTCTGGTAACAAAAAATCGTTTAATATATCCCTTCAACGCTCTTAGTTTTCTAAAATTTGCGTTTTCTGCTATATTTTCGAAGCATGATCATGACACCGCTCCAAAGTAGTTGCTAAGCCGTAGTTCTCCGAAACCAAAAGGCGCTTCGCCGAAAAAAGAAGACATTTCGAGCTTTTTAATATATGAACAACTTCGTTTAGCTACATCTATTTATCACCATGTAATTATATATGAGTCTAAAATGCCTTAAAAGTGAAAGAGACCAAACATATGCCCTTGTATGCGTATGCCTTGGCTTCTATCTGCGTTTGCACGTGGGTTTACCATAGTTTTTTCCGTAGCAATTTTGTTGACTAACTGTGTTTTAGTAAAACCGAAAAGTCTTAACTTAATGAACTGCGTTTGCTGGCCAATTTTTTATATTTGAAAAGCAGCCAGCCATCTCTTTTGCCTCGGGAAGCATACACATCTGGTTAATACTATCTACATATGTTGCAATAAGCACAGAGCGGAACTGTTTCGTACCGCTAGACTAAAAAAAAAAAGTAAAAATACATGAAAGCAAAAACAATTATGATTAATTAATATTCCTGTATTTTGCGCAAAGTTGGCGCGCAAATGACTGCCAAAATATAATTCTGGTCTTTCATTTAATCGCCTGTTCGTCTGTCGCACCTTTGACAGTTCATTAGCGCATTTTTCTGTTCGCTTAAGCATTCTAAATTTTTTAGTCTAACTCCTTTTCAATTTTTTAAGTAATGTACACATATTTTGTTTTTGCTTTTTTGTTGTTCTTATTAAACGGTTAACCACTTGTTTTGAGTTCGCTATTAATTAATTATTGCTGGTAAAAGTAGACTGACTGTTAGCTTGACATAAAAAACAACGGTTAGACATTAGTACAATACAATTCTCAAATGATGGGTTTTTTGTATGATTTCGGCACTTCACTTGCAGCTGCAGTATTTATATGACTTGCCAGTCGTTGCACTTTTGAGCGTTTCCTTTTTAGCGAATTTGTCAGGTTAGGCTAGAGGTTAATTGAAGAGTACTTTCATTCTATTTGCTGATGTTAGAGCGATATTTTTAGGAGCTGTGATATTATTTTAGTGGGCTCCTTACGCTCGTGTTCTCTGTAACAACAACAACATTGCTTCATTAACCTTCGTGTAGATTATTTTTTTCCTCTGATAATTGGTTTTTGGATTATTTGCCGTTATATTGCTGAAATACAAAACCGCTTTAGAGCCAAGTTTAATTGGTTTCAATCAAATTAATTATCTCATATGAAGTTTGTAAGAAATAACTATGGTTAAATTTATGTCTTCATGCTATACATCTTTTAGGAGTACAATAATAAAAGCTCTTACGACAATGAGGAAATTCCGTTCGCCGAATACTTTGATCAGAAAACATTTACTTGGTGTTATTATCTGGCTGCTATATATTTTATCAGAACCTAAAGGACCGTGCTACGCTAAGCCTTTTCACACCTTTCGGAAGTCCGAAGAGCAAATATATAAAATTTCATAGGAAAAAAAAATTTTATAAAATCCATCTACATTTTATACCAGATTTTTTTTGTCAGTATTGATTGTTGCAGATTTGGACATGATAGAATTTTAGATGAATATATAATTCCCTCAATTGGTTATTCCTTTAATAAATATATAGTATTGTATATATATATATATATGTATAGTTTGTATCATTAAGGAGGTGCAACATTCTAGAATTAAAAAACAATTCTTTTCGTTTAGAAGCTACCCAATGGTCTTGAAAATTATATGCAACATTCTTTATAAGAAAGCCATTTTATTTTACATTATTGTATTTCAAACCCGGTGTTACGATATGTTTTGTCCGCTCGGAGATTGCATACTCAAAACTGATTTTTTTGACGAGTCCGAAATCATAATTCTTTCAATTGCTCGCCAGAGTCAAAATTGGAGGACAATATATTTCGGTGGCGGAGTCCTACAAAGACGAGGGATCTATAGTCAACCGGCTTAGTTGCCATATTGTTTTATATCTCAGGAATGTAAAGAAATATCTCTGGAGCATAAAGTCTTCGAAATTTAAGTTAACTTTTTTAAGTGTTTTCTCGGAAAAAATCTTGAAATTATTTGTTTTTGAGACACTCTTGAGTAGGTTGTATTCATTAAAGGAATTACAAATTGTTGATAGGGAATCAAAAAGGCTACGGGAAAACTTTTATATACATAAAATTATCCATAGAAACGGTTCAGATAGATAATTAAGAATCGTTGCAGGAAGAAGAAGGGTGTAAGTAAATATAAATTTAATGTTGGCGTCAGAGGGTTGAATGTCCCCTATTGCTAGGTATCAGAGTAAGCTATTTACTTAACCAAGGAAGATGTTTAAGTGCTTTCAAAGTACGAAGAAAGTCGAATAAGGGCTAGATTTCTTGTTGTGTTTCCAAGACCGAAAGAGTAATATGACACGTATATGCAATATGACAAGTATAATGATGAAATTTGACAGCCTGAATGGTATCAGTTGGAGCTATGCTATAATTTTAGAAACATTTAAAATAAGTTCTAATGTCTTATGAACATTTTTTTGGGAGTGTCATGACTAATGCCTCACTCATTCACTTTCAAGGAGCATATATCGATTGATTGAGCAGCGAAATAAATTATATTTACGTATATGTGCTTGCCAATAAGGTAAATATAAATGTGCATAACCCTCTGTGTATTCTCGAAACCTCAACTGCTCACACGACATATGCAATATGACCGCGGGCAGTTCGTTCGACGAGCCGCGTAACCAAAAAATACTTTGATTTATGCCACGAATCGGCCATAAGAAATCACTGACAGTCGCAAAAAATCACAGCACAAGAAAAAGAGGTAACACCATCAACATGGGCACAGGAAGGGCAACAATATGGCGATCGTCGGCCGGCCAAACACAGAGTCAACAGGGTGGAAGGTAGGACGGTAGTGTGGTACCCACCGGCCGGTGGGTGTCTGTGCAGTAACGTAGCAAATGCGGCGGGCACGCACGCATTTTTCACAATTTACAGATTGATACGTGACGGAATTCGATTTGTGATATATGACAAGCCGATTTCCTGTGCCTTCGCAGACGCGGCCACAGACTCGCCCTGCGCCCATGGATAGTTGTTAGCGCATTCATTGTGGCATGATCGCGGAGCTTAATCAATGGGTAGTGTGTAAAATAAAGAACTAAAAACTAGAAAGAAAACAAGCACACACTTGATAGTGGAGGAAGCGGCGAAAGGCAGAGAGCGTGAGAGTGAGCGAGATGGAGCGTGTGTGATTGATGCAGTTGAACATTGAGAATGGCGGCATTGTGCCTGGTGCGGATGCGTTGGCCAGTCAGGCAGTCGGCCAGGGCGCAGTCAGTTCGCTGGCCCAACGGTTTTGGCTGCGGCCTCTCGAACATCACCGTCACGTACGCAGCCATCAATCGTCCACTGTCATAGGGCTGACGGCTAATGATAGGTGTGGGTACGCGCGTGTTGCGCCTGGGATTTCTCGGATTACTAGCTGCTATCGTTGTTGTTATTGTTTCGGCTGTTTTAACTTGACGTGAAAAAAGTGCATTAAAATTAAAAATCGTTACGACCAGCTACCTCCTTCGGTGGCGCATTGGTGGCACAGGAAAAATTTACGATTTGGCTTTACGAAGTTTTACTTTTAATTTTAGGTTCCTCAATTTCTGTCTATGGTTTTCGACTTTTATTTTGTTTGCTGTAGTTTTGGCTACAATTGCGATAGTTTAATTGCCAGGATTTCGGTACGAATATCCTTTGATATCAGCATTTGCAGCATGAAACCTATGTTTGCACGCCGAGGCGGTTGCATTAGTAATTATGTCTGTATGTATGTATGCATGTGTGTGGCAAGCAAAGCCACACATTTCACATGCAACAAACTGGCAAAGCGGCCGTGGAACAAGATTTTTATTTGCGCTTTTTCTCAAATATTTGCAAATGTTAGCTTAGGCAGTATTTGGGGGTCTTGGACTGGTGGTGTTTGGGTGAGCCGACTGGTTGCTTGCGTGTTTGGCGCTCATCTTGCCAGTGCCGAAATTGCTTTCTCACATTTGTAGCATAAATTGCAGCCAATTGTAGGAAACTTTGCCAACGCTGCCAGTTTCTAATTTAACTTGTCCATATGCTACAATGTAACGGTACATATATACATACCTCTGTTACACTTGTGTAGTGCAACCACATTTGTCTGGTTTTTTGGTATTCTAGACGCTAAATCAAGCGTCTGCCAACGAAGCGTTAGGGTAGGAAAAATAGAAAATTTGTATTTCCGGCCACTTGCTCAAAATTCACCCAAATACTCGTAGTAAGTCATACTTAACGGCAAAAATATTACTCATAGGTGTTTGTGGGTGGCCAAACATTTTCGCCACCAACTGGTTAGGCAAGTAAAAAAAAAAGTTTTTGATAAAAAAAAAGAATTGCAATAAAAGTTGGTCGCGTTCGAGTGCAGCTAGATAATTTCCTTTTGGCACCTTACTCAAAAGTATACGTAATATGTGTAAGTAAATTGGTGGTTTTTCAAAGGCCTGCTTAGATTTAACGCTGGTGAACTCTCAGTAAACATCTGAAAAATATAATCGCTGAACTGAGAGGCGAATATTCTTCTTTGAATGCTGTGAAGACGCCTCATGGAATATATACCTAAAAGTAGAGCTTGTTTCAGAGGTTTTCTTTACGGAATTTAGAAGCTTTTGGTGGGTTTTCCCGGAACAAGGGTTTTTCCGGAACTTTCCGGTGAATCTTGAATTTTGTCCCCCAACTAATTTTGGCTGAGCCCACAATGGAGCTCTACGGTTCAAAGTTCTTCACAAATCTATTTCTTTTATGAATATTAGGCTTATTGTAGACTACTTAATACTTAGGCTATACTTTGCTATACTTTGTTACTGCTACTGCTATACTGCTTTGTTACTGCTTTACTTTGATTTTTCTTAGCTTTGCTACAAACTCGTGTTCTAAACTTCATGCAGACGAAAAAATAATGATCACAGTCGATTACCGAGGGTCCTCGGTAAAGCCTTCGGTCTTTCTGGTTATTTCGGATCTTTTCGAAGTAAATTAATCTGAGTCGATTACCAGAAGTGTCAGCGTGTGAGCAGAATTTTTTGACAGTCAGATTAAAGATAAAATATATTTCTCTAGTATTTAGTACAGAAATTGTTTGTAAAATTTTAAACAGCTTTGGAACATGGAATTCAGTAATAACCTCTACCATATAACGGCAGTTTTTAAAAACCAAAATTGGTGATAAGCGTCTAAACTAAAAGCAAGTTACTTAAATAACTGGACAAATTTGGTTTACGCCATACATGATAAACCTCATAGTATTATTCCGACAAAACCCTTTTTTTAACGAATTTTTATTTTTTTAATATTTTTTTTGCTTTTTGCATAAAATATTATTGTATTTTAAAGACGTATGAATAATGTTTAACACTTTTAGTGCAAGTGGCGTTCGCAATTTTTTTTAAGAATACATAATCTTTGTCCTTCTAGTTCCCATAAATCGCATAATATTATTAAATGGATTTCACGAACAATAACTGAGAAAACTTGTTAAATTTGAATAAACATCCTTAGTGTAGTATAGTTTCATACCAAAAATTTATGAAATCGGTTTATATGTTTGCCTAACTTCTATGTAACGCGTGAAAATATTTTTGTTTGTACTGTTGACTTTAAAAGTGGTTTTCCGAGCTATAAGTGGTATACCCTTATCTTACAAAGAACATGCATTGCATCTGAAATAATTTGAATTCGTGTCAAAAATAGATGCAATTGAGATTTTAGATTTTACTTATTTAGAAAATTAGATTTTAGCCGATTTGTGCAAAAAAATCGTTAGTATCCATATTCCACCAAATTGAAAATATTTCAAGTTCTGCTCCGCCAAAATTTGGCCCTCCTTACCTATTATATAAAATATTTTCAAATATTCCCATGTAACCAAAATAAATTATTCTCACCTTTTTAGTACTAACAATTTCCTTAAGCGGAATGTGCGTACTTGCATCACCGGATATTATTTACAAAAAAAAAATTAAATAACAGTTTGTTAAATATTTAAATTGCATAACATATGTCGCAAGTGCGTAATAAAGTAATTATAATTGCTTCGGTAAAAAAGTGTTTTCGGAAGCACTATTAATTTCCCTTCATGGCTTGGTGAGGTTATGATTAATTTATCCTTAACATTACCTAATATTTATTATTTATAAAGTTAATTGCTGCAAAAACTTTAAATAATAAAGTTATTAAATTCAATCGGGCAGCCAATTTCAATTTCCTTTAGTACTTCATACTTATCAATCACAGAAAATTCACAAAAACCTGAGCATTAGCACTTTTTACAGCACTCATATATGTGTGCCTGTGTGTCTGTGTGTCTGTGTGTGTGTGTGTGTGAGTGAATAAGCCTGCTTATATAATGCGGCATTGACGCGATGTACCGTTGACCGATGTAAAAACTTTTAACGCCAACAGTCAATCAAGTTTTTTTCCTACCCTCCACAATTATTACAGATAATATTTAGTTTCAGGTAAATATGGAAAAACAAGGTGCTTTGTTTTATGTGGAAATTTTATAAAAGTCAAGCCAAGTCAAATCAAATGAAGTCATACACACACATATGTACATTACTCGTACATATGTTGGCAGTTAGTTGAAATTCAGTCAACAACAATAATAAAATGCAAATTTAATTGGAAAACGTGTAACAAGTTTTGCACCGAATGACCGATCGACCGACCCACCGACCCACCGACTCACCGACCGGCCATTAGATGCCGCAATTCTGTAATTTGCACTGTCGCCTGTTTGGTGCACACAAATTGACACGTTTGCAAATAAATTGATATATCGGCGTTGAGACTCGGTTTCCGAAAGCGCACGGTCGATCGGTCGGCAGCGACCGAAGAAAAACCAAAGTGAAGTGAACTGTCAATGCAACGCTTATTACATAAGAAGTGCAACAATGAGAGTGGCCATTTGTGACAAAAGTGAGACTTAGCCACACGTGTATGTATGTATGTGCATGCTTGTGTGTGTGCTAATTGGTATGCAAATGAAAAACTGGCAATGCGACTTTGCACAACATTTTCTTCTACAAATGATACATATGAATCAAGTGGTTTGAAGAGAGCTTGTGAGTTTCATATGCAACAAATTGGCGCAAAGGATGCGTTACGAAATCGTTTGATGTGATGGAAAGTGTTATTAAATATTTATTGAATCATCGAATACAAAGTTGGCGGCAATCGTATAATTAAGCGGTAAATGAGAGTAATAAAAGCATATACTATTATTTATGAGCGTTTCTCGGAATTTGTGAATGTTTGTAAATATATGTATATCATATTGTTTCTATCATCAATTCATTTTATAGTTAACTCTCAGCTTCAACAGAGGCGTATATAAATTTTACAGTTGTCGGACAATTGGTTCGAGTGCCGCAATTTTTTACAGTCAATCAACAAAAAAAAAAAAAATGAATGAAAGGGTATTTCGTGTGTTAAATAAACACAAAATTTTGATAAAGAAAACATTTCTGTTAACGAAAAGAGAATGGAGCACTATCAAAGCTTTGCTCCAGTCAAAGCAATCATTCTTAAGCGGTTTGTTAAATTCCGTACAGTCCACATGACCACCAAAAAGGAAGAAAGTGGGTAGTGGAGCTCCACAAGATACAGTTAACCGATTGAAAATAGCAAAAATAATATTAATGGAACATGCTGTTCCATTTTTGTTGAGAGAAATTTTGTTAATCAATTATTTATTCAGTTAATAAAAAAAGAAGGACGAAGCAGAGAATCTCAACTTCTAACTTTTTGTTTTTTCAAAGTTAGCTATTGGAAACTTTCTAGGATATAGAGAGATAAATTTTCAAGGGGCTACATTCCATACTAATTCGCGTTTTTACTCAAGATAATTTTATAGATTTTATAGACACAATTTTATAGATTTAAATCTTTTGTACGAATCCCATGAGGTCATTCTACATTGTTCTAGAAATTTTTAATAATTTTTCTTAATTAACTGAAACCCTTAAAATTCCCAACTGCAATTTGAAACCGTTGGGTTCGGCTATATATAAACTTTCTGGCTGATAATTACATATGTCGCTATAAGCTATATTTTGCTAGAAGCTCAAAAAGACAACTTTGTACTCATTAGGTGCTAGGAGGACAATCTTCTGTCAAACGAAGGCTTTAAATTCTTTAAGATTAAGTAAAATATATTTTTTGCCAAATAAGTATCTGATTCGAAACCTAATATTCGAGCCAGCCATATTTTGTAATAATTGTCTGGAATACTAAACCAAAAATTTAATTCTTTTTGTTTCATATTTTTATTGTTTATTCAATTAAAATAGAACTCAAGTACTTACATACCTACTAATATTGTAAAATATAAATAATGCTTCACCGAACTACATACATAAGTGAATAAGTTTGCATTCTTGCGAAAACCCTAAATTCCCATTCTCAAGCACATAAATTTCAAACTTCCGACAAGTCAAAGCCTATAAATAAAATATGGCCTAAAATAATGTTTTTCTTTTCGTGCAAAACAAAAAAAAAGACAAAGCGAAAGAAGTTTGCGAAAAATCTAAAAGTCGTTTATCAAAAACGAAATGCAACCGAGTATAATAATCATGATGGCCGTTGGAGGCTTAAAGAAAAAATACAACACAGACGAGGAGTAAGCTGAAAAAAAAACTCAAGCAGCCAGTCAACGCAGACAAGCAACATTTGTCAGAAGAACGACAGATAGGCGAATGAAAGGCGAACAAAGAAATTCGAAAAACGAAGAAATATAATACAAAAGATTGGGAAAGACTTATGGAAAAAAATCACACATTTTAACAATATGGCAGAGTTGTTAAGTTAAACTTAAGTTTGTCGGCAAATCCTTTTTACACCAAATGCTGTTGGATATGAAGCAGAAATAAAGGGTGTATTGATGGCAATGAACATTTTTAAATTGCTGAAAATACCAACGCTATTCGATTGCCGCAGTTGTTCGTGAAGGACGTCGTGAGTTTGGCACAGACAATTGTTGCATCGTGCATCGAAGAAAGCCATAAGTAATAGTGCGCCGCTGTTCCATTAACTAGACTTCGCACAAGCTTATAGTAAAGCAAAAGTTCAAACCGAATGGGCATAAATAAGGATTTGTTTTTTTTTCTTCTGGGGTGCTGGAAATTTTGGCTAGAGCTTTGAATTTGACAGATTGAAATTATCCTCTTAGATAAATCCAGCCTTAGTCCAGTACGTATACTCATTATTACTGGAGAAATTTGAACCACAAGCGTTCGATCAAACCTGTACAAAGTTTAATGCGTCCTGGCGTCATCATCTATTTTGTTTCTTTAAAATGACGGGGACTATTATCTCAATTTTTTGTTGGAGCCAGAGCTTCCTAATATCTATAAACCCAAAGTTCAGACAATGTTTGGATTGGATAAAATGTCATCATATTTCACACAATCGAGCAAAGTTCGAAGATGTCATGAAACAATTTGGTAGAATTATCTTAGACCGATCCTCCTTCAATTTATTTATATGGAGTTATAAGTCCTTAATCTTCTACATTGATAAGCTTGACGAGTTTGAGGTTAACATTCGAGAAACTTGGGTCGTAAAACTTCTCATATTTTACCGAGTCACCGAGAATGGGTGTGTTTTGTAGCCCTGACAGTTAAACCTAGGCTGCCCTTCTACTAATGTAGCTTCAAATAAGATCGGAATGAATTTGATGCCTCTAATTGGTTATGATTTTCCTTTCTTCCACTGTCATTCTCATTTGATCACCCTATATGTAATGGTATAGCGTTCAGACAGCATATCACTATCAACTCAGCAAGCACGATGTATGGTAAGTTGAGCTTGTGGGGCATTTAGACCTTTTGCGAATCCTGACAAACGACTGTCGAGCGGCAGACAGATCGCAGGAAACGACAGACGGCGGTGGTTGGTTGATCAGACACAGCTCGTATCTCACAGCGAAGACACGCATACTCATACCAATGCATGCATGCAATGACCTGCAATGCAATAACATATCTCTGTCAGGCATCAGACAGCCGCCCGCCAACTGCTGCCATGTTGCACTGTTGCACTGTTGCACTGTTGCATGCAATGTAGACATGGAAGACAAAGCCTGAGCTCACCGAAGAGGCCAAAGAAGTGCAGCGAAAAAAAGCGAATTCTGCAAAAAAAGTATGAAAAACAAAGATGACATGAAACGTATGCACAAAACCGCAAGATAAAATGCGCAGCGCTGAAGGCCTCCCCCAGACAATTCGACATTCAAAATGAAAAATCGCTGCTCACAATGGCAGGAAATGTTGTTATTATTATTATTTTTATTTTCGCTGTTGTTATTAGTGTTTTTGCAGTGCTTTCCAGGTATAAAGTGCACTTTAAATGCCTCGTGTTGTTGTGATCGACTGTTGTTGATATCGCCTAAAACCAAAAACAAATCAAACGCAGGGTTGCTTAGTTAAAACATGTGCCACAAAAAAAATGTAATAAAAATTCACGAACTTGTGACGCGCTTCATAGGTTGCGCCAGCAATATACGTGGACGTATATACTTTTTTATTTCTTGCGAAATTTTTACTTCGTTTCATTTTTTTATTTTCATTTCTTGTCTTTTTTGTTGGCTGCGAAAAATGGCCGTCGTGCGCTATGGCGACTGGCGGATGCTGCTTCTCGCTGTCGTGGGTCGTGGATGCTGCGGCGGACGATCGGTCACAAGGTTTCATGTTTTAGCTGTGCCTTGCTGTTGCTATATGCTCACTATTTTTTGTTGTTGTGTTGTTGTGTTGCTGTGTTTGTCATTGTTGTTGCTGTTGATGGTGGCGCGTTGCTGTTGGCGGCGTTGGTGCACTATCGTTGCTGCAAATCTTAGCACGTTTGTGGAGTCGTTAATTCTCATTATTTTTTTGCGTTTGTTTCCTTGAAAAACCTTTGTTTTTGCTTTTTTGCCAACATTTTTCAGTGTTTGTTGTGTTTTTGTTGCTTTCACATTTTCTTGGTTTTAGCCCTTGAGCTGTTTTCGCATATCTCGATGACTGCATAACCTTTGCAATGCTTTTGTTGTTGTTGCTGGTGTTGGCGTTGCCTTAGCCGGTGTTGTTGTTGTTGTTGTTGTTGTTGTTGCTGTTGCTGTTGCTGCAACAGCAAATGGCCGCAATGCAATTCAAGTTCCCTGCTTTGATTCGGCTTGCTGTCTGTCGGACTGTCTGTCAGTTGTGTTGGCACATACATATGTATGTATGTATGTGTGTATGTTTATATGTAAGCACCTCCATTTATTCATCCGACTCACTTTTTATTTTCTTGCCTGCATTCATTTGTCTTCATTTTTATTTTATTTACCATCTCTACTCTGATTTTATATATTGTTGCCCGTTGGTTTGAAGGCGTGGGAGCTTGTTGTTGCTTGCCTGTGGTTTCAAGTCGTGCCGCGCTTTGCATTTGTCGCTTGTGGCATTGTTCATTGCTGTTCACCAATGGTTTGGCATATACATTTTACCAATGACGTTGGTTGAATGTGTCCGTTTCATGGAACTCTTTTGTTGTTATTGCTTACCTCACTTTGTGCAACATCGCCATTTTTCATTCTTTTTGGCTGTCGCTCTAACTATCCTTCGGCTTTGTCGTTCGCTTTTCAAGTCTGTCTGTATGTCTTTACGCCTCCCATTTGTATTCGTTCATTTTTCTGACACATTTGTTTATTGCAATGTTGCATTATTTTATTTGTACTTGACGTCTGCGGACGTGTTGGCGGGTTTTGAGGAGCGCTGCCATTGAGTAAGTGACAGACTTCAGAGTATTATATGCATTTATTTATAAGTATTTGGTTGGAGTACACTATGCGTCAATTTAAGGGTCGTGGATTTCACTTTCAAAATAATTCTCTAAGTAAATAAAAAGCGACCCTATTAATAACTTTCGCTTTGATTATTCTTATTAAATAGTAGTAAATTATTTATTGCTTAGGGCCGTATTTATAGAAGTTTCTTCGTTGCCACGTATCTCTTTTGGGGCCAGTGTTTTACTCACTTGTGGCAATAAGTTGAGATCTTTCGGTCCCCAACAGCAACATAACTGTCGTATTGAGTTAATCTATAAGAAATATTTGAGAGTTCCTACTCTTTCATACTAACAAATTGGAACATTCTCTATAATTTGTATGGTAAAAGCTGTCTGACCAGCTGGTGACAAATTAAATTCCGAATTCCAAAGATAAGAATTTCTAAGAAGGAAAGATCACGCTTGAAACCGATTAATAGGATCTAGGTGTGAGGTTTTATTGGTGACTTATTTTTGTTTCGAAACTACAAGAATGCGCCTCCTCACAGATAAATCTATAGAAGTTAAATGGTCCGAATGCTAAGGCCCTTGCTCCGAATGCTAAGGCCTATAACAACACCTATATCTAACTTGTTTTAAGATCACATAATGATACCTTAAAACCAGAGTGTCTTTGAAATTTAAAGCTAAGATAGTACAAGTTGATATTACGTTGCAGAAACATAACAATTAGTTTAGTCGAAGTATCTTGTTTAAAAACCTGTCTATAATTACATATGTTATTAGGGGCATCAGGTTTGTATATGAGGACTATTCATGTAATATTCATTCTTTATTGATGATACCTCGTAATATTGTAATTATATGAAACCCTGAGTTTCAGTTTCAAATTGAGACGCATTTTCATATTGGGGTCTTACCGATTTCATTAGAATGTGTACAATTTCATAATCTAAATTTCTCAGAACATGGGCGATATGAAGTCTGTTGTATAATTTAGATTTGAAAATTATTATTTATAACCTCCTCCAAAAAGTAAAAAGCTCTCCCCTCATAGCCGTACATTTTTTCAAAATATTAATTAGAAAGAAATTTTATATGATTTTCTCAAAAAAAAAAAAAAAGAATAAAAATAGGTTAATGAATAGTCCGCTGCAGGTTTTCACATTCGACAAAGCGAATTAAAAGTTGTGTGAAAAGAGTCAAGACCGCACGTCTGCCATGTTGTTTGTCATGGCGTGACAATTTTATTAGGGGTTTTCTACCCTCGAAAAGCAAATGAATAAATAAAACTAAAAATAAGCGGCAGTATTTTGTAGAAGAGTGCAACATGCCACATGCAACATGCAATTCGCAAAAAAAGCGGAACAGGGCATTAAGCAAGTTAGAGTGTAAATGTTTAGACGCATACGAATTGTTGTAGATAGTTTGTGGTCGCTGATATTTTCGACGGTCGACTGCTGACTGTGGGTGCCAGCAATGTATGGGTGGAGCGGGGTTCTTGGAACATATACAAAAATGCCTTGGTAAATACATAATATGTAGCAAGTATGTGTTGTTTTGCAAGCGTTTTTGGCGTGCCACAACCTCGAGCGAATGTGCGCATTGCCTTGGTGTTGTCACTGTTGTTGTTGTTGTTGTTGTTGTTGTTGTTATTTTCGTTTTTGCCATGTTGATGCCGTGATGCATGATTGCACAGGCAAACGTTAAACCGCAATTTGATGGACAGCTTGAGGTTTTCCGTTTCAGTTAGACAGCGCTACAAATATGCAAACACACTGACACACACACACACACACACATAAGTATGTATGAGCTTACGTGCGCTTAAAAAGTAGTCCGACGGACCCTCTACACCAGCAAACTTATTCGTAGGATTCGCAAAGTGGCGAGGAAGTCACCGGCATTGCAATTGCTTGGGAATTTTCTATTCGCATTTTGGTTGCATGAAAAAATGGTTTTCTGCGAACAAACTGCATGTTTTTCAGATGTTTACATGTGCTCACACGCATCATTCATTTTATATAAGGTAGTTGATTTCTGAGTTTTAGAGGAATTTGTGATACTCGTGGAAAATAACAATTTTTGAAAATAAATTTTGAAAAAAATATTTTCAAGTTTTTTTTTTGTGCAATAAATTGTAATTTTTGTTTCTTTTTTTTGTAAGAAATATGTTTAGCAAATTTAACTGTAAAAGTTTTAAAGCTTTGAAAATGTTTGTTAACCATAAGGGAGTAAACTGCTTTGAAAATAGTCTAACTGTCGATAAAAGAAGTGGCAAGTGTCATTGAGCTGCAAAAATTTTTTTTTTAAGCTTTTGACAAATTAGTAATTAATGTGGTAGGCATTTATGAAAAATTTGTAAATAATCAAAAATTTTTTAACAAAAAAGGAAACTGTGTGAATTCAAAAAGAGAAAGTGAAATTCATTTTTCGAGTTATTTTGTTCAAAAAAAATGTGTTTATATAAAATGAATTTGAGAAATCTAGCAACTAACATATGAAATATTTGGGCGAATTTTCGAATATAATTTGGAAATTTCGACTTGTTTTGTACTCAAGTCTGACGTTTTCTCCATAAGCAAAAAAGGTAAACTTCGGCAAATAGAATTTATATATTTATAATTAAAATATTGCCATCAAATCATAAAAATCTTAAAAATCATCAAATTCCAAAATTTTTTTACTTTTCGTTTAATAAAGGGACATACATCCTGCATCCTGCAAATTCGAACACAACATTCAGCTCTTCAAATGGCTGATTTTATGACAAGCTTTCTCATGTCAGATTCAGGTTCGGATATTAGATCGGTTCACCCGGACGATGAGACTATGGCAAATATGGACAGGCATACCGTCGAATTCCGCAAATTCGACACAATGTTCGAAAAGTCATCAGATCGCAGAAGAGTCGAAATCAAATCTGAATGTTAATGTTTTAATGTTTTCTTACCCTTGCAACCATAATGGAGCCTTGTCCATAATAGTCTAAACAGAGTTATACGCAAATTTGCAATGGGTGCTCACATTAGGGGGAGGAAATTGTCGTTTTATAATTCTTGAAAAGTAGGTGTAGCCCTAGTAAGGTCTTTAATGTATGTCATGAGCTACTAAAGCTTTGTTAGCTAAATACAGCCTTTGAAAATACGGATTCGGTCAGCTCCGGTCTTAAAATGAGCGAAATTCGACAATTATCACGTTCACCTTTTATATGACGGTTATATTATGTATTAAAAGTGCGATAAGTCTCTAACCAACAGCGCCAGAAATGTCAAATTTGTCTACATATATCATGAAGCAGATAAGACATATGTGCGTTTTTATAGAATACCATTTTGAGTTATCATTAAAGCCTTTGAATTTGGAAGCAATAACGTCAACAAATGAGTCTCGTTAATGAGAAATATGGAACAACGTTCAAATTGAATGGTACCTCCGAGACCGACTATGACCATTTGAACGTATTGCCACGCCTTCCTTTGCCTTTTTTTTGTTTTATTTTTTTTTTAAACTTAAATTTTAATGTAATTTTATTAACATAGAATCAAAACTTCAAATAAATAGTTATTATTTTTTCTATAAATAATATATTAAAGAAAAAAATTAATTATATTAAATTTTCTCAGAGCTAATGACATAAGAAATTCAACGAGTGTCACAAAAAAACATCTCCTGACCACATGTGTTTATAATAAAACATATTTTTCTTAATAACTCAAAATAACTCATAGCAACGCCAGCGAACGCTTGAACTTCATGCGAAACCTGGTAAAATTGCTGTCCAGCAAGTAGTCGCACGTTCGAATTGCATGCAATTGACGCCATATCTGGCGGGGTCTATCGCCGGCGTGCAAAATCTGTTCGTGCATCTCGTCAGTAAACGTTCAGCATCAAAATCAACATCGACATCACCATTGGCATCAGCTCAATTGCATCCATGACTCGGCTGTATGTATGTGTGCATCGTGTCATTGTGTTCCGTTTCTAACAATTGGACAGCCAGCCGAAGCCGACTGTGTAATTATCGGCGATGCGATTGGTTCTGCTGAGATTCGACAGATAGCAATAGCAATGGTTCTTGCTGTTGTTGTTGTATGTTAATTTTTTATGTTTTCTTTCTATCAGGTTGTGAAAAAAAATACTATATATTCATATATACAACTTTGATCTGCGCGTATGTAAATTCAGTTTTATTTATTGTTGTTGTTGTTGTTGTTATTGTTAACGAGTTCACAAAAAAGAGCCATTGTTTAGCCAATAGACTGACTACTGACCTCAATCAAACTGCATGAGTGGGATATTTGCTACAAAGCGATAAAATAAAAGAATATAAAATTTTTTTATAGGAAATAAATTTAAGGGGATGACCAAATGCACACACACACACACACATACAACTGCGCAGATCGATAAAAAATATATAATTGCATATTCATATGTAGAAAAGTATGTGCATAGGCTCACATACATACTATATTATATTTATTCATATATATGTTTATATATGCAATTGTCCACATATATATACATATATATGTGTATAACATATATGTTATGTATATGTTATATATAAAAAATATATATATATAAAAATTCAATAAAATCACGCGATATGCTTATTTGTGGATTTGCAACCTGTTTTGTGTTAGACTTTGCATTTGACATGCTAATTCTGCAACATTCAACTGTCACGCTCGATCAGCCACAAGCATAATACTACCAAGTCTGTCGAGTTTCAAGGCGAAAGCTGAAATTTATTTTAATGCTGAAGAATTTTTTTATTTATAACGCAATTTATAGTTTTTCTTTGCTGGATTTTATAGTTTTCAGGTTTTGCACTTACAAATTCGAAGTTCAGTTCGGAAATATTATTCAAGTATTATATATTTTCAATCATATTTTTAAGACCACAAAAAAAAACAATGAACTTTATGACGAGTATTTTGTTAGTTTTACAGCACATTTATGATGCATAAATAAAACACAGAAAAGAATAAGAAAGAGGCCAATGGACATTAAAAGTTCACAAATTTTACGAGATCTTTAGAATTTAACAGAGTTTCAGGTACAGGACCATGATGTCGGTCCAATTTTGCATCATTTTTTTCTTAGCCTGCCTTATATTGCCAATAACGCACCGAATGCTAGTTTCCAACTAGTTAATCATCGGTGATCATTGATTTGACGTACCCCACAAAACGCAGTCTAATCACATGGCCTGGGGGCCCACTCGAAAGACCCAATTCTTGATATGATTCGGTCATCAAAAGCTCGTCCCAATATAGTGGATATTGGATGGTTTCACGCTATTTGACTCGATGCACTACCCACTTGAAACTATTTAACGCATTTGACATTAACATGCAGAACCAAATACCAAAATCGCTAAGTTGTACTCATCATTGACTGTAAAGTTGGTGTCAAGATGGATGGAGCGTTCAGAATTGTGAAAAGTCTTTTCAAGAACTTTTCGCTCTCAAAGATGTTAATTTTGCTGTTAAAATTTTTTTTTTCCGTACCCATTAGGCCAAAAAGTTCAGTGAGTGTCCATTTTGACAGCTGGTATGACAAATATAGCTCTAGGGACTTCTATAAGACAGTTGTTCAAATATATCTCTTTCTAGATGATCTTCATGATCTTGTCTGTCCTTTAGACTCACTGTTAGTTGGGAGTGTATGCTGCAAAAAGTTTCCGATTGCTCTCCCTTAATTATCATGCGTATAGTCTGACATAAGGTAAAAATAATTTATCTTTTGCTAATCATATAGATAATGTTTAAGTTTTCAGGCTCATCCCCTCTTAGCCCTATTGAAAAGAAATTAAAATTCTATTCTGGTTTCTGATGTTTTTTTTTTCTTCGAATCTAGACTCATATTTATTCTATCGCATGTTCTTAAAAGTGGTAAGCCATCTCCAAATGATTAAAGAATAATAGATAATACACTCGGAGGATGGACCGAAGAACTGTGGAATGCGGATAGAAAAATTTTTTCGGTATTTATTTCGACAGATGTTTGAAACGTAGCTCCACCGAGCCTTTGATGTTATTTTCCTAGAAAAGTGTAAAATTTCTCTTTTTTAATGTGTCAAATTTCAATGAAATCGCTTAATATAAAATATTTTCAAAATTCTTCTTATTGTGATTCCCTTGGGTTTTTTGTAGACATATAAATGGTTTTCACGTAACATAACCTCACTTTCACAGGACAATACCATTGAATTAAAAAAAGAAAAACGATTGCCTACATATTTTATTTCATATATTATTATATTTATTCATTTTCACTTTCATATATTATTTATATATTATTCTTACATACAGTACATTTCTGTTTTGCCATTTTTGATATATATTTTATTGTAATATTATCAATTCAGAATTATATATTGTCGCTCTCTCACATGCTCTTCGCTTGAGGCTTGCAAGACGTTAAACCTCCGCTCATAGAGTAGAATTTTAAATTAAGGTAAAGCCAATTTTTTTCGTCAAAAAGAAAATTTTAGATTTATGCACTTTTCATTTAAAACTGCTTCAAATATTTACATGTTTATACATTTTTTCACTTGGGATGCAAATTTTCCACTTAGAGCGCTGCAAATAAATATAAATCCAGAGAAATTTCACATTTATATGATTTACGTAGGCTCCGCCTTTGTGGCCCTCGAAAATTCGCATGAAAACAAGGTAATAGTGTCATATATCAGCGCATTGGCATGAAGTCTCTAAGTCGAAATACAAGGGATCAACTGCTGCGCTGCTAGATAGAGGGCTGAGTAGACTAACAAAGCCTACGCGTGAAATTTCTTCAACGATCGTCAACAAAATCACAAAATCCACCAGCAACAACAACAGCTGCATAAAATATGCAGCGGAGTTCCAGCTTCGCGCAGTTATTTAGGCTTTCGCACCGCCAACGCTTCGCCACCTTATTGCGCAAGGGTTTCTGCGCCGCGCTCGCTGGCTACCTTCCACCAGTTTTGATATGCTTTTGATTTATTACAAATTGAAGTTGATTTTAATCGAGTGTTTGCCAAAGTCCACACGCTTCATGAATTTCACGAAACCGAATTTGATGAATGGTGTCGGGCTGTCGGTCTATCGGTTTGTCTGGACGCGTGGTGCTCTGATGAGCGTCTGCTGGGCTATGTCAGCGCTAGCTTCACAGATGGATGGCTGGTACGTTGGTTTGGTTGGTTGCTTGCTCGCTTGCTTGCTTCCTTGTGGCACAGCTGTCTGACGTCTCTTAAATTTATAACAAAATATACAAATCGCTTTTTATCAGCTGGAGGTGATCGTGGCAACTTTGTTGAATATTAATTAATGGTGCTGGTTTTGTCCTTAGTGTTGTTTTGTTCTTGTATTTTATTTATTGTTTGATGTGGGCACACGCGTATGTTTAAAAGTGTTTGCGTCTGCAAAAAAATATTTACCATTTAAATTAAGTCAAGTGTGGTTAGTGGGAGCTACTAGCAAGTTTGTAGGTATTATAAAAATTTAGAAGTTTAACTTAAAATATAGATATATATATAAATTATAACTAGTTATAAATATTTCGAATTTTCTAAAAATTCAGTTTGATAACTGTGAAAATTTATAATTATTTTGGAATTAGAATTAAAGTAGTTAGAATTAAAGACACTACAATTTGCCTTGGATGTAGAAATATGTACTCTCGGGTATTATTTGTCTGTTGGATCTCATTCCGTTAGTTCCGTATTGATCCATACCTTTTTTTAAACTGATGATAGACAAGGTTACCGCCGATAGTCAGCTCTACAGACATATGATTTCTGTCTTCTTGTTTCAGAAGTATGGTGCTGTAAGTCATATAGATCTTGAAATCATCATTCTATTGGGAGTAGTTTTTGGTGGCCGAGTCATATAAAGAATTATATCTGTTGATTTGACTTCGTAAGAGTACTTCTTGTGGCGGGTACTTCAAGTCAATGATCCTTGCTGAGAAGCCTACTACAACTGATGAATTGAAAACCAACCGACCAGTTATATTGAAAACAGTGTTACTATATTAGATATCGGGAAAGTCGTTGTTGGATACAATCACTGTGGATTGTTGGATTCGAATAGCCACCACTGTGGCCATTTATTGTTGATATAAAATCGGTAGCTCCTTATTTCAAGGTAGTAAATCCTTTATTTCAAAAGGTCGGATTTCTCAGACTTTCTTATATAAATAGCTCTACATTATTACTCTTTGTTGATATGCTATCGGGTTTATTAAAAGTTATTCGTAAGAGCTCCAAAAGCTTAGACATTTCTATTTATAGGAAAGAATCTATTTTTTCTGGATAACAAATTTCATTCAGATGTGATCCGAGTTTAGCTATATGTTGATTAAATTGATCAGTTTCCATAAACAAGTTCAAATGTTGGACAAGGGTTTTTACTTTGACTACAACTTGACAAGTAAAAGGGTCTGGTACTGACCACATGGGAGACGAAATACTTCGGATAATCATGAAATTGTATTTGCAGATAATTTTCTTTATCCTGGAACCAGCATAAGCCTTTGTAGTCCACATGGAATCTCTATTGCCAAGTGCTACTTTGGACTGAGTAGTTAACTGAAACGAATTTCTGTTTAATATAACGAAACTAACACTTTATAAGTGCCTTAACATGTTCGACGTAATATTTGGTAAAATAAAAGTAAGGAAGTGGATGCTCCAACATTCGATACGGGTGATCTTGAGGTGATCGAGAGAAAGATCCCACGATAGTTTCCATAAGGTAAACTAATGCATATGGAACATGGTAGCTACTGGCGGTAAAAAGGGAGAAGCGAGACTTTTTTAATATTGAACAGATGAAGACGTTTCTCTTGATATCTCAAACTGACCGTTGTTGCGCAACTATGAAACGACTACGGTCATAGGGATTCAGACAAAAGCTGTTATTGTGACATTAGGAAAGAAGAAGTTACTTGAGGGGAAAAGTGGCGGTGTTGTCAAAATTTTTCCAAGCTTTTTTCGGTTTAGTGGTTTGATACTTATGAAATTTTAAGAAAAAATTAAAGCTTCCTCGCAGTCCTTTCAGTCTTTCAGTAATCATTACATTGTTGTTTAGAAGAGTTCTGTTATACGAAGGTGGGCGTGGTTATGGTTGGACTCTGTCTATCCACACTTGTGGGTTGTAAGTTTTTATTTAAAACAATAAATAACGTTACATGTACCGTTATAATCAAGTCAACACTGCTGGCTTCTGCCACTCTTGTAAGGATATGCAAAACTTTCATTTGAAGCTGGTTTCGTCCAAAGAATTATGGCTTATTATTTTATTATAATGTGATTATTTATAAGTTGCATGGAATTCTGCAACACCAACCACAACAGTGGACAATGAGGCTGGCAGCAATTGGTGTGCCGAGACAGGCTCCGCGTCCTCCTCCTCTGATTTCCAGCTACACCATCTTCACCGACAGCAAACGCGACATCGGCAGTAGCGGTAGTGCAACGTGAACAAATGTTGTATGAACGTATATATATATATGTATATGTGTCCACATGCGCTGTTGCATTTCAGTAAGTAGGCATATGCATATGCGCAATAAAATAACGTATGCTGGCGGTGTCCAACCGTCGTTGATTCTTCGCCCTCACTTCGTTTGCTTGTTTTTGTTAGTGTTCTTGTTTTTGCGCTAAAATTGTTGAATTGATTTCGAAATTACTGTAATTTTCACAATTTTCTAATTATTTAATCGATTATTGATTTTTGATGCGCGCTAAGTGGCGCACTTGAAGTGCGTGAGAAATTGATGTGGAATCATTTGCCGGCTTGCGATTGACCCGGCAGCTTAAGCTTGGTCGCTGACGCGCTGTCGATTGTTGGCTGTTGGCTGTTTGTTGTTGGTTACACAGTTGTTAGGTTGATTTGTGGGGTTGTTAGTTTACTAATGTGCCGTTTGTGAGCGTTTAGCCGTCAACCGTCAGTCGTCAGTCGTCAGTCGTCAGCCGCTCGATATGCAATTGGTCGGCCGGTTGGTCGTTTGCTTGGTTGGCTGGTGCTTTTGATCAATTGATGAGGTGTTGATTTACTGAGGCTAAACTGTTATTATTATTCCATGCTTGTAAGCGTTATTTGGATAGGTTTTATTGGTGTGCATGTGTGTTTGTATATTTGACCATTACAGGTTAATCGGAAGGATTTGATGTGGTTTATAGAGACATCAAAGTGGCTAGACAGAAAGTCTAATTGACTGCAATTAAGCTTCTTGGTAAAAGTTTTTGCTTTGATGGCAGGGAAAAGGTGGAGATGCATTAAAATGCATAAATTTTACTTTGTTCATCGGATTCACATTACCAAAGGGTATATAAATAAACTTTGGGATAAAAGATCGAATTATTGAAAGTTAAATACAAATACTATATGTAGACAAAGGACACTACATTTCTTTAATTAGCAACCACAAAGGCGTTTATAGCAAATTGTTATTATATCAATTTTGTAATCAGTATATTAGATACGTCATATTGAAATTTTGAAATTTTGAAGTCGTACTCAGGTACCTTAGATCATTCAAATTTAGCTTCGTATGTTTTATTTTGTTTTGTTTACTCGACTTACCTTCTTAGATATAGATTTAAGTATACCAAGTGGATGTAACAAATGGTACGCAATCAAAAGAGGTACTGATTTAGTCATATTTGTTTGTGCGTCCGTCCGTTCAAGTCTATGATAACTTCTCTGAAACTCCAGGTAGGCTGTTTAGTATTGCGAAAATAGCCGAATTCTTTTATTGCCCAGATCACACAACAGTGTTTTTGAAAACTCAGTGGTTTTGAAAGTTAATACAATATATTGAATACAATACTTAATACATGTATAACATAAACTATATGACCTAGCTCTATAATACTTGATGTGAAAATGGTCTAAATCGTATAATTCAATTCAAGTTCATCTCCCATTAACGATATTGCATTTAGTCTCAAACTAAGAGTCACCGAAAAGTAAATTAGTTGATGAGATTATAAAATACGTTCAAATATCTGTTAAAAAATTAAACTACGCGTCGGCATGATACATTTCCGTGAAGTCTTATCTCATAAATCATTTGATCAATTTGTAAGAAATATTAGACGGGCACTTCAAACGATTTGGAAGACAAAATAGGATCAAACTGTTACTTTCTTCCCAACGCCATTTCAAAACTTATCAGCTACCTTACCAATAAATAACAAAAGTATTTAAAAATATTAAAAAAAAAAAAATAAAAAAATAGCTTTCCATTTAATAACTGACTAGAACCATTCAAAAGTCAGAAGTCGATCTATATGACTTTAGTTCTGTCGCTCAGACTTTATACCGTATAGTTCAGTACAAAATTAAAATGGAATTAGGTGAGAATGTTATGTATAGCAGAGCTTAACTTGATACCATAAAATACCGAAATCGATCCGCTCTTACACTAGGTCTACATTGTCGAGCGTAAAGGGTTGCTGTTAACTCTATCCTATATGTATATATTCATCAATAATGCTTTCATATTTATAAAGAGAATTCTTGCTTGCTATAAAGTGAATCGGGGTCAAAACTGTGAGTAATCGTTCCATATTTTCATCTAGTTCCCTGAGAAGAAATTAACAAATCTCCAGATCTCAACCGTCTCGAGTAAGATTTTATTTTAGAGTGAGTGAAATAATAAATTAATAATAATAAAGTAATTTTGTGCTGATTGCTGAAGCATATTTAAATAACTCCATTATCAGGACTATCTAACGCGTTCTTCGACTATATGTACATAGCTCCATAATCATTAAATATCTGCTTATTAGTCTGTGAATAGCATTGATAGCTACTAATCAAATAACACAGTATTCATCTACTTACCCATTTTACTTTATAAACAAAAAAGTAAACATTCAACAAACTTTAACAATCAACCAACCGACAAAAAAAAACAATGTGAGTATGCGCTCGTGCTGCTTCGTATGAAAGTGCCAACGCAAATGACCCGTTTTATGGCTCAATTATGGTCAAGTTGAAAAATCGAGATTACTTCGACGGCTGCGAATGAAAAGTAAAAGTGACAATAAAACAAAAACGAGAAGATAACCTCACAGTAAATAATAATGTCAAGCACTTAAAGCGACGAGAAAAGTTTTGGAGTTGTTGGAAAAAACTGAAGAAAAACCAACAACAGCAACAAAGTAACACATAAATATAAGGGTATGGAATGGCTTAAAATTATAGCAATAAACGAAAGGCCAGCAAATTGGTAGCAATTGAAATGAAAGTGAAAACTTCACACATTTCAGTGTCGGTTGCCGTAATTGTTGTTGTTGTTGGACTTTTAGGAGCTTTAGCTTTATGTATATTAATTTTTTTGTAAAATAACTTTTTCTCCACACTTTTGTTGTTATATTTTGATTGTACGCCGCGTTGATTGGCCGTGTCGCCGTCGTTGACCAACAACAGCAACAATAACAATCAACAGTCACTTTTGACCAAAATTGCTATGCGGTGCGGGGGCAATTTAAATGTCGTTATAGTTTTGTGCTGTTTTTATTTCGATTTTTGTTGCTGCAATTGTTTTTTCTTATTTTGATTTTGGTTTGCTTGGCTTATTGTCGCTTTTGAGCGCTTGAATGAATGTCGAATGTAGTTTTCTGGCTGCCACCACTTTTGTGTCTCTAATTTGAGAGGGTAATATTTGAAGTTTTTCGTTGTTTTAAGTTTTTTTTTTTTTACAAAAAGAGCGCAATTACTATTTTGGTTTCCTTTTTTAATAGATTGTGTAAAAAGAGGAGGTTATTAATGCTAACCGCCGGCCATTGCAATGTGCCGCATTAAATAAAGTTGAGAAGTGACGAACTTCTCAAATCCTCAAAGATCCTCTCAATAGCATCTTAAACGGGGAATGAAAGTTCGACTAACAAAGCGGATATATTTTATATGGTTATGCTATTGCTTATAAACTTGGGAGCACTGTAAATCTCAACTCGAATGATTCTTCAAAGTTAGAGAAATTTCATCGAATGCATTCTTGAGTGCTAGTTGCTAGTGCCTAGTGCTTGAGCTATAGTTCGCAAAAACTTGATAGTTTGATTTTTTTTCTTTAAAGTTCTTCACATTTTTATTTTCTCATTTAGAACCATTACATCTTTCATTGAAATTCCATTCCTGGAAAGCTTTCGCTGGCTGTAATCTTTTAAGTTTTTGCAATAAAAATATTTTGTTTGGAAATGAAAGTTTTGCTCTATTATTCGTAGGTTTAACTTACACGCTAATTCGCGAATTTACTCTCAATACAGGTTTCGAGATTTTAAAGCTTTGTAAGAAAAACAATCCTCAAAAAAATGTCACTTGTTATTTTCTGGTAATTATCTTTCTGAAAACAAGACCCATCAATTAAGATAAATTCCTCAATTAAGATTTCGATGTCTCAGCTCGTTAGTGGTAAAGGTAGACTTTGCCCATAACTGCAAAGAACTTTCGTGAAGTTTTACTTAAGGCAATTGTAGAGTGATGCTTCTAACGGTTTCGTACTTTTACAAGGATTATCATCCGCACGGAGAGATTTTTTATTGGTTTTATAGGCTATTGCGAGGAAAATTTAAGGTGCTCTCAGACGCTCGGCTTCTGTATAGTATAAATATGATGATTGAAATATATCAAGATATCACTTATCACTCTGCTCCCAATTCATCTGAAGGTTTCTTAGCTGATTGAGACATATTTTTGGCCACAAGCTCTTATGGAGTGTCTAGAGAAAGATCCTTTAAAGTAAGCAGTTGATTATTTTTCTGCTTGGAATTGAAATTAAAGAGCCTTTTCTCATTACACCACGACATTTTTAGGGATCTCCTCAGAGAGGAGTGGCTGGGATCCACTTATAAAAAATCGCTTACTAGAAATTCGTCTACTTTAAGGTAATTTGAATTACAGAGCACTTTTATATCGTGGAGACTGCGCAGCTAACATTGCGATGATTGGGATATACGGATGTTAACTTTAATGGGGTAGTGTATGGAGTCTCGGGTTTTTTTTAGACTCAGGGATGATAGACCAGTTCAGTGATCGTCGGACCATATAACGAACTGTTTTTTATTTAGAAGCTTTTTTGTTCAAGATTAATGAGTAAAAGATTTAAGTCTCTGTTGAGCCGAGTTAAAAGTACAGAGTTTTCGCACTAAGCTATGACGGAAGCAAATAAAAAAAATTTTATTTTTTTTTTAATTTTTCCCAAAGTTGGCTATATTTATTACGTTTTGAGGGTTTTGCCACATTTCCTGCTGCTTTATGAGGTACCATGAAAGTAATCCATTTAAAGTAACCAATTTTAGCGATCTGCTTGTTAACTCCCTACCATAGCGTTTTTTATTTGAGTGACTTTTGTTTTTTCTTAATACACAAATTGTCATTATTGTTGTTGCTATGATTATTATTGTTAACACCGCTACTCTTGGCGAGTGCTAGCGTAAATAAAACCGATGAGGGTTTGAACTCCGACTGATCGGTGTAATTTTCATTACCAACGACAACAACAAAATACAATAACAATTTCAGTGTGCTGTTGATACGGACAACTCTTTTGCGGTTAATACATATGTACATGTGTGTGTGTGTTGTTGTCGCTCTTACAACAATAACAACAATAATCATGCGAATAATGATAGCAATGATGAACCAATTGCTGCGGTTGAAATATGCCGATTCCGTCTGTTGACGATGTGTCGAAGTATATGATATGTTGGTTGTGCATCGCAAATGTCTATGTGTGTGTATGTGCTGCCACCAGCGCTTGCTCGGCGTTGGCATGCTGGAATGTCGATGCGAATTGGGGAGGAATAAAGCACGGCACTCTAGTTATTATTTAGGCTGTGTTGTTGTGATTAGCGTTGTTGTTGTTGTTGTTGTTGGTTTTAGTTGATGTTATTGTTGTTGTTGCGGCATACACGAGAAGTGATTACACTTAAGTGGTGGCACTAGAAACGCATACAAAACAGCATTAGGTGGCACACTTGCACGCACCCTTGCAGCGAACAAGCACCTGCATGTGTGTGTGTTTGCAACATGAATATGCAATTTTCATATTTGCTGCTAGCGAATGCTACCATCATTGTGCGCTTGTCGCGATTGGCATGCCTCAATTTCATGCCTCAACTGCGCATATGCGACTCTCATCAGCAGCAGCACTGCACAACAACAATAACAACAGCAATTGTAATGGACTGCCTATTGGCAACACGATCATAATGTAATAGAGTTAAAGGATTGTCATTATCATCGGCTAACCACTTTTAGCTTAAAGCTCGAAGCAGCCACCATCGACGCTGTCATCAACTTTTATTTGATTTATTTGGTTTTATATATTGTTTGGTTGTTGCATTCCAACAAAGCGCCTACTGGTAATTTTAAATTACCACTAAGTGACTTCAAGCAAAAAAAAAAAAAAATATGAGAAAACACCAACGCTCGCACCGGCTTGTGCCACAGCTGGTGTTCATCGGCACTCGTAAATCAATGGGCCGGCTCGGAAATGTGCTACGAAACGCACACGTTGAACAACATCGCACCAACTAACAACTTAATGACATAATTTGGTAAATGATTGTCATTATCAACAACAATGCAAGCGCATGCAATGCAATTTGTTTATTTTATATTTATTTTTTTAAATTTTTTTATTTTGTTTTTAAATTTGTGTGGTCATGCATTGCGTTTGCTCACGTGATTCTCTCCAAAAAAAGTAACCAATTAATTAACCATTCGCTATGCCACAAGATATTACCGCGTTTTCATGCATAAACCATTGTGCTTAATATTATATAGTGAAGCCCTGTTTTCTTGTGCGCGAGTGGCAAAAGAATACTCGTTAAAACAAAAATAAATAAATCAATTAAAATTGTGTAAAGTGTCGACATAGCTTGATTTTTTTTTCGCGTTCAACGAGGTTGGTTTAAAAATATAGCGACTACAAAAGAAATATTACCGTTGTTATTAAATAATTTCAGTGAAATTTATCTGAGTGGGCATAGTTTTGTTATTCGCTTAGCGAAAAGAGGCTCTAGTCATGTAGTTTTGATCTATGTGATCGATACGATGCACGATTAAATTTTTGAAATAATAAAATAGAGTTCAAACTGCGAAGATTTAGGCATATGAGGGTTCACAACCACGGAAATGTAACATATACAATCATTCAAAAATTTCTGAATTATATTCAACAAACTTGAAATATCCTGATTTCCTAAAAGCTCTTTTGAAGGTTTTAGCAAAGTTCGTTCGCGATATGATCTGGATATAAGTGGAAAGCTTATGCTTGCACACTCCACCTATATCCTTCTCATCTGCTGAGAACATTAAGCAATGATGCTCGCTGGTCTGTATATCTTTATTTGAAACTCTGTCCACGTCTCTATTGAATTCACCAAGTTTGTTTGTTCGGGATAGTAAAAGTTCGTCAAGTAATGAATAGAATCTAAGCTCTTCAGAATTCTTGAGAACCTGGAAGTTTCATATTTCGATTGAGGCTCGGACTGCCACGCTGGTGTGGCGAATGGTCCCGGTTTGGGACGCGGTTTGGCTAAGTTTGTATTTAAATTTTCAAATAAATTTTTCTTCTTTCAAATATTCAAATAAATATTAAAATGCTGTCGAATGTCAGCGTATACCGTTAGTACATACCCAAATTCGTGCTCCTTTCGAGTTCTGTTTATAAATTAATAATAGGCCCAACTACGTACACAAATTACGGTAATTGTGCGTCAATATTTGTCAAAGCAATAAAGACAAATTGTGAATACCAATAGAAAGTAGGCAAGAATCGTTGACAAAGTATTGAACGAAAAATGTACTTAATGCCATGGGTGGGTCTGTGGTGTGAGCTCCTCTTACATTCGTCGGGATAGAAACAATTCTCAATCATTTAAATAATTGATAAATATTGCGTAGAGAAGAAAGCTCTTAATTCTTACGAACTCCAATTAATCCTTTCGATTCATATTTACGTGTGTACAAATTTGTGTACATATTCGTTTATTCAGCAATCATACAAGTAATTTCTACACTGACTGACTGACTGTCATACACATATGTGTCATATGCCACAGCGCATATATAATGCATTAGTGGGAAGGACAAAAATGCCAGCGAACTGGGTCGCATGTGTGCTGTGCGTTGAGAACATTTCAAAAGTAGGGGCGCGGCTGAAAAAAATTCTGATTGGTGAGAAATGGGAAAAATGCTAAATTTGTTGTTTATTTCTTTAAATATCCGGCAGGGAAATGCACTAGTTTCGTAGTGGTCCGATTATAGTAATTATTGGTCCAATCCTGGTTTGAGTACATGTTTTTTTCGTTGTAAATGACTGAATATGATTGAAAGAATAACACTATGTATGACGTCCTGTAAAGTGTGAATTATCTACCTTAACACGCCGCTCTCAAGAAAATCAGTTCTAAATAGTAGCAACGGTCACAGATTTATAATAGCCCAAGCATTACTATCTCAGTAGCATTCCACAAAACTACCTGCGGAATATTTTATACCATTACAAAAGCAATAACATAAACTTATTTCGATCTGCTACGAATTTGTGTATATAGGCCCACTTATGAACTAGTACTTAACTAGTTGGCATTACTCCAAAGTTCATATGCTTAAGCAATGTGGAATTTTTTATTATTGTTCGATTATAACATATTCTCTTCCAGCTTTTGTACACCCATTTCCACACATTATTTTAACCTGGCCTTTGCGGTCAAAGCGAATTTTAAATAATTCAAGTGAATTGCAACCCCGTGGCATTGTCACATTTCTGACACAAACAAATGGTGAACACACTCGCCTCTTGTTATTAGTCAGTCCTTCGTTCGTCATTTCATTTGTCACCGCACCTGTGAATGCGACAGTTTGTAACGTGTCACGGATACAGCACAACACTGCGTATGAGGAACATCCATTGGTTGTTGTTGGTCATGGCTGCAGCGCTGCTTCACTTCCTCTCACATTTACTGCTATGCGCCTCTCGATACTTACATAATTCCTGTTCACCTTTTATTATATTAGCTGACATATGGTTGTTGTGCAGTTTTTTCCTTCTTCCTATAATTACTTGTCACGTGACTGAGAAATGCCACACAAGTCTGCTTGCTTGACATTTGTTGTACACTTGTCCACTTGTCCACTTGTCCATTATAAGGAAATACTCGCCGTGCTTGTTGTAATTGGTCCACCAGCTCTGTTGTCCAGCTCAGCACATATGACAGTTAATAGTTTTTATGCAGTTATTTATATGTATTTGCAGATGTTGTGTGCCTAGTGGGTATTTCGACAGCAATAACGCATTATCCAATATTAAAATTGCTGTTTTATTTGAATTTCGCATTTTTCTGATGGCTCATTTGAGGAATTAAATGTCAGCAAATATTTGCCTATTATTTAACTAGACTCGTTTTTAAACTATACAGCAAATGATATGTTATGCTATTATCATACTTTATTGCAACTATTTGCTTAGAATTGTTAATTACTTATAAATAAATAAGTTTGCAGACTAAAGTGTGGCTTTCGACATCAATTTTGTTTAGACATAACAACCTAAGTTACAGGCAAAATACATATATACGTGCGTACGCAACTGAATTTCGCTTCTTCAAACTCCAAAGGAAATCATAATTATATAAAACAAGGCTTTCAAAGTCTATGACGTGAAATTATTAAAAAAGTAATATTAAAATTAGAAAATTAAATTTTCCTCGAACCTATCCGCTAATACTATATATAAAGCATCAGTAGATTTTTTGTTTCGCAATTTAACATCAGTACATGGTGATAAGTATGATGATATGTATGGGAATCCAATTCTTACTTTATTTCAAACCTAGCGGAATCATTTTTTATTTACCTCTTCAAACATTATCTGGTATCGCATTGAGTAAATATTTAATATTTCTATTTTGACCACCCTAAACCCACTTATTTGCTTGCATATGACTATGTTGTGGGAGACATGATGCTCTGACTATTTATTTGATAACAGGAGAGGACATCACATTTCAGTACACAATACATGATCCAATCGGCAAATCCAGTAACCGCGCCCACCGGCTTCAAAATTCGTTTTTGGAGTGTGACAACACATGTCCACTTTTATAAATGCTGATCGGAGAGGTGCAATTATGTTGAATCAACTATTTTTTTTAATCTATATATAATTATTTAATCTATTTGCATATAGCAGATACATTTCAACATAGTAGGTTTTTTTTAAGGCCTGGTGTATCCAATGAACCCCCTTCGCCTCTCTTTTAAACAATTTGTGACGGCACTAAATAGTTTGAGAAAATTTGTGTGACTCTCTGACCATCAGTAAAAGTAATGTTCTCCTTGTTCCTTTTTGGAAATCTAGTAATTTCATTTGCGTCCAATTCGACACATTTAAGCTAACCTTGCTAAATCTAAAGATAATAGCTTAGAGCTCTGAATGGAAAATTTCCAAGTTTATATTATATATTTTTATATATTAAAAAAATTATATAATTATATGAAGTGAAGCAAAGTTTAATGCTCATTTCCAAAACAATTTGCCGCAAGCATGTTACAGTGTCACTTCCATTTTAAATCAACGAACTGCCTTACCCACAGACATCCTTAAAATGCCTTGCTCGTCGCCGCTAGATGGCGCCGCCAACAACAAAATTGGTTAAAATAAGTCGATCTGACTACGTATACTTTTCTCACACCTGTCGAACGGTTATCAAATCAAAACATACTAAGCTCACATTAATTTAATTATGCGATTAACAAATACTATAAAATTTTTAACAACTCTATTTTAGTTCTATTATGCACTTGACTTAACGGTCAAACTGTCAACCATAATTTAAATGTCAAAATCAGTTTGTTTACACTTTAATTAAATAGTATACATAAATGTCGTTAGTGGTAATTAATTTGCGCGCAATTCTCAAGTGTTTGTGGTTTGCAATTGTTGTTGTAATTCGTGGTATAACAACACTGCCAAGTCATTGTGAACTTGCAATTTTCTCAATTACAAATTTTTACATAGATATACATGTATGTAGGTAAGTATATGAGCCACACGCTGCTTGTCGCCAATCACTTCTATTTGAGCTACTTTGAGAGAGTGCATTTGATAAACTAATTAACGCTCGCTATTGAGTACTGGTTGTTGGTTAATTTGGACATGCTTACCTATTTCGGCAACAGAAATAGATTATATTATATTTAGTAATGTACATATTTTAAGAGGTTTTAATACTCTTTTTTAGTGCGGAATCCTTTTCATTGTTTCCGTTTGGTACCAAAGGGAAAAGCAAACTTCTTTCTCAGTGCCTCAGCTGCACGACACGTGTTTTACTCGACACGCAGCGTGTTCCGAAAGTGATTTAGTAAGCTTACTGTCTCAAGTTCTGTGAGTACTCGAGTGGAATAAGCCATTGAATGGACATCGTAAGATCGTAGAAAACTTGTCTGTTGTCTATCCAACTCTCTTAACGATGAAAATATCGGGAAAGGGAAGAAAATGGTTTACAAAAATCGTCGTGTTAATGTTAGACAGGTAGTACGGGGTTCTCAACATCTCATATGGATCAATGCAATATATTAGTCTGATGTCTAAGGATGTTACTTCAAGAAATTAAAGCAATATAGTACTTATAGACACTTGGCATAAGCTGTACTTATACGTTCAGACGATGTTGGGGTTAGTTGTAATATATAGCGAACAAAGCAGCAAAGCTATGTAAAACTGATTACTTGAGAAAGACTACTATATATTGCTGTTGGCATTATAGGTATCTATTTTACAATCTTCCGTCAGGAAATGCTTTGTTTTTGTTGATGTAGAAGCCTAAGCCATTGCTTAAATATTTTTGAGGAGTACTGAGGAGATAACTTTGACCAGATGTTAATCTGCGCCGTTTCGGTTACGTGAACCCGATCTGGGTCAGTTGTTTACCTTGAAAACTTCGTTTATGGTATTTAACATTTATATTCGATCTGGTCATTGTGTTAGTTATTTGTTATTCTTTGAAAAATTAGTGTATGATTGGCAATTATAGTCCAATTAAATAGTCGTAAGGAGAGCGAAACACCTATCACAGGGCCTGTTATGAAAATACTTTCAATAAAGTGTATGATTCACTTGGGTCAATGACCATCTAAAGATATCAAAGCAATGTGTTGGGCATATCGAAACCGATAATTTCGACCAAATCGATAACATATCAATCGAGGAAACACGGCTCCATTATTTTACTCCGGAATCCAATCCACTGTTTGCCGAGCGGACTGCATGTGATGAACCGAAACCAAAGCGTGGAAAGACGCATCAGTCACTCTTGAGATTCGCATGGAATAATTGCTAAATGCGCATCGATCGTATTCTCCGGCTCTTTCCTCAGCGACTTTCCTTTGGTCTTGGCTTTCAAGAGAATGATCGAAGAGAATGAGAAATGAGACTAAGGCCTTTTCTGAAACAAAAGGCATATCTTATTACAAAAATGATACCGAAAAATTAAAAGGTTATTTTAATCGATGCATCGCTCTCAATAGAAACTTTGATTTGATTCGACAAAAAAATTAGATATTCTTTACAACAATACGAACTTTGTAGCCTATCTGTACACACACCAATCCAACTTGTATTGCAAATGTCTGGTGAAAATTTTCACACGCGGAACTTCGCACAACGAACGCAAATATTTTCGAGCGAAGCATGAAAGTGGTACTAGGGCACATACTCATAGAGGCCAACGCTTGAAATGCGTGGATGATTTGACTTGCCTTGCCTCGCCGAACAGATCAATGAATTTACAGTCACGTAACATAGTTTAATAGCGCGGTTGGGACGTGGCATTCGTATGAATTCTACAAGCGTGTAATGTAGATGTACACCATTACTCCAGGGAAGACGAAGACGAAGACGAAGACGAAGACGTGAGTGGAGTTTGAAGAATGCAAAGTTTGCTAAGAACTAAAGCAAGAATTTGGCTTTGCTTAAGTCAAGGCTAAAAAGCTAAGGATCGAATGGGACATGCTGCTTTACGAATTCCAAGCTAAGCGATGAGCATGACAGACAGCTAGACGATCGCAACCAATGAGTTGAAATTCGCTGTGTGAGCGAACGATTGAAGAAATAATTTGGTTAGTTGAGTTGCCAACTGTCGCGCATCACAAAAAGAGCAACTGCGACGAACGACAAAATGTCCATTGGATAAACAACGATCACGGCTACGTCCACCGCCAGCACAACAAGTCGAGTAACGTACAGGAATATTGCCGTCAGCAGCGTCGTGTACTCACGAATGTCAAAAGTTATTTGATAGTCGACGTTTCATTCAAAAGCTTATTGTGCGCGACTTAGCAAGCTACTGGTGTGCCAAGCTCAGGCAACCCTCAATTGTTTATAGCCACACGCATTCGTCGAACCAACAACCATCCATCTTTTGGAGTGAAGGCAATCAAACAGGGACACGATCACTTTGCTTCTAAACAGCGCTACATTTGGCGGTAGCTGCACGCAAGGAGATCACGTGAAGTTGTGTGTACCGAACGTGTCTTCAAAGCTTACCGACATGGCAGTCATAAGCCATGGCACACATGTACATCTGTGGTGCGTCCGCCTGACGTACGGTTCGAATGTTAGCGCTTACGCGGCAACATTGCCTGACACCGACCGTTGGGAATTGTGGGAATTTCCTTTTCGTTAATCCATTGTGGTGGCTGTGTTGCGCGGTTTGTGCGTGCGCCGTTGCAGCGTTGCATTTGCTAGCTGAGGAATGCAAAGTTTTTCGTAACATTCATTCCGCCGGCAACAGCCGTATCGCTGTTGCGCAGGCTCGCCTATGTAACTACGTCTCTATCCATGTATAGCGGCCATTGTGCGAACACGGCACGGTAAACAGCAAGAGTCCGCTGCAGCGCCGAGGAAAGGAAGCCATCAGAACAGAGTCATTTTGGTGACAGTATTCCACCACAATCAAGCATGCAGCAGTTCAAGTCTACATTGCGGCCGACAAAGTCATGCTTGCTGCCTCAAAAACGCAATTGCAATGGCGCGGGAGAATGTTGTCGTCTTTGTCGTCTTCGTCGTCGAAGCAACTTCCAACTTCCACCTTCCAACGGTGCTATCGAAATTGCCGTCGAAAGGCGCTATGCACAACCGACACAGTTCAATTCAGTTCAGTTGCGACCATTTCTCTTTGATGAGTGCGACTGTCGGCGACACTTCAAAAGACCCGAAAAACGCCAGTCAGGTGAGTGCATCCGCTAGGCAAGCCAAACAAGCCAAACAAGTCAACAACAAACGAACAGCCAGCCAGTCAGGCAGTCAGGCAGTCAGTCAAGCAGCCAAGCAACCTCACTAACCGCTAACTGGTCGCTGGGTCGCAAGACGAAGAGGTGCACCAAGAAGGCACCAGTCGTCACTAAACAACCGCAAGCGGTATGATAAGAATTTTTCGGCCGGTGCATTTCGCGCGGCCAATGTGCGATCGCACGCTGCTGCTACTGCCACCACATTCGTCGCGGCTTATTTGCTAGCGGTTTTGCGCGAATTTATTGAATACTATGCGCAGTTATGCACAGCCACGCATTCGCTTCCTTCTATGCATTTCGGCCATAAAAACTGGCCAGCACAACAACAGCATGGTATGTAGTCCCCTCCGCCCGCTATGCAGCGGATGCCATTTAGCGCGGGTTGGAAAACCGCTAACGATTGTCAAGTTCCACCTATGTCTTCGGCAGTGTATGTTTGAGGAGTGATGTGTTGCATTGAAGGATTTGTGGCGGTTTATTCAAATTAATTGAACATTTCATTTGAATAGTGCTGGAATGCGTTTGTGACTCGCATCGTCGGATCGTCGGATCGTCGCTTGAGCTTCGGCTGTTTCGGCTGCTTCTGCTGTTCATGTTTAGCTTCCCATGAAATGCAAGCCATCAATCCTCTTTTGGGTGGACACTTTTAATGGTAACTGGTAGTTGGTGTTGCTGCACTCATTAAAGAGTGGGAATGTTGCCGGAAAGTTCGGTTTATTGGCATCTGCTAACAAGCAACTGTAGTAGCTGCATACTATTAAGTTCACTCGTTCAGAAAGAGTACAATTACAATGTATGTACAAGTGACTATGCAAATACATAATTGGCATTGCAGCCAGGTAGCTGCTGCTGCTGCTTTAATCATGCTTACTAAGTCACACAGCCCGACAGTTTAGTCCGACAACGTCTCCACTTTTTGATAAGCAAGGAATCTTCAGTTATTTTCTAAACTAATCAATTGGATATTTTCATAACTCTTGATTTCCTTATTGACCTCAAATGATGCCAAATATCAGGGTTCTAGCCTAAAACCTTCATTTAAATACATTTCAGCATCGAGCTCCAAAACTTCTGATTTACTGCTCTAATCCTACTTACCCATCATTAATCCATACTACGAACCAAAGTCGGGTGTACTGCAGACGATGCAGTGGTGTTACCAAACTCGGAGTTGAATCTTGTGGTTGGCCTTTGGCTCTCAGTGAAATTCTAAACATTGGGACGGAGTGTCTCTTTAAGCTTCTTCTTGGTGTTACAAGGGATTACCGACTTAAATGGTATTGCTTCTGGTTTACTGTTTCCATAAATCTTTACTGCTTATACCGTTGAAAATATTCATTAGAAATTCAGTGAAACTTAAAGAAATAAATATTATGTGGACATTTTTTGTACATTTACACGCGTTACGTGTTGTCAGTCATCCATATATACATTGTGATGTCAGTAATGAAAATTGGAGTTGGGAAAGACGGACTGCTGGCTTAAAATAAAAACCGTTTTTTCCACAAAGTTTGAAACTATTTTTGGTAATTTTTTGACCGGGATTCTGTACAAGTGTAAATATTAGTCGCTTCCGGAGCGAATAAATAAACGAATGAATAATGCGACCGGGAAATATGTGGCATCATTCGAAAATGAAAAGGTTCTTCAAGTTTTATGCGCCTCCGTAGTGTTGGTAGATTATATGAAAATATATTTTTTCATAGGAATATTTAATACTAGATAGTTCGCCGTTGCTTTCTATTTTTAAAATGAACCTCTTTGTTGATTCTGGGAAACTTATTTTGAACCCAGTTACTGGATAATGTTAATTTCTACACCACGGTTCCATGGAAAGGCTGAACCTGTGGTATGAGGGTTCTTTGGTAGAGACAAAAGAAAAAGAGAAAAAAATGGGATCAAGGACTAATCAGCTTGAAGAGCGGAGGCCACTAAGTCGATAAGAGTAGAACCAGTCTTTATCGTGTTGGACCACATATCATGAAAGGGGAGAGAGCAATAAGGGGAATTACTTGGCTTCAAACTTTTGCCAACTCTATGCCAACTCTATGGTAAACTATTATTGAAGGACATCATCTGTGAACAGTTTTTGACAGATAATTAACCCCTCTAGGCGTAAAACAAAGATACTGGTGGCAATGCGCCGAAAACATTAAAGTACTTGCCCTTGGGTCGCTTACCAAGCGATTATATGAAGAGGCTAAAAAGTCTTCGGACGTTGAATCTGCAAATGAAATGCATACCTTTCCTTTCCTATCTTTCCTCAAACGTGACTTTAGAATTTTTAAAGGTTCTATAGTTGAATGTGGAAATGTGAAGATACAAGGCCACAATAGATCATAAGTCACATATTTCGTTTACTATCTATTCAACTTCTTTCTGAAAATAAAGTCAAAACCTTTGTTTAACATAATAAAAATTTTTATTGATGTTTGCTGCAAACAATGTCCAATCTTTGAAAGTTTCTAAGTAAAATTCACCGTTCGAAAACGGCTTTAAGCTTGCAGGCCCCTAATTTTTGTCGGGTATAATGAACATTCAGACATAAAAGAGTGAGTCTCGAATAATAATAAAGCCTCGAATAATGTATGTGGCATAATAAATAGGAAACCAATTTTTATGGGCCGCACTTTAAATTCGGGTCCTATGAAATTTGGCTTGAATAAGCATATTTGGGTTAGTTTTAATAACCATATATATAAACCACAGACGATTTTATTACCTTTTTATTAATTGAATTTTCTCTTTCGTATATTTAATGGGAACTTCGTGTAGCTTCTGCCATAAAAGAATTTTTCTGTGGCCTCAGTTTAAGGAATTCATCAGAAATTTGGTTAATATAAAGTGTCACTTCGTTTACTCTATTTGCTTATCAGCAATGCTAATCAGAGCTACAAATATGTGCACATGCAACTTATACTTCGGGTAAATTTCCTAATTGGGCCAAATGAAAAGTCCCATTATTAGGTACTTAAAAGCGGCCATCAAATAAAAGTGTAAATATGTATGTGCGGGTGCATGTAAGAGCAGCCATTAACCTTTCAACTCAATATATATATGTGTGTATATGTATTTATATTGACCAAAACCCGCGCTGGTGAATGAAAGGTGGCAAACAAAAGAGCCGCCGCAATTATTACGCACAATTTCTTCGCTTATCAGAGATGCGCCTGTGCTTGCAACGAGTGTGTGTGCGTGCGTGTACTGAGGCGTGAGCAAATGTTGTTTTGAATATATAATACTTTTAGCTTTTCACTGCTACCATCTATGGTTGAAGTCAGCGGCGAGGGTGCGTCTATTTATGTCATATTTCGATTGTTATTAACGGCACATAATTATATAGCACACGCACAAATTGGACAACCCACTACACACGACGGGTAAAAGAAGGCTTCAAAGATGCGCCTGAAGGATGTTTTAGGGAAATAGAAATATTTAAATGGCAGTGTGTAAAAGGAGATATTAGGGAGAAGCATTGTGCTGTAGATTCAGCGTTATAGCTGGAATCTAGGCTATTTTGGAAAATTGTTTCGGATGGGAAATAATGTTCGTGTTATTCAGAGCAATTTATATGGCAAACCTATCCAGATTTTTTGTTTTATATTATGGTAACCGATTGCCATCAGAGTCTTGTATTCTGAGTACGTAACTTTAGCTTTGTGGATTGTGAGTTCGAGAATTCCCGATTTTTTAAGAACAAAGGAAATCATAGAATTAATCTATAAAACATTCCAATAGCTTGTGAGACCCTCAAATTTACATAGGTAACAAGCACTTCAACAATATTTATCCCAACAATTCGAGTAATTTATTTCTGATATATTTATAGAGAGTACTTTTTTGAGGTATATACATTTTATTTAAAATAAAAGGCAAAAAAATTTATGAAATTCCCATATCTTGACTCAATTACTTCGGAAATTTTAATGGAGCCATATCGCTTGATCTAGGGAGTCAGATAAAGTGATTATTTCACTCGCTGTGTAGTTTACGGTACCATCCTACCGGTACCATGTAGCACTTACATTATTGATATTAAATTTGGGTACAGTGAGGTAGGAAATATTTTGCCAGTACCTTTGTATCTATCATTAATTTTATACAATTATGTACTAATAATGTGTTATTCATGAAAAGAATAGCCGACAGTATCTTTTTCTGGATGCAAAGGAATCTAGAGAGTCTCTTCTTTTGTTCTTCAAATACGATAACTTTGCTTTTTTACATACCCGATAGCTCAGAAATTTGTCTAATCTCTGATTAGTGCAAAGTACATTTTAATAAATTCCCACTTTGACAGCTGGTTTGACAGACATCATTCTAGGGAATAATACACCCTTAAAAATTTACTTAAATCATTCTATTAAAAATTTGGATACGCTTTGCGCACACAACTCGATTTATGGAATTAAGTTTCCATTTTCCAATTTTTAAACGTTGTTCCGTGACATTTTCAAAACGAGAATGATCGAATCACAACCACACCTATGACTTAAATATATGAGACTCTATATCCTATATCCCTATAATACCATTTTGCAACCCATCAACTTCTTTGACTTTAAAATAGATAACTCAAGCATTCATAAAGGTTTCGAAGTAAAAATTGGCGCGAATGAATCACTTCTAATATTTCGAACTTGGAATAAAATGGTTTTCAATAAAAAGAAGAAGAAGAAGAAAATATTTTAGGACTGCCGTAATATTTTTCAATATGTATAAACCATATTCTTTATATAAGAATTACATTCTGCCACTGACTGACCACCGAACATAAAAATTCGGGTGTATAAAATCAACAATATGTATATATCCGATGTACACACATATACTTATTTATGTATTATTGTACATATACTTATATGCACTGTATTCCTACTGCCGCCGTGTACTTCCTGGTTATATGTAGGTATCAATGTGTGTTTGTTTACGTGTGGCAACAACTTCTATTGCGGCAAATCATCTAATTTGTTTTCCAAAGGTCCAAAGAAGACATATGCACATACTTAGTACCCGCCGAACATAAATGTAAATGTAACTGGATATATGCATATATATATATATAACAGTATGCATGTAGTTAGTAAGTATTTTAGAGGTACTCCTGAACAGTTGCATGTGCATAGACCTTCCCGCTGCCCAATTTCCCATTCCCCTCATTTGTTGCCATTTTCATTCTCACTGCAGTATTTTGAGACCCGTCTTTTCGGGTATTCTGTCTAACTTAGAGTTTTTTTTTATTCTTCTTTCCCAGTGAAATGTAGAAACCTGCACTCACGCAGGTAATTATAATAATTATCCGACGGATGCATGAATGGACAGCAGTCGCATTTTGTACACAAACGTGCGTGTGAACATTCCCCTCTTGCGCTGCCTACTTTAATTGCGTCTCTCCCCTCAGCTGGCGTCTGCGCGAATCATAGAGAAGCTGAGTATTTTGTAGAATATTTATATAAACTTATATATACATAGGAATGTATGTATATATAAACATATATTAGAGATTGTAAGTCCGAAAGTTATCGAACTGCTGTTATCCTACGCCAGGCTCACATCTCTTCGTGCCGCGAAGCGAGTAACTATTAGCCAACCAGCAGTCATCATCTAGTCGGCTAGTTGGCTTGCCTTGCTTCAGCATGCCTCGCCGTGCGCCTTGTAGGCGTTGCTCTGCTGCAGCCAAATGTGACTTTGGCGCTGACACTAATTATATGATTTCGAAAATTGTTGTTAGTTGTTGCTGTTGTTGGCACATTTTCAGCGCAATGTGCGACATGTGCATGTGTGCCTTTGGTTTACTGATCATAGCTTCCTCGTTGTTTTAAACCATTTGTTGGCGGATATACACGCATACAAATGAAATATTCCAACCTTAGTTTTGCTTCTCTTCCTCTTTTGACAAATTGTGGAACTCTTAGAGAAGTACTCGCTTAAGTGGCAATCGAAATTAATCACGCAAATCTATTATTTTGGTTGTTTTTGTATTGCGCAGTTGATCTAAGGCCACCCGCAGCTTCGGAAGTTTGAGTGTACGCGGGAAGGGAATACTTTTTTTTTTTACTTTAATACTGCGTGGATTATATGACGTAGGTTTTTCCACATCTCCTACTCTCCTTTTTGACGTGGAGGAAATCAACAGGTTTTTTATTAAATACTTTGATGTATAATATAGATAGCTGAAACAACTGAGTAGTCTCGGTATTCTAATTCCTTAAACTCTATCGATGTTAACTGAAAGCTTGTACAACGAATCTTATCACCATCTTCATCAATTTTTTTCTCGTTTTTTCTTCCCAGGATATCATCGTCTATCCTTCTGCATCATGCATTATAAAGGTCGGGAAACGAGGTATGAATTTTGTTCGCCCATAATCTACTTAACTTAAGATTTTCTTACTCTTCTAAAAATATTTCTAAATTCGACATAAAATTTCAAGGTCATTGGTGATATACTATGTAAATTTTAAAGGTTTAAAACTGATTCCGAGGTTTTATCTCGGCAAAAAATTTGTTTAACTCCGCTGATTTTGTTGATCAGTCCCAATTAAGAGAGCAGCATCCCAGCAACCATAATTTAAAAATGTCAGAGCTTTTTTGGTTATTACCTAACTAATGAAATTCTGAAACTATTCTCAAAAAGATACATGGAAATATGTAACTTTTATTAAGCTTTCATTTTTGTTTAAACTAAAAAGAATTTACAAATTCATATTAATATCTCTTGATCGAGCTTCATTAGAAGTATCTCCTTTTATTTTAAAAAGCTATGTTTTTCGAGGTTAGAAAAATACTATTTATATCTAATCATTCTCTTCGATCACTGGAATGATATTGGAACTATTCCTTATCCACATATAGCGCCAAAAAAAAACTTCTTTTGTTTACTATATTTCCGTTTTCCGAATATTTTCTATGTTTTGATCTATGTAGAACTTGTGATTGACGAGTGCTCGATCATTACTGTAACTCAGTTCGTTGGTGGTAGAGCTTAATTTAATTACCACAAAGGTTCTTACCAGAATTCAAATGATTACTCTGTTTAAATAAAATTCAAATGAAAGAAAAAAAAAATTCCTCATCGCTAAAGATGATACGACGGTTGAAAGTCCGACGTCTTTGCAAAGGACATTGTAATTTGCTAAAGTACATATATTGAATATAAATGTCAAACACATGAATTTATTTTGACTGCTGGTTTGACAGATATCCCTCTAAAAATCCTAAAAAACGCTTTATAGTTTGGCTTTTACTAAATATATAACAATTTCTTCTTCTATTCGTGGTAAGCTCATGAATGTTTCCTGGAGAGTAGGGTCTAGAAGTTTTAAGCGGCCTCCGAACGGTAGATAGTTTATTTGAAAAGGTTTTATAGGGAAAAAGGGCTCGGAGGTTTGCCTTTGTATATGATGGAACGATCGGCCTAAGTAATTCAACAATTTATAATATATATACTTATATTTCTTCGTATTATTTATATAAAATCACAAAATAACAGTGTCAATAAATTCCATATAAATTTTGTTGAATAAATATTTTATATATTTATGTCTAATATATGTGTATCAGAGTTTAACGATTTCTTTTTTTTTTCTTTTACTTGCAGGTAAGCTTGGGATCAATTTCTATATATCGTTAAAGTAATACAAAATTTTAGTGTATGTACATTTAATTTATTATATTTAACTAGAGAATATATATAAAAATATAAACTTTTGCCAACATTAAGTTTAAATATTCTAATATTTTGTTTAATACTCTAAGGCTATGCGCGTAGTGCAGTGGACGGCAAGCAGGCAACTAAAAAAATGACAAGACGTGGCTGTCAAAAGATGATATGTTGTCTTTTTAAGAGAGTTATTGTTTCAAGAATATTTTTAGAAAAAGTACAGCTATAAAATACATACATTTTATTTAAAATACATATACTAAATGTAAATATTTTAAGAAAACTTAAAATTCTAACAATACGTGACAAATTTTCAAGAAAAATTTTTTGGTCGAAATTGTCTTAATTACAGTTTAAATATATTGTGATTTCCAAACAAATTAAAAAAAATAAGTTACTTAAATTTCAAATATAGTTTTTTTCCAATACTGTAGTATATTGCTTAAGTATTTGTCAGAGCTGTATGCGCCTAATCCAAGAAATATTCTTTAAATATATGTATAAATTCCTCAACTCTACAGTGTATATACATATGTACATGTATAAACTCTATGTTCTTGTTGTTTTCCCTCTAACGCGTTTTTTTTCTTTGTGACTGATGACATAGTGTAGCACGTGCTTCAGATTATACGTTTCAATGACTCGTCGACTTTGGCAAATTGTGGCCTTTTATGCCGCGACACACATATATGTACATATACACAAGCGCATGCGAACACTTACATACAGTATATACGCGTGTCTGTGTTGGACACACATACATGTTAACTTTTATGTTCAACGTAAGCAAGCTTCTGCTTTGTGACAGTTCAAGTTGAGCGATCTTTGATTCAATTTGCAGCCATTGTCGTTTAATTAAGTCATAGTGCGAGATATGGTGCAACAAAAATAACAAAAATAACAGCGAAAATAATAAAAACACAACTCACATTTATATTCACATATACCCACACATGTGTGTATGTATATGCTCGCTTCAACACGCCTCTGCACTACAACAAATATTGTACGACAAAAGCCGTTACTGTGGTGACAATAATAATAGACAATAACAACACACCGATCAACAACAAGTAACTGAAGGTTTCTAATCAAGGGCACTACACCCCCTGCTGCTGGGTGAGTTGATGAATAAAAACACCAATAATGTATTTCAGCGGAAAGGGATGTGAGAGCACGCACAAAAGTGCACACTCGCATACATACACACTCATACACACACAGAGATACGTATATATTTGTGAATATTGCGCTAGTTGAGCCATTGTGCGGTTAGCGATGCTGCGATAAATGCATCTCATCAACATATCATTGCGTTGTAATTTACAATATTGTAGCATACTTCATGGGGCACAAGCTTATTGACTCCAATTCCTTGCTATAATGTAGTCTTTACTTCTTTACACATGCTTGTATGGTTGTTCAAGGTTAAAGTTGGCTCTTTCTGTTGGAAATGTTAAACTCATTGCCATAACAAGCTAATGGAAAGCTTAAATAAACCCGTTAGACCTTTTAAATATTAGCTGTGTTACTTTGAATACTTCTTATTGTATTGCGGCTAACAAAATTTCATTTTTTCATTTATTAAATATTTTTGTTATTATTGCAATTTTCGACATTTTTCACACTCATCTTCGTGATTTTTCCGCTTCAGCGCTCGCATTCACCTCTCCCATTCCTCAGAACCAATTGTCCTTTTGCATCATCGCCTCACTGTTCTTCGCTGCTATTCCGGCAACATTTTGTTCTTTTTAGTATGTATGTTTCACCAGCATTTCCCTCAGCGTACATTCCATTTACCCGCTTTCGTAAGCTTAATTTAGTGAATTCATAGAGACACGCGGTGACAATGAACACCTCTCATTCTCTCTGCAACAAAGCTCTGTATGCGTCCGGCACTCCCATCCGCTGACTGTTTTGTTGGCCCGATTGCAGCTGAATGTGGCTTGTTTAACACTTGAGCGCATTTGAATGTGGACTAATGGGTAGCTGATGTGATTTTCCTTCTGTGTTGTCGAAAATCGGCTGTGCGAGAGAGTTACGAGTGTGTGCGCGTACGGTTTGCATGATTTGATTGAAATGATTTTTCTTGTCAGTTTTTCAATCGCTATCGAAATGTGTTTTAAACTATGCAGTCCTTAATTTTTTTCTTTAAATGCTTTAAAATACTTCTTTCTGATGTGGAAATTTTGACAATTTTCACTTCTAATTACTTTATTAAATTTTGAAATCCATTAATGAGAGCAAAGGTAAAATTAGCATACAGTAGTAAAACTCTAGCTTCTAGAGTTCTAGAGAGGCTCCTCGTTTCTAGTGTTCGAAATAATATTGAAACGTTTAAAAATGTTTACAAAGCTCTAACAAAAAATTTGAAGAAAATTAAATAAAGCAATTGCTACCGTTCCTAATTCTTGCCTCTTGTTAATGCCAGCTTAAAAGAGATCTCAAATAATTTGGGAAGTGCTACTGAGGGGCAGTACTTATCGGTATATTAATCACGATCAGTTCCGACTGAACCAATCGTTGTGCAAACGGTTCTCATTTCACTCAGTCTCCATGATATCTCATACCGAAGCACATTCTATTCCTAGCAAAATGGATCGAAAGAGCTACTAGATGCAACTCAATAGAAGCTTTGCTTTCTCTTTGATAATTGTATATTGCGACGATCTAAGTTCTCCGAACCACTGATTGCAAAGTAGGTAATCTCTTATGAAGTTCGAATTTAGTTCAACGAGCTTTACTTGCTTTTGTAAAAATTGAGACTCTCTTATGTATCAAGACAGTAAGGTTTATAAAACGGTAATGGTTCAGAAACTGCCATCAATTGATTCCCTCAAAACGAAATTCATTTAAATTTGCGTTATATAATTTTTGTATATCTTACTCAAAAGTGACCACATAGTTCGGTGTAGAATACTATAATGCTGATATACCACATATGTAATCTCAAATAAGAATTTTTGATAATACAAGCCCCTCATATCTTATATCCACTTTTCTTTTCTTTCTTTTCTTTTCTTTTAACTTTTAGCTATTCTTAAAATCCTTTACTTAAATCGTTGTTCTTTGTTTTTGTTCTCAGTACGTATTCTCAGACTCAGTACGTACTCGCACGGTCGAGTTCCTCCTCGGAATGTGTTGTGAAATAATTTAATTTAACTTATAAACTTATAACCTTAACTTAATTATAACTTGACTTATAACCATTTATAACAGATACTCAGTGTCTTGACTTCGAGTGTTTCGGACGTGGAACCATTGTCTTACCTCGATAATCAAGGCGGGTAATCACAATATTGCTAAGAAAACTAAATTACTTTAAACTTCGTCTAATCTGTGATTATGCATGGTAAGCAATAGTAAACCTGTCGCTCATAAAATTCATTAGACGTTCAGATCAGCCTTAAATTTTGCACGTCACCCGATTTGTCGTAAAACATCTAGACCTCTTCTACAAATTCAAAGAGAAGCTCGCTCGCAGATAAAGCAGTTTTTAATTTTATTTCTGTATGAATTTAAACCGTTATATACGATACGACTGAATACTCTTTTAACAACGAAGAAAGAGTCTTAGGTCTGATTATTAAATTAAGAATATTAAATACCTTAAATATTGGTTTCAAAGTTCTGATAAGATTCCAAATATTAATTAGTCATTAAAAATGTCTCATACAAGTATATACATATCTCTTCAAGTACACTCCTCAATTAAGCATACTCTTCCCATGGAGTTTCTTCAAAAGTTTTGTGTCCTTTTAAGTTTTCAACGTCTCTTCAAGTACACTCCTCAATTAAGCATACTCTTCCCATGGAGTTTCTTTAAAAGTTTTGTGTCCTTTTAAGTTTTCAACGCGTTCCAATGCTTTCGTTGCTAGCCAAACGAGCGAATTAACAAAGCACCAACTTTCGAATGCAATCAAGCAAAACTGTCCATTCCACGTAATTGTTGTTAGTATTTGAATGAATATGTACCGTTATAACGTTTACATGTTTTTGTTGCTGCGCGTCCGCGTATTCACTTGGCAAGTATTTCTTTGGTGATTATTTGAATTTCTTGATTAGAGCCACATGTCGTCCTTCAGCGGAGACATTTTACTTTCTTTAGGTGAAGCCGCATAAAGAAAGAAGAGAAAAAGAACTAAAGGCGGGCGGCACATGTCAAAGTTTTTGCCGTAAATAATTCAAGATGGCCGGCCGCTTGGGGGCGACTAGTCACCGAAATCCGCGGCGCGCATATATATATATATATATATATGTGTATATATATATATGTATAGTACTGTTCTATTGAAATGCTTCAACTAAGTTTACTTTGTTCTTTCAATTGCCGCACTGATGATGAAGGAAGTTCGACCATTTTGTAGGTGCATTGTAGACAGAAAAGTTTTCTTATGACAAACTATTTGGGTGGTAACATGTGTACAAACAGGGTGTTGCAAATTGTTGATAAAACTTATGGAATTTTCAGAAATCTACGAATACTACAAAGCACTCCTACAATAGTTAGTTCAGGCTTTTGATTAGTCAGACGGCTTTTAAACCATAAGAGAGGATATTTTTAGATGCTGGGTGTAGTACTGAGAGTGTCTTAATCCCTTTTCATAGCTCCTGAGTACATGCTCTTTACTCTTAATACGATTTTAAGAATATTTTATTTCCCTTCCTGTAGTCCCATGCCTTCTGCGTACATTCTTATTACTTTCTTTCGGTCCACTTTTCGATATGTAACCTTTCGGAGATGTGGTCGTTGTCCGGAATTACGGAAAAATTTTAAGGGTTGCATAGGCTTTAGTTTAGAAATGATAGGGAGAGCTTGTACAGTCAACTATATACCAGTTGCCCATTTCGGTTTCGCTTCCAATTTAGCACGGAATATACACCTAGATGTGCTGAGGCTGAAAATTGTTCCTGATCCTTACTGTGGCACCATTGGAGATTACGCTGATATGGATTCCTTACTAACTCTTAAAATATTAGATTCAGCCTGTTTGTCAAACCTTTGTTTCTGGGTTTAGCCGAGGAGCTCGTAGGAGTGGTCGTAAACCACGTTCATTAGTAACTCTAAGTTTTTTAGTCAGTTGTTAAGTTCTTTTGCTTATCTTATCAATTTCTTGCCTTTCTTTCTACTTAATTACTTAAATTTCAAATTGTAGTGTTTTGCTCGACATCCTCATCTAACTGAATTGGTTTGAAATGTCGGTGCGCTTTGGGAGGAAAAAAAAATAACCATACTACTCTCTATTCAAATAACATTGCTACAAATATATTATATTGACTTCAGAGCATTAAACACCCTGTATTTCACATTCGTGGCTAACACGAGGTACATTAAGAAATTACTGTTACCAAAAATTTGACGCAAGTATCCCTTATTCAACGGTAAACTTACGTGGATGTATGTTGTGTGTGATTATATAAAGAATGGAATGGAATTTGGCAGCAAGCTGAAGTGGGAAAAACTGTTATAAGAGCAGAGGACATTATGTCGCCTCGGAACTTCGAAATAGATTGGCCAGCACGCAACGAAAAAGGATACATACTTACAAGCATGTGTTTATATGTATAAAATTTGTATTTGTCAACTGCAATAAGTGCGACCAACCACAAGTACGGTGGGGTTTAATTCAAATATATTCTATGTGTACTTATTCTAAACATATATATGTGTCTATATGTATTTATAAATGTTTGTACGCATTTCTGTACATACCTTTTTAAATATTCTGCGGCAACGCGCTGTAAAAAAGGACATGCGATGGTTCTACCTCAAGTGCAACCCTCATTTGGGCCATTATGCTGTGACACTTTAAGCCATTTTGACCTCAGCAAAAGCAAAACCAGCACCAGATCACTACAACACTTCGCCTCTTTTATTTTACAATGCTTTCATTACACGGAATAAAACACTCGAATAATATAATATAACAGTATAAAACACTCGAAGGTTACTGCAATTAATTTTATAATAAATTTCTACCAAATTATTTATAACCTTTTGAAATGAAAAATGAATTTACGTTAATATGTTTTTTTCTAGAAAAATAAATTTCTTGGAGTATGATCTTGAATAGTGATTAGGTTTTGTAATCATTTAGCAGAAGTAAACAAATTTCTTTCGGAAAACTGGAATTTCTTATATCAAGATTAATTACTCGCTTCGTAAAGTTTCTTTGGTTTCATGATCGAGGACCATCAATTAAATGTTCTTAAAAACTATGGAATGATGTTCTCCAAGAACCCGTGTTCGCTTCTTATATTTTTTATTAACAATAAAATCCAAAATTGGAAAAATAAAAAATTTTAGTCAATGGACAATGATTGGTTTATAAAATATTTTTCAAGTGAACATTATTGCTTGCCTAGTGAATTTCCAGTACTGTGCTTGAATCCTGAGTTATTTTGTTCGTGTTAGGTAGTGCGTTATTTTAGAAAATCGGGAGACCGATATCATCCGTCTTCCACTTTTCGATGGTCTGGCATCACTTTTGTATTTGAACTATGATTTATCGTAAAACAATCTCTTTTGCGCGACATCAAGTCTATAAATTCCCAAAATTCCTTGGTGAAGAAGACCTAATCAAGTGAGTTAAATTCCACTTTTCATTGTAGGGTCGGCGATAAAAGGTGCCACGACAGGGATTTCAGAAAGTAGACAAAAAAGAGGGGCTTAGCTTGGTTTAGCTTTAGACCTATATGAATATAGCATACCTCCATTTCCATCGAAATAGCTAAAATATGTGAATTGAAGTTTTAACTCCTTCCTCACGTAAAATGGAGTTTCTACACTTCGTTCAAAATTTGTTAAGTGAGATTTCTCTCCTATGTCGATATGTGTATGTCTATGTCTCGACACAACTTAAGATTTACGGAAATAATATTCTGCCATTTAGAGCATAAGCAAATACCTCAAAGTAGGGGTCATGTTCATACTTCTCGCATACGAAATTCTCATAATATTTATTTCAATCGTTTCTTTAATTTATTGCTTAAAGGTATTTAGTAACGGCACCGATACTTTGATCTCAACGACTTCGCTATTCGTTAATTTGCTGACGTCATAATAGCGGATGATTTTTAAAGGCGCTTGTTTGAAAGCAACTCAGTATCGGATTTTTGATATTTGCTCTTTATTATACTGCTCTCCGACAAAACACTTTTGGGTTTCGAGGTTCAAGAAATGTAAGTATTTGCTTACCAAATCCTACTAGGGCGCAAGAGTATACTCAAGGGATCAAGGAATGAATAAACTCTTACTTATTCTTTTACACTATTTGACATATTTGTATAGTTAGTAAACTCGAAAGTGTGGGTGTCTTTATTTTTTTGTGAATGTACTTGAGGGTTGCTACCATTCGCTTTCCAAACACTTGCTGGGCAGCTATCGCATGCCATTCGCTTGCCTAGCTGACTCTGTGGCTCACTGTGTGGTTGGTTGCTCTAAGGGGTGTCGTCTGCTAGCTTGTCAATATGGTCGCTGTCATATGTTTATTTCCCTTGCCGCCTACAATCCAACCCGCTTCTCCTCATAACATATCTTCTCTGCCACACTTGCTCTGCTTGTTACCAATTCATTTGGTTTTATGAAAATATTTGTGTGGCATGTAACTTGTACAATTTGGGCGTGCACAAATACGCTTTCCTGTCGCGCGTTCTCAGCGGGAGTCGGCCGACATTTGCATGTTGGGCCTGGTGTAGTTCAGTGTGGGTAGAGTAATGGGTGATTGGTAAAGGTGGGTGAGTGCGGGTGCTTGAAATGAACGATTTGGCCTTTTGAACGAGCGACAGGCGGACAACAGCTGCTACACAATAGGCGCTTATTAGATTTATTTGTTAAACTAGTAGTCTGTCCTCCTCCTCCTCCTCCTCCTCCATTACATCGACACTTCTCACACTGGTTTTACTCATTCAAGGCGAACCCACCAACCACCGCAATAAGCCGCGAATGCGTTTTAGCTACATTTCGATTATTGGGTGTCTTAATTAGTGTTGGCAGAGATTTGTTGTTGATGTAATGGCCTAGTAAGAGCTAAATTGCCCACTAAGTGAATTTAATTAGCCACGACAAGCCGATATAAATATAGTGTTTTTACTTTTATTTTATTTCAATATAATTTCAATTCGTGTGGCGGCGTGTAGGACCATACCAATAATTTGGCGTGAATTGTTTGGATTACAAGTTGATTTGTCAGTTTATCAATGCGCCATGCCATGAGTACTAATTTCATGTCGAGAGTTCGTTTATCATGTTGTTGTCTACATATGAATATTTCTGTAGAATTGCTTTTAAATGTGTTGCCTTTGCTCACGTAGGAGTTTAATTGTTCTCCATGAGCCTCTGAATATCTCCTTACTTGTGATCTTCTCGTTCATTTTAATTTAAGTTTTGTGATTGGTTTTGTGGGTTTACCTGGTAAAAATCTATATTTTTTATGAAAACTATGTGCGCAGCTACAGTATTGACCTTTGTTAAAGCACATTTTAAAAATGCTTGTATCTTTTTTGTAAAACAGGGTTATTCTTTGTAAAAAGATCTGCTTCCCAAGGCATAAAAGTATACGAAATAAATTATTTTTTCAAGTATAGAATTAAGATAATTTATTCTCAAAGAACTGAGTCGAAAACGGTTGATTTTAGTGATCAAAAACTAGAGAAGGCCAATGAAAATGCGTTTCGTTATCTCTCCCCTCGAACCAATTTTGATCTAAATGTACCATTCCGCAAATTTTCGGTATATAGCCTCTGGCCTCAGAAAAAGGGACTCAGATTACCAAATTTATCTTTATGACTCCAGTTTCAGTTATCCACAATTCAAAGCTACCAGCCATTTTCATATACTGCTGAAGTCGAAAATTGTTGACAAAAAACTCCTTGTACTGGACCAAAAATAAGTTATGTGGGCCCAAATCAGGGCTGTATGAAGATTGACACATTAATTCGATATTTTTATCGCCTTATGCTTTAGTGAATATACTTGAAGACCACCATTGTCTCTGTAAAATATGTTTCAACTGGCGATCATTTACTATGAAGTGATTCGCTAACCTTTTTGGTAACTGTGATAGATCGCCTTACAAATATTTAAATTTTTAGCGAGTTGAGAGACCCCCTCAATAACCACTTCAAAAGCAGTAGGCATACATATATTTCAACATAACATTGTTTATGTCCATTCAGAAATTAAAGGCATACTTTTTTTTTTTTTGTAATTTATTATGTTCTGTTTGAGTTGACCCATTTTAAGACCCAAGCTTAAATATGTAAATGAGTATAATTCAAAGGACATGTAACTGTATATCCACTTATTTCACTAAAAATACGAATATGCCTAATTAATTAATATTAGCCACCACTGTATCCACCACTGTTTCAACATTCACATCCATGTGGGCATACTCGTGTAGATTTTCAACTAGTCTGTCACATCTATAATTGCTGATAATTACAATTCTATTACTGTAAATTGCCACTTCGTTATTTGTTACTCGCATTACCTTAAATATTAATCCTTTTGTTGTTGTTATTGGAGAATTTTTGTGTATATTATTTCATTATTTGAGTAGTAGTTAGTTTTCCAACCACACATTAGGCCATTTATTCTCTGAATTTGTGTGAGTGGCTTATTTGTTGTTGCCACGCTTGAATAGCTGATAAGTAATCTAATTGCATATTACAAATTGAGAAATGACAAAGAAGCAACAAATCAACAAATGAATTAGTTAATGGGTTACTTATTTTAACATAATTGAATGTATGGTATGAATTTAGAGGGCTGTCAGATTTTGTATGCACATTTTCTTTATTCTGGAATATGTGCTTGACTCAAAGTCCACAAAGTCATACACATTCTTAAATCAGTTGCTGGGAGTCGACCATTATTAGAAAAGGAGAGAAGTATTCACCTCTACTATTTGATATAAAAATCCTTAACATTTCGGTTATTAGTAGCACCCTGTCCATATTAGATGTAATGAGCTCAAGATCTGATTGTGTACCTTGAAACGAAAGGATCATTATATAAAGCTGTTTTATAGAAGATTTAATTGTAATATTGTTTGATGCTTTTTCTGAATTAAATGTTTACATCACAAATATTTTATGAAAATGTTAATGGTGGATGGAAACTGGAATGGTGGATTTAGTGGCTGCAATATGGAGAAATGCTGGGCCAAGGTAAACCGAAATGCTAAGGCATTAATTTTTGGGGATACTTGCATTAAGTTTTATTAATTATCTTGAGAAGAATTGGTACCAAAGAGCATGTGAAAAAAAATGATAATCCATCAAGACTGGAGTGAATAATTCACCACATCAAATAATCATCGTCGAATGGCACGTCCGTTTCGAAGAAGGCTATTTCGGTATTTTATTGAAACAAATTTCTTAATTTTTGATATATTTTTTAGTAATATTCTATTTGCCACTGCTCAGCTCCCTATTTTATGCTCTCAACTTCTACAAAAGTCTTTAGATATTGTAATAAGTGCAGGCGGGTATCTATTGTCTTATTTCTATAATATTAGTTTAAGCATATGATTTGTTATGATTAATTGCTTGTTCAATTAGCCACTCACTAGCTTTTGGCGAGCCGATTTCTGTTCTTAATTACAATAAAAAAGTGCTTATTGCAAGACTTCTAAGAAGACATCATTAAGTCATCAAATCTAATACTTTTCTCATATTTCTTCCATAAAAACAAGAGAAACATATATATTTAGCACAATTCGATTTTATTATTCAACATAGATAATTACGTTGATTAGAGAGCGGTACATGGATCATAGATCGATCGATCGATTATGATACACTTATGGTGTATGATTTGCCTTTTGCTTCAAAACAGGCGTTAATATCGGTGATTACATTTCTATTTTCGCTGAATTTCTTATCAACGAGTATTTGCTTGGAATTCGTGGAATTTTATCATGGTTTTAATTGATTTGTGAAAATTTTTATTACGTTAATGAAACAGTACTTCTTCATAAGTCCCCTTTTTAAAATAATCGTTAAAACTTATTCCATGCGATCACCCAATAAAATGTATCTTAACCTCCGAAGTGAAATGTTGGATCCAAATTTCAGCTATTCTCATGCAAAAATGTGGATTTATTACGATTTAAGAGTTTCAAACTCTGCTCAGGATATTCAATTCGCTTTTGAAAGGGTCAATTCTGTGCTCGCCCGGTCCTCACTTTGCGCAGAGCTCTCATAAACCAAATATTTAAGAACCATGGCCTTTTTATATAGCTATAAAGTGACTGTTACCTCCAACAACTATTGTTACCTCATTTCACGATCAGCAAAAAAAAAATCATTTTGAGAATTTTCCATTGTTACCAAACGCGACAGCGGCTTTTGATATTCCACTCCGATCATCTGAGTTTCGGTGTTCATAAGATCTGTTCGGAATCAGTAAACCAGAATCCAAATCGGAATAAGTAAACCACGACGACGACTACGAATAGTTGCTCCGTTTCGCGCAGAACATGTATAATACTCATCAAGCCATATGCTGGTATCATCAGCAATTTTTTTTTTTACCAAAAATTATGTTTCATTAATGCACAAAATTTTTTTTTTGTAAAACCAAATTTATAAAGCCAAACTAAAAAAAATTAAAAATCCTTATCACACTAACCAATTCTTCGGGTTAGGAAATTTACATATGGAATTTCTTAAATTTAGTTCTAATTTGAAATCATATGGATTCAATTTCAGTAGCGCCTTCTATAGAAACGTTATTTTTCAATAGATTGCTTTAGTTATCTGTATATCGCGTTGTCTTATAAGTGTGATCGGGTTAGGCTACATGGTGTTAGAAGAATAAGATTTCGTACTCAAAGGACTTTTCAGACAGTTTAGTGAATGTCTGACCCAATACATCAATAAAAAAACGCCGTATTTTACAGTTTTTCTTGTGCATTCCCCTTATGGCCCTATCAGAGTGGCATTACGAAATAACATTCAAAATGGCAACAAAATACTCTTTATTTGATCTAAGTAGAAACCATTATAACTCTACTAAATAAAACCTTCAATTTAATGCAAAAATAATGCTTTTCTTTTTACTAGAACTTACATATGAAAATGAATGTCAATACCTAGTTCTACTTTTCCGACGATGTAAAACATAATATGTCCATAAAGATTTTTGTTGTTTGTAGTGTAATTTTGTAATTCAGTTCCACAAGTTAAAAGCTAGCAAGGCTTAACGGTACTTTAAAGTTGCTATCAGTTATAAATTGACAGTTATGTGAATAATAAATCATTATAACTGTCTATAATATGGTAAAAGGATACTTTTGACTTTAATGCGCTATCAAGCTATCTATAGAAGACTACAGTTATATGCATTACTTTAATTGACAGTTGTCATAATCAAGAAATGAAATCCGTTAAATGCAACAAGCAATTAGGCAGCACAACTGTAAAAGTGCGGAAACAACAGTTTGACACTGACACCGACACCAACACTATGGTGTATGGCAATGAAAGGCAATGAAAGGCAATGAAAGCGCGTTAAAGTGATTTTAATTTCTTAATAATTTGCATTTTAATATCCTGAAATTAAGATAAACAGGCGCGGACTGCGTGAAAACCGTGCACCCTGCTTCGTAATGGCAGGATGTGAAAGCGTGTACGGTGTGCGCATGCGTTGCAAGTACATACCCGATTACATGTAAATATTTGTGTATATGACCCGTGCGCACAATTAGCCAACACTAGTACAATATGTGTAATAACAGACGATTGTAATCGTTGCCACCAACTACGTCGGCATTCCGTTGTGGCGCTTGGTGGCCGGGGAACGGCCTTCAGTGGATTTGCATTATTTTATTATCGACATTAAGAGGAAGTTATTTGGGTGTGGCGTCCACCAGGAGCATATGGCTGCATTATAAAACTGTAAAATGACATTAAAATAACAACAACAACAACTGTCATACGCAACGGAAGTCCGCACTAAGCCGGCTTTGGCTCATCAGCTATCACTTTGAAAGTGTATAATTTCAGTTTTTATGCGACAAAAAAAAAAAAAATAGCAACCGCACACAAACACACAGACATGCTTGCAATACAAGCGTATCTATGCCGGCTTCAGGCTTTAATTAAGTCAAATTGATTAAAAGTACAAAATTGATATGGCTAGAAAGCCGCAGCACCACGCTGCCGCGCCGCCAACTGTTGTTCAATGCGCGCCACATATTGGTAACAACAATTAAATGCAAACACATTTGCTTCCATAAAAACAAAAAAAATAAATAAAAGAAAAATATACACACACTCCGTCGTAATTTTGTATCCATGGAAGCAGAATGTGATTTTAGACGCACATGTTAGCGCAGCGCAACATGTTGTTAAGCCTTGAAACGGATATCGCCGCACACGCGCACCAAGAGTACACGCTCACGCATGTAAAACACAATCGGGCATCATATTATTAGCTAATTTGAAACTGTTGCCGCCTAAGCGCTCTGGGACCAGCATCATTAAGACCACGCGCTGTACGGTACCTCGTAATAGTTGGTTCCGTTTTGTTTGCAACATTTTGCTTCTTCTGTTGTTTCCTCATTAGAACAAGTGTCAGTTCCGCTCCTGTCGGCTATTGTTCGCCAGTTATAACCAATTTTTGTAATTGCGCCGCGGATTGGAATGTGTTGTATCTACAAATTGGTAAGATGTGTTAGAAGTTCTTCTGGGTATGAATCATAGAATTGCATCTGAGTGGGTTTAGCGCTTGATGACTTCTCTGTGGTTTATGGATTCGGTTCCACGCTAGGGTTTTCATTCAGCATTTTTGAAGAGATTTCGATAATGTAGCATCTTCTAGTATATTTTTGGTATAAAAATGCTCTCATCGAAACCCATTCTCCCTTGTGGCACTAAAAATTTTTTGTGTGTTTTCGGTATAATACTCGGATAGTTTAAAAATAGGAGAAGAAGAGCGCGTAACTTTTTTAAAGATTTTAAATTCAAAAAAATAAAAAATAAAAAATTATGAGTACTGATGATATCCTGAAAACTTAAATGTTTGTAAAAATTAATGTTTTATAACATTTGTCAAGCTGGATTGCCATCTAGCGTTTAAAAATTGTACTTTACTAAAATTATGAAAATAAGAGGTATTAACAATATTGTTATGAAATTAAAAGAGCTTAAAAAATATTTCTGTCTTAAAAATGTGTGCGAAATGTTGCCACCTATTTGAGACATTTAATGTAAAATAAGTAAGAAAGTGCTAAGTTCAACGCGCCGCCGATTTCAAATTCATTTAGTTCGATCTTCGTATTATAATCGAAAGAACTATTTTCTATCTAAATAATAGAAGTCACCAGATTCATTTTATTAATGTTCAGAGAAAGCAGGGACCCATATCACTTACTTTTAGTACGGATTCATTTTACCCCAAGGAAAATATTATCATATAATTGTAATGATATATCTCCTTCATTAACCGATACGAACGATATTAAGTCAATCGGATGGTCGTACATCATTGTATTGGGTAATGAGACTAGGAAAAGGTCTTCGCTGATTTTGTATATTGCTCGCACTTTGTTCCATATCCATGTTGACTTTCAAAAGTCAATTTGAAAGACACAAATTATCATATTTAGTATAAGGGGTCAGTGTCTTGCATAGACCAGTTTGGGCACCACACTAAATTTTAATAACATCTCGTATAAATTTATCGAAATTCGTTCTTTAGCTCGAATAACACTGGCCTTGCTTCCTTCAAGAGCTTTCGAAATAACCTTGTTTTAGAATAAATCAACCGCGCTTCTTTGATTTAAGTTCATAGACGTCCATTATTTTGACAATTTTTGGCTTGTGGTATATAGTGTTCCACCACTCCACGCTCCACTCCTCCACAATAATACAAGCTCAGCCTAATTTCTTGTTTCTATACTATATGATTCTTGACTCTATGCCTAAAATTCATAAACTCGCATCCTGAAATCCTAACCTACACAAATCCAATTTTTTTATTTAGAGACTTTGACTTTTCTGCCAGTGGCCTACTATAACGTTCGCACAAACCGGTATGAGTTAAGAACTCTATATCATCATCAATATACAACTATATTCCAGCGAGTAAAGAAAACAAACCATGGCCCGCCATTACCAAAATGTGATTCAGGATATGATTTCTGTGTGCGCGCGCTTATCAAAACACATTAATCTCGACCACAAAGCAACAACAGCAAAAAACGGAAAGCACAAGGTACAAAGCACCATAAAACCATAACCAATGAAGACTCCTCTACACGCCAGGCGAACTGATGCCTAATATAACAAAAATAAAAACACTAAAAACTTAAACCCAATGTGGCCGCCATGAGGCGACGAAAGCGGCCATAACGAATGAACCCACCGAGAACGTGAGCGCGCCGAGGCCACATAGCACCCGGCATGGTGGGTAGACCTGCGGACACAGGAGCGAAGATGGTAAAAGCGTCTGCGAATACGGTTAAAGATTATAATTTTACTCGAGTACATAATGTGCATGTTTTCAGGCTCTTTGCGGCTTTTGTAACTGACTCTTTATATATTCATGTATATATGCATGCTTGTCCAAAAATTACACAAACAAATGGCAAATATTATGACCGCCGGAATGAAAAGTAAGTGAAAAAAAGCAACTTCTGCTACCTACATATAGAAAAGAGTCAAGCATTGGGCTCCAAAGTGCCAAGGCAGCTATGGCAATGGCGTGCCCTGCAACGCTGCGGGATACTTGCTATGCTATCAGCAAAATCAGCACAACCCCCACTCATCGAAAGCAAAAAGAACAAAACATAAATAAAAAAATTAAAAAGTAGAAGGAAAAGGTTTAGCAAAAGTGAAGCAACAAAAATTACAAATTTGCACAACAAAAGCTGGAGGGAAGAGGGAAACACGCATTTGTATATATGTTCGACTTCGATCCCATTGTGGTATAGGCAACCAACATTAATACAACGCTGGCGGCCACAACAACACTGCTACCCGTTTATAAAGGAGCTAGCACTCGTCTTTTTAAGGTTCTTTTCGTATTCACCGCAGGCGCGGAATATGGCGGCTTATGACTTTCAAACATGCAAAATGCGAAAATAAAAAATATAAAAGGGATATGTGGTTTCAAATAAAGCTTTGATGCTTATAAAAAATATATATATATATATATTATATTTGCAAGTATTTAAAAATGTATATATAAAATCTGAAAGAGTTCCTTCTGCAGTCAAATCAAAGAGTGTTCTCAAAAATTGCTCACCTGTACTTAGTTGTTGCTAATATTTCCATCTTAGGAACCTTTGTGTATGTTTATGTGTGTCGAAATTTGCTTTATCTTATTCTTAAATAAGATATTTTCAAATAAGAAAGTCAGTTTCATGATGGCATACATCATTATGACCTAACTCATTTTAACCACAAGAGGCATTTGGTATAAGTTCTCCACTTAGTATAAGTTGGCTGCAACCGCCAACTCGCTCGTTTACAAAGAGGGCACTAAAATGTTCTACGTATAGCTATTTTTTAAATATGAAAATAAATTAAAAATTTAGTTTTTTTTCGAAAAGTCTCATTAACATATTGTCCACTTCCGATTGTGGAAATTGATAGTATCGACTCAAGACGCATGGATATGAAAAGCTTTATCACGCCTCAATGCCGCTTTTGAATTTATGTTCTAAAACAGTAACTTTGTGGCATGATCAGGACTCCAACACTATATCTTTGGATAAGTCAGTATCAGTAAGGACTCTCTCAAAAGATCTCAACAAACGTCGCATATTTAGCCTCAGGAGAGACATAAATATATTGTTTTGAAAAGAACTCCTCAACTTTTCGAGATGGAAGTTATATAAGTCATGATCCATTATCTGCATGGTCAGGGATCCATTTAATGCTCACACTTTCCTTGATTGAGCATTTAATGATTGGCTTTATGATTAAGTTGGATTATGTGTTGACAAAGCGGTTTACAGCTTTGTTGGCTACTAAAAAATTGATGCTCTTCGTGTGATAGTTAATAGCGCTTCTTCGTCAAGGTGAAATAAAATGTTCTAAAACAATGATGCTCGGCTTGATTTGTTTTTTTTTTACCTATATGTCTTATATATATCTCCTATACTTCTGTGCAGAAAAGAAATTACGTTTTTCTACGTATCCGTATATAATGTTTGTTTTGCTAAACCGAAAACAAGGTGGTCAATCACAGGCTATTACAATCGATTTTTCGCAATCGAAAATATGAATTTAACTATTTGCCTCCTTAGTAGTCCGAAGGCATTCTCCAGACTCAGAAGAATGTGCTGAGTTCACTTCTATTATCAACTTCGTACTGATGGTTGGCGTATCGTGAATCTGTCGATTTCCTTTGTGTATTCATTCGTTGAGTGCCAATTGCTTTATAGCTTCCTACCGAAATTCTTGCGACGGGGGCAATTCATACAACTCGGGATCGACTATGAGGGTTGGTGTCCGTTACCTATACTTTATGCTCGAGTTATTGTTTAGAACAAACAATTTTAAGATCAAGTCCGAGCTGTTTATCTATATCTTCCATATTTGTTAGGTTGTTTGAAAAAACTAGTTGTTTATTTCAATTTCTAACGACTTATAAACAAAATATCAGACATTTTCTCGAATGGCTAATATTCACCTCATTTTATACTCATAATATGGATAAAAGCGTCTTCAAGTATTCAAGTTTTCATATTCGTGCCTTTCCAAAATCCTCACATCGTATTCGCTTTTCGCTTTTCGCCATTTTTTTTTTATTTTGCTCTTTTTTCTTTTCCTCCGGCACTTTGGCATGCCAACAGTTTGTGAGCTCCGCATCAATGCTTCTACCAATATTCGATTGAAAATGAGTTAAAACGCAACAACTGCACAACAACTGCATTCGCCTGTATTCCCCTTTCCACCCCTTTTGGGGATTTTGCATTTGATTTAAGCTGCTTTTTATTTGGCTCCAGCTATGCATACCAATTCATTCATTCGTTCATTTCCATAGAAATGTGCGAAGATTATACGTTTCGTCGAACATGAATTTCTGCACAACTTTCCCCTCACCATGTCAACTGTTGTATCCATTAGGGATTTCGCAATGCAGCGGCATTAAAATTACAATGCATCTATGGACGAGTACATACACACAAATACACACGTTTGTATGTGTTTATGTATTTTACATATTCATCCATATATGCAAATTTTAGATATATAAGCGCTTATTTGCATATTTTAGCGATAGGAATAACTGGATTTAAAAATTTGTTTTGAGACTTTAAGTTGAGACTTTTAGATTCAACCTAACCTCTGTGGAATTTATTGGCAGTATTTAAAATTGTGGTCTAATATAAACATATTATACAGTTTTCAGAGCTAGTGAGATCATTCCTATAGTATCATCATTGGGTTGCGATGTGAAAAACCTGAATAGTTATATTATCGGTACCTTTTTTGACTAACCCAATATCTCGTCATATGTATGCTTATATCTACAAACTCTTATAAACGCTTTGTCTGCTCGAACATTTGTTCTCTTTCAAAATTAGCAAGTTGACCTAACCCTCTCTCCAGTGCCTTGTTATGGTAAAGTGGTTCATTTTACTTCAGCTATTATCTACAAGGGTGCTTTTATTAGCAAAATCCAGATTCACAAAAGCTGGATACGACTCGCCAATTTATGACGGATTAATCATCGGGTAAACTTATGTGCTATATAATGTGTGTATAAAGATAGAGATTTTTCAGAGATTTGTGAACTATAATACTTACTTCTCGAGAGCGAACTTAATGCTCACTAAGTAAATTGTCAGGAACTCTAATAATAAGCCAATGAAGTCGAAAGCTCGACGTTTTTTTAATGATTAAGAGATGTTTGCCATATTCTATATAATTATCAGACCTAGACGATCATACTATTTACTGCGGTTAATGACACCATTATTGAAATGTCAGACTCAAAAGCTTATTTCACTTTGCAACAGCTTTTGCGAAACAAAACTACAAGGTCTTCGAGTATTGCGCTATATATTAATTACGAAAGTGGAATCTATTGAATTTGCCATTTGTCGTAGAAGAATACCGATGCTAGCTTAAAAATTTCCATCTATAACAAGTCCTTAGTCTATATAATCATTTAGAAAGAATGCTGCGAACGAAAGCTTCCATTCTAGACTTGCGGTCGGTATGAATCTGGATCGCAATGAAATGTACATAAATATAGCGAGAGGATGCTTCAAGTTTCTTTTAAGTTTTCCCATTTACCAGGTTTCTGGTGCGTTCCAGAACTTCAATGGATGTCGAAGATTGGGTTTAGAATAAGAGGAAGCTGAAAAGTTTTAACATTATCTATTTGTTGGGTAACATTGAGCCGCTTAAGATAAATTCAAGCAGTAGTTTGACCTTAGGTCTAATAAATACGCGACCCCTAACTTATTATTATTCTCGAAACCACTCTTAAACGTATCCCGTTTAAAGCAAAATTGTTGCACATAGATCCAATTTATATAGTTGCCATGTAAAAAAGGTTTATAGACAACTATTTCCCATGTTTCACCGTCGCTGTCGAAGAATGTTAGACAACTTTTTTTGTATTTTACAATATCTTTGGAGATTAGTAGAGATTTTAGGATTCTCACCCATAATAATGACTAGTGATTTAGTCCCTGATGTCCCTGATGTCCCTGATGAACCCTGTTATTATAGTAAAACCGAATTCAAATTTAGATCTTGTCTAAAAGAGCTTTGTGGAATGTCTTAAGCAAATCGAAACCCTCACTCGCCGCGAGAGTGTTTTGAACCAACAAAAACCACCAAAGTATCTCACACCTGAAATGTACGTACCTATACATTTATCGTTTTACATGCACATTCTATTGGTGTGCAAGTGAGCTTGTGCCGTTGTGTGAGTGTGCAGTTTGTGAGTGGCCTCTGGGCCAACATTGTGACGTGCTCGTTGCATTTTAAATTACTTTGGCAGCCATTGTTGCTAAAATATAAATACTTGGCACACACGTACCACGGCATAACGTGTGTGTGTGTGTATGTGTATGTGTGTGGTCTGCCATTGCGGTTACTGATGAAATGGTAAATAAGTTAGTTGTTGTTGCTGTGAGTGCAAGTATTTTGCACGTATGCGCATTGACTTGGCCGGGTGATGAGATGATTGTAATGCAATGTGATGTGACGATGTTGTTGTTGTCAATGTTGTTACTGCTGTTGTTGTTGTTGGTGTTACGACCTTTTCGTTTTGTTTACGTTTATGTAAATATCGGTAGATACGTTTGTGTTTTTGTTGCATCACATCAAGTGGTGGCAAAGTTTCACACTTGCAATGTTGTTGTTGCATTTCAGCTGTTAGTTGTTGTGATGCAAAGCATAACCATTAAACACTACTACTATTATTATTAATATAAGCTACAGCAATGGCAGTAGCATCAACAATAGGTACTATAACAACAACAGCAATAACAATGGGTGGCATGCGAATTGCTAATAACAACAACAACGGTCACTGTTACAACCACAAATGTCTATTATTTTGACGGCACTTAAATATAACCCTTTTTGGAATGGGTGCGAAAAATTACTGCATATAAACCGAAAGTATACAGTTAGTAATTCCAGTAGCTGTTAGTAATTGATACATGTACTGCAATGTTCGTATGTGTGTGTGTAAAGTGTTGTGCATGGCTTTGCATGTAAATACGTACGTGTGTACTACTAACATAACATGGAGTCAGAAGTACTTACCTATAAGTATGTGAGTCTTTCAACGTGTACATATGTATGTACAGTTATGTCTTAAAGTGTAATGGATTAAGCGTTTTTCTATGCTGACATACTTTTTCTTTACAGAAATTTCCATCCAATAGTTCTGTCTTAAAAGTACTTCAAATAATATGACCAGAGAGTTTTAAGAACAGAGAAGTGGTCAATGTTAATTAACAGATTAACAGATATAAATTGTGTGAAAGAACAACAACACTGTAGACTCAATATATTTTCAGCTTCCTTATTGAAAGTTAAAAGCGCTTTGATAAGAGATTTTCGAATTACTAGGGTTCGAAATAATTTAGACTTCATAACAGTACTAAACGGTAGTTATCTACAGTGCGTTCGGGTGCCTCAGCGTCCTCTATAATGCCATTTCGCCTGATTATGGATTATGAAAGAGTACTGCTCTTGCTGCATGAAGATCACCAACTGAGACAACCTAAAGATAGGCAAAGAACATCTTTTTTTCTAATTTATTTCTAACCTCTTTTTTTCTGGTACTACAATATACAAAGATAAGAGCTGAAGGCTGTCAAAGCATTGCTTAGCGAAGTTGGAACAAAAAACTCCATTGGAGAAGAAGCCATATTATAAAGCACCTGTAATTTTTTTAACGATATTATTTCGAAAGCAGAAAGCAGTAAGCAGTTTTTATCGCGGATCTCAAAAGACCTTCTTTCAACAGCTTATAAAGCTACAGTCTGGCAGCTTCTACATAACTATGCGCCTTCCTCATTTTCTTCAACCATTAAAGGCGTTCAAGTACTACTAGTACTATATAAAATACTAGTAAAACTTCTCACTTGCTCTCATTACTCCAAGTCGATGGCCACTAAAGTTTCTTCGAGTCAGACCCCTTGTCCGAACAGAGAGTATTGGCAGTCCCATTTTATAAACAAATATACAAATTAAATTAGAAATAAAAAGCATACCTATTATACTTATGGGAGTCGCTATACTGACCACGTTTATCAGAAACTAATTCAGTCCCAAAAGAGATGAACTCAACCTTGTCAATCGTGAACAATATTAAAGAAACAGGGATATCGGTGTAAGCAGAATTGCGCCGTGTCTCACAAGGTGGACGACATCTGCTTCGCGAGTATAATTATCTGTCAGAATCGAGAAATTCGTCCGGCACGAATTTTTTGGGCGCGTTTTGGAAAAAATAAATCTTCGTTCTAAGATTTATCTTTATTTTAGATCTCACGATGAGTAATTAAAAAATTTTTTTTTTTGCTAATTGGAGTAAAAAAGAAACTGATGAGAATCGCATTGGAATTGCGGATATGCCACGATATTTTTAGATGAACTTTTCGATTGAGATAGCTAAATTTTCTACGTTTTTGAGGAGTCCAAAGATTTCTTGGTTTTTAATTTATTTTCATATGTAGAAACTACTGAAGAAACTACTGTACATTAGAGTAGAGCACATATGTATATAGAGCCGATTCTTGCGTAGGCGAGTGGCTAAAGTACACGCTAGCAATTAGTTGCTAATTTGTATATTTGTTCAATAAAATATAAATTTTGATTCGTTTTCTTTTTTGGGAATTCAAAAAAAAAAAACAAGCGAAGAAGTGGTCTCACACTCACTCACACTAATCTAAGAGTTAGAAGCACTGAATTATTTTCTCGCTCGCTTACAAAAAAGGAGCCAATATTAAATGTAGAAAAACTCAGAAACTTGCTTTTTATATAGTCATAAACAGCCACGATTACTAACTACGCCATATGCGATAATCGTAAAATGAATGACCATTAGCTCTAATAGATATTGACACTTATGTCTTAAAGAGCTCTATAAATATATGAGTGTGTGGGACCGAATTGACGTGTACGGCGCACAACCGAAAATTACTAAATGTGCTCTAATGAAGACCATAAATTGATTATAAATTAAATAGCTGTTATAAAGAGCTTACGCGAAGTGGCTACAGTTCAATAAAACGCGACTGCGCCAGCTTTAAAAAAAACTCTGCTAGCACTTTAGTCGAATTCGTATCAGCAGGAGTAGTGCAAAGTCTGGTTAAACTTTTTTTCGTTTTCGCCTGAAAATTGAAAAATTAATTCATATATATAGGTGTTCATATAGTAAAGGAAGGTAGTCTGTTTTCGAATCCGACCCAAATTTTTAAAGAAACTCTAAATAATTTTTTTATTTAATAACAGACCGATAGAAATAATCGCTTTCCTCTCTGTTCATATCTCAAATATGAACAAAATCAAATTACCATTGTGCAAGTTATGTCGCTGGGGTATAAAAGTTTGCTAGCACCTTAAGAGGCCAATTAGAATTGCATTCCATTTAATGGCGACAAAATTTTTGCACGATTGCATATTATGCAGTACTCGGCGTTTATTTGATAGTAGGCTGGTGGACGAATTGAAGTAGGCTTTGGTGGCTGTTTGCAGGCGACTTGGCGTTAGCCAAGTTCATTAGCACGTTACGTGGTGCTGCTTGTATTTGTTTTTGCAACTCTTTCGATTACTACTTAGATAATAATTACTTTAATGAAGTATTCATCATTATGGCAGACATTCTTTGCATTTCTGGCGAATTTCGGAATTTTACTTTTCGGTTATTTATTGAAGAGAAACAATAACGAGTAGCATTTTTGGTGTTTTGTATGAAATAGTTCTGAACAGGTGACAAATTTTGAGGGTTAATTTGTTTTTTTTTTGTTTTTTTTTTTGTTTTGTTGGATCGAAATAAAAGAAAACTCATCAGCGATCTTGTTTTCTTGAGGTCTCTTTTTGTCTTTCTTCCATCGAATTGTGTAGCAGAATAATTGTTTTCTACAAGGGTCTTTAGCCAAAATTGACTCTTCGTATATCTGAGTAAAATTTTACGAACTCTTTTCTATATAAGTACGACCTACAGTAACCTAAATTGAGCTTTCTGAGGGCTCCAACTTAACGATAAATTACTTGAGTTTCAAATTCAAGAAGTTGGAAGAGGTAAAACAGCAGAAAATCGTTTGATCTTACGATTTTGTTAAGATCTATGCGCCAAGTTCTCCTACACTTGATCACCGCAATTTGCTTACCTATACTCGAATGGCACCTTACCTTGTTGCCTTGCAGAATTCTGCAAAATATTGAAATAAAGCTGGTGAGGAATTTCTTGAATAAGGGTATGTATTTCTTTTTTCGATAAAATATGTTTTTTCTGAATTATCCAGTCAGATATAATCTCTATAATTAGGAACTCATACTGTATATTCCGTATATTCGTTAGCTTACGTTGTTTAATTCGGTTCAGTTCTTTTCAAAGTTCAGTTTTTTTTCCTGAAATGTAGCCGCAAAGTATTCTCCAAATATTTTTGGAGAATTGATCATCTACCGAATTGATGGTAATTTGTCGAATAAAAGTTCGGATTAGTTCCGATCCCTTAAAACCAACTTTTTTGTGGAACTCTTTTGGGAACAGAATGTGGCCCTTTTCCTGGTAACTGTTTTACCTTTTTCAAGCTTAAACATCTTTGATGCATGTTGTACGCGAAGAACTTCACTGTTTTATTGGATTGTGTGGTATTGTGTTGAATATTGTATTGTTTATCAGGCTACTAGGTGGTATAAAATGTGTATTCTATTAGCTATTATAATAACTATATTAGTTTTTCGCGGTTTTCTTTTTCAAAATTTGAACGTTTATTTAAGAAAAACATTCGTATTATTCGGAGTATTGCTCATCTGAAGCTATAACATTTTCCCATCTTTCTGGCAGTTTATGCATTCCATCCCAAAGGAACTGCGCCGGCTTGGCGGTCAAGAACGAGTCAAGCCAATTTTTGTTATCCTGTTCTGAAGTCAACCGTATTCTAGTGAGGGCGTTCTGCATCGACTGGAACAAATTGTAGTTAGAAGGGGTAAGTTCTGGGCTAGAAGGTCGGTGAGGCTAAACTTCCCAGCTGCTGTTTTCCCAATAGTTTTTAACCGGTCTTGTAATATGAGACTGAGCGTGGTCATGATGGAAAATTATTGCAACGTGTCTAATCAAAAATTCCGGACGTTTTTCGGCAATCAGTTATATTTGATGAATTGTAGTTGTCGGCAGCGTTCATTTTTAATAGTTTCAGCCGGTTTTAAAAGCTCATAATACAGTACGCCCTTCTGATCCCACCAAATATAGAGCTTTGCCTTGGTGTCATGGATATTCAGCTTTGCCGTTGATTTGGCTGGTTGGCCAAGTTTCACATATGATTCTTTGCGTTTAAAGTTGTCGTAATGGATCCATTTTTCATCACCAGTCACAATCCGATGCAAAAACGACTTCTTTTTGTAGCGTTCAAGCAGCATTTCTGGCATGCAAAATCGTTCCTTGACGTCTCTTGGCTTCAATTCATATGACAGCCAATTTCTTTGCTTTTGAATGTAGCCGGCTGTTTTGAATTGAGATAGCTGCTGCTTGAATATAGTTATATATAGTTATACGAGTATAGTTATAATCCCATTATATAATAATTTGTTGAATTGGGCTCTGAATTCTAAAATCTGCGAGTTTATTTTAGTCTAAGAAACTTTTCTTCCGAATTCATTAGCCGGCTAGATCCACCATATAACATATCTACATACATATAATATGGTAAAACACATTCTTCTTTTGATTTTATTTGTTCCATTTCATCACTTTTATTGCGATTTTTGAGCAACAATATGTCATAAAGAGATATATGCTTTAATTTTTATTCATTTATTCTTTTAATGCGAATGTAGTGGGACAAATTTTCATAGTTCATTCGTTTCTACGCGCATTCGCTTCAGTGATTATGGATTTTTTAAATGTGCCGCAGAGTATTTCGGCAGTACGCAATACCGACGAAAAAGGCGTGGCCGCCCGGAACGCAGCACAATGCGTGGCGCAAACGTGGCGGCGGTGACGGTGGCTTTGTCTACACCGATGTGGATGATATGGCGATTGCGGCTGCGATTGCTTGGTCCAAGTCGAATTGTCCGCATGCAAAAATGGTTGTGGCATGTTGCAAATATTATGGTTATATGCATTGTGGCTACAAAAATGCCACATACGTACACGCGCAATCGCGCAATACGTACATAACGTACAACGCAGAAATATGAAATGAATACACACATACAATAACAGCAACAGTACATGCATGTGTGTCTACTATTTATAACGTTGTGCATATTTATTTTTAAAAAACGCAAAGAAGGTAAAGTAGTGAAAGAAAAGCATGAAAACTTGCATAAAATGCATGACCACAACAAAATGGGCAAAAAACAATATTCATTTATGAGTAAGCAGTTAGCAGAAAAGAAGAAAAGCAAAAAATGGAGGAGCATGTGGCGTGCGTATGCGGCACAGAACGTTGCACGTCAGAATTGAGGAACGCCATTATGAGTTTTTGCAACATTTATGAGCGTGCGCAACTCTGAATATGCCATTTTTTTTAAAGAAATATTCCTACACACATACAACCAAATGTATTTGTAGATAGTTAAATGAAGTTACGTGGGGCAACCGAAGTGTTTAGATGATTTGTGATAAAATTTTCGATAGTAATTTTTTTTTATTAGCGGATTGCATAAATGGTTTATTTGGTTTTTTGATACGAATAAAGACTTTAATTTATAGTAAAATGTGGAATTATATTCATTAATTACTAAATTTGAATACAAATTGACAGACAGTGGGAGACAATGTTTTAAATATTTGTTATGTTGAGTTGATAGCTCATATAAAAGCATTTTACGAGCTCAAAAACGTTCCATTCTTCTTGTATATCCCTCATTTATCTTTCCATTCTTCTTGTATTCTTGATATCGCTTCAAATTAGAGCAGATGAAAGATCTATTACTTAGCAAGTAAAACTTTTAATAAATATAATTCTTTCATGGCAACCCTCGTACTAAAATTTATTTTTTTTGGAATGCCAGTTTGTTAAAGCGCAGGTATACTCCAGCAAAGTTCACATGATTTTACCTTTATGGCAATTGTGGCAAACACATTTTCTTCTACTACGAAGCAATATTAAAAAAGCGGGTGGGACAAAAGGTATTTCTTTAAAAAAAAAGCAATGCAAAAGCAAAAAACAAAATTATTTTATTTATTTTGAAAGTACAAAAATGTGGATTTTAATTCTTAGCTTTTATATTTGGCTATCCATATGTTATCCTTTATTATACTGTTGCAACATGGTGTTCACATTGTCGATGATTTTGAAAAGAGTTCCGTGAAAGTACTAAAAATTCTTTCAGTTCTTCAATATTCACTGGTTTGCTTTTAAAAATTTTTGCTTTTGAGTTATGCTCCAAAAAATGCATAACCAATGTATCCTTATGGTCTCCTAATAATAACATCGTAATCAAGATTGGAGATTAATATATTGGTTTCGTTCTTATAACAGTTGGGACTACGTAACCTGAACTCACCTGGGTTAATATTGGCCCCGGTACTGTTCTTCAAACTGGAATGTATGGATTTTCAGAATCTTTTTTAGAATATAGAATTTTAGAATTGTTGTTTTATTAAATGAAATAAAATGAAATATTACAACTCTATAATCAATTGAGTTCAGAAGTTCAAGTATCGATTGAAGAAAGAATTTATGCAAATTACATATGGAAAATCATTTTGGAACATCTCTTCCCTTGGGCAGACATTAACAAATCAAAGGCTGTATTTTTGAAAAACTACTCGTCGAATCAGGCAACCCATAAAAGCAAATTTAAGCTAGTACTGTGGTAAATAAAAAAAAATAATTACTATACTTCGGCAAGAAGTTCTTCATATTTATCTCGACTGGTCTTTCTTTTAATCGGTGAAGACCCACTGTTCTCTATACAATAGAAACACCAATATATTTTGCTACGTTTTTAACAAGAGGGCAATAAGTCGACGCTGGCCTGTTGAGAGCTGGTGGCTAATGCAAGAAAAAAAAACGAAAAACGGCAGAATGAATATGAAAAAATGCATGAATAAATTTAAAAAAGAGAAGTAAGAATGTTCTTGAACGATGGCGTATTATTAAATATGGCGGCTGGCCACAATATATGCACACATACTGCATACTTCTATCTATATAGGTATGTACATCATATATACTCGCATAAGCATGCCTAACCTACACCATTCACACGCCAATGCTATTGTGTTTCTTTTTATTTCTTTTAGATTTTTTACCTTTTGTTGTTTCATATATATTTTCGCATTTAAATTTTATCTACTCCTGCATGCTATTTCTTTCGTTTTTTTTTTTATTTTTTGTTCCAAGCGCCACAACTTGGTGCTGCACCACGAGACTTTCGGCGTCAACGCTGGTTGGTTGGAGTGTGTGTTTTTATGGAAACATGCACACTTGTGGTGTGCCATGCACTTTTTATTTATGCACATACTTATGTACATACTATATTTTCGACCGCATGTTTGCTGAGCAGGTGTGGAGCATATTAATGGGAGCAGGTATTTAAAAATTAAAGTAAAAATTAGGTAAAAATTAAGAAATATTGTATGGAGTTGCCACCTGACTTTAAGTTAAAAGTTGCTGAAATTAAATTTTAAGTTAAAAGTTTACAAATTCATTCAAGTTAAAGCTATAAGCGAATTTGGTTGCAAAATAATACTTTGGAGTTGCCACCTGATTTTACATAGAATTGTTTTTGTAATAAATTTAAGAAAATAATTTATAAGTTAGAATTTTGCAAATTTGGGGAAATGAAATTTTCAAAGCAAACTAGGTTGCAAAACAATTTGTTTGGAGTTGCCTCCTGATTTCATTATAAAAAGTAATTAAAGCTCAATCATAAGTTGAAACTTTACTAATTTTTCAAATCAAAAAATGCAATTTTGTAAAATTTAAACTAGGTTGCCACTTATGAATTTTTAAAATAATTATTCATAGAAAAATAAAGGGTACTCGAATGGTACGAAATTTGTGCTATTTAAGAAAGTATAATGAGAAAAACCACTTTTAAAGTTGTCATCTGAGGACCAATTAAAAAATATTAATTATTTGAAGACTTGATGAAAAAACGCATTTCAAAACAGCGGTTTTCGAAAAATTATTGAGATGTTGAATTGGTATAAGCTTGAATTTATTATGTATTTTTTAGTCGTAAATTGATTTGAAATATTTTGGAAGGGTTATTTATGATATTTATAAAATTTGTTGCTTAAATTGAATTGGAAATCTGATTTCACAACGATTTATAAAAAAAATGTGTCCTAATTAAATTTATGATAATTTAATTTCCTTTCAACATAATTTCATTCTTCCAATACTTACATATATTTTTTAATTTTTAAAACTGCTGAACTAGTTTGAAATCTCATTCGCCAATCAAATATCACTCGAGAATTAGTAAGGTAAAAGCTCTTTATTGATTGAACTAACAATATTAAAAATTTAAGCACTTTTTTTCATAGTGTCTCTATTAATATGTACACAAATGTATATGCAATGTTAAAGACACTTTAAAAAAGCTTATAATGAGGGCCTTAGAATAAATGCGCACAAGGCATTTACTTGTTGTACTAGTTCTTTGCACTATTTTTGCCCCTTTCATGTTTATGGGGCGTTTTCCCTAGTGCTTATAAGGCTAAGCGAAAGTCTTAGGTGTGAGTAGGAGTGTCTTTTGTACTGCTATGAGCTTTGTAACTTAAAAAAAAAGTTGTTCAACCAAAGGAAAATGTTTCGATCCAAAGCTTAGAGCGTCAACTGAGCCTAGAATTATTTACTCGTATGCATTTATTTATTAATTTAATTATTTAAAGTTCGTTAGTTGACTTAATTATATTAATAATAATAATAATTTGGTGTCTATATGCTTGCCTCTAGCTATTTGGGTGAGCTACTCCGCTGGTTAACCTCCTTTTAACTAAATATAAGTGCACTTTACTACTGAGAGGGCTGCCAGAATAATTTTAATTAACTCAAGTCACATAAAGGTGTATTTAGAGCAGTTGATAGACTCCATAAAATAAAATCGACACAAATTTATAAATGTATATACTATATGTGGGTAATATCAATTTCAGGATATTGTTTCCAAGTCCAATAAGAAATCCATGCTACACGCGCTACCTCACTATATCTCTATTCATATTTTAATATGTTTATGCCTGCTCGTGTGTGTGTGTGTATGTGCGTACCTCAGTGGGCATATAAATATAATAACACCAATTAAATCATTCATATGACGGACAAGTACAAGTCAAGGCGGATGCTGAACTCTATCACTATGCTGCGATTCTTATGTACTTATACATACATATAAACATATAAGCATATATTGCGTTACTCGGGCAACTATCGAAGAAACCATACACTATGTGAATAGATAGATTTCTCATTTCATTTTTGACGTCTTCATGTTGATGATGATACTAAAATGTTTGTTGTTGTTGGTGTTATGGCTCCTGTCGCATGTTGGGTGTTATTGTTGTTGTTGCTGTTTATGCTTTTGATGATCATGTTGAACGGAAATTCAATTCGCCGTCTAACATGATTGCAGCCATGTTTAATCAAATACGTGACTTGTTTTCAATTTCGTTGGACCAAACTGATTGACGACCAACTGACTCTCCGCAAATATGTATGTAAATGCATTCGCCGAATGACGCGGCGAAATGATGTTACGGTTTTGTGAAGAAATTTCTTGAGAGTGTCTTCTGAAAACATTAATTAGCCTTCCCTAAACTCAGAGATAGCGAAAGTTTTTGAGTTCTGAGTAGCTGCTTCGTTGGGTGTAGGTATCGGCTCCTGCTAGTTTTTCGATTGGGGTCTCAGCTGCCACATAATAAGAAATTGGGAAAACATTCTACAATTCATTCCAATTTTGTCTAATAACATCAAATCTTTGTATCAATCTTTTTTAAGAATTAGAAAAATTCTATCGTTCATATCTGTTTTTGACTGAAAGTGTACTTTTGACCTTAATCTTTCTCAAACGGTGTTTTCTGGGTTCTAAATAAACATTTTCGTATAGTGCTAGCCCAAAACGTTTAGAACTCTAGTTACAACTGTAGAAATTATCATATCTTACAAATGTCATTTTGTCTTATAAAGGCTTTCAAATGGTTTCATAAAAAAATTAACGGTTAATAAAGTCATCTTTTGAAGAATATTATTGGCATATTTGATGTTAAAGTCATATTTGAAGAATATGTTTGAAGAATAAGTTAAAACTTCAGACAGACCGTCTGTTGGCATAGATTAGATAGAATATTCATTATATTCGTGCTGATCCATATCACTGGAATTTAGTACCGAATCAAATTATGTTATGCAAAATAGCTGTGCTATATATGCATACATATGCCCCTAAAATCGATATATTTCAAAAATAAAACAAATGGTAGAAAGCTATTACATTGTATGCATATGTAGAGACTACCATCACTTTCCCCTAGTAGACCGATTTCATCAATTTCATTAATATATCCCTCTTTTTGACCGATATTTATTATAGGGTCAACCCAAAGCAAGTATGTCTCTATATTCGACATGGAAAGATGATGAAAATTTTGTTCAGATTAGTCAGATGGCTGGAGCACTATTTGTGCTGAGATTGAGTTCGACATACTTCTTGACGACTGAGCTATTTATTGTCAGGTTAAATAGCCTAAAGACGTTCAGAAGGATAGCTGTCCGAATGGAAAAACAGACATTTTGTCTAGTTTGGGTGTTGTGGGTCACCAAAGATCACTTAAAAATAAAGTTATAAAAGAGAATAGAAATCGAACTTCTTTGCAAGAAAAAAGAAATATATACCTATTTGAAATTGGCGCATTCCAGTCCATTCCTGGGTTCGATCTCAGTTCCTGACCACCAACAGAAATGTTTAATCGTATATCGTTTGACGCTCGAAGGCCAAGGTCTTTCTGTCAAGAAAAAGCCTCTACTAATATCACTCAACGATTCGGAGGTAGCTTAAAACATAAGGGACTTTCTTCTTGACTCAAAAGACAAGTCTACAAATTGTAGGAAACCTAGAGCCGATGTTATTTTCCCACTAGTGTGTTGATATATAATTAACTAATAAAGAGAATATTTAATATATTAATATCTTTATACTAATTTCATTTTATACTACTTTATTTATACTAATTTTAAAACGCAGCAATTAGTGGCAATTATTTTAGTAGAGTTTTAATTTAGTCAAAAGGCTACTGTAATTAAGTCTCCATTAAATGTCGGTTAGAATTTTTTTTCAATATGAAAAAAAAAAAATTTTATAATTTTTTTACAAGAATTAATTGAAATAAAAGAGATGGCCAACCGATTATTTATATCAGCGTAAATCTTGATTTTTTTTATAATTTTTTATCTTTTTATTGGCTTCTTTAATGAACTTTTTGTTGTTGTGAAAGTCCTAAAGATCTGAATCTCTCTATATTTCGTATACCAACAAACATTTACACCGTCCTAGAAGGACGGATATCCATATTTTCAGAGTATATGTGCTAGGGGAGGATATAAATCAATATTGATATAGACATTTTGATCGACATAGATCGATTTCACTCATTTTTGCCACCAATATATAGTATACTCAATATTATGCGCTCATTTCATTTTGCTAAGAAATCTCGCAGATTGACCGATATTTCCAATTTTTACACCGATGCCTATGCATCCCTTACGTGCCATCTCTACTGTAAGATTTAATGTCTCCGACATATTTCTTCAACAAGTTAACGTACTTTCAGTAACTTTCAACATAACCTTTGTATCGGAAGTGGACGTGAGCATTTCAGTGTATGAGGCGGTGCTAGAAAGACTTGTTCTGAGCAAGTTTGGTCGATATAGCTTCAGTGGTATGCGAGATATACGCATTAAACCTGTTAGGGTGCGGGGCAACACTTCCTACTACGATTCCCTGTACCAAATTATAGTTTTGTATCTTAATCTGGATTTTAGTTATAGCACTTAGTACGTTTTCGATCAACGGTATTTTGTGGGCGCGGCAATTTTCAGACTCCACCCATCTGCAATACTAACCTCCTCAGAGTGCCAAGGAACATGTGTACCAAGCTTTATCAAGATGTCTCTTGCACGGACTGATGGATAGAGAGTCAACCGGAATTCAACTCTTCTCGTCACCATAATCATTTTGATATACATAACTACATATCTATCTCGATTAGTTTTAGATGCATCTACAAACAACGGTTAGGTGCACAAAACTATTATACTCTCTTGCAACATATTGCAAGAGTATAAAAACTGTTCAAATTTTTATTTCCAGTTAGTGCAACATTTCATTTTTATTTGTTTTAAAGATAAACTAATCTAAAGGGTTGAAAAGTACTTCGTAATTCCAAGCATCCCTTATATTTTTTAATTCTTCGACTTCAAAAAAGTTAGCAATTGATATGCTAACATCATCATCTAAGTAAAAAAATATTTATATTAATAAAGTTTTATAAGAAACATTTCGAACACACATCTTGAAAATGCTTCATATTAACGTAGAACATATTGAAAGCAGTTAATCTGAACGGTTCATTCGTGCTTTGTATCCACATCATCGTATATTTGCCAAAACGTGCCGAGCTATCGTACCACTTCTGCTCATAGAGAATTTCATTTATTCTGGCGGTCTGTTTAACAAGTTCATATAAAATCGTTCACATGTAACTTTCGCCAATATAACGGAAAAAAGTCATAATATCATTTGTACTCACCACTGTCTCCAGTAAGGTGCCCCACTTGGCGGCATCGTAGATCAACCAAACCTCTACGAACAATGGTGAAGCATATGTGATCATTTGCAAATAGTCCGTAGCATCGGTAATCAGAACTAAATTGAAACATATGGATATAGCGATGCCCGCATCCGAGAATAATATTGAAAAATTAAACAAGTCATTCAAATCGACAGCTAGACTAAAGGTAAATAGGGCAAGAAGTTGTATGAAAAATGTTGTTTGTTATATAAATACTTTTACTGCATACTTATTGAGATATTGATGCATATATATGTAGTCGTGCAGCTGCTTGTAGAATGCATTTATCTTTTTTGCATCCATTGCGTCCTGCAATTTCATTTCTTCCAAAAGTTTACCCAAATATTCATAATACATACATAATTGTGAAATTAGAACAACAAATACTTCATCCCAGGTAACTATCATATTGACCGCCGCCGAAGCCAATATCACTTCATATATGTATATGTAGGGATAAGTAGTGACCTTATCTTTCACGCCAAACGGTAACCACGAAGGATTCACATGAAATTCATCGGCCACAATATCGTTCGATTCGAAATCGTAAAACAGCAAAAATTTCATTGCCGGCATTGTAAGGAAAGCGGACACGGTAACCGTCAAAGTCGTATGTAATAAGAAGAAGCGTCTTTTTATGTAAATATGCACCTTCTCGACTTCCATGTGTTGCTGCAGATGTTCGCTGCGTGGAAATATGCGATCGATATCATTGTAAAATTTCGACAGTTTATCGCGATTTAGCGCCAACTGTAAGCCGCGCATCGTCATTACTAAGCCCATACCGAAAACGGCGAAGATTTCCTGCGCCTTAGTGACATCCCTGGCGTTGATGGCCTTGCCGCATTTAATGACATTGCCAGTGCAGTCCACCACAGCTAGAAATAAAGCAATGTTTAGTAGTTTTGATCTTGGTATTGCGAAACGTCCATTAACACGCCTAAAATTCAAGTAGTTAAGACCCAGATAACGTTGTGCCGGATGCAAAATAGCACAGAGGTCATCGATGGCACAAACTTTGGCTGCTCCATTCCTTTCTTGCTGCAGCGCCATAGTCGTCGTAGCGATGAATCAATAGTGTTAAAACTGTCTTTGAACCAAATAATGTTTGGTATAAAAGGGAGAACCTAAGGGTTTTATAGCGAATGAAAGTAGTTTTCAAGGTATAGTGAAGCCACTGACAAAATAACCAAAATAAAGCCAAATGGAGGAAAGCTTTCAGGTTTTCCAAAATACCATTTTTCTTAATATTTCATATTTATCAAAGGATACAGTATATAAGGAAGTACCAATAAATGATTTTATGATTTTATGGATTTTTAATTCATGAAAAAAATATAATATTTATATAAAATTAATCTCTAAAAAATTCTTCTTCAATATAGCAGCATAATGCTGATTTCACTAAGGTAGTATAACCGCCGGAAAACACATCTCTATTTGATTATACCAGTCTGGTGAATTTATGCCAGTTGTTTGTTCGTCTCGCGATTGAATAGTTTAATTAAAAAGAATTTACTGTAATACATTTTTCTTCATTGTTCGTAATTAAATAATTACTTCAGCTACTTAGAATTTATTATTTAATTAATTTTTATTGCTTAATGGCACAATTAAAGAGATCGAAAAATTCTTTTTGAGTCCCATAAGTTGAAAAGTTGTTCATATCTCCAAAGCATTTGGTGATATTGTTGGACTTGGAACTAATTGAATTCACAAGTGCTTTTTATTCAAAATTTTTTTTTAATAAACTAAATAAACTCATTTAACACCAGACCTATTATACCTATAGACTTGGATTCGATTCCCGTTTTCAATCAACGCGGAAAAAGTTTCATCTAATAGCGATAGGCCCTCCGCAGGCATTTCTGTCATAAAAACGCTTCTCTTGAAATTAATCAACCATTCCTAGGTAGCTTAAAGTATTAGGGACTTTCCAATTGTCCGACAACGTCAAGTTGCATACCATAAATTGGATGAAAAGTGTGTTAAAAAATTCAGGACTAATATAATATAAGAATCAGTTGTCCATTAAAACATGTAATCGAGTGGATGCCTGGATTAATATACGAACTCACTATCACTACAAGTAAATTGTATAATATATTAGAAACTAGTGGTACTAATTACTGTTTTTTAATAAACAGAATCTTTAATAAATTTATATCCTTATCGTGGCAATTTTTAAACTGCAACAATTAATCTCAATTATTTAATTAATTATTTAAGAATTACTTAATTGTCAAACGGACTGTTGCAATTAAGTATAAAATAAGGGTTGCGTAGAATTTTTTTTTACATACATTTTTTGTGACAATTAATAAAAGTTTTGTGGACCAAGGCTCTATGAAAATGATAGTACTCGGCAATAGTTTATCTATCCGAACACAAATCCCACACTTTTTTGCAACCTTTTCATGGCGCCTCTAACAGATGTTTCTGTTGTTGCAAAACCTCTCAAAATTACTGCAGAAAGTCTTTAAGCGGTTATAGTCTGGGTTAATTCCGTTTAGAAATACAAACATATGGTGCTTCGGTGTCGAAAATTGTCGCGGTTCCTCCTTCACTCAACTCTAAACCGTTCAATATATCTACTGTTAGTACGCTTGATTTCATAGATTTCATAGCAGATCTTTCATGATGTCTTAATGGAACTAATTGGGTATATGGCTTATGGCATAAATTGATATCACTATGGCTGCGCCCAAAGATAACGCTTCCTTACTTGTTTTAGCAAGGAAATGATTCAGTCGGGTAAGCCACCTTTCAAGTACTTAAAACGATTGCCGCGGACATAATCCGAAATATGTTTGGCTTCATTATATTATTATTATATTCTTATTTTTAAACGGAAATTTTAAAATCTCCAATTTCTGGCGCCGATTTAATTTGTAGTATATCTGTATATCAAATCTGTTACTTGAAGACTGTTGTTGCCCTTGTTGCTGATGTTCAAACTGCTTAAATGGCATTTTAGTGGACCCTTAAGCCGAATTTGTGGGAAGTCTTCCATTCTTAGCGAAAGATAAAGAGTCGGGGAGGAATTTAAATACAATATTGGAACTATAACTTTAAATAAAGAAGGAATAAAAACCGATTATTTGAAAATATTTTTGTTTAAAACAAACGGCTTTCTCAAATACTATTTTGAATATAGAAATAATTCAACAAGTCCTGAGAAAGAATATCGATGCCTTCGGGCTAAATACTGGCACATTTGACTACCTCGGTACGCAAAACTTATCTAATGCCTCTGTACTCCCTCTGTAATGACTCTGTAATCAAATGCTATTGCAATATCTATAACAACAAGACTAAACGTATAAAAACATGCCCTGATTGATTGCTATCAATCGGCTGCTGCCGGAAACAGTAACATATGTCGATAGTTATCTGAGTGCACCCTGTAGCATGGATTGTTGCAATCAAAAACAAATAAACTCAATATAAAAGCAACTTTGCACAGATCAGTTTTAGAAGTGATCGTGTTGTGGCAACACCCAAAAGGTGTGCTGCTGCAGCTTGTTGGCGAGAGGAAGGGTGTGGCATTATGTAAGACATGCAAGTAATATATACATTTAGAATTTTATACATACAAGACTGTATATGTGTTGGTATATACAATTGTAAGTATATAATGCAATGGTCGGGAGCACCTTTAACTGTTTCGAACAATTGTGGAATTGAAATGCGGGTAACCAACAAACATACAAATATAACGGCAGTGTATTACAAAGAAAAAGAAAGCTGCCAAAGGGTGCAGAAATGAATTCAAGTGCCCATGTTGCAAATGTTGAATTGCACCCAAGTACAATAATTGCCGAAAACACCACAAAGAAGAACGAGATGATGCAGTACTACAAGGGTCACCAAAACACATGCCTCTCTGTTAGTATTGGCAAGCAGTGTTGCAGCGGTAACGTTCTTTAAATGTTATTGGCGTGTCACAGTGTTCAAAAGAGGAATAATACTTCTGAATATTTTATAACTCTTTTGGTTATAGTGATCGTTCGGGGCATCTAATTTATTTCTAAGTGGACCTCTTTAATTTCTTCTGAGTTTAGACTCCTCTCTGTAAGTGGTTTTCAAATCCAAATCCATCATTTACGCAGATGATTGGATGAGATTGTTTCGTCCAGCACCAAATTTTTAAAAAGTTTTACGAAAATTCCCGCCCCCAATGTGTCCCAAAATGTTGTAGGTTTATATTGGAAGGCTAGTACCACCCATCTTTCTAATCTGGGCGATATTACGATTAAAAACGATCAAAAGTTCATATTAATAGTAATAAGTGAGTTTATTATTTAGTTTCGATTCCACCCGTTCTAAAATTCTGTTTCAGTTTGAAATTCGGTTAGGATTCTATCTCTGCTAACTCATTCCTACTCGAAGTGGGGATATATAATAGAAAAGCATAATTTCAAGCGATTATCTCTAGTTCATATATTTTTTCACCATCTTTCTCTCTAGCATTGCGAATTTGAGCTGGTTGACTTCTTGCCTGCTATCATGGCGTTTCCAATTCTGACTGAGTTAATGCAATAATCAACAATATAGGATTAAAGCATCCTATTTTTAAACTAACGACTTCACATTAACCGGCTCTCCAAGTTCTAAGTCTTTCTTTTATTCAATAGAAAATTGGAAAAGTATTATTTTTTAATATAGTTGCATATTCAACTAGAGGATTTGAAAGCATTATGGAATCTTTCAAAATGTGTGTATTGTTTACAAATTTATTACTACTAGATTATGTAAAGTCCAAAAATAATCAGGACCATATGTTTGCCGATCTTATAGAAAAGAACGATTCTTTGTTTTAGTTCCATATGTTGTTACACTGTACTTATGTTATAGACATTTTAAACTTAGGAACTTGGCAAAATTTTCCAAAAAGTATACAGATAGACGACCAAATAACGGAACTGCATTAAATATACTTGGTTTTTTTACATTTTCATACCATGTTTTCAACCGTAACATATGTGTTGCCTACATTTAGGCGAAATTTGAAAAATGTGAATATCAATGGCGATATATTTTTACGATTTAAAAACAATAACTTATAAAAATTTATATTTAAAGAGAAAAATGTTCAGAATATAGTTATATCCAGTAAATTAAAAGAAAAAAAAAATATATTTAAAAGCAAAAATCCTGCGACAAAATATGCACCCTGTCCCATTGCTGTACACCTTGATGCTCCGATTACAGCTTTTGATTTTCACTATTACGGTGCCATGGCTCGCAAGGATATTGCGCAACAATGCCAGCTTTTGTTCAGCGTTTTGCGTACAAACGCGCTCAACAATGCTCGAGAACATCTCAAGATGTCAACAAGCAGAAACAAGCTGAGCACAAGCGACAAGCAAACAAATAAAAAAATTTCAAAATATAGAGAAATCAAAAGAAGCAATAGAAGCGGCGCAAGAGGCGCAACAGCGGACCGATGAGTTGGTGAATTGTTGCAAAACGGAAGGCGGAACTCGGCACTCGTTGTCGTTGTACATGGACGTTGCTACGCTGCCACGTTTCCATGTTGCTAGGGGTGCTAGGGGTGCTACGCGCGCTTGGTACGATGTTGCTTAATGCTGTTGTTGTTGTGCAACATACACTAGTGGTGCAATATGAGCGTCGTTATTTCACTGCTGGAAGTTTCAAAAGGATCCAACTAGCAGGCGACAGCGACAACGACAACACCGTTGCTGGTATTGGCATCGGTATTGTGTAACCTTAGCTGCGCCGGAAATCGTCGCCGACATGGAAAAAAGAAGCGCAGGACACACCCAATAAAATGTGTGGAATATAATAGAAATTCCAGTTTAGTTGGTCCTAAAAAAGTGATTGTGTTCTGCATAAAAAATATGCTCACATTCGCGTTGTATTGAAGGTGCCAGATGATGATAAGCGATATATAAGAACAAAAGGAAAAAAAATTTAGAAACAGCTCATTACTACAAAAAAAAAAAAAAATTATAATATTTGAATTATTGCGCTGCAGAGTAAAAGGTAAGAGAGCCAGCCGGCGAAAGATTTACGGAGACCTGCTTAGAGCCACTGGGGTGTGCAACGGGTGTGTGGGCATCATCTGCTCGCTCAGAGCGCAATATGCTGACCAACAATGCATTGCAACGCCTGTAATTATACACCACGAGGGTTCGAGTGTAGTAGTCAGTTGGAAAAGTCCGGTCTACACAAATATAAATATGGAACCAGACTGGTTCCGAGGTTGGTTAAACCTCTTTCTATGACCTTGTTCAACATGTACTTTAACGCACCAAATACAACTCTGTTAGACACTATCTTCGCTTCGTACATTCGCATCTTCGTTGAGTAGCTTCGTTTGGCAGCACGTTAAATTTGGGCACGCGTTTTGCTAATGCGCCCTTACGTACATAAATTACGGTTTTGCTATTGTTAACCGCTGCTTTGATTCCCTTGCGCCGCTAGTCCAGCCTATATCCTTCCGTGCGCCGCGTTCAGTACACATTTGCTGTTCGGCGCTGTTGATATGTCAATTTCGATTGTTTTGAAAAGTAAATTACTATTTATGAATTACGCTTCGGTACTTAATAGTAATTTCGGCATATTTCGTTTTGTTGTTGTTGTAATTTTTTGGTGGTATTTATGGCAAATTGTATAATCGCATATTAACTTTGACACCTCAATTTGGTCTTATCACATATATTATGTGTTAACACCTGAATAGAATGTGTGAATAATGGAAGCTGATTGTTCTTATATTCTTCTTAATCGGGGCTTTGAAGTGGAACATTTTATAGGAAAAATTATAAACGATAAGGCAAATCTTCAAGTGGTTGTATGGATAAATGAGTCAATACCCAATGGAGGAAACCCTAATGACCCTTAAATGAGATTGCTTAGCATTGTTCTTCTACAGGGACATTTAAGCATAGTTTTGCGGTTTAATTTTTTATTTTGTTCGGGTTTATCCCAAGTAACAAAGAACTATATTTAAGATCCATGCGGCTACCATTTCAAGACCTAATCATTAAGAGAGCCTTAAGAAACCATTAGTTATTTTGTACTGCATAAACATATAAATTGGTAGCAGGGTTACAAAGTGCTATTCTCAGCTGTGCTTAGCTGGCCTTGGAATGGAATTCATAGAAAAGAATCCACATCATATCAATCCATAGGTTAAACATTGATTCGACCAAAATACGGTTTATGTAGAACTTCAAGGGATCCACTAAATGTTGAACTTGTAAATCTGTTCCAGAACATCCTCAGTGCTCCACTTGAAAGCATGACAACCTCTTAAATGTTGTTGGGTTAAATGTTTCTGTCAAAGTGTCGTTGAAAAATTCGCTATCAGTAGTATCAAAATAATGAAGGGTCACATGTAAATGTTATAAAATTTTCACTAGAAAAGTAAAGAGAACTGTAGTACAACTATTGGTGGATGATTGTATTTGATTGATCTGTAGTTTTTCAAAACGGAAAAATAATACCTCTCTATGATATTGGATTTACTATACTTAAAACTGAAATTCATGGCATTAGAAAATATATTTTTCCATCACAAACAAGAACAAGAACAAGAAAATTTAGATTTTTTTTTAAATATTGCAGACCACCAGAGATTGGAAACCTTTTTTCTATTTCCAGCGAAACTTGGTATGAACAAATTTCTTTCTAGACAGCTTACATCAGTTGCGGTATCACGGAAACGGGTTCAATCAGAGACAGTATCGGAATCTTGATGAGAAATAAAGAAGAGTGAAAAGTGTGTCTTGTCTAGTAAAAATTCTAAATGACAGACACTTCGTTTAACAAATGTTGCCACATATTTATACTAATAGCAAACATATGGCATATTAAAAATATTTATTATAAGCTATACTCAAAACAGAAATATTTACCACATAAAACTACAAAGAAGCGCATACTTGGTTTATGTGCCTATATATTTTTCAAACATATTTTTACTAGCCAACTAATATCAAACATTTAATAGTAAGAACCCTAGAATTATTTTCATAAAAGCTCAGACAAACTCACACATTCACTTTTTGCACAGAAACCAAATACAAAAAAACAAACACATAAACGTTGAGCATACCGCCACTATGACGATTAATTTAATTGGCATCATTGTCTGCATTTCTCTTTCAAGGTCACCAGACATTTCATCTTATTAACGTATAATTTGCTTTCGAAAAAAATCGCTTTTATTTTCAACGAAATTTTTTCATTCAATGCGAGCTATAAGTAGGCAAGCTGTGTTTGTTTGTACGACATGTGCAAGTGAAAAAGAAGAAAAATAATAAAAACAAAACCTTGAACAACGAAATTACCGTGTTGCCGATATTCATTTTATCCAATTTGCAATTATGTTATTATAATTTTTCACTGTGAAGGCGCACGGCACACAACAAAACCAAAAAAAATTTTATTAAAAACACAGCAAATCTCATGCACTCACACACACTAACAGCAAATACATAGATATGCACACGAGTAGGTTTGTATATATATGTGTGTGTGGCAGCATGGAAAATGTATATAAGCTTATTTGTAGAAAAATAAATAAGTTTGGGTGTGTAGTTTAGTAGAGGGTGAATAAAGTCAGTCAATCAGTCGGTGAATATAGACACATGCGTACATAGATATGTACAAAAAAAAATATAAGCGAATGTCCGTACGGTCAGCAGCGTCCGCACTGTGTTCGTGTAAAAGTGATTGACTTCTGATTGATTCGCCACAAAGCCAGAAAAATACTGTTGCCGCTGTAGTTGTTGTTGGTTTCGGATTTGAAGAGTGAGTGCAAATTTGTTATGCTGCCTGAAAGAATGCATGAGTGGAAAGCCAGATATATATATACATATATATATATATGTCTATAGAATATATTATATTATATAGAAGAAATCATACGAGTATAGCCATATACAAATTTATTAATATAATTTTATACATAGTATATGTTCTTTGGGATGTATATGTACACACACACAGTTCCTCGAGGGAAAAATTACTGTTTATCAAAAAGTCAGAGTTATGTTGATATATCTTCCCAAAACTTTTTTGCATTTTTAATAAAAATATTTATTTTAACTTCCGAAAAAGGCCCCTTTTGCGTTAAAACAGACATATCAACAGTAAGTTAAATTTTCCTTGAACTTGCTGTAGTCCTCGACCACATTGGCACTTAGTTTATTTACTGAAGTTCTTTTTATGATCCAAATCGACCTAAAATGCATTTCCCGGAGAAGATGTTTAAATTTCATTTCAGAGTCATTTGACCCTGTGGTCAAATTGAGGTTGTTATGTGATAACTTTTGTGCTTAGAAACTTGCCAAGGATCTTTTTCATTACTCTTATTCGACTAAAAACGTCGTTCGGTCTTTCGGTAGGTGGCTACCGGTGATCCGTTTCATACCGGTATAACACTTTTGTATGAAAGTTAAAAGTATAAAAAAGTTAAGTAAGTTAAAAATTACGGAACTAGGAAGTGTCAAAAAAAAAAGAGCTTTGAAAAAGTATCTTGATTCTTTGTTACTTAAATAATGCGTCAGACCTGTTGTTCTAAAACCTGAAAATCACGTAGTCAGAAATTTCCTAGCTGACTCAATCCTATGCCTCATTGAAAGTCACAAACTAGTGTAATTATAAGTATATGAGAATCTTATCCCAGAAGGCTGGCGAAAACCTCCACTCGTAGGGAAAAGTTACAGGCACTTACAGTTTAATCCACGTGTAAAGAAGCCTGAGATAATTTTGGAAATGCAATTTAGTTGGAGGAACATATCGTCTGCAAAGTCTCTAAAACTTTTTGGATTTGAAAGTCTTGAAGATGATATATAACGCCGAAATGTCCTTGATGATTACACACAGCGCACTAAAAGAAGAACTGAAGCCGCTATCAAGCTTAGAATCATTATAGACAAGATAAAAATGTCATAATTAATTTCAAAACTCGAACTGGATCGGGTATGTGACTGAGCAAAGGAAGCTTATTGAAATGGATGGAACTTTCTCCTAGCCAAAGGGAGAGCAGCGAGGTGAGAATAGAGTCTGGAATGAGACTACAATACAATCCCTTACAAATTTTAACTATAATATATTCTCGAAGTAAGAAGTAAGTGCACTGAAATTATGACAGAGATCTCAGGCATTTCAAAAGAGGCCACTTTCATGTCCTCTTTATTTGACGGTAATTTTAATTTTTGGAGATAATCAAAACATTCCATACAGTTTGGAACATGCAAAAAGATAATTAATATGGTTTTAATGGAGAACATAATAAAATCTACTTGGGTGCTTATAAGATCAGAGCGGTTTTTTTTAAACAATTGACCCCAAAAACTGGATAAGGCAAAAGTAAAACGTATGATTGTTTATATAGCTAATTCTCTTTCCTTCCTTCTCCTCCTTCCTTACAACAGAATGTGGCCACACTTAACTTATAAAAGTGGCTAGATAAATTTTGGACGGACGTTCAAAATCGAACCGACCGAATAAAATTTGCTTAGAAAAAATAAAAGTTTACATGCCAATAAAAAAGACAAACAACAACAACACAATTCGTTTGTTATGCCAATAAAACTAGCTGTTGTTGTTGTCACTATGCGCTTGTATTAACAAGGCCAATTGCCCAAACGGAAATGCGCTGAAAACGGTTGTGGTCATAGTTTGCCAATAACAAAGCAAGCAAACAACGGCTTATTACATATACATACATACATACAGACATACATACATATGTCGATAGCGAAATCGAAATGTAATTGCAATTGACACCGGTAAATAAATGGTGGTCACTGTGGCATATTATTTGCATAAGTAAAGTTTGTTATTAAATTTATTACATGGCTGATTGTTGCGGTTGTTCGGCACAGTCGGCGACCGTGTGTGATAACGATGTCGGTGTCGCTGGTGGTGGCAACGGCGGCCAGTGTTGAGCATTGCATGTTGCAGTTGTGCAAACACGCAGCAATATGTGAAGAAATAAAAATTCAATATAAATGAATAGCTTGCAACATGAATATGTCGCATGCAGCGTTAATCACATAGTGTGTATTGATGTTTTGTAGCCCAAATATTATATTTTGTAATATATATGTTTGTGTGTGTGTGAATTTAGACGCGCGCCCCGCCCCTTTTACTTAGTGAAATGGCAAAATGCGCAAAAAATTATTAAACACTTCGAAATGCTTTTGAAATGCATGCTGTTGCAGGGATGTGTGTGTGTGAGTCTAGGTACGTGTGTGTGTGTGTGTGTGTTGCTTATAAAATTGTGCGTATTTGTTTTGCGGTGTGAGAAAATCCGCTTTATCCTTATTGTCTGCAACTATATATACTTTAAGGATTAAGCAACAACTACAACAATACTAACAATCAGCAATTTGCTGCCGTTGCACTGCCGTTAGAAGGGAAAAAGGTGGAGAAAGGACAACACATACTCACCTTTGCTTGCAGTTATATACATACATATATAAATACGTACAAGTGGCACCTTTCGCAGCATTATTATTCTCTTCGATTGGTTGTCTTTTTTTCTTTTTTATAAAATTTGCTTCGTAAATTCAATCCACTTTCAACATCGAATTTGATGCGTTTGTCATATGGGGCATCGCCTGTCTGTCAAATGTTGTCGGCTTCCTCTCTCGCTCTCAGCGCATGCAGATGATATTCAGCCGTCGCTCAGCAGGATATCGTTAATACACTGTGATCGGCTCGTCGCTGACGTTGATACCGTGTTATTGCCAAGGGGATCTTGTTGCAAGTGGGCGTTTATTTTCAATGTACTCGCCGTGTGATTCACCAAATTTTTCATAATGGTTTGGAGTAATGTATTCGCAAGTAAAAGCGGATTAAATTTTCTTTATTCAATGAAACTTTGTTCTAATGGAAATGTATTTAATGAAAATATACATACGTTCTATGTTCTATTGTACATTTTATAACCATGACGATTTCGTTTACAATCTTCGAACGTTTGGATACCTTTTTGTAGACGAACTAGGTCATAGCTTCGGCGATTAGCCCTTTATTGTCGCTAAATATACTTCCAGCGTGCATTCTCTTGAGGTCTGAGAACAGAAAAGACGCTGAAGCCAAATCCAGAGAATAAGATATATATGTAAAAAATTTTAAACCACTTCTTTCACTGATTTTTCACACGTTCACATCATCTTGATGATACAATAACTTTTTCCTTTCCCAAACAGAACCATTTCCGCGATTTTGACCTTTCGGCATTCTCGTAACCCTACATAATAGTCGCTGTTGAAGCCTTTCTTTCTTTTAGGGATCTTCGATAATAATTATTACTTTTCAAAACATAATTTTTGCCTCTTTCCACCTTTAGATTCCTTTTATCGTGTGCAGTTTACTCTAATGACCGTCGATTGGACTTCAGAGTGTAGTGATAGAGCCCTGTTTCATCCATTGGCACATTTCGATGCAAAACGTCGTGTCTTTTATGGTTGAACAGCTACAATAATTGCTCAAATCATCCATTAGTTTTTGTTTTTGGTCGTTTGTCAAATTTTGCGGCACCCATATTGCACAGAGTTTTCGCATACCGTAGGATATGTCCAAAACGCTCCTTTAATATCCATAGAGCGTCAGCTTTCTCGATGGACTTCTTGCTACGGTCATTTAAAATGGTTTCGTAGAAATTGTTTTCCCATATTGGCCATCCACTGCGTTCATCTTCTTTGCACGAGTGTATTTTGAAGGTCAGGTCTAACTATAAATTTAATTCAAGTTCCGTAGCCTTATAGAAACGATACGAAGTTTTCAGCCAGCCTGGTAAGCTCAAATGGAACATGTTTCCCTAGATTTGTCTCCTAGACAATTGGTTTGAGCACTTTTCATGAATTTTTTGTTATTCGAAATAGTATGTTTGGTCAAATATCGATTTCAGGTTTCTATTAGAATCTATGGTTTTAGATGTTGATGTGCGCTCGGAAACAAAATAAAAATTGTTTCTTTAATGTCTGCAATGTTGAAATTCGGTAGTGATTGGAGAGACAGTGTATCATGATTGTGTCTATAACTTCGTATATTTTTGCTCTAGACCGATTTTAGTCTCATCTTTCTTTGACATATTTGGGCTAAATTCACTTATTCTAAATTTCTCATACAATCCAAATTAAGAGGCAGTATTTCTGCAACAAGGTATACAGTTGCGGTAAGTCCAGCATACACCAGTTTCATAATTTGATCGAGTGAGAACAAGTCAGCTCAGAAAAGCAGAGTTCTCTTTAGAGCTCTCACTACTCTGAGAAAACAGACGACCGAAGAAAGGTGTTATGATGAATGAATTATAAGAGTTTCTTTTGAAATCAATACGAATCGACCAACGGTTATGTAAGCGTAGAAGAAAAAGAAATTAGAAGCACATGAGAACATATAAGACATGGTGTGATCTTTTCGTTGCAGGTATGCGCTACGACAAAATCACTGCTTATGTGTTCGAACCCATTTCACTACAATATTTACATAAAATTATATTTTTTTCAAATAAGTGGAGCGCAGGAAATAGCGAGCCTCTGTAGGTCGATTTCTGCGTCAATATTCCAATATTCCAATTAAATCGATTTAATTTAATTTAATTGAGATGGTTTAAAATTTGTAGGTCGCTTCATTTGTCAGAAACATCAAGGCGCTCACAACATTTTAGAGGAAAAGCTCGACATAACTAACAGAGGTTATAGCCACATTTATATATAATAAAGTTCCAAATAAAAATTTCAGCAGGACATTCACACTTTTATTGCACCGCTTATAAAGCTGATCCTACAATTGCAGACACCAGTAAGTCTAGATTTGAGACTTGAATACTGAAAGTACTCAACATGATGTCTAAAGTAGGAAAATTATAATAAAATAATTTATATTCTGAGTACTAAACGACGTCTAATTAATTTAAAAATAAGCCGAAAGTGCAACTAGCTAAAACTTAAGTCAGCACTAATAATAGCACACATTCAACGCAATAAATATAAAGGCTTAACATACTTGTAACACCAAAGTGATTGTGACTGCACAACTGACAACAATACTGTCAGCACTGACAAATTACTTATAATCATCATTATTGTGGCAACGCCATTATGGTCATCATGATCGAGCCGATCATCGACATCGAACTGCGCATGATCATCAAATCAATCATGGTCATTAGCAACAACAACATGCTCACTTGTATTCGGTTTAACCATTGTAGTAACAACAGCAGTAGCGTTGGCGGCGGTGGCAGCGATGATCGCGGCGTTGGCGATCGCATAGTCGATGACGCAGATATTGACGGCGTGGCTTGCTGTTGAGTTCATTTTGTAATTTAATGCTTCGCTTCTGGTTAATTACCACTTTCATTGTGATAGCGGGGATGTAGTATAAGAGCCAACGATTGTTGCACGATCACTACGGCAATGTTGACGGTGCGCCAGGCGACAGACTGCGATCAAGCAAGCAACCACGATCACTTTGCTATTTGGCCTAAGATCTAGTGTATGTTTGCTGCTTACTGCTTGCCGCCTGTTGCCCATTTTGTTGACCACGATCGTTGTGATCTTGCTGTGGCAACTTTCAACACCATGTCGATTTTTGATTAATATGTACGCGAGCGGAGCTGTGCTTGCAATGACGTACAGGCTTAATACAAACACAAAGCTCAACACGAAATTCTGTGCTTTTGTTGCTTTTGTTTTTTCTTTCTCTTTTATACTCAACCTTTTCGTTGTGCGCTTCGAACTCATTTCAGCTTGAAAATAACTTCAATTTTCAAACGTTGTGATTTGCGTTAACCGTAAAACCATTACCGATTCCTACCGGAAGATGGTTATTTGTTACGCATGTTTACAAATCGCAACAACTTGATCGCCGATAGTCGCTGACAACAACAGCGACAGCAGCACCGACAAGAGTAGCAGCAACTATGAATGCACGAACTAAAATAGAGCGCAATAAAACTGGATATTTCAGAGTTTTAATTGATCTACACTGCCACTGAATTGTGAAACTATTGAAGCACGGCGCTTGACGAATTGGTTTCGAAAAGAGCAGAGTGCTGATAGCTTCTGATATAACGCGAGCCAATTTTTAGACTGTGCCGTCCGTGCTACTGCCTAATTTCTTTTCCTTTTCCATATCTTTGCAACGATGCTGCGATCACTGTTTCGTATGTGTCGAGTGAGCCCGCGCACGCCTACTGTGTCCATGCCCGCCACCTGTTGCTCTAGTGCTCTCAGCCACTTTCGCTCGGCGAGGTCACGCTTTGATTTTTCCATCTACCACCGTGGTGAGTGGCATGGTCGCCCGCAGAGCCTTTGTGTGTAGCAAAAGCGAAACTTCGATTAAAAAGCGTTGAATTACTCATTGAGCTTTCATAATGGAGTGCAATATGTTATTCATTGGTGTTGTTTTGATTTAAGACCACACCTGAGTGGCGTAGATGCGAACAAGTGATCTGAGAGCGCCAGTAAAGGTCTATAAAATGTGATTTATTTTAAATGAAGCTTCACTTCACAGCTGTAAGGTATGAACTTTAGTATAATTATGTGACCCTTGTTGGTAATCGAATCAATTTGTTGATATGAATGATTTGAGTATTTAAGAGCTGACTGAGCATGATAATATTTCGACTGAAAGATATGTATATATGTATATTTTTCTATCCAACAACTTGACAAATTGTGAAAGAAAATACACAAAAAAGATTTCCCTTTCAGCATATCAAAGCCCCGGAACGGTGAATGATCGATGATGCTCATCTCCGACTAAACATCTAATTAATCAAAGAAGAATACATCATATGCCTTAAAAGGGCAAATTTATTATCAATAAAGGCACTGAAGATAGATACAATACAAATTTCCTGAAACAATGCAGAAATGTACACGTGCTCACATCTACTCACAGTATTAATGGTATTGATAGTAAAAATGTCTTCACCCGTAGTAATTTTCAAAAAACAAAGGTTCAACTGTAAAAGATTTGCTTCTTAAGATCATCTCTAAAACTTTAGAGCAACCGTTCACAAATAAGGTACTAGTATAGTCTCCTAAGTTCTAGTTCTAGTTCTAAAATTAAAACAATACGAAAAATATCTCTTTCCAATAAATTCTTATAAAAAATAGTCAAACTTTGGGAAACGGTTTAATACCGACAGGGATCGCTCTTTGTGGCTTTGTGGCTTGCACTTGCAGCTAAAGTGAGTGTCAAGTGAGGAATTTTGCCTGGAAAGTTGACATAGAGCTAAAATATATGCTCTAAAACTTATTTTCCATCATTTTTGAAGAATTTTCACTGCTTGTTAGAAGTTTTATATGACTTTCATGCCGTCTTCGATTTGCCACATCTTGTATGGTGGTTAATCGAACAAACACTGGTATAAATATATTATGCTGGTATAATTAAATAGAGATAGAAAAGCAATAGTTGATAATGCGGTATCCACATACCCTCTTCCAGTTCCAGTTGAATTCAACTGGAAAACGTTGTTGTTTCCTTGACATGTAAAGTTCTTGATAAGTGAGCCGAGATGAAATTTAGCAAGCAGGAAGTAGCGAAACAAAGATAGCTAATAGCAGATCACACTATAAGCGACTGAATTAAGGCATTGACTATTACTATCAAACTTATAGTTAAAGAATGGCAATGCAAGGTCAATTAAGTGATGCTTAAATTAGAAGATTTTGTTTTTCAAAATAAGTCTAACTTAAATAATTTTTCAAAGCTCTGTTCCCTTAAAATTTTTTTAAAAGTCTTGGGTCGGTGTTTAACCTACATAGTAGCAGTGCATAAAACTAGGTATCTAAACCAAAATATATTTACATACATGTCCATGTACATATATAGAACTACTTAAACCCTTACCAACTCTAGCTCATACATAATTAATTTGCTAAATTAAGTTCCACAAAGGAAATATAATACAAAAGAAACTAACCCAATTCGACAGCAATTTGCGTACTCGAACCAAGGCAATTCAATTTCAGCACACACACACACGCACACACACATAACGAAAGAAAAAACAAAAGGAAACTATAATACATATGTAATATGTAAGAGGAAAAAGTCCAACTAGACACCACACTACATTCTAGCGCTAAACTTGGAAATCAGAACTAATAAAATCACAGCTACTTGGTCAACCACTCGCCGAGGCGTCTATTGAGACCGCGTTGCGACTTTAACCGCATACTTACACGGTGGTTGTTCGTGCGTGTGCGCTCAGAGTCGTTTGCATGATCCGTCTTTATTAATTGAAGCGCTTGTGTAGCTGCGTTGCGGATTGAGGCAGTATAGTAGTAGGGTTAATCAAATTGTTTCAATGGACATTAATGCATTTTTGCCCGGTTTATTTGTTTATTCGCTGGCTGCGTGTGTGTAAATAGAGTCAATTTAATTGACCTCGAAAGGTCACACAGAAACATACGTTTAATTTGATATACGTCGTCACGCAGATATCTTGTATTTAGCGCAGTTGTATGCTTGTGTGTGTGTGTGTGTGCGTGCGTGAAGTTTTTCCTGCACAACAATTTTGAAATGATAAAGTGGTATAGTTAATTGAGTTGATCGGTGAACAAATAAAATGCAATGAACAAATTAATTACATGGGAGAATAAAGTTGGAGTTGTAAATCTGAATAATAGAGTTTTAAAAGATTTGCTAATGAAAACTTTAGCATTGTATTATTGTCGAAAATTGCAAGAAACAGGGGCGTGAGAATATTTGCTTGTATGGGGGCTGGCGTAATTCATGTACCGATTTCACCTATTTTCGTCACAGAACTTCAATTTCATTAATATATTACACTTATTGACCGATATATACGTTATAAAGTCAACCAGCAATTGGGAGATCATTATATTAGGTATATGGGAGCTGGAGCAAGGCTGAAAGGTATTATAAATTTTTGACGCTAAACCATATTGGCATAAAACAAATACATATCCACATAATTTCAATAAAATATTGCGCATACTGAACGATATGTACAATGTAGAATCAACCGGAAGTTCTAAAATCAATATGTTAGGTATAAGGGGACTAGGAAAAGTACTGAACCGATTTTATAAATTTTTAATACCAGGCCACATTATTATTAGGAAAAATTTATTACTAAATTTATTTAAGATTTATCGCAAATTTACTGATATTTTCCATGTAAAGTCAGCCATAGGTATTGAATTCTTTATATTCGGTGTCTGTGGACTTGAAAAGCTATAGTCCGATTTCTAGCATATTTAGAGAAGAATTTCTAATAATTTGTTATATATTTACCAGTTTAATTTATATAACAAGTTTATTTATATAACAGAAATATAAAAATTGTTAAATAAAAAATTAGTTCGAGGACTGCTTAAGAGGTTAGGCCAATCTAGGATTTAAAAAAAAAATTTACTTTTGTTTAGCTTAAAGTACAATTTAGGGTCATAGCACATCATTCTGTGGGAGTATATTTCGCCTTGCTGGCGATGTGTTGGGGTTAGCCAGCTTCTGCACGTAAAACTTTAAATGTGTTTTTCTCCAAACTATATTTCTCAAACGGTACTCGTTAGCTAGGAAGCACTTATCCATTTTAAGTTTTAACTGTAACTTAACAGTAATATTACCTAGTAAACTACATATGATTATGCTTTTTATTATTATTGCTATATATTTTTATTCCTATAATCAATTTGCTACTCATTTTTCCAAAAACAATTTTACTTTTTCTACAAGCTTGCCATTTTTCGAAAAATTGGTCTAAAGCTAAAGATGTACAACATGATTTAGTAGCAATTACTATGCAGATTTTGAACCCGTTTTTTATTTTACTCAAATACATGTTTAATAAAGTCTGAGATCTTTTCGGTCTCTTTTGGCTTAATCCCAGAATAAACTGTCGTAATTAGGCCCTTTTGAAGGCTCTACACTGGCTTAACCCATTAATGTTGAGCTTGTATTCCCCTATTTAAATCACTAAGTACATTTCCACTGCTAAACATCCATATATATTAACATTAATATTTAATAAATTCGTTTAATTGAATTTTGTGTGAACTTCACAAACTTGCAATATTAAAAACTTCCACTCGTAGAAAGTGAATTTGTCTTAATTGTCATTGGACGTCACAAATCGGTTTTGATCTCATAAAAATACCCGAAGTGCCAGCGCCGACAGCGGTGAGGGTGCTGTTGGTGTTCGCGACGGGTTGTGTTGAGAAGAGCACTTGATATCCATTTGATACATGATGTGCTTGTCAAACTCAAAGCTCAGCGCAGATAGAACTCACATCCGTGTAGCGGCGGCAGCACTCGACTTGACTTGCCCCTTGTCAATTTATGACGTGTTGTTGTTGTTTTATTTGTGCTCTTGCTTGGCTGTCGTTTGACTGCTTAAAAGTTGGTTGCTTTTGTCGAAATGTTGTTGTTGTTTTTGGTATTTTGAATACGCGCTGACAGCACTCATATCAATATTTGTGTTTGTATGTGTGAGTGTGTGTGTGTGTGTCGTCACAAGTGTAATGTTGTTTATCGCAAAACACAATTAAGATCGTGTTGATTATATATATAGTGTTGTTGCTGTTGTTGCTGCTGTTGCTGCTGTTCTTGTTATTATTGTTGCTGTTGTTGCCTGCACTCCAAAGATGATGATTCTGCATTTCGGCTGTCGACCGTCCCCAGTTGCCCGTTGCCCGTTGTCAGTCTTCGGTGGCTGGGAACTTATTTTACAAATCTCACAAACGTGTAGTCACCCAATAAAATTCAATTGTGGTTATCATATTCATACAGCAACGAACGACACATGCACTTACACACCCGCCTCTCTGTCTCTCTACATATGTATGTCCCTCTCAGGCCGCTCGATATTCAACCACCACTGTCATACGCGGGCCAAGCCTCTTAAGTTTTCGTAAATCCATTGTTTTGAGCAAATGCTTGTATGTTTTTGTTGCTGTTATTGCTATATTCATTTGTGTTTGTGTGTCTGGCATCCCCAGCTCGCCGAGCTAATAATTCGTCAATGAAGAATTCATCTCTCTGCCCTGAGCTGCTTATTTAAGAATGTACTCGTATGTATGTGTGTGTTTGTATGTCTGACTTTTTGTTTTCACCAAAATGTGGGAGTGAAATTCACTGATACAAATCAGAACAACCCCACAAAGGAAAAGAGTGTCCGATAAAGTATTTTTAAGTCTGAGCTAGAGCTTTATTTTGGGACAACCCGCATATTAGTGGCTACAACTACGAGTAGACATTTTTAAATAATCCAAATAACGGTTAATAACAACAAACTAATACGAAAATTCTTACAAACTTATTTCAATATCACCATATTTAAGATGTTACACGTGCGTTTCCTACTGGGTCCTACATCCGCACTAATGCCTGTAAATTAATATTTGAATATTTGTCTGTTTGTATGTGTTTTGCGCCAAATATGCTGGTTTGCGTAGCTAAAGACTTTTATTTAGTTTAATTTCAGTTAATTTACACAAATTTATGACAATAAAGGCTAGTTGAAGAGGTGCAGGCGGTCGGGTCTACTCACTTGTCGCGTATGTGGTACTTGAAAAGAAATATATAAAACAACAACAAAATATAATATTCTTACTTGTAATAGATGGTCTTGCCCATAAGCGCACAGTCTAATAAATCAGGGATTTTTAGCATGAAAGACATTTCTCATAACCTACAAAAAATCGGTAACACAGTACCACTTATAAGGATACGAAATAGTATAAAATGGTGAGAAGTTTCTTCAAATCTTTCGCTGTTTTTTACAAGTGCATAACCTTGCTTTGTCCAATCTTTTAAATTTCCCAGGCATCTACTGAACATTTAGCAATTGAGTGATCAATCAAAACTATCATCAAAAACAAAAAACTCAAAACCCTTTCACACTTAGATAACACCAAACATATCTGTAAATAGTCGGCATTCTCCAAGTCTCCATTTAGCCCAATGTCTGCCAGCTTATAGACTTTCAAACCAAACAAATTCTTCAATATAATTTGTTTTAATTCAATGACTTCGGTGATACAGCGTCGCTACTGTCTCTCTCTGTTAGCTCGAATAATCTCATTCGAATAATATGGAGCTCAAATGAAGACTCAAAGGAATGAAGTGTTGAAGACTCCCTACGAGTAGATTTAGAGAAAGTAAATCTTAACAACTTAAAAGTAGTAATGGATTATATTATCTTTATATTTTGGATTTCATAACTGCTCCTGAAGTTGTTTTGAAACAATAAGTCCAAAGTAAAGAAATGCTCATGTAAACTCCAGTATCCCGTTAAATGATGTGTTGATTATCCTTTTTTTTTGTGCTGTGTTGAGCCAAGGGAAAAACCTTTTCCTGGCCTTCAGATAGTCACCCGATACTGTTGTTCAAATGAAGGGACATGATGATTTGATCCAGCAAAATGTTAACAGCATACTGATTCTATTTGTTTCTTTAGCTTTGTTTCTTAGCGCTTCATATATGTAGAACCCTTGTTGAGACTCTGCTTCAGTTTAATACCAACTAATCAGAAGCTGAAATGAGAGGGATAAGCCTAGCTTGAACTCAAGGATGAAATCACCGGTCCCTATATTATAGTTCATCTCAGCTTTTCTCTTACCAATTGGAAACAGCCTTATGTCTCTTCTGAAAATCTTAGTATATGGTCATGGTATCATGGCGAGTTATTTTTATTTGCTTTCTTTCTCTCCTAATATGCTAATGGCTACACTGTGATCTCGGCACTTCGACGCACGAAATTCGAATGTGTAGATGTTTGAGTTGAGTACGAAGGCTCTTCAAGGCTGAGAAAACTATAGCTTTCACGTTGGATATTTAGCTCAGTACTATAAATTTCTCAAGGTTGGAAAAATATTTTTTCAATATCTATTGACAAGGTCTCATTTCAAGATACTGTTTAAAAATTGCTGCAGTGAACTCAAAATGTAAAGTTATTCACTTCTAAGCACTCTTTCTGTGTGAAAATAGCTGCTGACGCCTTTAATTTAAACTATTTGAACTCCTTAGACCCACATGCAAACAGCCATTTCCCCTTTAGGAACAAACTTACACATTTTATGCACAATAACGGCATTTAGAAACCCTTCATTGAAGATGCACTTACGCATCAATATGTATGTGTGCTTATGTAGTAGTGTGTGTTTGCCTCGGGCCATGTATTCCTTATGTCCAATCCGAGAGCACACCACGAGAACAACGGCATTCCAGGGTAATGAATTCCAGTCCAGCATAAATGGAGAGGAGTACCGGGCGCAGACGCTTTCAGCCATTGAGTCTGCGGCAGCCCGGCGACGGCCACACTACATACAAACAAAACAGCAACAAAAGCAGCAGGAATTGCAGCAACAAACAACAGGAAAGTAGGGACAGCAGATCGGTAAAAATGCCGATTCCCATGTATGTGGCGACATCAAAAACGGGCCGCCAGATGAAAATATCGCAACACAGCGCTGTAAGTATTGCTGCAACACTGCAAGGGGCACGCTCAAGGGCGGCAATGTAAGGCAGAACGAAGATCTACTATACTTGCAACAACTGTAACTGTTGACAACTAAATAACGCGTTAATGTGTTTATTGCGCTGGCAAAGTCTCACGGGACCGACACGCCAAGGCAACGCTGACATCTTCAATGCGCGCGCGCGCACGCCCAAACGGATTAAATCGGCTGTCTAACTGCTATGTGCATAGATAGCATGACTATTGTTGTTGTTGTTGTTGCTGTTGTTGTTTTTGCTATACACTATTGTTGCACTATCAACATTTTAAGCCAAAACCATAATCACATAGTGTATTACACGAGTAGTATTTTTTATTGTGAATGCTGCTACCAAATCTGTTGCAACAATAATAGCAATGAAAAAAAAAAGAATTGATTGCACCGTACAGGAAACTAACGCGTTCGAACAATAGCGGTGTTAGGTGTCAAAGCAATTGACTTTGTGTGATCACATTTACAAGCGCGAATCGAAGCAGTGGCTGTTGTGGCAGCGACAAGAATGCGCAACAATGCGCCAGTCAGTCAGCCAGGCGAGCTGTGCGCCTGCTATAATGGCCGAGACATTTGTATGCATTTATGTTTGTATGTGTATGTGTATGTGTGAATATGCGGCTAATGTGCGCAACTCAATCTGCGCTTCCTTCTACGTATGCGCACTTACCTTCCTACCAACAGCGCCAGTGTTGTCATCGTTAGCTTGCCTGCTTGGTTTTGCTTTTGTTACTTTTGGCCTCTATCGAACTTTTTCCGCAACGCTTCCCAGCGCGCACAAAACGTTTAGGCATGCGCATAAAACATGAGTTTGCGCATGCGCAGTGGTGCTTATGTGCCGCAGCGACAACAGTTGTTGCACCTAACCGCTTGTCAGACGGCGCAGTTAAACAGTGAACCATTGTTGTTGTAGTTGGCAACCCGCACTTTGTGTGACAGTTGTTGAAATCGTTTCACACCTTAAAAAATCGCATGGGATATTTTAATGCAACAATCAGTGCAGTGCACGGTGCGCAAAAGCTCGCAGCACTACAAAAAAATTGCTTTTCCAATTCGCAACTTGGCGCGCTATCGTTTTGCTTGTAATGCGCATGCGTACACTTTTCCGCATTTTTCACCAACGTCAGCGGCTAAGCTTATCGGCATGCGGCTTATTGCTCAGCGCCAGCTTAGCTGGCCTTAGCTGAGCGGCTAAACTGCTGCAACGGAGCATACATATCTACATTCATACTTCTCTACATACATACATACACACAAGGTTGTCGTTGACAATAAGAAATTTCGCTTTTTCCTTGCTGCTTACATTTGAATCAATTTAACTTGTATTCGACTTGCTTTTGCTTTTATTGCATATTCTTTTTATTTGTGCTTTAATTTCGTATGAATAAAACATTGAAATGTCGTTTGATAGCGCGAAGTGCAATTGTTTTGTTACCTGTTCCTTAAGTTACTTTGCGCATGGCTGATGTGTTCTTCGAATCGATCTGGGTGTGAAAGTTGCCAACTTATACAGGGTATCGCAACAAGTAAAAACGTCTTAAACAACGAAATTGATCGAAGATGTTCATGAAGAATGCAGGCAGAATCCAGAATAGAACTGTGAAATGCAGGTTAATTAGGTCGCTACAGTAGAGTAAATGTTAGGCGATACGATCTAGATGTTAGACGAAAACCTTTTGAGCCCATGTAATAGTATGTTGAAATTATTATGAGTCGACTCCTCACGACTTGTGAATACGGCTTATATTTTTGCAAAGGAGTTTTACAGCGATCTAATTAAAATAATGCTTATTCGAGTAATCCTATAGATCAAACGGCCATCAAAGTTCCTCGAACTATAAGAACATGATTTCAAATTTGGCTGCATTCAGTTTCATTCGCCTTTTATCTCGATATACTTAACTCAATAATGCTTCAACGTCTTTAACCGTGTGAAAAATACGTTTGCTAGAGGTCTGTAAAGTAGGCCACCATCCTCCTTCGACTTAAATTTCTATCCGGCGAGCGTTTTTTTTTCATGTTTGGAAACAAAACGAAATCGCATGGCACAATTCTGGAGTATACGGTGGATGGGACACTAGTTGGTAGTCTAATTCGACCAAAATGACAGTGACGACGGCGAAGACGTGAGTACTTTTCCGGCCGATAGAACAGATTTCGGCTTCTTGGGAGCAGTTCCGCCGGTCCAGTCTACAGTTTTGACGGTCTCCGATGTATACCTGAAACCAATATGAAATCCCTTCAAATAAACGGCAATTTAGGCAATTTGGTTCACTTCGAACAGTTTTCTATATTGTAGCGAAAAAAATCGATTGAGTCTTGCTTGTATTCTCAACAGGTTGCTCTATGAGTGGTACTACTAATGTCTAAGTTTATGTAGCTCTAAGTGAGTTTACATTTCGACAAACCTATCTCTAACAGTGAACGATGCGCTTTACGTGGGTACCTGCCGCTTGTACAGCCTAACTTCACGGTGTTCAAAATCACAACGGATCAATACAATTCGTTGATCAGCGCTCGTCAGTGATAGCTTTTTGCTAAAAGCAATCGGTACCGATCGGCATTGTGGAAATGGACGCAATGACCCATTATGGTAGGGCTCGAGGCCTATCTAACAACTCAACTCTCAACAACTCTAACAACATCCCCTGATACGATACTCCCCGAAGGGCCTACCGCAATGAGCAGGTTGGAGTGCCTTCCAACTTCAACGGGCTCCTGCTCCCCGTGGCACTAGATTAAAGTCTCCGTTCAGACCTCGTAGCCGGAACTACTTCCAATAGAGCTACTCATTCAACTCAGGCTGGTGGCATTTGTAGCTTGAACTCAAATGCCTCTTTAAGTGGTTGCAAAATACATTTAAAGTGTTATAAACTCAGTTCAAGCCAAGTACTGTGGCACTATTTCTGACACGGCTAAGCCTATTTTAGAGCAAAGTTTCTTTCAAATGCAGTGCATTTTATGGATTTCCCCCGACTCGCAAAGGGGAACCTATCTCTAACAATAAAATCTATGTCGTCAGTAAATGTGCTCCGTTCCCAAGACATTCGGGTCTACTTAATTGAAACAGACCCAACAGAACAAAATTTTGATTCGGCCTAGGACTCAAAATACTTTGGGAAATCTTTTCTAAAACCCTTTCACTTCAATTTGAAAAGTTAGACTCTGTCTTAATTGAGTTCAATTACTTAAGTTTTTCCTATTTAACAATTGAGCCCTGTCTTTGGCTGATAAAATTAGGTAACATGTTGTCTTTATGTTTCAAAATACAGGCATGAATCTCTTAGAGACCAGTAAGCTAATTAATTTAATATACATATGTATATATTATTAACTTCAAAAGTATAAAACTTTGCTGTTGCTTTCTTTTTAATTGTATAATCTCAAGGTAAGAGGAACTTTATGTATATGCTTGGCAATTAATTTTTTCTTTATTTTCACGAACGGTCAAGCTAATTAAAACCCGAGTCCATACCCTGTATACCCGCATTGTTTTACTGATGTAATGCGCATAATGCCAATATGTTACTCTCTAAGTGCGCATTTTTATAACTTAACGATTTTATTAGAACACAACGAGAGCTACATAACTTAAAAACGAATTAAAGCACTAAATAAACGGCAAATACTGATCGACTTGCAAATAAATGCGAACACAAAAAAGTTGTTACAAAATATTTATGCCGAACTATGCGCTGTTATGCGCATACATCTGACAATATTTGCAGCTGCCGACAAACAAACGCACGACCGACCGACCGGCTGTTGCATATTTACAGGAATGCGCTTTGACAATTTTGCTTTTTATTGTTGCTGTTTTCTTGTTCGCAATTCAAGGCTCGTAAGGGGAAATGTTTCAAGGCCTCTTTGGATTAACGAGAAATTATAAGGGAAATTGTTAACTTAAAGAAACAGTCATGTTTTTTATTGTCTAAAATTTACAAAAACAACAACAACCTTAGGTAATATTGCATGTTTTGTTGTGTTAGAAAACAGCATAGCCCGTTGTTGTTGTAATTATTTTAAACGTCATATATGTCACATGCTCCCTTAATTATTGTTATGCCGTTATGCAACCCTACAACTCGAAAAGTTTTTAAATGACATATGTATAAGTGTGTATGTATGCGTGTGTGCCTGTGTGTCTGTGTGTGTGCGCGTGTGTAATTGGCTTCATAAGATTTCAATTGGGCGTAATTATAGCGGGCGTGCTTACGGTAATTATATATTAATGTAAGGCGACATGTTTGTTATCGAACTTATGTACAAATCTACATATCTATAAAGAAAATTTTAGTTTCAAATTTCACAACTTTTTCGCATTCGAAATATTATTTTTTCTATTCTCGCTCGCTTGCAAGCTGCAATTTGTTTTGATCACATTTCATAAATGACTTTGTTAATATTTTCGTTGTTGTTGTTCTTGTTGGGGGCACATGTCACAAGTCGTTTTGATCGACCCGATCGCTTGTCAGCTACAAATTAAATCATTTTCAACACCTTTTCTGACAGTTCATGAAATACATTTGTCATAAAGTCGGTTGTGTGGCAGGCGGCTTAGTAACGGTGTTTTTTGCTGAATATTTTCGTTTTTTTTTGCAACACAAAATCGCTTGTCGTGCAGTTTTGTTTGTTAGCACAACATACATACATACAAATATATAGTCAAAAATTGTACTACTTTGCTGTTAGTATTATTATGGTTGTTGTTGTACTATATTTGTTGCAAGACATTGAAATTCAGTTGAGGCTTGGCCCAACCAACTTTGGGCAACGTCTGTTAAAATACAACTGAAATATTTGTTGCTTTTCGTTTGCTTTGAACCGAAGTATGCATTGAAATTCGTCGGCGAGATGTGTAGAGTAAAGTAAAAGAATTCGTGGAGCTACAAGTGAGCGCTGAATTAAGCGAAGACAAGCGCGATGATGGAGGTATGTTGCAAGGTTGTATGCATTAAAAAAAAACCTTTATAAATATTTTTAAATAAAATATAAATTTTTTGTGTAAAATTTGAGCTTCTTCCACAAAATCGGCTCAAGACATAGCCTAGAAAATAGAAGCCATGTAAAAAGTTGTACAAATTAAACTACTTCTTCGTATGACTTTTTATCATTTTTGCTGTGTGCATAGAAAAAAATAATTAAAATCCGTAAATCCTTTCGGTCACATATTTTCGTATACTTTTAAGGAGCTTGAAGCGGAAAATTTCGCTATCAAGTCTTTGTAAACATAATTCTTAAATAGGCAACTGTTAGAGGTGATAATTACTTTCCAAACCTCTTAAGATGCTCCATATATTTCGATCTCTAAATAGCAATAAATGCTGTGGAGGCAGTTAAAAAGTAAAGTCATTCCCCACAGACAAAAAATACAAATCTCTCAACTGGTTAGTACTAATATATGGTGGAGCCTATAAAAAATTAAAACTGTTACCGTGTCGAGTCGCATGATGGATATCCCCAGGTGGAACCGGAGGAAAAATCGGAAAGATAGAATGGTTAAGGAACAGATTTCAGGAAGAAAATGGAGAGTTATAAGAAGAAGGTTCCCCGTTCCGTTTGAACTAACGCTTGAGTTAATGGTATGTGTCCTAAATTTTTTCTCGTTGCGAACGACAATTGAAATTTCTAAGAAAATCTTTTATTTCCGAAAAGTCATAGAGAGGTTTGTGATATTATGTCGAACATGATGTTGAATTGAGATCTCTTATTAGACAGGTAGCATCTCTATATTAAAGAAATAACTCCGATTACACTAAACAATTGTAAAATGTGGCATTACTAAATTTACTTTAACTATTCTCCCTGACACTCCAATTGCTTAAAGGTTTCTTTTTTTCACTACCACTGACAAGTGTATATCTTCTTGTTGCGAAAAGGGACACCTTAACAAAGTTATTTTGGCAACGTACGATAAATAATTCAATGCTTTGACAAAATGCAATAAAAACAAATCACCAACAAAAGCAAGAAAGCAGTATATAAAAGAATTGAACGCAAACAAAAAGACCATATAGCCAACAAGTCAAATATGCAGTCGACCCGCTAAAGTCCATACAGCGCGGCTTCAACGACCTCCAGTCGCACAGCGAACAAACTTCACTTGCGCGTTCGTGTGTACAACGAGCAGCGCAGTGCAATCGATATGTGGCCGATATGAGACGTGCGTGCGCAGATGCTCCACTTTGATCAGGTCATCACCGGCGACACATCGTTCATCATGCCATGTGCGAGCGTCGAGCGTCGAGCGTCGAGTCCTTCGCGCACCAGCAGCCAGTGGCAGAAACACGTTGCACTGTCGCTAGACGCTCGAGACATTGCACAGTAGACAGCAGAGGACAAACAACATATGTGCAGGTCGTCAAGCACGAAGGGGTATATGGATATGTCCGCTTGGTGGTTAAAGCTTGAATCCAAACGGGCGCAAGTAAAGCAAGACACAGTTGCTGGAAGGCAGCACCGGCAGGCAGGCTTACGACAATGTCTTACGTGACCATCGCTACCAACATACTTGTTTAGCCAGCATTCGCGCGGCTGCACGTGTTGCCGTCGACAAAAGTCGCTGGCCAGCAGTAGCAGCGCGTCTTTGATGGATGCATTTCAGGAATAACTTCAAAAAGTTTTTGCTAAAAATTCTTTTGTGCCTTTTTTCACGCTGCTTCTGTATTATAGCTTGTGAATTTTTTCGTTACTTTGTGTTGTTGTTGTTGTTGTTCTTTGAATAATTCTTGTTGCTGATACTCATACGATTGATGTCTGCTACTGTTTTGTCGAAGTTCAATCACCAATTTGGCATGACAAGCTGCCTCTGATCGGACGGCAGCAATCGGCAGCCGGCAGCCGGCAGCCGTTGGTGATCACTGTCGCCCCGTTGTGTCCCGTCGTCGTTTAGAACGCATCTTTGCCATATCGCATGAAACCGTTCAGTTTGCTGTCACCAAAGACTCCCGCATTCGTAGCGCTGTCTTCATATCCTTAAGCGTCTGTGCGCAGCCATCAACGGCAATTGCCCATAAAGTGCGCGCGCGCGATTTCCATTCCCATCGCTCCAATAATGCACCCACCACCGTCACCGCTTCGGTCTGTCTACGTTGATCCGTTTTACGAAATGAAATTGGAATGCGTCATTTTTACGAGGAAATTCTTACCATTTGTGAGTCCTTCACGAGTTTTTCTTCTTTTTCTCTTTTTTTCGTTTTGTTTCGATCAATTGTTTGGTGTTGCCCGTTTATTGGCCTGTCTTTTTCCGTTTAGTGAGATGACTAAATATTGAGGTAGATATGTATGAGTATATGGTTACTAGTACCTTTTTTTTGTTGGTTTATGGTAGCATAAAATAAATTTCGATTTAAAGTGTATCGAATACAATTTCCAAGCCGTAAAAAAAACTATTGATTTATTTTTACACTCTGGAAAATGTTACGCAGAATAAAATAGTTTTATTTATTTAATGATCAGGGTGACGAATCGATTTCCAGATATATGTCTATCTGTCTCTATGTGTATCCGATAACTTTAATAAGAACTGATATACCATGATGAAACATGATTCTCGTGTTTGATTCTTTGCAGTTTGAGAGGATTGTTATTGATCAGAAATGGTCATGAGTGGTATTATAAATTTTGAAAAATTTTGTCCAAAAAAATAAAAAAATTCAAAACTTGCTTGGAACAATGCTTTTTACCAGTTCATGATTTGGCGTGAAAATAAGGAAACTTATAGTTAAAATCGAAAATGACTCCTTGTGCGACACTTTGAACACTAATGAAGTTTGCAAAAAACATGATTGATAAGAATTATCTCTCCCATACGCTAGATTGACCCCTAAAATTTTTTCTTATATCGTAAACTGAAATATGCCTTCCGGGAAGTGGTCGGAAGGTTATGAAGTGAAATTTCTTGGTGGAGTTATAGCTCATCCCGATCAAGACCTCTTGTAAGTGTATGGACTATTGAATGAAGCATGAAAATATTAGTGCTTTTTCGTAAAAAAAAAAAAAACCGAGCTTGATCCGAACTAAACATTGTTCGAAGAACGAATCCGCGTTTCAACAAGGGTATATCTCTTGAGATTCCTCTTAAGCCAAACTCTTTTACATTTAACTAAATATTTAGAAAATATGACTGTGTTTTACCTGCTTTTTAACAGAAATTTCTGTGGTTTTACCAGCTAGACTTAAAGGTATCAATTTCTAAGTTGGTTAGACCAAGTAAATAGCCTGCAGGAAACCAGGCTTATGCAACGTGGTAACTATTTTTAGTGAATTATTTCTCTCCCTTTCTAGAATTGAATATTGCTACTGCCAGTTATGTAACACAAATAGAATTTTGTGGGTATAACAAATCAATACCCAATTGGACAATTATAAATATAATAAATCCATAATTTATCGTACCTGGAATATTACTTCGAGTGGTATAATCTTCTAACAGAGCTTCATGTGTAATAAGCTCTCGTTACACCACAACTTTAGTAATAAATTCTCTCTCTGTCTCACTCTTTCTCGTTCTCTCTCTCTCACCCTCAGTAACAAGTCTCTGTTCTCTTAAATAAGTAGTATGGATTATCGGAATGAAAATATGTCAACTAATAGGGTATAGAGCATTTATGAGCTGTTATTTTGTAAAAGCTCCATGGTTAAAATTAGTAAATAATTTAAAAAGCCCAGCACGCGCTGAGGTCTCAACCAGGGAAGTATTATCCAGAAGAAATATAATTTAAATATTCGTCATATCATATATCATGCTATACCACCAAAGTACTATGGCCCACAAACGCTTGAGACTTATTTATATTAATATACAGTCTAAAAGTTAGAAGTTCCGGTAGAATGCTTAGTGCTGAAGCAGTTTGCTTGCAGTAGCTTTGTCAATTGTTTACTTTATATTTTAGTTAATTTTATTTTTAAATATATAGAGTTGCATATGTATATATAAAAGTATTTAATATCGATAAAAAGAGCCGCGGCGGACAAACGAAGAGAAGAATTGCCGGAATCTGAAGGAATTCCATCAAAAGAATTGCGCTGGGAATTTCGCATTTTTTCCAAACATTTATATGCCTGTGTGTGTGTACAAGCGTCAGTGTGTGTGTGAGTATTTTATGCGTGGCATTGTCAACAATAAGTAGCAGCAAGTCGAGCGCGTACAACAAAAGCAACACTGTCATTGAACGAACGTTGGAGGCTTGCGTGTGTCGAAATATGCTTTTGTGCGTTTGTTTGCGTTGCTGCTGAATGTGTGTGAAGTGTGCGCAGGCGCGCGCTTTTTTACCAACATACCTATGCATGTGTGCGTGTGTGTGCGCGCGCGTGTGGAAGTACATTGTGTGCGAATATTGTGCGAATATGCACTCGACTTATAGCGGTCATTGTCACCCTGTCGGTTTACGCAAGACAAATGTGCCATTGTTTAACAAAATTGTAAAGCAAAATAAAAATAAAAACACGAAATAAAAGAAATAGATATAAAACCGACTCACAACAGCAAAACAACAAAATGTTGGAAAAACGGAAAAATTGTTAATGAAAATGAAAAGCGCACAATCAAAGCAATTTAAAGGCACAAAGTAGACGCGCGGCAGTAGCAACAAAAGTATAAGAAATCCCACTCGGCTGGAAAAATAATGCATGACTAAATGAAAATCTCTTGCCGCAGCGCGCAAGGCGGTATGAAGCAATACACACACACATACATACATGTAAACGCGGCGCATGCGTGTCACAAGCAGCGTTGCGCTCGATGACTGCACTGCCGGTGCGCGCCGCGCTGCCGCATGTTACCATGTAACCGCGTTGCCGCGCGCACCAAGTGCAATGCATTGCAACAAATGTCATAGCGGTGCGGTGTAAGCAATTTATTCTCCATGGCATTGCTAGCGTTTGGTGGCCCCAGCGCGCCACCGGATGGCCACTGTAGCGCACAGGTGCGCATAGCCAATGCCAAGACACAGCTGTTGTGCGGGTTAGTGCGCGTACGCAAGAGCGCACGTATGCGCATGCGCAAACAATTCATCAATAATTTTAATGCTGCCTTTGACTTTGATAATAAACAGTATTATTAATATTAGGTTGGGCTAAAGAGTCAATCGTATAACCCTTTCTAAGAAACAGTGTGATGTCTCGGTTATTGCGATTATTTGTTTCGATTTTTGATTGTTTCTTGTACCCTGCATCATCAATATCACTCAATCGCTGTGTGTGTTGCCCTCACTTTGTCGCCTGCGGCACGAAATTGTTTCGTCAAATTGTGCGGCACACAATGGAAAAATATCTGACCATAGCAGCAGCGGCAGGCAACAATAAAATAACAATGGGCTGTAGCGCGGTGTTGTCGCCAAACCAACCGCCAACCAACTTCAGCAACAAGCACTAAACTCCTCTGAGGGTTCGTTGTAAATGAGCTTATTTACAGTGGTGAATTTGGGATTTATTTAAGTGCTTTCCGGATTTTCTCCTAATAAACGAAACCGCATATAATTAATAAATGAAATGTATTTCAAAAAGTAAAAGTTTCGTTTCCTTAAAAAATGACGTGAAAATATTAGATTCCTGAGTAAGAGCAATATTAAAATATTACACATGCATGAGCTAACCTATATTTTGTATGAAAAATTTGATAAAAACTACAACCAATAAACACACCGTGCTTGTTTCCTCTGATCTTTGCATTCGACAAACACATTGAGCGCAATACCTGACATTTGTTGCAGCTTCACAAGCGTTCACGTAATTCGGTAGCTCAATAAACATGCTTTGCCAATCTTCAAAAAATTTTTTTTTGCCATGAAAAGAGAGAAGAAGAGTATATAATTTGTATATTTGTGTAAAAGAAGGGGTTTGGAATCACCGAATTCGGCAAGAGAAATCACCTTTTGTGTTTCGACAACTCAAGCGGCCTTAAGAAAAAAAAAACATATATATATATACATTTGAATATTAAAAAAAACCTAAAGGCAAGAAAATTTCAATATATACAGTTACATAAGCCAGAATGTTCATATTGATTGACATCTGAAAATATCTGCATTTAAATCAAAATTCACTCAATTTTAAAACAATCCTATTAAACAATAACGAATCTCTCGTCCAAAAAGCCAACCACAAGCAACTAAACTCGAGTGACTTTAGTTTTATGTTGTAAACAACATAACAGTAATTTACTAAGGCATGTATAAGCCTTTATAGGGCTCTACATAGGCATTTATAAGGCTCTGTATCTTGTATAATACGAATTTTGACCATGTCATCGGTACATTATATAATTATGTGTTAGAATAAAAATTCTCTTAACATTGATTCTTCACGGTCTCAGCTATAAATATGAAGATAAGACAACTTTGGCATGGGTTAGTTAATAATTAATTGACGCGTCATTTCATTTAAATTATAGCTTATCAAAAATTTTGATCATATCGACCGCAAATGATGAATCAGCTCCAAAACCTGCACTAAACTGACTGGCTTTGAGGTTTCATTAGTGTCTCGATAAACCGGAGTTGATTTTCCGTTTATCAAGAGACCCCTTTTTTTTTATCTACCTAACCCTGCTGAAAGAGGAAGTCAATGAATTATATGGAGAAGACGATCAACTCGCATTCTCAATCCCAGCGGAGGAAGTTTATATTCCATTACCCGATTATTTTACACATAAAAAAGCGAGTTATTCGCAGTAATTTTGAACTAATTTTTTAAATAATGAAATTAACTTGAATGAAAACCGTTTAAATTAACAACACTTTTCAACTCATATCAAATGAGATAATTACTTTACACTTGAAAGCAGATTTTTTATGCCATTTGCTAAGTGTCCTTCCGAAATTTCATAGCATTCAAATGGACGCAGACAAGCGTTAAAACACAATAAAGACGCTCCATACTCACACAAACACACGCGCTTTTATGAATAATGCTACAAAAGTTAAGTGTTCCATTTAAAACTTCAACAAACTCCCCATATAAGTTCTTGCTGTTGCAAGCTCCAACGAAAGGCAGTGTGAGAGGGGCAGGCGCGGGTAGCTCTCATGCGGATGTGTTTTACAAAAGATGACTTCACAATTGTAGCACAGTTGCTGCGGAAGGAAGCATAAAATCTGTTCCATTAATCACGAAGAATGCAACAGGATATGACAGGAGCGCACACACGGCGAACGAGCGTAGGGGTGGATGGCGGCGGGTAGTGTGCTGAAGCCAGGCTAATGGCCTTGCGGAGTGAAAGAGAGAATAATGGAAAGCAAAGCAGAGCGCTGAGCAAAAGCGTGTGTATGTAAGTCGAAGCGGGTTTTAAATGTGTGTTTGTGTATGTGTGTGTGTGGGTGTGTGTTGTGTGCTATGTGGTGCCGAAAGGGTTCTTAATATACTTCTTTCTGTGTCGGCGTCACATTAGTCAGCATGTGATTGCGCCATTATGTGCTCAAATGAGTTTTCATATTTCACCAACCCATTGCACCGTTCATTTTATGTGTCATATGCTATATACTCTCACATATATACCCTTATATACCCTTATAATCTTGTGTCTTATCTGCAGCTTGATGAAGTGGTTTCAAATGAAGTGAATCCCTTTCGCAACACACTCATATTATGCCTGCTGCAAAAATTCTGGGTGGCAATGCGACCAAAAATAAATCACTCGTGGCATAAAAATGCAGTGGAAGGCACCTCGCATCGTTTCTACGTTCTTCAAATGAGATGCATGAAGTCACTTAGGCTTTCAAGTGGCCAAGAAGCGTGCGTATAACAGCTCGCATGAAATGCAAGTAGCTTTAAAATTTCTAAAAAATTGGCTTTAATGCTTACCAATTATGTGTGCTCTAGAAAGGTAACTGAGTGGCTAAGTATTTTATTGTGTTTTCTATTTATATATCGATTGTGACAAAAAGAGGAGGTTAGTCTTCCCATTGAATTTTGATGGAAGGGACGCGAGTTAGCCGAGACAGTACGCACCTCAAAAGACCGGACTTGAGAATGCTGTCGGCGCTATGGGTGCTCCGTTTGCTCCGGATAAAATGCACAATCGTGAAATCACCTCACAGCAGTGTTTAACGCTCTTTACGGGCAGTGCGCATTAGTTTTGGCATCGCTACGTGACCGTTGGCGAAACATGGAACTACTGGTCCACACCAGAAACCAAGAAGAAATAAAACTAGTGGGCCTCGCTCGGGTTAAAGTAGTTAAAACACCGCAAGTTTAAGTGTATCGAACTAAAAGGAGGATATTTTAGTTTAGTTTTCCTACGTATGTTTCTGCTCTATAGAACCAGGATAATAATATGATCAGCATACTGACCAAGTCCCCTTTCGATGCAACTTACTAGTGCAAATAAAGATTGTAGCCAGCTTCAATCAGAGGGAAGATGAAAAAACGTCGAACCCAATAGCTTGGCAGACGTTCCAGATTTTTTTTGTATTAAATACCGTTAAATGCAACATAAAGTTATTTTTTAAACTCATGATAAGTTTTCCCTAAAGAGGGTTGCCGTCAACATTTCAAAAATGTTACATATATGCATACTCGCAGGCACATAATTCACATAGCTGCTTGAATTTGTCGTCGACTGTGCAGCGTTAGCAGTTAATTTGTATGCCACACACAATCTCAGTTGTTGCCAATTAATTAGTAAATTATTCGCCAAGCTATTTGACCATATACTACAAGCGCACATACATGCAAACACGAGCATAAGCAGACAAAACGCAGATATTGCACTTTAGGCACAATAACAGCAACAACAGCAACAACAGCAAGTACAGCAACAGCGTGTTGTACGATTGCTATGTTACATTTGTTGTACGGCTTGCATATTGCTCGCTGCCGACGATCTGAACAATATTCCAAACAGCCAGTCAGTCAGTCAGCCGCTCAACCACTCAGCCGCTTGATATGTACATATGTATATTGTCGCAGCAACGCAAACGCATTGCTACACTTTTGCCATATTTGTGCGGTGTCCTTTTGTGGTTATGAAATTGCAAATCAAAGCCAACGGATCAATGCGCGTGCTCGCAATCACCTGGATATGTATGTGTATGTACGAGTATATGTACTGGTATGTATTTGTGTGAGTGTAGTATAGTAATGCGAGTGGCTCCTGTAGTTGCCAGTGATATGTCGATCAACGGCGGCACCAACGTGAAGCGCCCAAGTCGATCCCAATTGCAGACACGTGCTCGACTGTGTGCTACACCAATTCGGTGGAATTGTCATTATCAATAGGCTAGCTAGCTGACTTTGCTAGCCCGCACATGGCAATTGCTCTATATCTGTGTTGTAGGTCGATGTGTGTGTTGATTGCCATCTATTTAACCACTACTGTCCTGATAATTTAATAATAAAAGCCAATCATAATAGGTAAATCATTTCTTTGGCAATGTATATATATATATATATGTATACATGTATGTACATATATATATGTAAGTATATGTAAACAAATATCAGACACACATAACTTAGTGGACCATATTTTTACCTCTACCTGCTTTAGTTTGTTGGTCTACTCTTACTTTCTCGTCCGTCGACGTTGCGCATGCGCGCCAAACAATTTGTTAAATCACTACAAAATTGACGAGCGCATGGCATATTAAGTGGAGCACCCAAGTAATTTAAAGTGAACTCCGATAGCGCGCACATAGTTGCAAGGAGTTGCTGATATAGATATGTACCATATACATTTATGTAATGGAGAGCTTTACCACCCTTTTGGTGTTGCGCATTTTATTTGTTTAATGCAATTATTTATTTTTTTAGTCTCTTATATTAGAATACCTGATCATTTTACACGTCTGCGTCATTATTTTAAGAACTTATTCACATCAAAAACAACTCAAAAACCCTTTAGTCGCTATTGCTTTGCACTTCACTTACGCCAGTGCCAGTTATCGGCAAATTAGTCGCATAATTATAGTTATATGGCGTTCTGTTGAATTTTATGTTGAACAATACAGCATTTTGTAATACGCATGCGCGTGCGTGTTTGTACAATGGAGGGATATCAGCAGTACTAATCAATTAACAATTAACAAATAACAATTAACGAGATCACACGTGGGCATGTTAAATTGTTTTCTAAGTATCCTGGGACAAGCAGCTGACAATGTGACTCCTAATAGCTTGAGAAATTATTTTTTGCCATGTTGGTGGTGTTTATTCGATGATCTTGTAAATTCTATAGCAGTTGCTCAATAATTGCTACTAAGTGACGTGAGATAATCCCCCAGATTATACCCATTCTTGTAGAGAAAAAAACAAAAAAACATCGAGATTCGCGACGATTAGAAGTAATAATGTGGCCATAACGTGCGAGATTTCGAAAGTTGTAAGGAAATGCGAGTAATTTAATGCTTTCCTGGAATTAAGCATCCGCAAATTCTTTATTTTTTTAGTCGATATGATAAATTCAAGCCATGTAGAGAGCAGTCAACCTTGCTACTTAACGGCAGGGTATGGGCTACTGCTACTGCTCCTGCTCTACTACTTCATAGTGTAAATGTATAGAGAAATATGCAGTTATTGCTGTTGTAGCGGCATAAAGCATGCCCCAAAGGGTTCTATCAATTTTTCTACGATGACGACCCCGGGCCGCATATGAGTCCGGGGTCATTCCGTTTACATAGGTTGGGCTGTCGTGGGACTCACTGTGAAACTTGTGTTAGAAAGCGTGTGTAGTGGTGTATTTCACATGCTTGGTGTCAACGTAAAATAATTATAATGTGTCCTTAATATAATAAAGCTAGAGCTGGTGCAGACGATTGGCTTCTTGGCTCAGGAGCTCACATCTTATCGTCTTATCGTATTTGGTCAAATTAGTTTTGAGCTTATGGCATTTTGTTGTGATCTCTTCTTGAATTCTTAGTTTAGTTAAATCCCTAGAGCGTTATAGGCTCGAATCTATCATTACAAAGATTAATAATGTGTTTATTACTTTGAGTATTCTAATTACAATTATGATAGTTAGTTTTGCCAGTACTGTTAAATGTCAAACTTGTCCAAGCATCGGGGCCAAATCTTCTACACAGGGGGAAAAGTTTAATTGTTTCAATGAATACCTTTGCACTGATATTTCTTTCGACTCTTTTCCAAATCTTCACTCGTAGTGCATAATTGATTAATGGTGTATTTGCCGATTTCGATCTCATCAAACATAGTCGATCACCCTTTCGACAAGTATGAAAAAGGTTTCTCTAATGGCAGTTGCCCATCGGCAAGAAAGGAAGAAAGAAAGTTTCATTGAATCAATAGATAATTCGGAGCCAACCCAAACATTTTAGGTCACATCAGTTTTCAACAACATCAATTTAATCTCAATGGGAGAGCTCTGCCAATAATATGTTAGATGTATGGACATCAACTGCTTAATTTTATTTAAATTGGCTTTATTAGTTTTCAAATGTAATGGTATTTAGTGTTCGAGCAAAACTTCGGGCATAAAAACCCGCCGCTCCTGCAACGCGACTGGGGCATAAATACCCCAGGTCTAAGTTTGTACCACTTTTTTCAGCATCTCCAACCTTAGCACACTAATTGTGTAACTTCAGTGGCTGCTATCCAACTATTTTTGATATAATTTCGTCCGTAAAATATCGCTTCAATAAAGTGATGATTTCCCGCATGGCTCACTAAACCTTCCTGTTGGAATCATTTAGCTTCATCGTTGTTGATATTGAAACCAAAAAACGGAGAATTTGTCTATACCACCAATAGTAAATTTCCCTTCCTACAACTTAGGGAGTTTTTCCTGGGTTTTTCGCTCTAAAATTAATGCTCTGATGCGCTTCTGTATATTTTGACAACTAATTTGACAGCTATCCCTCTAGGAAATTCAAAATCCCTAAATAGCAATCTGTATAATAGATATCTATGCACATATTTACAAATATCAGTTAATAATTTTCAAAATTAACATAATTTTGTTTCATATATATTTTCTTACCTTTTGCGCATTTTTTTTTTATTTAAGAAAAACAGACCTTTTTTGTATTTAAAATTTCTTTGTTTTAATTTTTATTTCCATACGAATTATTATTGTATTTGTATTGTTTCATTTCGTTACAATTGCGACACACTTGCTATATATATATTTATATAATTTAGTACTAAATTCAATTATAGAATTCCTATGTTTAGCCTGTCTAAATGTTTATATATTATATATTATATCTTATTAATTAAAAGTAATTTTTTTGTAACTTGACTTACAACACTTACAACAACAAAAAATTATACATGAATATATATATATCGTATATATATATATATATATATATATATATATATATATTTATATGTACGCACACATTTTATAACATTTTTCGAAAATGTTTAACTTATTATTATTATTCTTAATTATTTGTTTGCCTGACTGAGCGCTAAATGCTGCTGAAATGTGATTCTCAAGTAAAAAACTGCTACATAATTCTTCACAGTTTTCTAGAAAAAGGTGATGACTCAAAATATTTTTATTTTCAAAGGTTTGGTTATAAGAGGAAAGTTTTTGTGGCTTTCATTTTAATTTGTTTTTAATTTTTTGTCTGTGTGTGGAAAATTTGAATTGTTTTCGTCTATTTTGTTTTAAATAAGTAAGTAAGTATGTTCTTTCACGTTGAAGTTAAAGCGAGCGTTTAAATTCTTTTAGTAAATGTGCAGCTTTTGTAAAAATACAAAATTATTTTTTTTTGTTTTCCATCTATTTTGTTTATAATTCTAACGACTACCGGAAAATGGGACAAATTTTGCGTAACTATGTAATAATAATTTAGCGCACTTTGCTTACAATTTAAATTAGCTTAAATTCCTATATGTAAGTAATGTATCTAATAATTTTTTTACAGCTTTGTTTTGGTTAACTGAAGGCTTCAACATTTAACACAAAATTATTTTATTAAATTATTTGTTTGCTAAGCGCTAGAAAATAGTATTTTACAAAAATTTACAGTTGTTATATTTATTTATATCTTTTTTTTTACATATTTCCGCTGAAATTTAAGCTTCAATTAAAAAGAATAGGATTCAAAATTTTCGTGCTTGCTTTTACTTACGTTTTTATACACACGTTTTTATTCGTCTACTAAAACAACGGTAATTATAAAATGTGAATTTAATAAGTTTCTTTCATTTAAAACTTTTTTCAATTTTTTTTTTTAATTTTTTATGTGTTACATTAAAAATAATATTGCACACAAAAATATTTTTTTTTATTTAACACAATTTTACTACGATTTTAGCCAATTTTTTCAATAACCTAAATTTTGTTTCCTGATTTAAATGGGGAAGTGGCGTCTGGAGAGAAATAATAAAATTATTGAGATCTGATTTTAACTGATTTTCATGATAGTATTTTATATAATATATAAGCTCGTATATGCATATTTTAGCGGCAAAAAGTTGCTAACTTTTTGTTGATTTTGTATTTTATAAGAAAATAATTATAATAAAAAAAAATCTGCACAAACCATTACACAACAAAACGAAATAAGTTTTTATACTTTTTTTTTGTTTTTATTTATTTAATTTTTTAAATTTTATTTTTTAATTAATTATTATCAACATTTTCAGCACTTAATTCGAGTTTACTACATTTTTAAACCGTTAAAGTTTTAACTATTTTTTAATTTTTTTTTGTATATTTTTTTATAATTAAATTTATTTATAATAATTATAAGTAATTGTAATTAAATTCATCTTAGCTTCTTACTTTAAACACTTACACGTAACTGTATGTATAATTATATTTTAAAATGGTTAATTTATATTTTTAATTACACTGTTTTCTGCTGTTGTAAATATTTTACACATTATTTAAAATTTAATTTTTTTATTAGATAAATTTTAAATTACCTTCTTTGTGTACAACGTTTTTGTTCATTATTTTTACTTTGAATTAAATATACACATTGGAATTATCTATGAAAATAGGATCGGTTTGGTGTATGTATTGTTGTTGTTCGTGGCGGTGGTGTTAAACCGCTGGCCAGACCCTGTAATTGGTGTGAGAGGGAACACTGTATCATTAGTGAAATAGGCGCTGTTTGTCGCGATTAGACGTTAAAAATTTAAGTAAATTACAATTAATTATTTTCAATTAATTATTTGTTAAATTTAAATTTAAATTTAAAATTACAATTAATTATTTTCAATTAATTATTTGTAATTCATTTTTAATACTATCTAAAGTTACTTGGTGTACTTACGTTAGTAACGATGGATTCGTCTCGGGCTGGTACCAATATTGTGGCGGTACATAGCCGCCCATTTGCGGTGGCGGATTGTGGTGATGCGATTGCGGATGTGGCGGCGCTGGATGAGGTGGCTGCGGCGTCATTTGCGGTGGTTTGTGATCGATCCAATGTGGCTTTTGATCCCATGGCGCTTGCGTAGGCGGACTAAGACCCGTTGGAGGGAATTCTATAAAATGCGGAGAGTAAAATAGAGAGAGAGAGAGAGTGCAGAGATAAGAAAAAATAAAGGTTTTATTGTGAAAATGTTGAAATACATCCGTTTTTCTTGTAAAACTAGCTCGAAGCTAGCTAAAAATTAAACGTATTTGAAATTACTGATTTACTTGATGAAAATTTTATGCCTTTTTTTTTAATAAATTAGCTCTTTTTTTTTGTTTTTTGTTTCCAAATTTTTTCAAATAAAGAAAAAAAATTTTTTTCATTAATTATATTTATTACTGTTTTATTTTAAATTTATTTTAAACGCATTTTTTATTATTAATTAATTCTTTTAACGTTTTTAAATTTAATTAAATTTAAATTTATACATATTTATGTATTTCTACGAATTAGCTTTAAAAAATTATTATTTTATTTAACTTACCAGGTGATAATTCGGACACAGGCGTACTTGATGGCGTCGGACTATGTCCGGGAGGTAGATAATGTGATGGTGAGCCGCTATTGGAGCCACCGCCGTTATTACCGCCTGCAATGATTTTGAGATAAACTTTTTATAAATCAGTTAAAATTATTTAGTATCAAGCAAACTTTGAAACATAAATAAATATTAATTAAAAATATAAATGTAGAGATGTCTATGGTTATATATGAAATATAGTTCAAAGAACTGAAAAAATTTTTGCCTTATTGGACGTGAAAATCATTAAGATACAATTTTATAGACTCATATTTTTATGGGAAAACAAAACTGTCAGATTTTTTAATTTTTTTCAGTTTCATTTTGACACAAAGAAAATTTGATTAAAGTTTCTTTAGCTCAGGATAATTTCATGAGTATTAAATTTCAATTATTTTTTTTTAATTTTAGTGAGTTTCTTTTTTTAATAACGATTTTATGAAATCATAAAATACTAATGAATTTTTTTCTTTTAATTAAGTTTTTGATTAATACTTTTTTATTTTTGTTTTTATTATGCGCTAGCCTTGAGAATCGAAACTTAATAAATTCATAGTTATTTTCCTGAATTTGAAAGATTAATGTGTTGCAAATGCATTTGAAGGCCATTATGTGCACAACATTTATATGCCAATAAAATGTTTAATTACTTTTCATTAATTTTGTAATTAATTTATTTGATAACTTTATTTAATTAATTTTTTTTCTCCTTATAATTTTCCTTTAAAAGCTTAAATTATGAAATCAAAAACTATTTTATACACATATTTTATACATTAAATAATTTTTTCTTTAAATTTAAATAAAATTTTTTTCTTTAAATTTTCACAACTCACCACTGTGCATATTTTGATTTGGACTATGTTGACCAGGATTTGGACCGCCACCACCCAATGGCATACCGCCGCCGGTACCAGGCGCCTGTGCAGCTTTCATCATTTTTTTGTACTTCGAACGTCGATTCTGGAACCAGATTTTCACCTAAAAAGAAAGAGAAAACGAATGTTTTTTTTTAATACTTTTCTACCAATTTACTTTAACATTTTAAAATTTCAATTTAAATTTAAAACTATTTTCAATCAACTATTTTGAGTGTATTGCAATAAATGATTCCTTTAACCTTTAATATTCCTTAAACCTTTAAATACTTGTTGTAATCTTATTCGGTTGCAGTAATGAGACAAACCATGTGAAAAACCAGAAATTTTTAAAAAAATCGGTAAAATTACTAAAAAAAAAAAATAATAATATTAATGAAATAAATAATTATTATGTAATACACCTCCGTCACTTGTGAAAAATGCTGTTTGAATAATTAGGCATTTTCATCCTACATTTGTTATGCACACGCAGAGACACAAATTATATGGGTAAGTTACAAGTTACATGCCGACGTTATATATAACGGTACATATAACCATAATAAACGGGTTGTTCATTAATTCATTGTATGAAAATTTAATAATTTATTACAAAACGCCGCCGGCATTTAACACCTCTTCGTGTTAATTAAAAATTAAAGTTACCATAATTAAATAAATAAATTATTCCGGCGTTAAATTATTATAAATAGTGATTTAATTATGGCCTTTGTTATTGTTTTTTTTTTTAATTTTTATTTGGGATAGCAAATATTTTATTGAATGAATTCATTTGTTATTTCATAAATTGGAGTGTAAAGCCTGTATGAGAGGGAAAATTCGATATTACGAGTTTTTAAAAGTATATATTTTTTACATATTTACATATATGCTATATACTTCTATATATTTACATATATACTACATACATACAAGTGCATTTGAATGTGTTTATCATTTTCACCCATTCAAATTCAGCTTTAGAGTGTTTATATTATATATTATATACATACATGTATACATACGTATGCATGTATATACGTTAGTATGGTATTTCTACATAGCGGTATAAACAATAAAACTAATGGCCACCCATAAATAATAATGCCACAATCAAAAAGCAGCATTTATAGGTATAACAATAAAGTTAATATTATTGCCTTGAATTGAAAATTTTCACAAACACACGCAAACATACATATATAAACGCTGTACAAGTAGCATTTACATTGAAACTATTTTATGCAATGGCATAAAACTAATTGTTTTTACTTATGTAACGTTAATTAAATTTTATTACGATATTAATTTGAGAGCTTAACTATTTTTTGGACTTCATTTATAGAAATAAAATTTACTGCATGGAATTTGCCAGCGACAAGTTTGCCACAGGCATTTGGTGAATGCAGTAAATGAAAGAAAATTAAATATAAAAAAATTAAATATTCATAAATATACATTTTTTATTAAAAAAATATTAAAAACATATATATTATTAAATTTGTGAATTATTATTAATTGAAAATTAGAAAATGAAGTCTTTAAGTATATAACATATTTTACCATTACCATATCTTCCCCCAATTTTGACCTTGGAGAAATACTTTAAAAATCTTTCAATTTTGAATACAAAAAGCTCGATAAAGGTATAGGCACACTTTATACCACTTCAGGAAAATTTTTGAAAACTTTAAAAATCTTTTATGTTAAAAATAAATTATTTTTGGAAAATATCAATATTTTTTACCCCTTAAACCCTTTTTGCCAACCGTAGAAACCAAGCACTTTGCTCTGATAAGCTTTCTTTTTAAATTTTTTTGTCATTTGCGTAAAATCACTGCGTAAAATTCCTTGAAATATGTGCGATTTCACACATTTATTTGCACCAATTCGACGAACAGCGTGTGAAATTCGACAACGCCTTGATATTTACGGCACCACTTATGTGAAATATATATTATACATCCACACATACAACCGTTAGCGCTTAAGACACTTCATAAACGAGTAACTGCAACCTCAATCTGAATATAAATCAATGCAAATTTAAACATTAAATCTCTGTCTATATGTAAGTAAATTTATATACATATTTATCAATTAAATATCAAACAACTGTGCAATAATACATGACATAGTGAATTAAGTTCTATGCCTTCTGCGTCAGTGGTTAAACGCCAAATGGCAGTTGTGGCTAAACAAGTTGATAGCTAGTAGCCGCGAGCGTGTGTACACGGCCTAAATTGTTTGAGTTTTGTGGTTATAAATATTGTTTATAACAATTTACATATTAACATGCATAAAAATATGTTCAAAGGTACACGAAAATGCAAATGTTTGACACAAGAAACAAATAAGTCGAAATTTGTTAATTTTGTCATGAAGAAATGCATAGAAAACCAAATCCAATGGACTTAATTGAAGTTAAAGGACTCATAATACTATTCTAAATAGGGTAATAGTAATAAAGTTTAAAGTTGAAATTTCACGTACACAGATCTGGCAACACCTTCTCTTTATGCAACCGTATCATAACTTTTCACTCAAAACCGTATATTGCTATTTTCAAATACCAACCGTTTAACTTTATTACCCACCTGATTCATCACTTCTCTGCCAAACGCTCTAAACGCTTATCAAACTTATTGCAACCCATTAGTGTGGCAACTATCAACCAAATCGAGACCACTTTATGCCAAATAAAATTAAATTCATTGATAAGGAAATTGTGCGGACAATTGAGTGGAGTGAAGAAACTTGTTTTTGTTGTTGCGGCAAATGGCATTTCAATTGAGATTGAATGTGAATTGCCGCAGTACAGCTTGTAAATGTGGCAACTATGTATGTTGAAATGGAAAATAGCAGAAATTATGACTTTGAGTGGACAGGTGGGTCAAAATTAATTGAATGTAGTAAAAGATTTGAAAGGAAAATGTATGAACTGCTAAAATGAATGGATTGATGAAAGGCGAGCGGAGTGAGTGAGTGGAAAAGCTTAATTTGGTGGGGAAATGTGAAAAAATTTGCTAACTGCTGAGATACAATACACACACATATTTAAAAAAATTTTTTTTTAAGTAAACATATGTTAACTGTAAAATGCGGTAAAATGCGAAAAAAAAATTATATTGTTAATTATTTTTTAGAATTGTCAGAATTTGGTTTCAAAATGATATTAAATGATATAAAATGCGTAAAAATATTTCATTGGTGACTTCTTGGTAGCAGAATTTGAAAATTGGACTAAATAGAGAATAATAAAGTCTTAGAAGTTAACGTGCTGAAAATTGGTGTTAAAGCTAAACCAACAGGGTACCTCGGTTAACCAAAAATTATTATTTAAAAAATTTAAAAAAAATCATAAAAAGCATTTGGAAAATAAAATTTTCTCCAAAAAATTTTTTAAAAAAATGCACATCTAAAATTCAAAAAAAAATATCTAAAAATCTAAAAAAATATATATATTTAAAAACTGAAATGGACAAAAAATTAAAATAAAAAAAAAATTATATTAAATATTTGTTTTGAGAAGAAGTATATTTTCAGTAAGCAGAGTTAATGAGGAAATAAACGCATTTTTGAATTAGTTATCTAAAATATTTACAAAAAAGCCATAATTTTATAGGCTTGTTTTTATATTAAAAAACAGTTCTCCAAAATAATTTTTACAAAACATTTAAATTTATTCAAAATATTTTTTAATGTAACTGTTAAATATTTTTCATTTGAAGTAACTGAAGTTACTAAAAATATTTTTTTGTTTTATTTCAAATCCAATTTATTACTATTTTAAAATTTTTTACTATATTTTATTAGGCAATCAATATAACATTAAGTAAACAATAATATATGTATAAAAAATAATTAATTGATTTGTGTTTTGTAATTTCTCTTTAGCTTTTAAGTAACTAAAAACGTTTTGTTAAAAAATTTTTATACATTTTTATAATATAAAATAAACAGTTATTAAAAATTTCCATCTAAAACCAACTTCAGTTATAATTATATCATTCGAACTTAAATTGGGTGTTTAGACACCTTTTAGTTAAGGCCTTTGTGGCATGTGTATTTGCATATGCATAAAGCACACGCGTTGGATGAAAAATATAAATCGCTTGCACCGTCAAAGAGCTAATATTATCGATTTCCATTATATAACTAATTTTCGACGCGATTAACTTGATTGTGAATTAATAATTTTCAGCGTAAATTAGCATTGCTCGGTCGCGCAGAAAAGCAGAACGTGTGAAATGTGCTCAGATGTGTGGCTGGTGCCAGGCAAATTGTACACAAAAAAAGCTTAGAAACAAAACCTATAACATATATCCATTTATACATACACATATGCTTACATTTATAAATTTATACACATATATATAGTATATGTGGCATGTGGAGACCAGAGCTGCATTTAGCCACTAATCTCTGCAACTGGCCAACGGCATGTCCAAACAGGTTAACCGCAGCGGAGATTACTTAATTTGTATAACAGTGTAGTGTAGTATTCTGTGAAATGCAGATTTGCGCCGCACATGCTTGCAATGTCTGTGCCGACGCATTAAATCTTGTGTGTGCGCGTGCGCCGGAGTGTGTTTGGCATTGTGTGTGTGTGTGCGCGCTGCATTAGCACACCACTTGCTATAAAAGTCACGCTGGAAGCAATTAGATTGCAAAATAATAAAATCAAATGAACGAAAATCACTTGAAGTGAAAGAAAAACTTTTCAGAAAGATCAACCTTATAATAAATTTACAAAAAACAAAAAAAAAATTAAAAAAATTATGTAGTAATAAAGTTAAAATCAAAAACAAAAAAAAAAAGAGTTTTGGTTGACCAACCGCTTTACAAACTTACACACGTGCGCTCATTTGCCATTTTTACACTTTTACTTGCTACAGGAAATGGCCTACCGCTCGCTACCAGCTGTTAGCGCCATCAACTGCTGTTACTACAGGCACACACACATACACACATATACACATGTATGTACGCGTTGCCGTGGCCGTTGTCGTTGCCGTTGCCGTTTTATTGCGGCTGGCAATTTTCTTCAAACAATTTTCCTACGCTCGCTTTGCTTTTATGATTGCTGCTGTGCAGAAACCACTTTCGCTTGATAGACGAGCGATCGCTCTAGCAAGACGCCTGGCACAGTACATAGAAGTTGATGGAGAAGCGGTGAAAAAGCGTCGATTTCAGTCCAACCACTTTCGTTTGCATCCAAAAGATACATATATTATTTATAACTGTGTATGTGTGTGTGTGTGTTTATTAGCACACTGTGCCGGAAAATCGGAACAAGCTATCTATCAAATATGCACACACACACACACACACAAATGTATGTATGTATGGAAAAATGCTCGGTAGTAGTTATGTGTGCGTTTGAACGAAATTTCAATTTCATTAAATTGCCAGCTGTTTGTTGTTGGTATTGTTGGTAATAAAAGTAATTGTTAAGCTAGCAACTATGCTAGCAGCGTCGACAGCAACAACAACAACTCTAAAAATTAACAATCTCTGCGCTGAGGCACTTACTGGAAAGTCAACAGGCAATATAGCTTATTTTACAACAACAATTGAGCCATTATGCCAGTAAGTGTAGCGTTTGCATCATACACACACACATATGTGCACATGTGCATATGTGTACATTTATACATAGCTGTTACGCTGCTGTCGGCAGCAAGCAATTCATCAAATGCGCATCAAATGTTTGGTAGAAAATTATCTACAGTCCATATACATATATACTGACAAACATACAAATAGACTAGTTGAGATAAGTACGCGCATGCGCAAAAGGTTGTTGTGTTGCTTGAAGCGCCTCTTGTCAACATATTGTATTCAAGTTTGAGGTAAAAAAAACTTTATATATATGTTTATATTATATATATAAGCCAAAACCAGTAGCTCAATTTCATTATTGACGCTTTCGGTTTTTAACTCTACAACAATTGTCTTCTTCTACTTCTTCTTCTTCTACTTAAAAGCGCGTGCTATGTTCTAAAAAGAAATTAAGCCAATTACTTACAAAAGGGAACATGTTTTACTTCTTACAGTGAAAATAAACTACACATAAAATGGCCTACTGATCTTATTTGTTTTTGTTTTTTTACACTCTTGTCATTATTTATATGCGGTCACGCATACGTTTTCTCTTTTTAGAATCTATATGGGCCAGGTCGTTTTATGCGGCATCAGGATAGTGATGAAATGTGAACTTGTCAAGTAGAACAGTATTCAATTTTATTTTAGATAAAAATATTTCTTTTGCTTTGGAATATATTTTTCAAAAAAAAAAAAAATTTTTTTCTAAACTCTTCTTAAAAACTTCTCTATAATGACCATTCATTAAAACGACCATATATTGCTTAAAATGGCTTTTGCTAGCAGTAAGATACGTTTTTCAAGTTTAGTAGTAAATATTGAATATTTAAAAAAATTGGTTTAAAATATCAGGCGTACGAAAAATTTACCAAATATTAAAAAAACTTATTTCAGAAGTTCAGCTAACGGGAATTTCAAGGAAATCTTTGTCTTCTAAATAACTATTGCGCTCGTGATTAAAACAAAAACTTTAAAATTTTTTACATTGCACACAAATATTCACTATTTCCATTTTTTTTTTTTGAAATTGAGTGCTTACACATTTTTCTTCTTACAAATAATTTATAATGATATAAATTCCAAAACAAAAATTCATTGATATCAAAAATATAATTTTAAAAATTCTAACAGAAGTAAACTATTTATATGTATATATGTACATATATATATATATTTATTTTTTCCACTTATTTGAACGAATATATTTTAAATGTTGAAATAAAAACTGGTATCGATTTTCCTTTTTCTTGAGATACATATAATAATTACTTAAATTTTTAGTTTAAACATATCAATTTATTTAATTTTATCATACTTTATATTCGCATAAATGATAATTCGTATATAAAAAGTTTAAATAATTGTGCTTAAATTTTTTTCCAAAAACGCTGCAAATTGAGAATATGTTTTCATTAATCATTTTTAACAAATTTCTTTATCCAAAATAGGCCTGATTATTTGGATATTCTAAAAAGAATTGGCTCCATTTCTTTTTTTTTAAATTTTTTAATTTTTTCAGCTTAAAAATTTTTTTGTCATTTTTTTATTTCATTTTATTTTAAAATCATCGTTGAAAAAATAACAACCACAAAGGACAGAATGAGTCACAGAATAATGACATGAATGAAGAGAACAAATTAGTTCGAAGAATATCAACTTCTACAGGATACTCCGCAGATAGATTAAACGCGTTTTTTATTTAAGTTCCATATTAGTCACAGAGTGCAAAACATGTTTAAATAAATATATATACACAACTTTTTATGTTTCTTACTTATTATTATAATTATTTAATTTTTTTTTTTTGGAATTTTTTCTGCAACTTTCGAACCCCAAACTTGCTCAGCCACCAAAATATTGCATGCTATGTCTTCCAATATAATTTATTTCCCACCACACTTTCAATATTTGTTATTTTAATAGCGAACAACATTGTTTTTAACTACTTGTATTTAGTGTTTTTGCTTTCATATCTTTTGTCTTTTGTCTTTTGTATTTTGTGTTTTGTATTTTTTTTTTTTGTTGTTTTTGGTTTTATGCATATTTTTATTAGCATTGTTTTGCACTTCAATTCAACTCACTTCACTTCACTTTTGATTTTTGCCAGTTTATAAATATTTTTATGATCTCTGTTTTTGTGATTTTTGTGATTTTTGTTTTTTGCTTTTTGTTTTTTTGCTTTTATTTATTAATTTTTTCTTTTATTTTCGCTTCTTTTGCTTAGCCAGCTGGTTAGCTGCCACCAAATTTTAAGTCTCGCGATTCGAAAGCGTTCGTTGCCCGCGTCCAAGCGAGCGGCTGCGAGTGCACAAGTGAATGATTGGCTGAGTGGCGATGTGACCAACTGACGCGGTAGCGGAACGAACAAAGCGAGCGAGCGAGTGAGTGTTCGCTGCAATTCGAATTTAACAGCAGCAAATGGCAATAAACCAACAAATAATCGACCATAAAACTGTAAACAAGCAATTTACGAAAACGTCTCTAATGGTTAAATTACCAAAAAAGCAACAACAAAAAGTAAAAACATATAAGTGTTTTATGTAAAATGGTATAAAAAATTACAAAAAAAATTACTAAAAATTGGAAAAAATTTGCAAACAATCAAAATAAAACAGAAATAAATTCGCCGACACACACACCCACACACACACACATGCATAACGGTGAGCTGCGACAGCGTTGCGTCGCTCGTGAATGCTCAAGGTCAAGCAGCAATACTTTTCGAACGTCTCAAGAAGTCTGCCAAAGTGCAAAATGCGCACAGTTCATCCGTGTGTTTGCGAGTGTATATGTGTGTATGTGTCTGTGTTCGCTTCACTACATTACCACATTAGCTTTATGAAGCCTGTATTTGATGCTGCAATGGATTGTTTTCTTTAGCAATAATTTGAAGCTTTATTTCGCCAATTTCACTATTAACCACGTTGAGTGTTGACCACTATGGTTTTTTTTTTTAATTTTTGCTGCTACTGCTGCTACCGTTGATTGTTATTAAAGTGTTTTTTATTGCGCCAAGCAACCGGTAGCGAGCTTGGCAATGCATTCGGCTATTAAATTGTCTGCTCATTGCTACAAAATCCACACTAATGGCATATTTGATAGATCTGAACAGCGCTAAACGGGGATTTGCAACTTGGTATGGACTATAAAACTAAACAAAAAACTTTTTAGAAGGAACTGGTTGTACTTTTATGAGTGGAGTAATGATTCCTAGAATGTTGCCAATATAAGAAAAGATATATATAAAGATATATAGAAAAGATATATATATGTGTAAAAGTAAAATACTTTTAGATAATTCTGACCTGTCTAGAACTAGAACTAGAGTCAATGAGTGATATTTATAACAGATTAAAAAAAAATTAAGTAAAAACTGAGATAAATTAAATTAAATTCCATTAAAGTAGTATGACATAAAGTGAAATGCAGAAAATTAAATATTTAATATGCAAATATATGTCTATATATATATTAACTTATATTTAGAAAGTCGCTATATTTCTGTTCACTAAGCTCGAAAGCAGCTGTTTAAATACTTTTAAAACTGATTAGCGATTCTAAATAAGCTACTTAGACAAAAAAATTTAAATTTTTTATAATAAAAATTTGGGACTTTGAAAGGTTCTATTCCTAAAATGGCAGCACCTAACATTAGCGTTCACATAAAACTTACCCAAACTTAAACGTTACTCTTCTCATTAAAAATTTAAATTGGGGCGCTGCTGTACTTAACAGTGGCAATATACTGAATGGAAGATAAATATTTATATTATCAGTTAAACAATGTTAAGTCAATGCCAACATTTCCTTTTAAGATAATGTTAAATTTCTCGGTTATATTTTTAAAAATCGCTGGTTAAAATTAACACTGTTCAGTCAAAAAAGATAACGGGGCAATAATTATGTGAATGTTATTATATTAATGTTAATGTTTTCTATTAACTCAATGCTACATTTCTGTAGTTTTCTTGCTCTTGTTAACATAGTTAGTGTAATGATAATACAAAGGAAATTAACTTAATATTAGCATTACCTGAATCAATCAATCAATGTTAAGTTCTCTTTTATATTTTTAAGATTCAAATTTAAATTAATTTAATAATATAAAATAATATTGGAAATACTATTGCAAATAATCATGTTAACATTTTCTGTTAAGTAAATGTTAACAGTCTTTGTTATAGTTTCAACATTCGCTCGTTAAGGTTAGTACAATTAGTGCCACAATGAAAATAAAAGTATATATTAGATGACATGATATATATCAGATGTGTCTATTAAGTCACTGTTAAGTAAAAAAAATCCTTCGGGAATGCTTGGAATTGTCTGACTAAGATTTGCACAATTAGTATCCATACAATTTGGAGAATTAAGCATCATAAAGCATCTCCTAATTGGAAAATATCCACAAAATCTAACCTAACCTTACTTAATAGAATACAATTTTAAACCAATGACAATAAAGTTACGTAAAAAAATTTTTTATAAATTAAATTTGCACAAAATAAGCAACAAATTATTAAAAAAAAATATTTTTTTTAATAGGAAAGGGAAATTTTTAGGAAAGGGAAATTTTTTTTTCTTAAAAAGGAAATTTAAAGAAAATATAAATAAATCTTATTATGCACATTATTATTACAATGGCAAAAGTTAAAATATTAGAAAAATTTCTAAAAAGAAAAAGGAAATTTTTTTTGAATTATTGTTGAGTTTTTTCTATTAAAATCCAACGATGCTTAGCAACCCTTTGCCCATGATATTGACTTTGACAGTGATTTCGAACACAAGTATATATAATTAAAATCGTAATAAAACTTACTTATAGCCTGTGGAATGTAAACTAGTCACAGTGCTACAATAAAAATTCGAATACGAAACAAATCGTTTTAGAATTTCACGAATGAGTAAATTCATTCACGGCAAACCACAGATTTCACAATAAGCTTTTTAGAACTATATAAACCATAAAGGTATATATGTATGTGTGTATATATGTATATATATATGTGTGTGCACAGCATGGTATAGATAAAACGATTTCAAGCTTACAACGGTTGAATTGCTTGCCATCCGTTAGATGTTGTTGTTGTTGTTGCTGCTATTGTCATTGTGAGTGAGTTTTAACTTTTTGCCAGAGTTTTTGTCTAACTTTTTTCATTTTTAGTTTTTTTTTTTTAGTAAAGAATTGTGTATAAAACTTGGCGCTGCGACCGGCGTTACGCAAGAGCTGCCAAGCGAAAAATATGCGCACAGTTGAGAGCAGAAAAAATAGGCAGGTAATAAAACAACAACAAAGTTAGAAAACCACTTAAAAAAAAAAAGAAACAAACGAATTATAAAAATTGTCGAGGTTTTTATTTATTTATGCTGAGATTTTTCTAAGCGATAGAAAAGACATTAAACACCCGAGCGGGCGATGGGAATCAAATCGGGCAGGTCCACTCAGTGGGCCGTCATGTGCTCGATGTCGTGGAGTACAGCAAACTGTAAGTTTGTTTGTTGGTGTGCGCTTAGAATCTCGTCATAGTTGGGGAGCCGCACTGGCGCTGGCAAATTGCTATCGTTTGTCACAAATGAAAACACAAAAGTTAAATTAATAATTGTATACGAGAGCAGAGCACACAAAAACAAAAAACAAAACAAAACAAAAAAAGCGCATCGCGGGAAAAGTTAAAGAAAAGTCCCCAGTGGCTCTGTGGTAATGACTGTGTTGCGAGTCACTGAAAATGCATAATAAAATCGGTGAAAACCACAAGCAAAAAAAGTGCTTGCATAATTTCACACGCTTTTTTGTTGTTTCTATTTTTCACGTTACCTTTTCGCTAAGGTTGTTGTGTAATTCAGAAGCGGAATTTAATAATATTTATTCACAGTCGCTTTTCATGCCTTTGTTCTTTTATGATTATTTTTATTAGCTTTTTTTGTTGCATTTTTTTAGATAACCGTTTTTTCTTAATGGTATCAATTTAACTAATGAGTTGTGAGTATTTAACGGTTAAGTTATGCAATATGAATAGGGCTCTTACTAAATGTATTTTTCTTTGGCACATATATGAATGCATGCCCGTGTTTTATTTAATTAAAGTAAAAAAAATTTAATTCAACAATATTAAATAAAATCACATAAAATGAAATAAATTGAAATGAAATGAAATAAAGCAAACATTTAAATTAAACAAGGCAAAAAAATTTTTAATTAAAGTTAATAAGTAAAATAAAATATAAAACACAAGAAAATTTAAAAAATTTAAATTAAATAAAATTTTAAACAATTATGTAAACTAAAATTTAATGAAATAATAATCTAACTAAAACTAAATTAAAATAAAACAAGACTTAAAAAATATAATCAATTATAATAAGAAAAGTTTAAATTAGACCAATATAAATTAAGCCAAATTAGGGATATTATTTTAAAATAAAAGCAGTACTAAAAACATAAATTTTAAATAAAGCAATAGTGAAGTAAAATAAAAGACAAAAAATTAAATGAAAATAGTATTATATAAAACAAAATAAAATTTAGTAAAGTGAAGTAGAAATAAATTAAGTTAAGTTAACTTAAAAACAAAAATATTTAAAATGTGATTTGTACAATAAATTTAACACAACAAAAATTTAAATGCAACAACAAAGAGAAAATCCTGAAATAAAAGTTATTGTACAAATAAAAAATGCGAAAAATATAAAAGCAAGTGCGTTTTGCATAGAAAAAAATTATTTTAAATATTTAGAAAGCGCATTTTATTTTATTTTTATGCTTTCATATGTACATATGTGTAATTTCTAAAATTATGAGCAAGTTACAAGAGAAAATCAAATATATAGTAAAGTCTAACTTAAGAAAATATATTTTTACTATACAAAATCTAAACACAAATCTATACACAATCTAAAAATAATAATTTTATAAATTATAATAATAATAATAAAATAATAATAGACAAGTTACATTTTTTTGCATTTTGACATTTTAATGCCATTTTTTTTTAATTTGCTTATACGCATATAATTTGACACCTTAAGATACCCAAATTTTCAGTATAAATTTCCAATTCCCACCTGATATTTTTTTCTACTTCTTATCCACCACAAAATCCCACACAATTTCGACGCAATCAACCTGCGCGCATGCGCACAAGTCGAATATGATTATTTTACATGGCTTTGCCAAACCAATAAATTTACGCTTAACAAGTTATTGATTGAAAATAGCTAGCGAGTGGCTCAATGGCTGCAAATTTGCACATTCAGTGGTAAATATCTGCGCCTGCTTAAGTGTCACATATACTTAATCGCCGTTAAGTGAACGTAAAACACCTTCATTTGCTGGCCATAACTTGGCCAAATGGCCAACATTAACCGATTGCTTTGTAAGCAAATTGAAAATGTGTTTATGTGCAAAATAAAAGCTCAACAAATTCACGGAATGGAGTTTGAAGTTGACAAATTTGCTTTGAGAAAAATTGTAAATATTGCGATTAGATAACTAAATGACATGGATAAGCGCTGTTTCATTTGTTAACTGTAAATTTTTCAGTTTAATTTCAGTTTAGTTTCAGTTAGTCATTTTCGCTGGTGTCCAGAAAAATATGAAAATATATAAATGTCTCAGCATGACTATCACTTCTCCACTTGCCTTGTCAGCTTTTCGCGGTAAATTCCTATTCGCCCTTTTGCTAACAACATTTTTTGACAAGATCATCAATGACAAAATCACAAAGAGGCCAACACTTCCAAATGCCAGACAGGCAAACAGACGGACAGCCAGTCCAACAAGTGTTCATTCACTGCCAGCTAAAGCATAGCGCTGGCCTATTTGGCTGTCTGCTCATCTCGCAGCCAGTCTCTGCTATCCAGTTGTCCATCCGTCCGTCCGTCCATGCGCCGAGCCGTTCCTCTTGAGGTGGCACACTTGACCGTCCCGGCGAGCATGTTAAACAGCTTGACTGCCGACCCGCCAAGTCCAAGTTGTGTGATGGACGGTTGCACTTTTACTGCGCGATTCGTTGCTCTCGCAATGCACACACACACGCACACGCACATACACATACACAGCATTCATATGTAGCTGTCATAAATGTCTGTAATCTGTTGCTAGTTGTTAGCCTTTTGGCTGTTGGTCGAAGCTTTTTTGCTACTTTGTTGCCTCTTCGTTGTCGTTGCTGTTGTTACTGTTGTTACTGTTGCTGGCAAAACATAAATTATATAGTATGACATATTGCGGAAGTGATCGTGACGATGCCATGCGACTGACAATAACAACAACAACCAGTAGAACGCTCAATGACACAGCTATGGACGGACGATCGAAGTAGTGACAGAAAAAAATGAGCTGAAAACAATTTTATTTCAATTTTTCTTTGCTTTTTTGTTTTGTTTTTTTTTTTTGCTTTTAAGAAGCCCGGGAACAAGTTAGCGCCGGTAGTGCGCCAGCAGTTAACATACTTACAACCATGTACATGTACATGCAATAAAAGCGGTCAGCTCTATTACTCAATGTTCTAGCTGACGAGCATAAGTAGGTTAAAAGGATATCGATTTTACGCATATATATACACATATGTGCATACATCCTGTTACAGCGTCTATTATTACTAGGAAGTGCATAAGTTGAACAATATTATAGAAAATGTGAGAACATATAATATGTTGAAGCGATATTTATACAGTGTGCTTTAGCCATTAGATCGCAAGTTTTAGATTTATTTAGATTTTATTTTTTAGTTTTAGTTTTAATTTTATTTAACATCTTTTACAAATTTATAAAAAAAAGTGATATTTCTTTCAAATGAATGCATACATTCGAATTTAACGTGATTGAAAGCTTTACGAAAGCATTTTTCCTTCAACGTGCTTTTCGAAATTGATATAGAAGGTTTAAAAATTCTAGACATTACCAAATCTTGCGAACCTCCTTGAAAGCTTCAAAAAAGCTCTATAGCATTTGGAATTTTTCTATTCACTGTTAGGAATTAATGAAAACGTCATTATTCTAACACTTAGTCGTAAACAAGAGCACAAAAACTAACTGAAAGTTAAATCCACATAAAGTGTTTAACCTAAAAGCCTTGTCTGAAGTTTGAAACCCAATTTGAATTACAGAAAACCCACAAAATTTTATGCGAAAGCTTCTTCACATAAAAGCATCCAATACTGTGTTGAAATTTAACAAAAACCAAACCATGAAATAGATACAAAGATCTCCAATCTAATTATATTTGATACCTAAAAGCCGAATTTATAAGCCTAAATTATTACTATATCGCCGCAATGTATATTCAAAGCTTATTTAAAGCTTTCAGAGAGCTTCGTTCAGTGAAATGACAGTTATGAGTTGTTCTAAAATAATAAAAAGAAAATTCTTTATTAAATTTCTGCAGGGTGCTGCTAAAATATTGTGTACCAAATTAATATATTTTATTTATGCAAATCATTTTATGAAAGCTTTTGAGTATCTGCTCTCGAATTAAAATAATAGAAATCTTCGAAAGGTTATTATCTTTTTGTTTCAATAAAATATGTAGTTTAAAAACTATTCTTATAGAAATGTTGCCTAACCCAATTCACTGTAGATGGCGCTATGTGCCATATAATATAGCAGATTGCTATAGTTTTTTCAAGAACAACTTTTTCACTCCTTTCACATTCACAGCCACGTCTGACACACTGACATGCTAATTTAAACCAGCAATAGCCGAAGACAAAATAAAAACAACAACAGTAACTTGCGTATGTGAAAATTGAAAGCCATATGTCATATACGCATATCCAATCAACCATCTGACAACAGCCAATGTTTTTGTCGTCGCTCAGCTTGTTACAGCAGATCCGCTGACGTTCCACTGCCCGCTCGATTGTCGTATGTCTAATCGACTGTCTGTCTGTATAGCTGTTCATGGCGCAAAGATCACTAAGCTGACAAATTGACATTTTGCTCAAATTGGAATGAATTGACAACCGAAATGAAAATGAATTAAGACAAACATTGACTATTGCGCTTGCGTTGTAGTCGAAGTGGTAAGTAATGTATGGCGAGGACTTGCGCACTTGAAGCGCAACTGGTGGCGATGCAGTTGTGTTTGTGTTTTGGGGGTGCTTTTTAGAGCATTTCATTCAACTTTTTTTGCGCTTTGAAGCACTTTTACTTTCATTTGTGGTGTGATCGCGCTTTTAGAGTGGGAATATCGTGCGCCGAATTCGCAAAAAGAGGGTTGGCAATAGTATCAGCAGTCACTATGAACAGTCAATGAATAAATAAATTCAATTTAAGTATTTTAATTCAGTTTTAGCTCGTCGCGTTGACTTTACGCTTGACTAACCCGCTATAGGCTATGAACTTGCCACAATTGTTCTAAGAGAAAGAATGTGTCTCCCCTCGAACGCTTCAAACAAAGGCTGCTGCTAGCTACTCTTCGGGTTTTTATATGGATGTACTTTCAATTAAAAACCTATAGGATAGGCTGCGGTTGTGATGAATAATAAATGAAACAACAATCAATTAAAATATAGCTTCGTCATTCGCTGGCGTCATCTGTGCCATTTGTAATTAATCGCAATTAATTGAATTAATAATAGTTGACATTTTGAACTCAACTACAAATGAAACTATTGATATCTATTTACTCAATTTTATTGGAGCTAAATAACACTCTGTCTGCAAAAGCTTTACTAGAGCAGGGGTAATTCAAGCAATAAGGAAGTTAATCAATAATCTTTGCACACTCTCTTCATTGACTTAATTAATACTCAATTGTTCGTTAATTCTGGAGTTAAGCTCTTTTTAATTTTTCATATCATGAAAGCTTCGAAGATGTAGTATATTAGTTTATAAACTTTGTCATGCTTTCCTGACAGCTTCTAATGAAAGCTCTGTAAGAAAAATAAGGTACAATAATATTATGGATTGAATTAAAGCTTTTTTAAGTGAAAGCTTTTTACACTACTTATAACACTGTCTTCTAGTAGTGCTTAACTGAAAAAAAATCTCACAATTGTTGAGTGACAGCATTACTATTCGTTTTAAAAGTGTGTTCCTGTAAAAATACAATGAAGAAACACTCGATGACTGAATTGCAATCAAGGATCTTTAAACGAATAATATAAATACTTAAGCGGAATAAACTTCAAGCTCTCAGCAAAGTTTGTGAAGTTTTTTATGCAAAAACTGCTTATTAAAATGTTTATAGAATAGCGCTTGATCCGAAACAGAAATAGAAGAAAACCTTGTGCAGTCTATGAGTGGTAAATTATGAGCTTAAAGCTCATTGAAAAATTGCGGCTTGCACCTTTTACATACTTTCTATATTGCTTTTAGTATAAGGTCCACATATGTTCAAATATAGATATACTTTTGAATGTACAAGTGGTAACCTTATGAGGTTCAAGCTCACTGGAAGTTTGAAGCTGGCACCCTTTGCAGGATTACTGATATACTAAATAAAGTGTCCATATACTCAATTGTTTATAGCTATCTTTCAAGATATTTCAGTTAAATTAAGGTCGCCAAAGAATGCACTGAGCTTAGAGTAGCTTAAAGCTCTGGACAGTTTGAAGCTTATTTCATTTTATCACTATGTGGTAAGATTTTTAAATCTTTAGCAGCTCAAATTAGTATTTTTCCTTCAAGCTTTCAAGCATTTATGTCGTCCCTCATTAGGCAATACATACGAACGTACAACAAAAGAATGAGCCTCCAACATTCAAAACATTGCCGCTACATTTTACATCATTACATGCATCCTGGACCAACTTTGGCATTACAACGAAATTTTTTCGAAAATGTTGGAATTTATGAATGAAACGCCAAACAAGCGTGGAATGCGCTCGCAACAGGCCGTTGGAAGCTGGACGTTGTTGCTACGACGGCAGCAACTAACAGCACATAGATGCGCCACTTTTGGCTCGTTAACATGGCTAAAGGCAATGTGCAACACATTGTGGTAACAACAAAAACAACAACAACAACAACAAAAACAATAATAACAACAACAACAGTGAATGAAAACCGAAGCAAAACACATACTCACAAGCATTGCTGTGCATACCAAGCAGCTTCGAATGTCGCTCAATGGCGGCAGCAGCAACAGCCCACTTTCCGTTCGCTGCCATTTAGCGGTTTCTTTCACGCCGCCACTTTTGCTCACTTCCTTCGCCCTGTGAGGCGTTCGCAAGGTGTGTTGCTTGTTATATTCTATTGTTGTTGTTGTTATTAGTTGTTGTTAATTTTGTGTTGTTGTTGTTGTTGTTGTTGTGGCACAGCGTAGCGCTGCATCTCAGCACTGTTCCGCCTCTCGGACGATTCTCCAAGCCACAACCGCCGTTCAGACTTGGCCGTAAATTTATTAACAATCTTTGGTACTCGTAATTTTTGTTGTTGTTTCTTAACGTATTCGCTACGCTTGTCGCTCGTACCAAAGATGCTTAAATGTCTTAAAATGTGAAAGCCACAAAATTCCAGTCTATTTAGAATTTGTGCATTTTTCGGACTGTGGGCCGGTGGCTCGCAGCCTTCTCAAGTGTATGTATGTGTATGTGTGTGTATGTATGTGGCATGTGTGAAAGTCTCTCTTGGGCGTTGTTTCGGGCATGTGCGGTAAGCAGTTAGACTCTTAGACATGCCATATTGTTGTTTGCCGTTAGCTGCTGTTGTTGTTGTTGTTGTTGTTGTCAACTTCCTTTTCGTGTTTGGAAGAAATCGAAATAAATTTTTATAGTTTTTGTTATTGCTTGATTTTTTTATTTTTTTTGCCAATTTTTCTTCAGAATACATTTTCTTTATGCGCTTTTTATGGTGCTGTGGCAGCTATGCTGCCTTGCTTGCTATTTTATTTTAATGTTTGTTTTTGTTGCTGCTCTTTTTATGTTGGGTGTTGTCAATACCTAGTTGTGGTGATAATAAAGTTGTTTCGTTTTGCAAATGATTTACAACCGGCTGGCAGACAAACGGGCGAGTGAGGAGGTGGAAAGGCGTAGAAAACAGTTAGACGATTGGGCGTATGACGTATTAAAATGTGGAAATGTAACTATGTTTATGCAACTGCCTACTTACATGTGTGGCAAAAATACATGTGTGTGCGTGTGTGTCTAAATTTGCATGTGAACTGTGTGGATTTTATGAGTTTTGTCATTGGTCACACTTGGTATGAATATTTTGAGGGTTTTAAATTTTGCTTATATACGAGACACTCTCAGAGGAACCTAATCTGAAAAGAATGTAATGTATAAAATCTAAAGGTGATTTAAACTTTTTACCGTAGTCACATTTCATCTCAACTAACGATTAGCTGTAGCCTAGATATCTGGTTTGCGGTCCACTCTACCTATTTCTGGGAGAGCCAGAATGGTGGAAATGTGCTTCAAACAAGCCCATACTTGAGTACTGATGTCCTTGTGATTTAGTCAAATTATACGATGCACATAAGTAGATGGTTTCAAGGGTCGGGCCGTTCGGTGCTCGTTGAGTTAGTACTTTTCTTAAAAAAAAATAAAATTTTAGAACAAAACAGAAGTCAACTGAAACCCCTAATGCGAAAAGATTCGCTCGTGATCGTTTCTGAGTCACTGAAATTTTGCCAAGACAACGTGGTGACTCCATCTTAATTCCATGACTATAATTATTATTTTTTCTTTCTTATTTTCTTTTCTTATTATATTTTACGACAGACTCGACTCTATTGAAACTTTTAAAAATATTCTAACGAGTATACTTGATAAGCCTCGTCACAATTTTTACCGAAACCATGCTTTTAAGGAGATGACTGCGTACCGTTATGCGCTATGCACAACTACAAAAAATCTCCTGCTATATTTTATATTTCCACTTTGAACAGCAGCCGGGCCACCACCTGAGGCACACCCGAGAAGTAAATAACTTTCAAAGCAACAACAACAATACTTATAAACACTATGCCAATGAAATGGTTTTCGACTGGCGCGCTCTTTTGCAGTCACTTGGCTTTAAGATAACGGTGTCGGAGATTGCGATTGCGATGCTGCTGCTACAACTGTTGCAAGCGTAAATTCGCGCAAAAGTTTAAACAGCTGGAGTCTTTTTGTTTTTTTGCTTTTCGTTTTTGAATGTTTGCTGGAAGCATTTAATGTCATAACTTTCGGCGTTATTGTTGCTGTTGCAGTGGCCGCGATTTGCCGCGCAACACTGGTAGCCGCAACGATTGTTTTCGACTACAGTATCGGCTTTTTTCCGACTATAGTTGACAATGGCGCTGGCGCTTACAAACCAGCAACACATATCAGTACAGCAACAAAAGCAACAACAAACGTCACAATATTGCAACAGCGCTCGGCATCTCGCAATGCGTATCGCCGTTCACGATTTTATCAGTTGGCGCAAATCTTTGAGCACAGCCAGCAACCGGCCGCTTAGCTAGTGTACGCGTCACCGCGGTTATATGTGTATGTATGTATATATGCGTATGTATGTCTATATGTCTACATTTATGTATACATATTTGTTTGTGTATAATTTATGCAGCTTTTTAAAACGCTGTCGGAGATGTGTATGCGTTTGTACGCGAGCGAAGTGGCGCGCAAGAGCCCAGCAACTCGCAGGCGATTAAAGAAAAAAGTAAAAATATAACAACAACAAAAGCTGTAAGCAACTTTCTGTTTGAAAAACAAAAACAAAAAAAGTAAAATTTGATTTATGATCTTGTCTCCGAAGTTGTTCATCATCAGCGCGGCAATAACAGCGCTTACTAAAAATAATCATAATAAGAAACAGCACGAGAGCCAAAAACAACAAAAACAGCAAAACTCCGCTTTTGAATCGGCTAAACGCGCTTGAATGGGTCTTCGCGCCGCTGTTTTTAATCTTTCTATTTAGGATGCGCGCGCTGCAGGCTCGCAGCAGTAGAGATTTTTTGGGCGTTGTTGTTGTTGTACGCCAGGTTGCGCTAGCCTGTATAAGCGTGTTGTTGGCTTTTAATAGTCACTGCTTATTTTGTCAAGCTGCGCGCGGTAGAGGTAAACGCAGAGGTTGACTGATTCACTCACGAGTTCGACAAGTGAGACGCGCGCCACGGCGCGCATGCACATACATACATACATACTATGTAGGAGCATACATGTTGACTAATTTTCGACTAGCCACTTTAAACATCGCGCTGCCCTTTTGACCCAGACGCTAGCAAAACCAATGTGATCATTCATAAATATCCGTTTTCAAGCGCCTGCAAGCGGAACGCGCTTGCCCACTCAGCTGGTGAATGCTTCATTTACTTACTTCTTGCCAACATTTCATTGCTGGTGTTATTGCTGCGATTTCGTAAAACAACATTTGCTGTTGCTACTGCTTTTCTAGCTATGTTTCTAGACACTAGCCTGCTGTGTCGCCGTGAAGATCATGTTTTCTGTCAGCTATTACCCGATCTTTATCAGCGCAGAAAATGCGCGCGCTTGCTGCCCAGGCAGTTTTTCAAGTTCGCTTGCTTTTTTTTTTTTTTGATGTTTTAAATATTTTACTTAAATTTTTTTTAATCGTTTATGGTTTCTTCTACTGTTTTTGCTATTTATTTGTGAGTTGTAGTGGTTTTTCCTGTTGTTCTTTTATTTCTTTCGAAAGTTAGATGACGCACTGCCGATAACCCAGTTCTTGAAGACACAGATTTGTTTTATGATTATGAATATGAAAATATGTTAGTAAGCTTTTATGTAGCACATATGTGCGTGCGTGAAAGAGGACTAGCAATCCATTTGATCTGTAATTACATATATAAATATATAAATGTGCACACATATATATAGTGTGTAAACAGTAGCTAGACTATATTTTTATTATAACTTGTTTATGTCTTTTTTAGAGCGAAAAAATTGAGATCCTCATTTTTTCAGCTTTAGTAAAATTTGTATCTTTTGCCTATCATTGCCTACAAAATAACTCAATTAATAGTCAAATTACAGTTTTGAATACAAATTTTGTTTTATATACATTTTCTTCTTCCGATTTTAAAACTCCAGAAAAAAATTAAGTTTTAATATTGATAAGAATTCAGTGAAGTCGTAGTTTTATTATTAAAAATATTAAAAACCTTCGAAAATATCGAAGTCGTTGTTGTTGAATTACTTCAAACGATTTAGTACAGGCAATACTGGTGTGCTTATGCCACTGAGATGAATTTTTCATTTGGAAAAGTGTTCCCACGCATTCTATCGCTAGCTCTGTGCCTAGACCTTAACACAAATGACGAATTTTTTGAAGTTGAAACAAAACATAGAAAGTCCTGTTATAAAATTTTATTGATAGTTTATGACCTTGGTGCCTAAAAAGTATGCCACAATACAAATACATGAATTTAGAACAAAATTTTTACTCAGAAATCTGTTCGTTCATGTACATTGAAACAATGAAATTTAAAAAAATGAAAAAAATATATTATTTAATTATAAATGTTACTTTATTATTATTTGTGTCTTTTTTATTTTATTTTGTTTTTGAAAACACCTAAGTAAAATATATATATACTGATTTTTTTTAATCTAATTTTAAACGTTCAGATAGTCGGTGAGTATATAATTTGCTTTAAATTGTTGTTGTTTATATGTAATATCTTGTTAACATATTGTTGGCAGCTACTCAGGCGATTATTCATAAAAACTGATGAGACAAGGTATATTAGGTCGATTTAAGCGAATATGATAGTGCTGTTTGACATTTTTATAATTCGGGAATGTATTGGAATCAATAAGCAATTAGTTTCCTAAGCTAGATATTAATTTTCCATAAAATTTTCGACTAAGTCACATTTATTCTTCTTTTCATATCTTTGTAAAAATTTATTTAATTAAGTTTTTCTATAATTTCGTTATATTAATTAATTTCTATTGATTTTAAGTTATACTTATACTGAATTTTTTTACAAAAACTTATTTAACATTTTAAAATTTGTTCTTATATCATTATCAAATTTTCAATTGAACAAAATTTTTTTCAACAAATATATTTAGATATGTCTACGTGTGTATACACAAAGCATAATCTTCAATCTCGATACTCTTCTTTATAAGCAATATCTCAAACTGTTAATTACTCGTATTCAGAATAGCATGTGTCATAACAAAAATTTTATTTTAACTTTATCAACAGAAGCTTCCTTAAACCGATGCTAATATATTTGCTGCTGAAACATGCAATAAAAATAACGGTTTGCCTTGAACCGAATACGAACACACTACTCTTTGTAAAATAAACAGGTGTGTAGTCGTGTAGACTCATTAGAGTCAGTCAGATAGACTGCAGTCAGGAACTTAAGAATCAAAAGAAAAGACTTAAGCAGCAAACTCGATTCTTGAGGTACCAAAAAGTTTGTGAAAACTGACTGAAACAATGCGGTTACAGAAATTTCATTTTAGTCATTATATGTATAAAAAAGTGTGCTATATAACACTACAACTGCATTAATTTAGATACGATAGAACGAATTAGAGTATATACAGTTTTCATAGTACAACTAAATTTCGGATTTTGGCCTCCGTGAAAAAAAATATCCTAAAAAAATATTTCTGTGTGAGTTTAGAGTACAAAAGTAAGATGCTTACTATTCAGAAGTGAATTTTCTTTAAACTTTAAAATATTTCCAACTCTTAACTATATACATATTCAGGCCTGAAGGTCCGCATTTTATAATTTATTGACGTAATATAAAAATTATGCGATTTGTAATTTTTAGAAACTAGTACTTTTAGAAGAAAAACAGTGTTTATATATTGTCATTGTCATGTCATTATTTCGTCTTTAATAGCTTTAAAAAAGACTGTGTTTCCATAAAAAATTTTAATATTTTATAACAATAACATAATACATTTTTTCTGACACCCCATTAGTATAATTTTACATACACACACGTATCGGTATGGTGATCCCTGAAACAGTAACGGGATTCTCAGCTCTAATTTGAATCCAACAAATGTTATCATAGTAAAGTTATTGCATCGTAAGCATATCACTCAGAAACTACCATGCCTCCAACTAACTATATATGCATTTACATACATACATACAGCTATTATATACAATATATATTTGTATTTCCTTTTGTATGCCTTTCTTTTTCATTTTCAATAAAGCACCGCTAAGCGCACCAAAACACCAAATACCAACAAACAAACACACAGAGAGCAAAGGAAGTTCAAGCTAAGTAGAAAAAAAAAAACAACAAAGATTTCCAAATAAAAACGTTAAAGGCTGTTTCTGGTAACGCCTTCATTGCGGCTATTGCCACAACAAGCAAGCGCAAAGCAGGGAATAAACAGAAAAGCAAAGAACAGCGAGTTGAAAATCAGAAACGAGGAGTAAACCTTTAAGAAATCCCTCAAAGGCTTCAAGGCCAAAAAGTGTGCTTACCGCTAACCAACACAAATACACAAGCGCGCTCGTGTGTTTCTGTGTGTGTGTGTGTGTGCGTGTGCGCGTGTATCCGCTGCGACGGATTGCTGATTGACTAGCGGCAATATACATACATACACCGGCAACATTCACTGCTTTCTTGCTGCAAGCAACGATGATTCGATGTTGCTACGATTTTTTCAATACAATTTTTATTTTGAATTTTTTTGTCTTTTTTCTGTCTTTTTTTTTTGCTTTTTTTTTTTTGTTTTTTTTTCTTAAGTCTTTTGCTGCCCCGAAACCATCGAAACCTTCGCCACAATCTTAAGAGATATTCAGTAAAGACGTTTAGTGGGTGAGACCAGCGTAGAGTAGGAAAAATAAAAAACAAAAACAAAAACAACAACAACAACAAGAATGCGGCCTATTCGTATAAGATCGTTAAATTATTGCCACACAAGATAAACACATTTACGCTTTAAATACCCTAAAGTACTCATATTTGGTAGGCAATGAGTTGCCACCTAAATTGTTATTGTTGCCATTGTTCTTATTATGCATCTTCGGCTTATTTTCGTAGCGCGAGCCAAATAGGAAAATCTATTAGTTCGCCAGAAAGGCATAAAGGTGAAAGATTTCACGAGTAAAAACTCTCAAAAGCAAAAAAACAAAAAAGAACATATTGAATAAGAAGCGGAATAACCTACCGCGAACGCTCAAGGCTGGAGCCGCAAATAGTTATGGGTTAAGGTAACAATAAGTGCAACCGGCAGCAATGTGCAACATTTGCTGCCAAACACTAAACGATTAGACGATTGCTCGATTGCTGCTGATAGGCTGGCGAAGCAAAAACAAAACAAAAACAATAACACAAAAACAACAACAAATACCGAATGCATGGTAACAAGGCGACGTGCTTTTAGTTACTTATGGCATTGTGGCGGTCCGAATGTTTGTTTGAATGAACCAAATAAACGACATTGATTTTATTTACTACTATTGCGCATGCGTGCATGTGGAGACGCTTTAAAGTGTAGGCATGTGTGTGTGCGCACCTGCGTGCAAGGTTAGCGTATATTGAATTCAAGTTGAAGTTGTACGCAGCACGTCTTTGCCCTGAGCCATCGCTGTTGCGTCCGTACAAATGCAGTGAGGTTAGCAGAGCTGTGCGCATGCGGAGCACTACCGTTGGTTGGTCATGCGGAGCATAATTCTAAAAGCGCTTGCTACTTTTGCTTACACAATTACGGCTTTTTATTACGGTTTTGTTTGTTGTTGCTGTTGTTGTTGTTATAGTTGTTGCTGCTGCTGCTGCAGCTGCTGCTTCTTTGCGCAGCCGTTCAATTACTAACGTTGACGTGTTAAATAGTTTGTCCAGTGAGTCCGTTTCCGTGCAGCCATAGCTGTAGCACTTCATTTATTTGCAACTTGTTGTTATTGCTGTTTACCAGTTGCGGCAAATGGGCGTTAACGCATGCGCAGCGCTTCATTATGCTGCTATAGGTTAAGAGTATAAACTTCGACTTCAACTCTAGCTTTGTTGCATTGTGCCCTTGCTATGTGCTATGCTCGCTTCGAAATTTTATCGTGTCATGGTTTTTATTGTTGCTCTTCGATTTCTTTGCTTCGCTTGCAGTTTATGCATTGCATTCATTTTAATTTTGCAGTTTAATTGATACCTTTCGAAAGGTGTGAAGTCTACCTATAGCTTTGTATTGATGCACTTGCATTTGTGTGTGTGTGTGTGTGTGTGTGTGTGTGTGTGTTAGTGTGCATGTATATGTGCTTTCACATAGATTTATTTCTCAATTATATAGAATGTAAAGTCATTATGAAATTTGCTTATTCAATTCGTTAGTTCCTTACGGGATGTAGAATGAAGTCTTATTAAACAAGTAAGAAAGCGCTAAGTACGGGTGTAACCGCACATTTTATACTCTCGCAATGTTCAAGGATCAGTGGCAGGGATTGCTTTCAGGTGCTGGCACAACTTTATATTAAAAAAAGTTGCGGAAGAATTCAACATTCATAATTCGATGAAATTGTCAATGGATTGCTTTCATATTTGGTATCTTATTAATTTATATTACAGGTCACAGACTCACATACTTTCATTGCTATATTTTGCTTCGTGTCAGAGATATTTATATTAAAATCTAACTCAAATAAGATATATGCAATATAAACTAAACCAAAGTGGTTTAATGAATATATTAGATACATGAAGAAAAAGTCAACCAGAGAAAAGGAAAGGATCATTATATTAGGAATAAGCGGCTTAGACCATGATCTAGACCGATTTCTTACATATTAAGCCCGAAATCGCATTATGTTTAAGAAAAAATATCCATTGTCACATATCCAATTTCATTAAAATATCACACATATTGTCCAACTTAAACGGTTTAAAGTCAGATGGAAAGTCGGGAATTCTTATATCGGGCACTTTTGGGGTAGAGGAAGATCCGCACTGATCACATTAACTCTTTTCATTATTCAAGTATATTGGGGAAAATGTTTTCACCCAATTTTGTGAAGGTAACTCACACAGTGGTCGACATATTCGGCATAAAGTCTGCTAGAATAACGAAAATCATTGCATGTAGTATACAGGAGCTGGGATAATTCGTAGACAGATTTCACACATTTTCGGCAGTAAACTATGGTATATCTAATATTACACGTTCACTTAATTTTGCTAAAATATCTTACATATTGACCGCAATATATGGTATAAAGTCTACCCACAGGTTGAAAACTATTAGGTATATTGGGGCTAGGGGAAGTGTTAGCCCTAGTGTTTATCGGATTTTCATTAGATTTTCCCCATTCTTGATACCAGAGCACACTAATATCATGGAAAGATAATCCAACAAATTTATTTACAATATCTTATAGATTTCCCAGAGATTTTCGATAAAAAGTCAGATAGAGCCACTGAGAGCCACTGAAATATTCTACTTATTAAACGTTTATATATGTATGTCTGTATACACGCACGACTGCTTGCCACTCTGAAGTTGTAGAATGAAATAGTACTTCATGGAGCAGGCAGGGTTGCAAAAACTACCACAATATAGTTTTTTAGTGCGTTATTTTTGCCACCTTTTCTCGTAAAATTTTTTTTTAGTGATTTCTTCAATGCAGAATTTTTTCGCTTCTTTTAATGTCTACAATTCCTTTAATTTTTTTCTGTCTCCATACTTTCATGTCGTACTATTTGTGCGTCTTTTTGTCTAATTCATATTTTTTTACATTATTTTTAAACTCTTTTACACACATTTCTTACTCTTCAGCATTTAAATTGTTATTGTATTACACATAGGTTTCATTCTATTGTTACGGTTTTTGTTTTTGTTATTGTTATTGCTTTCATGTCTTGCGTTCATTTTACAGTATTTGCAAAAATACAACTAGTGTTTTCATATGCGAATGGTTCCTACATTATACCCGCAATTATATACACCCACAAACGCACACACATACACACGCACCTCCTCAGAAGTACAACAATAATAATAATAATGCGCTGAATGGACTAATAGCAGCGCTATGCTGAATTGCTGCGAAAACAAAACACATTGCATGCAATGTTTTTCAACAATGTCTGAAATGTTACTGCTGCAAACAATACATGCATGTATGTGAGTATATATATACTGTTTCGGTTTGGTTTTTTTCGCTTCTCCTGCAAGCGATTTACGATGCGAAATTCCGTGTTCGCGTTTGCGCGTACATCAAACATTGCGTAAGCCGTCAACCGTGACAGTCAGCAAGACGCAATTGGCGTTCGTGCAAGAGGGTTGCCAACACACAGCGACGGTCGACCGTTTACACAATGTTTGTGTGCAACAATGTTTCTGTTTTTTTTATGCATACACATATACATATTTATATATATTTATTGGGTTGTTCGGAAAGTCATTTCGTTTTTTTTTGGGAACATGAAAGACAGTTTTCGTATAATGCCTTTCAAATGGCCATAAACAGTTGAATTCGACAAATTTAACCTCTCACCGATCTCTCGTGTTGTGATTCGCCGATTTGCATCAACTAATGCCTTTATCGCCTTCCAGACCGTGGTGCATCTTCGACATCAAAATTGCCGGATCGAAATTTTGCAAACCAGTTCTGGCACTGGCGTACTGTTAACACGCCTTCTCCATACACATCCGTAAATTTTTTTCTCGCTTGGACAGCATTTTTACCTTTTCTGAAGTTAAAAAGTAAAATATGACGAAAATGCTGCTTATTGCTCTCCATATTTAAAAAGGCACCAACCAAAAACTACTGGGTAGAATTAATAGAACTTTTTCACACACAAGCCTTGCAATATCAGCTCTCATGACATATAATGGTTATGGGGCTTAAGTGTGAAGTTAGTTTCGAAAAAACGTAATTAAGTCCTCTGGCGGGAAAAAAACGAAATGACTTTCCGAACAACCCAATATATTTAGCCAGGTAACTGAGGGGGCCACTGCGTATGAGTAACATTTCGTTGCTTTGAAAAGTTTCGAAATTATGCATTCAAAATATTTAAGAGAAAGATATTTACAATCAAAAAAACCTACAAATTAATTATTTTGCCAGTTATTTCTTATTGCGTGTGCATTATAATTTATTAATAAGCATAACCACTTTTTCCATATGCACCAACAGCTACTTCTAAAGGCACATCCATGTAAATGCTTATTAACAAATACGACCAACAACATACTTACACTTCATATATGCTAATAAATATTGCATTATCATAAAATATTAATGCGCGCCCTTGTCTTTGTCCTATTCTGAAACGCTTGTCCATAAAAGTTGCAAGCAGTCACTTGCTCATCAACGGCGCGTTGTTTTCAGCTTTTTACTAAATATAAACATATGAAAATATTTACCTTGTGCTGCGTGTGAGGCTATGCACCCACTGTTAAGTTCGCCAAGACATAATGCATAATTAATAAATGCATTTTTAATAAGCGTATAACTGAGCAAACTGGTATAAATATTTTTGTCTTGCAGACTTGCATATATTTGTATGCGTACGCAGTGACGAACAGGCTGTTGCAGTATTTTATTGGTGGCGTCCGGCGTTGTTTGGGAGTTTAGGTGGTGAAAAAGCTGTAGATTTTATAAGGCAGCTCATTTTGAAGGGAATGACCTTACTTTTGTTATTATTTTTTTATTTGTAAGAAAGTCTAGAGCAATCCCGCGCTGCTGGAGGACATAACCTGGTTTGTGGACTGTTATAAAATGTACCGTTATTTAAAAAAGCGTATGCCTTTTATATTAGAAACAAAAACATGTTGTGACTGCTAAGCTTCAAAAATACCGAAATATGAACTAAAAACAATTTTTTGTAAAAATCTCTGAAAAATATTTCATATAAGAAAATATAGCAATTTCATTTCATCACCAAATTTTAATACAACAATGAAGTAAAACGATATTTAATGAAAAGGCATATATTTTGCCTTAACTGAAAACATTTTTGCTTGAACTTGGTACTTTTAGTTATTCTCGTTTTTTTTCAAAAGGCCTTAGAATTTTATATAAAAAAAAATCAGAATTTACTTTGATTACTGTTATTTCTATTTTTTTGAGACAATTGTTGAGACAATCTAAAAATAAATAAATTAAAAAAGTAAAAAGTTATTTTATTTTTTAATGGGTTAGGCCAGCCTAGAGCTTTTAAAAAACATGTTTTGGCTTAAAGTAGATTATTCAACTGGTAGCGTGGTGAAAAAAAACCCGGTCCAATCCACTATGTTGTCGAAACATTTGGGTCAGTCAGCTCAGCACGGAAGACTTTCAAACTAGTTCTTCTTGAAATCGCATTTTTGAAATCGGGTTATCGGACACTATAGCACTTATCCTCCCGACATTTTAATTATAGTTCTTCAGCAATATTATCTAGTTGTTATTATTGCAACTTTTATATAAACTATAAACCGTTATCTTATTATCTATAAACCATAATTTTTTAGGTTAAAAATTTTGAAATTTTTAAACAACCCACTAAAAATTTAAGATTACCAAGCCTTTTGTAAATTAAGTTCCTCCTTTTTTATTTTTATTCATATAGCACGAGTTCCTAAAATCAGCATCGCCTATTGAGGTCCTCTTTAAAAAGGCGATTCCAAAGTTTGGTCAGAAAGCCGCCATTTTGTATCAAAATGTCAATACAAAATTGTCTTAATGCTCAAATACATGTTTAATAAATCCTGGGAGAGAGAAAGTAAATTAATTTTTCATTGCTCCCTGAATAAACTGTCAAGTTAGGCCTTTTTTTGTGAGCTCTAGATCCCTTAATTACGATTACTTACAATTTTCATGACTTTTTGCTCCTCATAGAAAATCATGTTTGTTGACATTTTATGATTGAAATCCACAGTTGAAAAAGAAATCGTGTTAAAAAAATGTTATAGAAAATAACACCCTAATTTCTAGCAGAAAAAAAATCAAGCCTGCTATCTTAAAAAAATAACCTCAAACTCTTTCCGAACCATCGCAAAAATATTTCGAGATGTCAATAAACTAATTAACTGATTAAAATCGAGAAAATATGTAATTAGTTTTACCATGAAAGCGAAACACTTATAACCCGAATGGTCATACCGCAATGCAATGGCAAATTAAATGATCACCATATTGCAACATATGAATGCAGGAGTCAAGTGCGATTGCCTTCTGCAGAGTGTTTGGGGATTTGCGGCTATGGTTGTCAAGATACTACATTTCGATAGCTCATTTTGAGCGAGTAGTGAGCAAGTAAACACAAGATGAAAGCGATTGTGGCGAACAACTGCCAATGGACACAAACAAATGTATATATTTAACATTAAAAAGCGTTCATTAATTTATGCGTAAAAGGAAAAATAAATAAGAGTAACATTAAGCAAGTGAGAAATATGCACATAGAGTTGTTTAAAATAGCCGAAGTCAAGCTGAAAGTGACAATAGTGACACACATACTTCCACATACCTACTAATTTATGTGCAATATTAAATACAGTGTATGAAAAACTATCAAAAGGAAAAGTATGTGTTCGTAAGTGCCTATAAAAGCGCAGTAAAGCAACAAAGATGCGCTAAAAAAGAACAACTCTGATCGGTCCTGATCGATGGTGATCGCTGTTGATCGCTGCAGTTCATAAATTTTGTGAGTAAAATTGCTTTAAAGTTGCCACGAATAATGACTTAAACAAACTGGTAAGGAGTAGTGTGAACAACACACCAACAAATATACAAACATACATATCAACAAGCTAGTTCGTCGCGATCTGGCCACGATTCTGCTACTTTTTTTGCAAGCACGTTTGTTTACATTTGCCATTTGCGGCACTAAACCATGCATAAACATACAAATTTATATGTATAGACACACACATTCATACATATTGATGTCAGTTCTCAGCATCCGAGCGTCGCCATAATCTCACGGGGCAAAATGTGAATGCTTAAGAAACAATAAATATGCAATTAATCGATCAAGATTGAGCTACTGATTGCGCGAGCTAATGCTCACACACATTTCCAACGCACATTGTATGTGACTATTTTGTTTATGCGCGCACGCTTGCGCACAATAAACATGCGTAATTGCGTGTGTGCGCGTGAAAGCAAGCAGTTACACTTCTTACACACTTTATATTCGCGTATAACAAACGAGCTGCACAACAGCGCAAAGTATATATGTATATGTACATACATATATATATTTACTTTTAGTAGCCACATATTGCCCGCCAAACGATAGCCGCTTTGGTCGGCCGTCGTCTCATTACGCGTCCGATTGCCATCGCCAGCCAGCTACATACCGACTCATACATACTTACATGCAACATAAATGGCAGCGTGGAAAAGTAAGCGCAGCTCTAACAACGTGCTCGCAACGCTTTTCATTTGCGCTCTTAATGAAATTGCATCGTGTAGCTGAAAGTACGAGTTATGCGAGTTGAAAAATGAAGTAGTAAACACAACATAGAAAGGTAAACTCAGAAGCAAAAGCATGAATAACAAATAAACCGTAACTTGAGTAAACCGGCGCACATGCGCGACTAATGTCTGAGTTAGATGAGGTATTATAGGAAGAAATACAGTGGTGTTGGATACAGGTAAATTTCGCAGAAAACTTCAAACGGTTGATAAACTTCAAACGAAGCTTTCCCAAGCTTAGAGTACTAAACTGTAAGCAATATTTTATTCGCCTTTCACTCCTCACTATGTTAGAATGCTGCTCTTTTATATAAAAATTGCAAATTAAAACAAAGTTATCCAGTTGAATACAGCACAAGAGGTTTCATAAATATCTCACTAAAGCGGTTGAGGAGATTATTTGATTATACCAGTCTAGTGCATTTATACCAGTTGTTTGTTCGATTCGCCACCCTACACGATTCGAGCTTTGCTTTTCTACAAAATATCCTTTCTGTGAATAAAAAGAGTTGTTGATGATTATACCAGTAAATTTATTTATACCAGTTTCTTGTTGAATTCGTCACTCAACAAGGTTTATGTCACACTAAAAACAAATTACATATGAAAATAACGGAAAAGTTACTCGCTTAATTATACCAGTCTAATGCATTTATACCAGTATGTTCGATTCGCTACTCTAAAAAGTTTTGTGAATTGGGAACAAATCTTCGCTATAATTATGAATTTTTGTATAAATTCTCAAATTTTCAATAAAAAATCCTTAGCGTACGCTCTCCCCCACTGTACACCGACATACACTTTACAAAAATTGTAACAGTACAACAACAAATTCCTGCGCTAACCAAAGCACAGTGAGCAAGAATGATTGCTTAATCGTGAATTGTTTTCTAACTCGAACAAGCGAGTTCTAAGCAGCGCGCTGCCGACCGCCGCAAGGGATCAAGCGCGCCACTAACTATTGTAAATGAAAATCGAATAAAATCAAGGCATCCACATGACAACTATCGCCGACCAACTGACTCTCCTTCAGGACTTTGTGTAGAGCCGTAACGAAGTGGTCGACTTGTCTAGTTGCTCTGCTTCGCTTCAACTGCCAGAAAAGCGGCTCAAATACGCGCGCATGTGCACAACGATGTGCATTTCTCCATATGAAGACATAACATGGCCATATTCAGCAGCGCTACGTCGATCAAGTTGGCGATAATGAGCACTGAAGACTCCAACGAACGGACCAACGGACTCGCAAGGCGACTGCAATATGGTATTGGCAACTATAATGTTGCTAAACTAATTGAATGTATGTATGTATGTATGCATGAATGTATGAGTACGTAATGTTGCTATTGCAGTACAGCTTAAGATTTGTTTTGTGCGCATATTCCTCGAGCCAATTGAAAGTACTCAGCCATTACTTAATCATAAATTCTGCAAATTGAAAACATGAATTCCTTACTGTATTTGCGCATGCGCAGTGGGTAATCGCTTAATCATTGCGCGCCCTTTGAGTTCAAACTAATAAATACACATACATACATACTTAAGCGCACTGCTGGAATGATTAGCTTAAGCCGCTGCCGCTTTTCCCCCCAGTTATGTGTAAGTAAAGCATTTAGCTTAGCAATTTTTTTGTTGCAAGCGCTTTTGTAATGCTTTTGCGCTTGAATTGATTTTGTTGCACCGTTTTTGGTGCTTTGCAGGTGCAACAGACAACGTCTGTATGTATGCACACAGCACAACAATCCCTCACCAATCCAAATCCATGCAATTCAGTATGCTTTTGGCTAATGCGCACACGTGCTTGTGGCAGTTTCGTAAACGCTCGGCAAAAACTGTTGCAAAAACATGCGGAATTCGCGAAATACAATGGCGGCAATTGACACCAGCGCGCATGCCAGCGGGGTTTAGTTGGTTAGTTGCCTTTAGTGAATTTAATTAAGTTTGCGTAAATGACTTCATTCACCAGTGCGCGCACTTATTTGCTAAGAAATCGCCTGGATTCTCTTTAACTCAATATATATGGTCATTTGTGGGAGTACAGAAATGCTTATTTGATTAGATTTGAATGATAATAGTCTTCACTACTTTTATAAAGTGGAATAAATTATTATACTGCCATAATGTAAAAATTCTCAAAAAGTACAAAATTAGTCTAGGATTTTCAAAAACTCTCATTTTTTTTCTCCATATTTTTGTTCACATTTCGAATTGAGTACTTTCTATGCATCTTTATAATTTTCTTAAAAGGTTAAGCCAATCTAGGATTTTCAAAAAAATCGAAAAATTTTTTTGTGGTTATAATTTATTTATTATTATTATTATTCTTCAGCAGTGAATCCTTCGGATCCTGTCTTGCATTAAACTAGAATAAAATTATTCGGTTTTCCAATATAGTTTTTTTCCAATATAGTTTGGGAGTAATATCTCCAGAACCCGTACCTAAGAGCGAAGCTTTTTTTGGTTTGAAAGTCTGTCGCTAAAATAGCCTAATTGATAAAGTTTGCTTTCCAGAATCATTTCCACCAGAACCTGAGTTTTAACTTGACTTAAGCTCGTCATTTCCTTTTCTAAATTTAATATGGAAGCACTTGCATTCCCAAGTAATTTTGTTCAAGTCATTGTTATCAATATCTCATCGTCTTAAGAATTTTCCGGATTCCCGGAACTTTTCCCAACCTTCGGATCGCCGAATCATTAAATTTACAATCCAACAGTTTCCGAATAGATTTTCAATATCCAATAGGAACATATATTTTTTCCGACACAAGAATTAAACTATGTAATTATTTTTAGATAACAGTACAGCTTTAAAAAGCATATTATACACTTAATTTGATATCCAAATCAATTATTACATAACAAAATCCCCTCAGAGTAAAAATTTTATTGAAATCATCGTCAATATTCGATATTCGAATTCTGTAGGGGCAGGGGACATATTTTCCAACATTTCGAGATTGACCATTATTGTTCACTGAAGCGCATTCATCTAATACGCCATACCCTATGGTCCTGTCACTCAAAAGCACAAGGCCTACTGTCAAATCATACTCATACAACAACAACATTGAACGACAAAAATTAGAGTTTTTAGTAAAATCAGGACATCCACTTATGGAAACAAAGACATATTTCTCGGTCTAAATATGTATCCTGAAAATTGCAACACTTGCTTACTTTTCAGCAGAGCGAGAACTAAGGTATTGTGACTCATGCGGTCATTTAGGGAGCTGCACATGAATTAACGCACCTTTGAGACAACATTTTCATTCAATTATTGCTATTATTGTACTCCTGCAAGTAGCTTCTGCATATGCCATGCGTTATAAAACTTAATATACAACACTTCAGTTGTCTTTATTAAAGCTGTATAGCTACCAAGCTAGATACAAGCATAGAAACGAATGAATATTTATAAACGGTGTTTGACATTCGACGTTGGTTGCAAGTGTTGCCGACCAGAATTTAACAACACCAACTAAAACAAGTACATTCATATACATATATCGTATATATATACGTATGTAGGTGCGCATTGCAATTGCTTGCTATTGTTTCGGTTAGTCAGTCTGAATTTCACCTTGACAATTGTTGATCAAATGTTGCCGCCAACTGAATTCAGCGTCCGTGCCGGCAGCTGTCGTGTTGGTGATGGTAAACGTGTTGCTATTGCATTCGCAATTACTTATACACTTATATACGTATATATTGTGGATATTGTTGTTGTTTTTGTTTTCTATACAGTGTTATTCTTGCGATTTTGCAATAATAGCTCAGCAAACAAATACTGTCATTTCGCAATGTGAGTCAGAGCAAATACAAAAAAACAAATTGTTATTAAATACACACAAACACACACACATACAAATACATATGTGTATACGGTATATTTTAATCAGTGAACGTCAACAAAACGCCAAAAAGCAGCACTTTGTTAGGAAAAAAATTGCAACTTTTAAAAATGAAATTAGAATTTCAAAATGTGAAGGTTATTTCAAAGCAATGCTCAGCTGTTGTTGTTATAATTTTTACAACAGATTTTTAGCGTCTTTGTGAGGCTTGTTGTTGCCTGTGTTGTCGCTCAGCGCTGATGATTCAAGCTTTTCCTCGGTGTTTTTTTTTTTTCTTCTTCTTCTACTGCGACTACTTCGATACTAGATTTGATAATCGCGTTATATGGGTTTTAGAGCAGTGAATTTCGTTGCATGTTAAATATTTATAACGTTGCATGTGCGCTAGAGCAGCTGTAAATAAGTTATGTGATAGAAATCGTTAAAAATCGCCATGGAATTTCAGTTACAAAGGCATATGGCAAGTGTATATGTATGTGAACTATATACATTTACGTATATGTATATGTGTTTATATGTACATATATTTTCTTTTACTTGTGCATATATATAATTCGTTTAATAGCACATTTTTGTGCAATAGACTCGCAAATGTGCATGGGAACAGTTTCCGGAATTGACATAGCTTCATGCTTAGCGAATTTGCGCGCTTAGAAAATAATAAAAAAAAATCGAAAGCTACTACTATACTAGCTATACTATAACGATACTAAATTTTCGTAAAAAAAAAATGAAATATTAAATAATTTTTTTTTATATTACGACTTGAATAAAGCAATCAGAACGAACAAAGTGAAAAAGTTTGGAGATTAAGTTTGGCGTGAAAAGAATTATATATGTACATATATGTGTGCATATAGTTACCTATATAATACCATGGCACTAAGCTATACTAAAAATAATATTTGCACATACATATTTACTATGTTATATATATGCATACATACATAACTATTTCACTCAATCACTTTATATATGTACAATACATACATATGTACAAATATATGTGTTTCGCCTGTCAGTGAACGGATGTTGCCACGTCAGACATATCCGCTACGTTCAGTTTGCGACTTTATGCACTTTTTTTCAAAAAATATTGTAAAAATATCAAAGGAAATGTGGAAAAACGTGTATCCATAAATTGTCAGTTGTTGTTGTTGTGATTTTATTTTATTTTTGACATGGCATACATAATGCATATTAGTACTACTGGTACTATTTTATCTATATCCATAGACGTACCTAACCAATAAATAGGAAATCGAAAAACTAAAGTTAAATTTATATATAAAATGTAGCGAAACGTGATTTAAAAAACTACATATAAAAAATAAATAAAAATGCATACAATTTGCGTTTGTACTAAAAAACACACACAAAAAAAACAGCGAAATAGTGGTGTTTTTGTAGCGAAGCTTTTTTATTAGCACTTCGAGCTTTCGCTGCAGCGATTGTGAAAGCTTAACTATAAACACCGTTAACTGGGCACAGTTTGTAGATTTTATTTATGTTTTAGTTTTAAGAACATAATTAAAAGTAGTTACCCTGCTATAAAGTAGTTGCTTAATCGAATATTTTTCTTTAAAAAACAAGTCAGAGTGTGAAAGTGAGCTTCATACATTCATTTCATCACTATTGATAATTCTTAAAAACTGAAATATGCTTAAAAAATAAACGATTTTCATGTGGAAATAGCCTCTCATAAGAATGGTTGTTTTCTAACTTCAAGATTTTGAGAGCTTTTGTGAGCTTTTTCTTATACTTCAATACAATTTTATTGAAAAACAGTTGCAAAATGCTGATTTTCAATATAATTTAATTTCAAAAAAGTTTTGCACTGTTGTTATTATATTAATAGAGTCCTCTTCTAATCCCTTAACATATTAATTGTGCAAAAATGTATCAAATTCAGACCGAGAGCTTGAATAACTTCGGTATGCTACCAACATTTTTTGCTGCCAAAGCAGAAATCACTGAGAAAGGGGTGGCGATGAAATCAGAATTTTCAAGCTTCAAAGAGGCATTTGTATACACATACGTAGCTAGATATATATGCGCACACACATGCATATGTTTGTAAAAGCTACTTGCATTTCATTGAACCGCCTGCTGAATGCTATAAATAGGGTTGCAGCAGCCGAACCAAGTTGGCTAATATTTTGAAACCAGATGCCACATAAAAGTGCTCACATACTTACATATATATGTTTGCATAAATGTTTTTTTTCCTGCAACAGTATATCCTTGACTTTTGTGTCACAAGCTTATTAGCCTAACGTTGTCTGCTTAATGTGATGCCAATTAGTGTGGTCAAATGTTGTTGCTATTGAATTTTGACACCAATTAAGCCAACTCAAGCAACCAAACGACGTTGAGAGGGGCAGCAGCCGAGTGAGCACATAAGTAAATATGTATGTAAAAAGCACTTTGTGTACACATACACACATGCACACATGCATACATACTTTTAGCGCACAGTGTGGTCTTTAAAAAATTTAATGTCGCTTTTAATTATTGACTTCATTCATTTAAATGTGCCTCTATTGCAATTAATCTACGACAATGTGCCACAACAAAATTAACTTCGATTTAAGCATTTTATGTATTTATAATGCTTTCAATGAAATGACCGCAACGCTCATAAAATTGCAATAAAAATGGGAAAGAAGAAAAAAAAAAGCTTCTTTCATTCGCTTGCAGTGCGTAACAGTAACAATGACAAGCGCAGCACCCCCGCTTCCCAGTACTTCCCAGTGCGCGCTTGCGTGTGACACTACATTCCACAGCATGGAGCGCACAACAACAACAACACGTTACAACACTTGAGTGAACTTCAGCCAACTTCAGCCAACTTCATAAATGCACACGCTCCCTTACTCTAGCTACTGTTATTTGGCGTTCACATTTTCTTTGTGAAGTTTCTAAACAATGGCGCTGCCATCGCTGCCGTTACTGTCAATGTGCTCACTCATGTCACGTGACGTTCCACATTGCTGCATTTAAGTCGCATCATAAAAAAATTTCTGATTTTCTCAAAACAAGAAAACTGAAAGAATAATACACCAACAACAACACAATGAAATAATGATGGTAAACAAAATATTGTCATGTGAAAATGAAAACAATAACAACAGCATAAGAAAAAAACAAAAACAAAATAACTTAGAAGAGTGGAAAATTGCCTACTTGTCATTGAAACTGACAATGTCCAAACGTACTTAGCTGGGCATAAAACCAAAACAATTACAAATTATGATTGTTGCTTTTTCTATTCATTTGATTTTAAATTTTTTATCATTTTCTGTTTTCTTTTTTGAAAAAAGTTGCCCTCTCCGCAAGCGCAATTTGTTGGCCATTTTAAGAATAAAATGCTCCCTTTTCGTTTAGTTTTATTTTCCTAGTTGCACTTTTTTCGTTTTTTCTTTTCTTTCAAACATGTACTTCTTTTTTTTTAGTTTTTCTCATTATTGTTAAGTTTTGTCATGTTTTTCCGGTGCTCAATGCCGTTAGAACTTGACTTGCAGCTTGAACAGAAACCCCAAGCAATTGTAAATGTTAAAATGTTAAGTAAATTAAAATTAAAGATAAATTTAATTATTAGAAAGAGTAATACAAAAATTTAGTTTGATTTTTATGAATTAAAAAAAAATTATTTTTCTACATAATTTTTCAACAAAAAAAATTAAAATTATTTTGAAAAATTTTCACATTGAAAAAAACATCCTTCGCATATTTTTAAAGTTTTTTTGTTAGATAAAAATAAAAACACAGTTATTATTATGCAAAACAAGAGCAGTAGCAGCAACTGAGGCTTTCAGCTCGGGAATTTTAAGTCTCTATTATAAGTCTTATTTTTACATTTTCAAATTTGTAACTTTAATAATAATAAAAATTTTCTATGACTACGAAAATTATTATTTTAAAATATGTTCACACAGAGCCCCAAAGCGGGAACAGTTTCTGATCGAAATTGAAAGATTTTCTTTTGGTCTTACAATTTTTATCGAAGCAATTTTCGCTACAATAAATCCGCATCGAACGTTATTTTTAATTTCAGTTATAGCATCTAGTATATAATGAAAAAAATAGCCTTTATTTTTTTACATCCTGACTACATTGACTCATAAGTTTTAACATGGTCTTATAAAAAAATATTAATAGATAATGTTACTTGAATATTTATCAATGATTTCAAACATTTTTGATGATTAAAAATTTTGGTCTCTATTTTATCACGTTCTTAAATATTTTCATTTGATCTTTAGTTTTCAATTCCAGTAATTAAAAAATAATTAAATTTAATTCATTTATTTCATTTAATTTTTATTAATTAATTTTTTTTTTAATTGTATTTAATTTAAATTAATTTATATATTTAATTAATATTTAATATATATATAATTAATTTATATTAATTTTAATTAATTAGATTTTTGAATTGATTAATATTTTTTAATACTTAAAGTAACAGTCTTTTTCTTTAAATTTTTTGCTATGTATGTAAATACTTTTTTTCTTTTAATTTTTTTGCACTTTGAATTCATTTTTATAAAAATCCTATTACACATTTTCGCATAAATTTTATTTTTTTGCTTGCCATAACACACATACACACATACGATGCCCTATCAACACCCACACTTCTCTCTATCTCGTCTCTATTAATCTGATTTTTCATAAAATAACATTCGCGTTGAAGTCGCTGACTAAACCAGCAACTGTTTAGAGGTTTGTTCGATGACAGACCTGCATTAATTACATTTTTATCTAATGCATCTCATTTCGATTGGCTTGCCTCCTTGGAATAATGTAAGACGTATATGTTTATGATGAAGCACATATATAATAGCCAGATTGGTTTTTTTTATTAAGTTCTAAAAGCAATAAAAATAAATATTTTTGCTACACTGCAGGCGGTAATGATTCCAATCGTACGATTATTCTGGAAAATTAAATAATAGCATGAAAAGATGTCTATCAGAAACCTTTTCTGTTTTTTATTTTGGCACTTCAAAATTTTTGTCACAAATAAATTTTTTAGACAAAGATATGGTGAACATTTTTTAAATAATTGAATAATAGCAATAATTAATAAAAAAAAATATATAAGAAATAAAATGAATTTTCCCATATTTTCCTAAAAAAAATTTTTATATAAATTATTTATTAATATAATAAAAGTCACGCTTCCGTTGTTTTGCTTCACATATGTTTGCCTACCTAGAGAAAAAAGGTAAATACAAAAACCTGCTAAAACTACCAACCTAACCACCAGCTGAGATTCGAACCCGCATATACATACTCGTATGCATATGCAATGTACTTAAAATGTAGAAGAGAAGAATTCCTTGCAGTATGAAAACAAGAAGGTGGTAAAAGGCTCAAAAGAGGCAACGTGCGATGAGATTTCAGTTACGCGATAATAACAATAATTATTATTTTATTATTCGGTAAACGAAACAAAAAGTAAGCTAAAGTGTAAAAAAGACGTGAGCGCATAAGCGATCGATCAGTAGGTGGACGCACAGCGTCTCGAGCATAGGTGAGATGTTGAGGGGGACGCACGACGTCAGTGCGTCATAGTGGTGCAACAATATCAACACGATGCTTTTTATATGGTTGTAAGCACAAATTTATATTAAATCACGTTTGCATGGCAATGTCTTTAGGGACCTGCACCACATCGGCAGGGCGTAGAGTCCCTACCACAGTGATGCGCGCTGACGAACTGAAGCATGGAGGGAAAGTAGGTGCGTGCAGGCTGCTCTAGAAGCGAAACAGCAAAATAAAATGAAAATGAAATTCCAGGTATAACGAAAGACGGCTTCTCCACAGAGGGTGTACCGCAAAAAGGAACCTGGGCAACACCCGAAAAAGGTAAGATCGCGTCCAGTATATTTTGTAGGCATAAGTGTGCGTATTGAAAGGATAGTAGATTCGCTGGCGGTAAATTATGTATGTATGAATATGTACTTTGTATATATATGTATATGTATGTTATATACCTACGACATATAAAGCCCATGATGTTTAGGAGTCTATTCAAAAGTGCAAGTGTACGCATTAGCAATTATTTTTTCTGTAGAAAACTTCAAATTTAAATATTAAAATTAGGCGAGTGCTTCGTTTTGTATTCACGAGCACATAAAGACTATCTTTTTCTCTTATAGCCTAGTGTATGCCTATCAAATAGTTCTATAGCACATATTTTTGTACTCTTTATAGTAGAACAAGTGGAGACCCTTTCAACAATCTAATGTTGGTCTTACTTTTCTTCATAAGAAGCGATATAACTACACTGATCTCGAAGAAATTTCTTTGGGTACCAGAAGGGCCGCCTATATACACCTGAAGAGTGATCAAAGGATACTACAAACATTCACTAAGAATACCTGGGATAGTGCTAAGCAATCTATTTAAGTTTGAGCCGTAACTCTACTTATTTATGTACATATGTAGTAACACAATAGCGAAAAATTTTTCTTAATCGGCTTGATATTCTAACCGCTATAATTCTATTTTGTGACACCTCAGCACCCTCCTCTTGTCTGATAAATCTAAGACACACACCAAAAATTAAAGAAAAAGCTTGATCAAACATGTTTGAAAGCATCTGTGAACTTGTTATTATGCATTTTGGTATAAATATTATATCTTCCACTAACCTTTAATGAAGATATCGTGCAAATCGATAAATTATTAACTATTAATCGAACAAATGAGCACAAAACTCCTCGCATATATAATATACAAGGCGATAACAAACTTGTATCACACAAGATCACGTGATGAGCAAACTGATGATCGCTTAATTACAACAACACACACGATGAAGCGCAACAACACCCGCTACTGGGCATAGCAGAGAGCAGAACCGCTATCAGCTACGCGCAGAAGGCCTGTAAGCGCTCGTACATCAATCGTGTTAATGGCGAAAATTATACGTGTGCGAGTACACGAAAATGCATCGAATGGCATAAACCATTATTAAAAATTAATTAGAAGAACTACTGGATGGCAAAACGGCCGACAGACAAACAAAGTAATAACTTGTTGCACTACATAAATTGCAGTGGAAATGCAGGCGCGGCAATGATGAAGGCGAATGGCAGCTGCTCGGGTACATGTATGTACGTTGTGTACATATGTGCGCTTAAAAGTGTTTGTGGAAAAGTTAATGTGGCGTTTAAAGCGTCGGCAGGCCGAAAGTGATCCTAATTGAATAATTATAGTTTGAGAACTTACTGAAAATCGCTTGGTTATGCAGACATATATGGAAGTATGTATGTATGTATATATATATATATATATCATCAATAATCGAGTGAGTAGCTCAAAACTGAGGCGCATACCGGTTTGTAACTGATTTTTTGAATAAGTGTGTGTTTGTGGTATGTGCTTAACTTTACAAAAAAAAAACAAAAATAATAATAATAAAATTTTTTTTTTAAATCTCGAGGCAAAAACAAACAGTTCAGCGGGTGTAGCTGACAGGATCGTGTGAACATTTCAGCAAATGCTGTTAAAAATGTTGTGCTTTTTGCGATTGCAGAGGATTCGCACTCGGCTTGACTTGCTCTTCGACTTGATATTTAGCTTTTGGGCTGGCTGATGATAAAACTGCGTGTTTATGACCGCATATCGGCGCATTTTGATCATTTTGACTGCGTGTTTTGTGGGTGAAGAAATACCTTTCAGCCTTTTTTTTCACTCAAAAACGAAAAAAAAGCACCGCACCGCAGTCCGTCAGGATCGCTATGAAAAGATCAAACAAGGCAACAACGCTGAACGGTACAGAGAACAGGCATGAAACAGAAAAGGCCAAAAGTGGGCCGTAACGTAGTGAATGAAAATAAAACTGATTAAAACGGAATTCGTACAGAATCTATATGAGATCGCCTGACAGACGTGGAACGAGCTGAAGCGGCTGCAACGCCAACGAGTTGATTTAAACCGTGGCGGAACGCCGAAACGGCGCTAACGCTGCCCAAAGCGGCACGGCAACAACAATAAAAGCACAATGCACAATGCAAAAGTACACAAATAAATAAAAACAACAACACAGCAAGCATATATACACACTTATTTAAGACAATACGTGTGTGTTGCGCGTCAGCGGCGCGTCTCCGCATGGCAACGTACGTCAACGGTGCCGTCAACAACGTCATCATGCTCCCACAAGAGCATCATCGTGTGCTCATTATGACCGCGTTCATTAGCAAGCAGACAAACGCATCGCCCACGGTGTACACCTTCTGCGAAATTTTGTGGCGCATACGAAGCGGTTGTAGCATGCAACGCCGTTGCCCCGAGTGCCATATAGCAAAGGCAGCAACACAATACTTCTTTTATATTTCTATACTTTTTTTGCTCTTTAGGCAGATGTGTTTGGCGGACGCTTAGCAGCTGCTGAGGTGAATATTAAAGATAAATAAAATGTTCCAACAACTTTAAATGTGTTTTGACAATAAAAACAAAAAAAAAAACAACAACTACAAAAATGTGCAAATGTGTAGGATATTATTTATTTTATTTTACAAAGCGTTCTTAATCATTTTCGCGCCAAACAGCTGCCAACAAATAACTAATATCTCTCGGACTGTTACAACAAAAAGCTAGCACGTCAAAAAACTTGTCCAAATTCTGCCGCTCAAGTCAAGCAATAAACTAGAACAACTTGATTTAAATAGATATGTAAATAAATAAATATGAGCTTAGCTTGAATGCAGTGTAAATAAAATACGTTTTAATAATAAATATACAAAGTAACAAAAAATCGCTGCGAAGAGGCTTGAAAGCAAGAATATATATAAGAATATATATTCTCATATATTTAGGAGGCGAGGAGCGAAACGCCACAGAGAAAACTTGCTGACCGCGTTTAAATCTTTAACATGATCAACTACCAACTACCACAGTGAAAACAAAAACAAAAACAATATTTATAAAAACAACAAAGTTACATGACAAGAACGCGAACGCTAGCAAGCCAACAACAAGTTAAGTGATGTCCAAAACGACAGACGCAACACATCATACATCATACTCACCCGTTGATATGTGGGAATGTATGTGTGTTACGAGCTTATACATACATATACATATGTTGGTAGAGAAACATAGTGAAATAAAGGATGGATGTGCACTATTTTGTAACTTTATCTTTCATATTAGACTTTTTTTTAAATAAATGTATAATATATATAATAAAAATATATTTTAAAATTAAGCCTTTATGCTTTCTAATTTAAAATATTACAATTTTGAATTAATTAACTTCATATAACCTATAAAAGAAAACCCGTGGGAATACTTTAGAAAATCTTCAAAATATCGAATTTTTAAATTGTTCGTCAATCGAAAAGAGCAATGCTTTACTCCTAGATAATGCTAAAAAGACAATAAAATACATCTACAGTTTCTCTAAGTTCACAATAGAAAGGGCTGTATCCAATAACTTCGAACCATAAGGCGTTAGGCCGGGCTAAAGCCATCAATCGCATTTTTCGAGAGGGCCTCCACGGACGATGGCGATTCTAGAAACTCATGCTATCTGAATTACATTGAAAAAATGGGATCTTAATCTTAAACATCATCTTAATATGGACGGCCCTGCGTTAGGCCGGGCTAAAGCCATCAATCGCATTTTTCGAGAGGGCCTCCACGGACGATGGTGATTCTAGAAACTCATGCTATCTGAATTACATTGAAAAAATGGGATCTTAATCTTAAACATCATCTTAATATGGACGGATTTTATTTTAAAATTTCACAGAATGCCGAACTTACAAAAAAATTTGTAGGAAAATAAGTAGCTGAAACCGATTGACGCCAGCTATTCGAAATTACAGCGGATAGAACAGGAGAATTCATTTGTTTTCAATATTCTACCAATTTAATACTGTTTTTGGGGCACTAAAGTGTACTTTAAGCTAAAAAATTTTGTTTTTTGAAAATCCTAGACTGGCCTAAGCTCTTGAGTGAATTCATAAACCGCTAGCTCTGTTATGTAGAAAACTTCTTTAAGAAGCCCTTGACTTACTTCGGTGGCTTTAGATAATGTTACCAGATGAATTAAATGTAAAGAAGGTGTTAATTAACGGACTATAACAGCACTTTGGTAGAACAGTAAAAAAAAGAAAGAAAAAAGTGTTCTAATATACTTTTGTTATAGTATGTTATTCTACTTTTGCGCTTTTTCTATTCCTAAAATAATATGATATTATTGAACATATGTATAATACTTTGACTAATATAAATCATATAATTTTAATGTTACTGTTAAGTAGGGAAATCTATTAATGCGCTACTGTACTATGAATTACTGCTTTACAGTCTGTTAAGGTTACAGTTTTGTTGGTTTTTCCTAGTATATAAAACAGTACATGCTAATATCTAATATTAAATTACAGAGTTGACTTCTGGAGTAAAAATCCAAGAGCATAAAGACATACTCTATTTTTAAACATACTAAATAATTTATCAACCCTATACAATTACATTGTCACTGTTATGTTACATAAAATAGCCATCAATTGCCGTAATTTTAAACAAGTGAACAGTTTGTTAACATTTCAGAGTAGGCACAACTGTTAATTAACAGATTGCTGCTAAGAGATTTCGCTAAGTTGTGCCTTACGCAAAGCCAATTAAACTATTAAGCAGTTGGGGTGAAAATCCCATACTATACATACATACATACAAACTCACATGAAATAAAACATAAAAATGTAGAGATTTTTGAAAAATTGACAAGCATATCAAAAATTTGGCAATTGATATAGATTAAATAGAGGTTGATGTAGAGAGTTGCCAGTAATTCTCAAACAACGCACTTGTATACATACTATGTATATGCGTGTCTGAAGTACACTTTAGACAATAAAAACCTAACACACATAGTAAATAATAGTAATATGACAAGGGAAAAGACCTGGTAAAAATGCCTAGTGAAAAATTAAGAGAGACAAAACAAGTTTAGTAGATGCTTCAATATACGCGAATGCTGTGAAACGATTGCACAAACTACTTAACATTTTAAGTACAACAACAAAATAGCAATAATGCTTTTGATACCGAACTTTTGTTGTAAATGTATACAAAAAACATTTGATAGAGGCCGTATAGCAAAAGTAAGGCAACGCGTGTCGTTTGCTCCATACAAACCCAACAAAACAGAAACAATAAAATTAACGACTAAACTAAAAATATGCGCATGTACTCGCATTGTACGTGTGCACATCCTAAGTGAAACCGCTAAAGAATGCGTAGACATATTTTTTATTGCAATTGCTGCTCCACGCTCAAATACAGGAACTACGAATTAAATACATACGCACTTCAGATGTTGGTACTCGCGCGATATTTACTATGGTACACATAAATATATGCATACATACATACATACATACATATGTACATATAATGTAAGCATTAACGCCGATGTGTATATGTATAAACTTACAACATGCGCCACATTAATGTTTTTGCCACCGGCGTTGCTGTGATTGTTTACGCGACGATCTATGACACTTACAACACTTTACGACTCTATGTCGCGCTTCACGATATCTTCACGATATCATATCGTCACACCGTACGTCTATAGAGCAACCAACAGCATGATGGGAACATCTGTGAGGTAAGCTACCGATCGTAGTCGTTGGCTGCTGGCTGGAAGTGGGTCGAAATGTGCTTGACCCACACTTGTAATCAACTATTCGCACGTACATATATATGTATGTAGAAATGCATATGCTTGTTTGCTTCATTTATTGGTTGCTATGGCTTATGAAGAGTGAAATTTTTCGTGCTGCTTACTGTGAGTACAACACTTCCAACTAGCTACACGATTAACAACATGCAAGTACGTAATTTCGTTTTCGCTAAAATGTAATTCACTTATGTATATATGTATGTATGTACATGCGCAGAAGCCAGCTGTGTTTTCAGTAAGCAGATTAGTGATGAAATTGTATTATATATAAAGAAATATACTATCACAAGAGATACTGACTATGTTTGTGTGTGTGTGTGTGTGTGTGTGTGTATCAAAAAGAAAATAAGGCGATTCGAAATTCGTGCGGAACAGGACATTATATTATGTATACTGTCGATTCAGAGCGATCTCAAATTGATTAAATGATTTTCGAAAAACAATAGTATCACATCTCTCTTTCAAAACTTTGTCAAAGTAGTGTCTCTTGCTATGGAATCATCATAATTTAAAGCAAATTAACATTGTAAGTACCCTGACTGCTTGTCTTTACTGTTAAAAAATTACAGTTATTTGATATATGGTGGAATGAGAAATTTTTTTCAGACATTTCTAATATTATTCTAACCTTGCTTCAGCAAAGCATAAGTACTGAGTTTCATCAATACTTTCTCAAGTAAGTTATCAATTGGGTCCCCAAATCGATAAAACCCTCATACTTGTTCAATTTATTTCGTTGTCAATGCCATTAATAAAGGCTATAGGTTAAAAGAGCGAATTTTTATTCAGCGTTGTAATTAGTAATATTGAGACATTAAAGTCAGATTGCAGGGTTGCATTAGAAACAGAAAAATTATATGAACATTAATTTAAATGGTTTCTGTTAAATTGAGAAAAGCAAAATAGTTTGCATTTGTCGCTTTTTTTTTATTTTCAAACAAGTTTTTTATTTTCATGTTAGCAGTGTTGCATCAAAAGCGAATGAAGAAATATGAGCAGGAACTAAAAGTGTTTCAGCTGAACTTTTTTTGTGATGTAATTTATTAAATGAAAAGGGAAGCAGAAATTGTATTGGGTTGTTCGGAAAGTCATTTCGTTTTTTCCCGCCAGAGGACTTAATTACGTTTTTTCGAAACTAACTTCACACTTAAGCCCCATAACCATTATATGTCATGAGAGCTGATATTGCAAGGCTTGTGTGTGAAAAAGTTCTATTAATTCTACCCAGTAGTTTTTGGTTGGTGCCTTTTTAAATATGGAGAGCAATAAGCAGCATTTTCGTCATATTTTACTTTTTAACTTCAGAAAAGGTAAAAATGCTGTCCAAGCGAGAAAAAAATTGACGGATGTGTATGGAGAAGGCGTGTTAACAGTACGCCAGTGCCAGAACTGGTTTGCAAAATTTCGATCCGGCAATTTTGATGTCGAAGATGCACCACGGTCTGGAAGGCCGGTCGAAGCTGACAAAGATGCGATAAAGGCATTAGTTGATGCAAATCGGCGAATCACCACACGAGAGATCGGTGAGAGGTTAAATTTGTCGAATTCAACTGTTTATGGCCATTTGAAAGGCATGGACTTAACCTCGAAGCTCGATGTGTGGGTGACCCATGTCCTTACCGAGCGAAATTTGTGTCGTCGTGTTGACGCGTGTGATTCGCTCCTCAAACGTCTAGAAAATGATCCATTTTTGAAGCGGATTATTACTGGGGACGAAAAATGGTTTGTATACAACAATGTTAAACGCAAGAGGTCATGGAGCAGAAAAGATGAACCGGCTCAAAGCGTGTCAAAAGCCAACATTCACCAAAAAAAGGTGATGCTCTCCGTTTGGTGGGATGTCAAAGGAATCGTTTTTTTTTGAGCTTTTGCCGGACAATACAACGATTAATTCAGAAGTCTATTGTCATCAGCTGGACAAATTGAATGATTCACTTAAAGAGAAGAGGCCCGAATTAATCAACAGGAAGGGTGTAGTGTTCCACCAGGATAATGCGAGACCTCACACAAGTTTGGTCACTCGCCAAAAACTTTTACAGCTTGAATGGGACGTACTGCAACATCCACCATATTCTCCAGATCTGGCGCCTTCCGACTACTATTTGTTCCGGTCCCTGCAAAATTTTTTGGATGGCAAAACCTTTACCTCAAATGAAGATGTCAAAAACCACCTGGACGAGTTTTTTGCCAGCAAGGACCAAAACTTTTATGAGAGGGGAATTATGTTACTGCCAGAAAGATGGCAAAAGGTGTTGGACCAGAATGGCCAATATATAATTTAATAAAATATTTATTCATTATACGAAAACTGTCTTTCATGTTCCCCAAAAAAGACGAAATGACTTTCCGAACAACCCAATAATATTGAAGTTTTTCGGTAAAGTTTTTTGTTTATATATGTTGAAAATATTATTCTTAATTTAACATTAAAATTTTAATTGACATTAATAACAACGTTGCTTTTAATGAATAAAATTAATATTGAAATTATAAAGAAATTAGTCTGCTGTTAATAAATAAATTTTTTATCCATACTGAATTTTATTTCCATTTATTTTAGTTGGATTGTATTAAACTAGGAACATTTGCAAATTACATTTAGATATAGAGATAGATAATGCTAATTTTTTGTATATTTTCATTATTTTCCATTTAATAAATAAAAAGTAGTCTTTTGAATAAATAAGTTAAGTTAAAGTAAGTAAGTAAATGAGTTAAAAGTAAAGAAATTGAAAAAAAAAAAAAATTCGTTTTATTAGCAGCGTTGCATTCCATGGCAGAATTTTAGACTTAATGAATTGAGGTATTTTTTTTGAAAATCACTAAATTTTATCACAGAGCAAGAAATTGCTTGCTTTCACTACCTTTTTTTTCATTTCAAGGCTTTTTCTTTGCAACAAGTCACCCGCTCTACTATTTTTTTGTGACTCACTTGCTAGCAATGCAGTTTATGCAACCAACTCGCATGTCAACAGATCAATCTCAGACAAAACACAAATTTTCTATACCCATTTTAAATTAGCTTCACATTCTAAAGCAGAACACAAAAACCAGCAAGAATCGGGGAAACACTTTCTGCCATATAGCCATATATACGCTGATATTTCCACTGCATTTTGAATATAATTCAGATATAGAAACAGTAGCCAATAAATTAATTGCACATAAGCTACGAGTTAATAACGAATAATAGAGAATTACAAAGCAGCCGCTTTCCAGATTATAGTACATCTGTATATATATATATATCTGTATTTACATATGTTACTTATAATTTGTAATTAATACTCATAGTTGTTACGGCTAGCTGCCATATGAATGGGACTGTCTACTTTACATGACACGATCTTTCTATAGAATATCTCGAAGAGCTGCCGTGTCATTAGAAACAAGCATTCGCTGAACTCTTCGCTGGCCAGAACATGCAAGTAACGTTTGCGCAGCGTCTACTTAGCAAATATTCAAGTGTAGCTGAATCATTCAGCTGCTTAAAATACAGTGCACATTGTTAGAGTTAATATTTTATGGCTTATAAGCGGTTAAATGCATACCATATTTTTTTTTATGGGTAGGAGTATTGCCTGGGAACTCATTATGCCAATTTCACAATACCAGCGAATTGAGTTTAGAAATTGCCTTACAGTTAGTTGCAAAAGTGCGCGCCCTTTCATAAAAATCCCCACTGGGTGGGGTTTTTCTGCTTTGCACTTACTACTAAAGCATACTTTACGAGAATCTTACGAGACAGCTAAAGATCTATACTCGTATGTGTCTGAATTTATTTATTTACATTAATAGAAAAAGTTATTTATTTTTAACTGAGAAAGAAAAAAAAGGTGCAAAAACGAAACAAGTTCCCCCAGTCTGACAAGTCCCCAATGAATTTCGCGCGAAAAAATATTAACATAATTAAATTTGAAAAAGGTAGCCAACAAGAAAAGCGTTGCAGATATGCGCATGTATGAGTAAGCACTTATCGCACAAGTGGACTGTGAGTGTATGTACAGCTAATTGTATGTATTTATGCACTATCTGTACCCAGTAGTACATGTCGTTTGGGATACATCATGTTTGTGATATCTTAGAGATACGCGCTAACAAATTTCAAGATAAGCTTAAATGTGTCGCATAAATGCAGCTGAGGAATTGCGCATTGAAAACTTCACACACGCTCGCGGCCACTTGTCGTAGGCGCTTCTCGGTATAGATATATTACATACATAATTATATATTTCTATACATATATATAACTATATATATATAGTTGCGCTGTCTCATTGCGTGTAATCCAAGTTGTAGCCACTAACAAGGGTAGCAATACACTAGTATATGCACATGTAGTAGGTGTGGCTTGTCTCGGCAGCTGTGTGTAGTGTTGGAAAATTTCCACGGGGCGAAGAGGTGGCTGGCGAAGTGGTTATTTGGAACATGGCAAGCGAGCTGCTGTACAGTGATTTCTGATAGGTGTGTCACTCAATTCAATTCAAATTAGCTCAATTCACTTTGCTTCAACTCAATTTAAATTGTAGGCAAAAGAAATTAACATAAATAAATATAATACATAAGTGGCTCTAAATTGTGATAAAAATGTTGCTAGCGACAAATAAAATAAGTAATTAAAAACCGTAAAATATGTGTCACTTGTAACAGATATTTCAGTTTTGTTTAATAAAGCCCGTAAATTAGTTATTATTTAAATCATAAATATATAAATGATATACAATTTTTTAAATCAAATATATTTTAAATAATTTTATTAAAAATACAATACACTAACACAAAATTAATCAATCACTAACTCTCCTGGACTCACATGGTAAAAATATATTAAAGATAAAGTTATATAAAAAAAAAAAAATAAATATTTTTTAAAGTAATTTAATTATTTAGTAGAATTATTTTAAATTCGATTAAAATACTTTTAATACACTAGCGCCCCTAGCCTGATACACGCATATGAAGCAGAAGAATTAAAAAGAAAAAACCTTAAAAAGTATATTTCTAATTAAATATCTGGAAAAACATTTTTCAAATTTAAATATTTAAAAATATTTCTTTAATTTATATATAAAATTTTTTTTTTAGAATTTATTTAAAAATAATTTTAGAATTTTTTAAAAAAAAATTTTTCACTTTTATTTAAATATTAAAAAATATTTTTTAGAATTTATTTAAAACAACTTTTTTACGTTTTCTTTCATTAAATTTTAATTAGAATTGAAAGAAGCTTAAAAATATATTTTTCATTAAATATCAAAAAAATATATTTTTGAAAGTTATTTAGAATTGAATTTCTATAAAATATTTTATAAATATAGTAAAAAAGTTTTAATATTTCCTTTTGTTAATATTTTATCCAAATATTATTATATATATTACATATTAATAATTCGAAAATTCGAAAATTCAAGAAATTAAAAAATATTTTAAAACTGGTTTTAAATGATTTTTTTCTAAAAATTTAACAAAAACTTACTACTTTCTTCAGTCTATAAGATTTTTGCACAGACATTTTTTTGAAACAAATTTGATTGATGAATTAAGGAATTTAGCTACATATTAAAAAAAAGTTTTCAACTCGTTTTAATATAAATGTTAATAAAATGTTTAATAAAAACATTGACAAAAATAACTTAATAGCTAATTTAAGCTTTATAATTCAACAAATTCAAGGAAAATGCAGTAATGTTTCAAGAGTTTTCAACGAAAAAGTAATATATACCAATAATATATGCATATACATACATACATACATATATACCTATATCATCTAACTACTTGTTGTTGCTTTTTTTACATCTACTTAAGTGTGAATTTCTCATTTCAGTTTTCAATAATTTTAATTTTCGCGAACAAACAAATGCAAGTCAAATTGAAGTTATGACCATGGTGATGGCCGACCAGCCGGCAAGTCAAGTCCCCCACGCCGCCCAAGCGCCCCACCCATATTCATTCAATCAACAAGACATTGCAGCTATCACAGCAGCAGGCGGATAACGTGTTTTCTTTCGTCACTTGCCGCTGACATTGTTGTTTCAAATTGTTGGTGTTGTTATTGTAATTGTTGCAGTTGTCGATATGCATAATGTTGTTGTTCGCATAGTGCAATACATTCTTTATTCATTGCATTTTGTTATTGTTGTTTTACTAAAACTGCTGTTTCTGCTTTTGTTGCTGCTGTTGGTGTTGTTGTTGCTGTAGCCACCACTTGGCGCACATAAAACATTGGTGCGATTGTTTTCATTATCTTTGATTTTGTTTGCAGATTAGTGAATTAATATTTTCGTTGTTGTTGAATTTATTCGCAGTATTTTGTTGTTGCTTCGGTTTTTATTTTATGCAACCTCATTGTTTTAGCCGCTGCAGGGCGTATTGCGAAAGTGTTGCTGTTGTAAATATTTCAAGTTGGAGTTGTGTGCGATTTTCGTCCATTGTTTTCTCATTCTCTTTTTTTTTTGTTTTTTTTTGTTGTCTTTTAAGCTTGCAACATGCAACAATTTTAATGCTGCTGCTGTTGTTGTTGTTGTTGTTGTTGTTGTATCGTCGCAGCTAAATGCACATTTTAGCCGCTAATGCGACATGCAACGCTCATGGCAGATAGATAGGGGGTGAGTGGCGGATGGTGCATGCGGAAAGCGTGAACTGGTTGCGGTGCTGGTGTTGGGCCGCCGTCGCGTTGGAGGTGTTCGACTGCCACGAAATCTGTTTTAATTTGATTTGTTGCGCTGCGCTGTGACATTCACAAGTCAGCGACGAATGACACGTCAGAGATTTACGTTTCGCTTTTTTATTAAGATTTTAATTCTCTGATAAGGTCAATAGCAGCTTTTTACGTAAGTGCACGTATATGCATGTGTATGCGAATGTATATATGTATGTGCGTATGTGTGTATGCATGCAAATGGTTTTAAATTACGTATTAATAAATAACTTTAATGGAAGTGCTCACATATAGACATATATAGAGGCATATATATATATACATAAGTACGTGGATATGTGCCTACATATGGATATATACATATGTATGTATGTATGTATGTATGTAGGAGTTATTTATTTTCAACGTAAAAGCATAATTTAAGTGCGACAAATTGCAATTCGCGCTAAATTTAAAACGGTAATAGATTCCTTTAGTTTTATTTCAATGGCATTCCTAAAAATTTACATGCAAATATTTTTATATTCTAGCAAATATTATCAATGCTAAACATTTCTTTCAATATTAAATTACTATTTGAATGGAAGAGATATTTAGGATGGGCGTGAATAGGGTTGAACAAAACAAAATTGAAAATTTTAATAAATTATTATAGTAATAAAAAATAATAAATAAATAATAAAAAATTTTTTTTAAATTAAAAATTTTATTATTTTAATAATATAATAATAATAATAATATTTTAAGAATATTTTTAATTTTTTGGAGTTTATTTTATTACTTAAATTGAGAACAGTTTTATATTTATATGCTATTTATGTTTTGAAAAAGTGCGACAGTTCTTGTATGTTCTTCTGTGCGACAGTTCTTCAAGTTTTTGTATGACCCGGTTTTAAATCTAATCAATGACGAAGACGAAGCCGATCCCACGACAGTGGGTCTACGTAACCCGAACAGGCTTGAATTTTTAACCGGCCAAAGGCTATCAACTTGGCAGCATTTCTCAAAATTACAACATTTAAGGAATGAATTCTGCAACAACAACAACAACAACAACAACAAAATTGTTTTGTTTTTTTTTTTTGTTTTTGGATACAAAAATATGTTTCAATACGAAAATGTTCTTCAAAAGGTTTACTTATTTTAGATGCCTTCCAATAGAACAGTTTAAGTCGATTGAAGTTAAGGTGGGTATTTTCATTCCTAATACACATATTGACACAACTTTTAACTATATTTAATTTTTGTTTAATATATTCCTTTCCAATTTTCGATTCGAAATTATTTTCAAGATAAAACATAACCTTATGTCTCTAATAGCTTGGTCAGAAAACACATTTTGCCTACACTAAGTTAAATCTGCTTAAGCCACTTTAATAAATAATGTTCACACTTATTATAATGTTCTGACTAGGTGTTAAGTGCTTTAAAAATCTGAAAAATCATTATTTTTCTCTAGCTTGAACATGTTTGTGGGCGATGTGAAATGTTCATAAATAATTCTCAATGGATTTATAATGGAGATTAAGTCTAAACTTTGTAGTTATCACTATCTCAATCTTAAGATTGAATAATATGGTTTTAGATTTTTCAAAATAGCACAATTTCTTCAAGAAATCTTGTTAAAAATACTAAAAAATATCGCTAGATAATATATATGAGTATATATGAATGCATTTGAATGCATTGCAATTTGATATATTGCAACTTGACAATTTTCTTATTTAATTCATTTTTTTTTTGTTAATTTTTTTTTGAGTGTTTTCCTTTAGTTTCATTTAATTAATTTTTTTAACCATTATCTAAAAGTAATTTCCATTTCAAATGTTGAAAATTAAGCATTAAGTAATGAGTTTTCATTTTCAAAATGAATCGTGTTAAAAAAAAAGCACTGTTATAGAAAACAATGAAATTCTAAAATTTCTTATTCAACAAAAAAAAAAAGAAAGTATGAAAAACTATCTTGCAACCTATCATAAAAAACTCTGAAGTTATGCTTGCCAAGCTAAAACGAATGTCAACTAAGTTTGCAGTACTCCGCCTGTCAAACAAAATAAACTTACTTTAAATACGAAAAATATATACATATGTATGTATACACATAAGCAGTCACAAGTTTGTAGCAACACTTTTGAAGTGAAGTGTACAGCGAAGTGCACTCGAGTGCAGCACAGCCGATACGCAATGCATTTCCATACCAACGCAACACACACACACACACCAGCGCATGTTTTAACTCGAATAACGATCCTTATTTCGTTTTGTTTTCGAAAATATTTATTGGTTGTGGGCGTAGGCTTCCTAATTGAATTAGTATGCCACAAGTTACTTAGTTGTTTGATAGTCTCAGTCTCAGTCTTCTCAGTGACTAGCAATGAAACAACAACACAACACTCAAAACTAGCGACTCAGCGAGTCAGCGAGTCAACGAGTCAACGAGCTAGTCAAACACCACATGCCCGCACACAAAAACACAATAGTTAGGCCAGTCGAATAAGTGCGGTACACCTCAACGACATGCGATAAACTGTGCTCTAGCGCGGCTTTTGGAGAAGCCAAGGTGGCAAGGGCTCACAAACTCGTTCGTAAGTCAGCATATTTGCCATGTTGCAGCGCGTGGGTGTTGCATGTTCTTTACATTCACAGTGCCACAATTTTATTTTTTTTTTTGTTTATTTAACTATTTTTTATAAATTTTGCATTTTTGTTGTTGTTGTTGTTTTGCGATATGTATGGCGCGTCTGTTATGAGATCGCTTTGTTTAGTCAGTCTGGGTAAATAGACAAGCTGGCTGGCTGGGTTGCAACAGAAGGCAAGCTAGTATGATATGTCAGGGTGGTGTTGCAGAATTACTCCCCCTTGTTGTAATGAAGTTTTTTATTTCCATAGGGCGCGAGTGATTTTGTAAATTTTTTGTAGAGTACACTGCGCAAAATAGTTTTTGAGTATTTTAAAAATTTGAATTTATATGTGCTAATTTGAAAGAATTCCAGCTGAAGAGCATAATGAAGGGAAAAAATGTAACTGAAGTTTAAATGGTGTTGCCACATGTGTTTAATTTAAAAATGTTTAAATATGAAATATTATAAGAATTTACTAATTGATGTGTGCATCTAGGGAAGAGGACTGCAGGCGCGATTTCTAATGAAAATTATATTTTTTTAGCGTTGCCAATTAATTTTAATTAGACGTTGTTTGAAAATAAAAATAAATTGTTGCCGTAGGCTTGAATTACACGTACACCGAAACAGAGTTGCCACACTAATTAAATTTTTATATTCATAAATATTAATCTGGATATTAACAGATGCCATGTGGTAGTGGAATTAATATTGTTCAAGGAAATTTTTACGAATATAGCAATTTTCAATATTGTCAACTAGTTTTGAACACACAATTCGTATTCTATTAAATATAAAAAGATAAATGTTACAAAAAATGTGTAAAAAATAAAAAAAAAAACATTTTCAACATTTTAATATCTCTCTGCTAAATTTTTGTGAGTGCAATTGTCTGCTTTCTCTTCAAATATATTTGCATTTTCTTCCAAACTGCTTAATTTGCATGTTAACCTCATAACCTCGGGCTAAAACTTCGCTAAGAAGGCATTAAATAACGAAAACAAAAAAATTTACACTTTACTCCCAATACGGAAAGTCATAACTACACGCAGCCTATGAAAAAAAAAATAAAAATTATTAAGGAACAAAAGCTAGCAGCTGTCAATTGTGACAATATGAGTGCAGTAAAAATAATAAGAAAACATAACTTTCGAGTTGAAAGACACAGTTAAGTTTTCGAAAGTGCTGAAGGCGCTTCAAATTTAACCATTAAGGTGCATACTTAAAAACATAACTGTATACTGCAAGAATTGACAAAAAAAAAAAGATACTGTCATTCTCTGGCATCAGGCTTTAATTCCTCTTCATTGACAAAGACAAGCTAATTAGCCGCCGACAATCGCGAAAAAGGTGCCTAAAGCGCGCAGGGGACAACTGAAAAATTGCTTAAATCAATAATTTGTTATTTTTTGTGAAAGTTCGCACAGCAACACCCATTGCACTGACTCATTAAATGCATTGCCGCCAGGCGTTGAAGGGTTAATATGCAACCGCAAGCGCCAAAAGGGGTCCAAAACACCCAAAAACAAATAGTTACAAAAAATTAATTTATGAGTGCATGAAGGGTGTAACTGCAGCTCCTTGCTTGTCCACTCATCAACGACGGCTACCGTGGTAGCTGTGGCGCTACAGTTTTGTGTAAATTATTGCGCGCGCTTGTTGTGTTGCCACGCCAGCTGAGTTGCTTGTTTGTGTTGGTGGTCACTTTCCAAACGTCGGCTGGTCGGTCAGCCGTCCTCCTGGACTATTTATTTTATTTATAGCTTTTATTTGATTGTGAATAAAGCTATAAAGAGAGCTAGCTAGCTGGCTACTAAAGACGTCGAGCGCCTTCCATAAATATTATTAGTCTCCGCGAAAGGGAATTTCAAGCAATACGAAACTTTTGTCCGATCGATTCGACACTTTCTGTTTGGTTGAACGCAATGTTGAATTGCTTCCTCATTTCTTTGCTAGCTTTGTGTTATTTAGGCTAAAGTAGTTGTAGTTGTTGTAGTTGTTGTTAATGTTGCAGTGTTGTTTTATAGTTTCTTGTGGCTGTAATTAAAACCGCCCTCTTGGTTAAGCGAAAGCGGAAGTCGTTTATTGATTGTTTTTTGCGCTCGCATACGAAGGGCGGACAAATTTATATGCGAGAGCGCGCATACATACAAACTTGCATACATATGTACAAATACATATACACAGAACTAGTCATATACAAATGTTGCAGTTACAATTTTACTATTGTTTTTTTTTATTAGTTTTATTTTACATACTATATATTTTTTTTCGAAGCGCTTCTCAGGCGCCCCATATTTATTAAGCATTCCTCGGGCAAATAAAGTTAAGTTTAAGATTTGCATTGGCGACCGGGACATTGGCCTTCAAGCGGGCGTGTCTGCTGCACTGCTAACACTTGGCTTTTGTTTACCTTGATTTAATTGTTTTGTAAACATTTTCCACTTAGACGCTACGAATAATTTACCACACACACACACACACAGACACATGTATATACACTGACACTCTGATACTGTCCCAATAAATGTTTATTGCATAAATAGTGCAGTGTTAGTTTGTAAATCTGAAGTTGAAAAATCGATGGCACATAAAATTTCGATTGGTACTTGTTAGTCAGTGATGGCTTAAAGGAAGCGAATTTAACTCTAAACGAAGTTTTTTAGCGAAGTAAATATATATATATATACTTCGTTAATTGTTTGCTTTAAGAAATTTTTCAAATACAATGCCTTCTACATTTTTGGCTTTAAACTTTTTATAAAATGAAGATATTTACTCGCTATTATATTTTTCTGTTCAAGAAAAATAGACTATTAGTTCTTTTTATATCTTTAATTTATTACATATTATCATTTATCATTTTATTTTGCATTGTTTTACTTAATTTTAGTTTACCTTGTTTAATTTTATTTTATTTCATTTTATTTTTGTGTTATTATTTTTCTTTAAGTTCCTTTCTAATTTTTGTTTGTTTTTTCATTTCATTTAATATTTAAAAGTTTCTTTCTTTATTGTATGTTTACAAAATATAATTATTTTCTTTATAATTTTTAAAATTATTCTCTTACCTGTGTTTGCGTAAGGCCCAGACTCGCCGCTAATTCGGCTCGCTCTGGCAGCGCTAAATACTGTGTACGCTGGAATCGTCGATTTAATTGTTGCAATTGCAATGAACTGTATATTGTGCGCGGTTTGCGCATTTTTTTGCCTTTACCATTGACGCGTAAACCAGAATCTTCACATTTATCGGATATAGAAAAATCTAAAAAGTACAAAAAATGCATAAATTATAAATTATAAATATAAATTAGAATTATAAATACTAAAAAAGGTTTTGTATATATTGTAATTAAGTAAACTAAAAACTAATAAAGTATTTATAAAATAAAAAAAATGTTATAAACATTATATATGCACAAACTACAAATTTTTATATTTTTATACATATATGAAGGATATCTAGGCCCATTTAATTTAAATTCTTTTTGCTATTCGAATATTTTCCGGAATAAAACGGTTTCCTAAAAGCCCTTTTTGAATTTTTTATACATAAGTAGATATACTTAAATTAACATTATTTCCAGTCCAAAAAAAAATTATGATTTATATATTTTTTCATTTACCTTACCGTTAAACAAAAACAAAGGCAATTTACCAAATATTTCCTATGCATGTCTGCATCCTTAGCCCAGTTAAAAGACACTACACTAATTTCATTTTCTTCATCATCTGTGTATATACACATATATATGTATGCACATATGTAATCCTATCAATTATGATAGTAAGAACAATCGCCAACAACCAAACTGATTCGCTATAATTGCATTCATTAAAATCAGAGTTCGAAGCACTTGAAATGTAAACAAACGCACACTTGCATACATGCACACACATATATATATATACAATGTAATCTAATAGTTTACTTATTTATTTATTGTTTTTGGTATTTTTGTTGTGTTCCGTAGTGTGCGTGGCAAAAGCACTTAAATAAAGCAAAAATTGCAAAATAACTTAATAATTGTCAACTATTTACAAGTATACGTATACATATATAAATATACATACATACATATACATATACATATACAGAATATATGTATATATATAGATTGCCTGGGTCATTCACGAGCCGCTCACTCGAGTGACTGGCTAAAAACACTCGCTACAATTGCTCTTCACACTTTTCATAGTAATAGTTGTAATTAACCGTTATGGCAATATGTAAAACTATTATTAAACAAATCGACAGCCACTTAATTGTTAGATGATTAGACAAATTGGCTGGCAGACGGCGAAGTATGTTTGCATGCATATATGTGTGTATGTATGTATGTGCGTAAGTAAATTGTAATTTGCAAGTAGATTGGTGCAACCTTTTTTGTTGTTGTAAATAAATTTACTTATGAACATATACATATTATTTTGTATGTACTACTTAGATGATTTAAGGTTAGAAAATTATCAGTCTGTTTATGTATATAGTATATAATATATACAGTATATAATATATATATGTACTTATGTTTGCATTAATTATATGTACATATATACATGTTTCCTTTCTGACATGTAACTGCACATTTGGCCTTCACAATGTCACAATATTATGTGGGGGCACTGTTATCCAATTATGGCAAGAAATAATGAATTGTTGCATACATATTTACATATACATGCACATGCATACAATATATACATATTTAAAAAATTATATAAAATAAATCAATTTCACGATAATTTAATTTTTTATTTTTTTTATTTAGTTATTCAATACTCTTTAGAAATATATTAAGTTCACAAATTTTATTTACAAATTTTGTTATCCTATATATAGGGTGCATCATCTTTTACCCCGATATGTAAATATTGAGCAGTTTCGACATCATGACATTTATTCATCCAAGCGAAACGATCAATTCCGAAATCATCGTCATACTACTAGATCTGACCGAAAAGCCTATATATGGAAAATACAGATTTTTTGTACTCATTTGGCAGATTTTATTCAATAAAGGTGACCACTTCATTCAAATTTTTTTTTAATTATTCAAAGAGGTATCTACATATATTAAAATTAAATTGAAATATTTAAAAAATATATGTCGGTTATTTTTTTCAATGTGTTTAATATTTACATACCAACACTAAAGATGGCGCACCCTGTACTTTTGTTCTACGAAAAATTTAATAACCTAATTCCATTAATTTATGTTTCTAATTATTTAATCTTCAATTTTAAAATGCTCTGCTTACAAATATTTTATTTACAATTTATGCGACAAACTGGTTTCAAACCCATTCATTCACGACCAGTAGTAGAAACATATAAACCATTTTTCCCTCGCTACCAAATTGACATAAATCAAACTGCACAGAAGAAAAAGAAACCAAAAAACATAAAAAAAAACAACAATCATAACTTGTTTAAACGAGCATAATTCAAAGATAAGTTAGGACACTTGAAAACCCACCAAAAATTAGTAGCTGACATTTTTATGCGTGTATTGACAGTAGCCCACTGTGTCGCTCGCAGCGTGTTGTCCGTTTTAAATGTGCAACATGAACAATAATTCATAAGAATAGCAACAAAAGTTGTGTTATAGAATGATACAGTATTATAGCAGGCCACGAAATTCATTCATGACATATAAATGAGGTACGAAAAATTTATATTATACAAGTGTGAGAGTATATACCAAATAGGATGGGTGTGATTCTGAGTTAGCGTTATTATTCGCCATAAATTTAGATTTAATTATCGCTATGCCAAACAGTAGCAAAAGAAAAATGGCAGTTAAGTGAAAAGAATTTTAATAAATTTAATTAAATGTGTCACTTTTGGTATTTTTATTTGTGGAATTGAAATATTATAAATATAGCTGGTTTATTTAAGCGTTAATTTTAAGTTTTTTTTTTATATTTTTTATACTCTCGCAACATGTTGCTACAGCGTATGTTAAGTTTTCTTCACCTAATGGTTGTTTGTACCTAGAACTAAATGAGTTAGATATAGACATATATATATATATATATATATAAATGATCAGAATGAGAAGACGAGTTGAAATCCGAGTGACTGTCTGTCCGTCCGTCCGTCCGTGCAAGCGATAATTTGAGTAAAAATTAAGATATTTTGATGAAACTTGATACACATGTTCTTTGTCACCGTAAGACGGTTGGTATTGCAGATGGGCGTAATTGGACATCTGCCTCGCCCACAAAACGCCATTAATCGAAAACAGATAAAGTGCTATAACTAAGCAACAAATTAAGATGCAAACGTGTAATTTGGTATGGACAATCTTAGTAGGGTGCGGCATCTGTGCGTTAAAATATTTGTGAAAGTGGGCATGGCCGGCCCCTCAATAGGTTTAATATATATATCTCGGAAACCCTTCAAACTATATGAATAAAACTAGCTCCGACTAAGTTTTTCTAGCATCTCTTTATATGCTGAGAAAATTACTAAAATCGAATAACAACCACGCCCACCTCTCATACAAAAGTGATGCTGGAAACTACTAAAAGTGTGATAACTCCCCGAAGGAACACGTTAGAAGCATTAAATCGTACAGCAAATATGATATGGAAGGGATGCATAGGAATCCGTGTAAAGTTTTGGTGATTTCAACAAAATTTGGTATGCGAAATTATATTTGCGTTCTTATGTCACGTCATGAAAATGGACGAAATCGGATAAAAACCGCGCCTACTTCTCTTATAACGCCATTTTAAGTTTCATTTGATCCTTTCACTTTAAAGTAGATAAATCGAACAGCAATTAAGATGTGAAAATCAAACTTTTACAAATAGTGCCTTCAGGAAATGTCACCTTATGCGTAAAAATAGACGAAATCGGATTATAACTTTTCAAGCCACCAGATACGCAATATTAAGACCTGAGTGCCTCTATCTGACTTTTTATCGAAAATATGTGGGAAATCTGTAAGATATCGTAATGAAATTGAAGGATTATCTTTCAATGAAAAATCAAAAATGTGAAAAATCGGGTAAATACTTTCACTAGCCCCCATATACCTAATAAAAGGCTTTTCAAACCTCCTGTAGACTTTATACCATCTCCTTTTTTCTTCGATACTTTTTTATGAATTGTTAAAAAATTCTGAATATTTTGCTTTCTGCATGTATTTCAAAATGTTTTTTAGAGAATTATAGTTATATAAAATATTATTTTAAGAAAACCTGATTTGCATGGGTGAAGGGGTACACATATTTATGAAACGAAAACTAAAGGAATTGTTGTTGTTTCCTGTTTTCACTTCCCGTTTTATTATTTAACTCTAATAAACAATTATTTACAGGAACAAGTAAAAAGAGTTTAAAAATAAGTATAAAGGTCTATTAGAAAAACTTACGACAAAAGCTTTTCTTACGCCCACTTCCACTCCCACCCTTGTATAGTCAACACGTCACGTCATAGACTTAAAACAACGCTCCATATTCATGAATTTCTGTGTTGACATACAAACAAACGTGAAATTGTAGTGGTTTCATATATATATATATTTTCATACATATATATATATTTGCTAGTAAATATGTATTCACTTTACATTTGTATATACTTGAAAGATGTGCTTGCACTTTATGTTTAAGTGGCTTTGTCCACGTTCACCGTCAAGGTTAATTGTTTTGCGATTGCCAAATCGTCAATTCGTGTTGGCGGCAGCGACGATGACAATGACAATTGCGAATCTCACGCTGTCGCTATTGTTGTTGTTGCTTTACTTTTTTCTCAATTCATTGAAAACAAAGCAATTTCAGTGTCTGACTGCTGCCGATATACTTATTTACATACAAAACATACGAGAATTTACATACAAAAATTGCGATTACATTTGAGACAGAAAAAAGTTGCCGAAAACAAAGATAAATCTCAAAAAAATTTCAAATAAAATAAAATCGTCGGCAAAACTGCTCAACCATATAAAAATCAGGCGCAAACATTGATACAAAATAAATATATAAAAATTGCAGTAAAAAAGTTCAGCTATTTATATTGACATATACACATATATACATATCTTTATATAACAGCGTGAAATAATTAAACAAAAAATTTAGAAAAAACGTTTATAAAAAATGCAAAGAAAAAAAGAGTAAAAATGTCACAGTCAAGTGCGCAATTATGTCACCACAAAAACGTGCCACATTTATAACTACTATTGCACACGGCAAATAGCTAAAGAATTAAGTTCGCGCATGTGTAGAAACAAAAACCAAAAAGCTTCTAAAGTAAATATGTGTACATATATATATATATACATAAAATAAATACATATCTTGATACGAAACGCAGCCGAAAAAGCCTGCAACAAATCGTAAACGCCGCTAGAAAAGATGAATCGTTTGCCTGTAATCGCCATGAATGCATCTTTCCACTTGAAAGCGCACGCAATGGACAACGAGCGTACAGCAGCAGCAGTTCAAAGTTTCAATGTTCGGAAGAACATTTCTATTTCTTTTTTTTTTTTTTGTACATATGTATAAATATATGTATTTTATAATTACAAATGGATAGGAAAATGTAACGCATGACTTCATCGCCGATCAGTCAGACACTAAACGATCGATTATAAATGTTTGGTGACAATTATTGTGAACCCTTTTTACAACAACAACAACATCCGAAATTTATTTATATTAAAAAAAAGTAAATAAAGAGCGATATACGAATGAACAGGTGCACTGAAAATATATATGGTAGTCACATCTACGGAGATGTTTTTGTTGTTGCAATAGCAAGAAATATTTTAGGACTGTTTTTAAGAACGTTTTAGGGCGACAATCCTCCGTAATATACCTATAAATCTTAGACACATATGGTTATATAAATTTGATTTTTCATCTAATGTAATATCTCAGATTGGTCGAATAAATTAGCACTCTGTGAGTTTTGGATTTGAACACAGACTGTGACGCACCCTAAATACATTTCTTAAGTGCCAAATTTTAGTAATATTTTCTCATTTAATTTACTCTTCGTAAAAGAACGAAGGTATATGCTGCCAGTTATCTCACTCTTTATTTCACTTATGCTCTCAAATTTCGCCGCTACTATTGAATCTTAAGGAATTACCGACTATGAATGTAATTTCGGCAATCCGCATAGTCTGTCAGTTTTAGAGTGCGTAAATATTTGAAAATCAGGATTGCATTTTACTAGCTCAGAGCCACCATTTTTAAAGCTAGCCAATCAGGTTGCTCTCAATGGACTATTCCTTGCAGAGAAATTTGTTTCTGAAACAAAATAACCGCGTTTTTAAACTATTTACACGATATATAATATATCGTACACGAGCATAAGCATACATATGCGGAGCATAACTTCAATAATTTCTTACGCGCTTCTATATCCCAAAGGTCGACAACACGACGATTTTATTTTACTCATCCTCAGAGATAAAAAAAAGTGATTAATAGATTTAGCAATGGCCTCGACTTTGAGAAATTGTGTTGAAAGATAATTTCTTTTTTCTTCCACAGAACTCTCATAAAATCAAAAAATTTTAATGTGCTCGACTGAGAGCAATTTTATGGGCACGATTCGAAAAATTATGGGTGCTGTGCTGAATTAAGAACCTATTAACACTTATTCAAGCCCCGTTTGACCTATTGAACTCAGGAGTTTTCCTCACCAAAACTCTGATGCGGCAATAATTGTCATCGCCGATTTAATTCCGCTTTAAAAATAATTTATACTTTTGCTACCCACATCTGGAACTCCGAGAAAAAATGTTACCCAACTCTGCATTAAAAGATAGTTCTCCTCATTTTTGTATTTCTAATACTTTTTTTTATTATTTTTATGCAAATAAGCAATATTCTATAAAATAATATTCCCACATAAATAGTATTTGTTTTTTTCGTTTTATCATTTTATCGTTTTAGTAAATGTTGTCTACTACTTTTAAGTCCCTTAACTTAAAATTTAAATTTTAACTTTCTTTGATCGTTTTGCGTTCATTTTCATTTTTTTTTTTGCTCAATTGCACGGCAAACTCCACAACTGCTGTAAGTGCCTTATGGAAAGTGTTTGCGTCGACTGTCATTTTGCCACAAATGGTCTGACACCCGCAACAACAACTTGAGCAATGGAGCACACAAGACGCACAAGACGCACTGCGCAAAAACCGAAAAGCCACAGTTTCGCAAAAGGCAGCGACTATTTTGGAACATTTTTTTATCAAACTTTATTTAAAATTATTCTACACACAACTCTACCAATGCATGCCAAATGCATGAATATGAAACAGTGCGTCAAAAAAGTACTGCACCGCACACCAGTGCGTTTGGCATAATAATGAGTGAACTCTTTCGCCGCTGCCACTCCATTGGGGCGCGAATTTAATTGAGAATCAGCAGCTGAGGCAAATGAAGTCGAGGCGACTTACGAACACATCAAATAACACCAAAACCGGAGACAACGAAATGGTGAGACATTCTTTTTTTACAACGCCACTCGGTGAAGAGGCCGCAAGAAATTAAATCGGCACAGTACAGTGTTGGGTAGTTGGCGGGACGAAAAGTGCGTTTGAGCTTTTTGTTTTGTGCGAAGGCATCGAAGATTAAAACTGTTGAGCTGCTGTGTGTATTTCACGCGCTATAAATGGTAGTTTTGCTTACGTTCGTCGGAGTTACTTTACTTTCGTTATTCACGCTCATGTTTGGCGTCAACTTTAATTCACTTGATATCGCTTTTTATTGTCACAGCGCGCCCACTCGAAAAATCACCCGCCAGCAGCTGAAAGCGCTTGGCAATATTGCAACAATTGAATGAAGTTGTCGCTTTTGTTGTTGTTGCTCTCCATTGTTGTTGTTGTTGTTGTTGTTTTGTTACGGCTTTGTAGAGGCATTCTTGTGTTATTGCTGAGTTTTGAAGCTCTTCAGATTTTGAGTGCGAGACAAGTATACTACTAGATGGTACTAAGTTCTCGCTTTTCATGACTCCAAAAAGGATTTGCGAATATAAAAAAAAAATGCAATAATACAACAAAAAAAAAATTATTGATGAATGAATATCCTCAACTCAGAATCCTCACATCCGCAATTCAAGAAACTAGTTTCACATCATCGGAAATTTCGATATGGTTGAATTAGGCTGATGCGCTAGAACTTTATCTGAACAAAAAAAAATAAATAAAAAATTAAATTAAATAAATATGAAAGGAGAGCGCCCTAAGAGCACCACAAAAGTGTGAGTAAAAGTGGGAATCAGCGACAATGGCCGCGCGATTAAGCGATCTATTAACACAATTGCTGCCACCATTTTTCGGGTTCGGAAAGGAGACAGAAATGCCAGCATATACAATATATGCATATGCGTGCATACTTATATACACACACACACATACATCCACACATAAAAAATGCATGGGAATAAAACTGATATGTCTCTATAGGTATAGGAGGAAAAAGCAATACATTCAGGAACCCTAAATATTAAACAGCAGCGCATTCCCGGAAAATGTCAACACAAAGTCTCGTTGCGAGTGCCCCATTGGGCCGTGGCCAATCCTGCCACACAAGAGATATGCACATACATTATACACAGGCGTATGTGTGTTCACATGTCTCCATCGATCATTAGGCATGCAAACATGTTTACACACAAATAAATGCATAGATAATGTCAGGTCAATACGAAAACAACAACAAATGGTATAAAGTGTCCTTTATGGTGCTGAAAACAACTCATACAGTTGAGATAAAAATCTTGTTTGTCCTTTTTCGAGTGTCACAGAGGTAAGGAAAACACAACAACACAAAACTAAAGACAAACGGTTGGATGCAAAGAAAAAAGTGAATTTAATAAAAGTTCAGTTCACAAAAGGGCGGTGAAATTGAAACTCACGTGACATATTTGTGCGGCGGTTGGGAATATAACATACAAACATGCATGTTCTAATGAACATATTTAATAAGTATATTATATTGATATGTAGATTTAAAAAAAGTATATATGCACAGTAGGCACTCGATAAGAGCAACTTTAAATAGTTCGGTTTAAGAAAAGGTTATATTAAAGTTGATTTGCTGTTCAGTAGCTTTAAGTCTAAAAATGGATTTCTTAGGACTATAACGGTACATCATTTAAGATGAATAATACATGTATGCTCAAAATTATACCCAGTTTTAAATTTTTTAATGAATTTTGTAGGACGTTTGAGGTTAGTAATTTCTCCGTTATTTTTCGATTTGAATTTTTACATTGATAAGAAATGAGAAATGTAAAACAACTCAAATTTTATATTTTTTCATTTTTGACGATTATTACACACTTTAGTGCAATTTTCCAGTATTTGTTATTTTAAATACCGAAATATTGAATAAATATAGCTGTATTTCGCTTGTACAGTCTGACAAACGTGCTCATTCATAGGAAAACTTAAAATACGTCTGTATATATGTGGTGGAATTTTTTATTTTATAATATTATTTTAAATTTCTATTTGCTTTTGTATGCTATATACACTAATTAGACTTTGAAACCAGAGCGGTCGATTCGACGATATACCGATTCGGTAACTAAAAATCTAAAAATATTATAGAACAAATTTTAGGTATTGAAATAGTTTAATTATAGGCAAAACCAAACAAAAGATGGTTTAAAATTAAGTGAAAAAATTATATCAAAATACTTGAAGGCCAAGATATAAAAATTCCTGTAAAATACAATAATAGGTTTCAGCTATATTTTGAAAATATTAAATTATTATTTAATATATCAAAACATTCAGAGTTTGCTTAGGATCATTTTTAGGAAGAAAATTAAAAAACAGAATAGATTAACTTAAAATACATACTCTTCAAAAAAAATAAAAATTTATCAAAAATATCGCAAAATAAATTGTTTAAAAAAATACATTCTTGTCGATCGATAACTAGCAATTATCGGATGTGTACTGTATTTATTGATGTAACAAATATACAAATGCATATTTCGATGCATATATATATGAAAAAATGTTCGCATGTAAATCGCTTGCAATTGTCACCCGAATGCAGCGGTCGCTCTCAGCGAAACATTGGAAACATATTAAAATTTCTCAGGAACTCGCATATCAGCCGCCCAATTCGTGTCTCTATTGCGCCAACAGAGGTCAATTGGTCGTTTTAAGTTCAACCAAAATGGCGATTTTTTCGAACACATTTCTATCTAGCTGTAACTAGTAGCCATGCTTGTTTGTTGTACTTGATTGTTGTTGTTGTACGTTAATATTTGCTTATTTGCACTTATTGATTGCATTTGCTTATGTTTGCTGTTGGGCCAGCGGCACGCAATATTTGCTTACTATTACTTGTATATATTAGTGGGGTTTTTATATCGCCACTATTTGTGCCTCTTTCTATTACTATTACTACCAGCACAACTTAGTTTAACTTAGCTGATTTCATCACTTCATAGCCTTGTCATATTTGTACAACATTTTCATTTTCTTTGTTCAAACTTACCATCCTTTGGTGGACTCGTGCAGGGCGGCGCATAGCTGCCTAGATGATAGCCGGAATATGAATTTTGATGCATAGGCGGGAAGGGGTAACCTAAGGCGCTGCGTGGACTTGGAAATCCAGAATCTTGTCCACCTTGTGGTCCAAAATGTTGATAACCACCGCGTATGCCACCGTAACTGTAAAATGGAAATATAAAATTTAGAAACGCTCTTCAACGCAGTACATAAAATATGTCTATATGAGTCCTTTTTTTCCATTAAATGTTAATTTTTCAAAATGGATATGTAAAAATAATTTATATTAAAAAAAAAAAAAAATATTCCAATATTTAAAAAAATTTAAATGTATCTAATTTTTAACAATTGAATTTACAATAATAAACAAATAAGGTTTTTATATATAACGATCACATCAATATTTATTGCAATCGAGTGAAATTGAAAATATGTCCTTTAATTTTCCTACATCAAAAATCGAATTTCAAAGCAGACTATAAATATGTTATATAGCAATTGAAGTAGACAAAATATGTTTGGATAAATTCTTACACATCATTTGGATCAAATTTAAATGAAAATCGCCTTTTTTGAAGAGAAGCCACCACAAGTCTTTAAGTGTTTCCCAAAGGACCTTGTTAAATATGATTCATGAAAACTTATAGTTCCTTTTTCTACCAGCTTAAGAATCATTCATTAGAACAGATATTAAAAATAATTAAGGAAAGTTTAAAAAATCGCAGTCTGAAGACTGGAGACTGGAAACTTATGTATTTTTTGAGATTTAGCCAATAAAAGGCTGAAGTTAATAGAAATTTATATAAAACTAACTTCGAAATGTTCTATAAATATTTGTTTATTTGTACTCGTATAATAAAACGACAAAGCACACAAAAATATTTTGGCCAAACAAATTTTTGTTTCAGAAATTCACAAAAGTGTCGAAAAACTAATTGCTTTTGAAATTAAATTTATTTTGTCAGAACTTCAAAAAGGAGATATTAGCACACATACACTCTTAGAAATTTACACACAAAAATAAACAAGCTCATCACAGACGCAGTAACATATAAAATTATAACAATCCTAAGAAAAACTCTGAGTTACTAGTATTTCGACTGCACTAAGAAATACAGAAACTCCGTTTGAGAACCCGCATGATATTAAGAGGTTAAGATGTGTAATATATATTTTTGCACCATGAATCAAAAAAATCAAAAAAATAATCACATATTTTAAATAAAATATTTTCCACACTTTTCATTACTTCTTACGCAGAAACTCAAAAACCTGCCATGCAAATACTCATATTCAAAGTTTATAGTAAAAATTTTGCGCATTTAGATTTCAATAATTTGGTGCCAAATACAAAATGTTGAGTGAATTTCTTACACAACTTGTTTTAAGGCGTGGCGGCACGACAGTAAAGAATTCAGCTGTCAACAAAGCAAAAAGTATATTTAATATTATATATACGATTCACATATCGTGGCAAAAAATCTTGGAAAATATACAATAACTTTGCGTGTCTACATTTTTTGCGCAGCTTCAAAGCAAATATAAACCCCAATACATATGTATTATGCTTATATTTTGTATTATGCATATAAAGTAAAATTTTCCATTTCTTGTTGAACTATTTCTTAACCTCAAGCTTTGAATAAAATATATATACCACTAAAGAACAATAAAATTATGCTGTAAACTCCCAAAAGCGTAGTAGAACTTCGTTGTCAATTTGTGGTGCGTGTCTTTGCTGTCTTGCGTGGCTTAACTGTCTAATAACGGTTGGCCAATTCTTTTAAAACGTTCTCTATGTCAAAAATACACACTCCATTTTTGAAATTGATGTTTTGAATAACCAAAAAAATGCTATTTTTCTTAATAATAGCACCTTTTACGCTAGCCGAGTTTCGAACCCACTAAAAAAATGTCATCACGCGAATATCTGCAATAACAGTTTATATAAGCTTAATACCGTTTATTTATGTACCAAATATTTTTTATATTTGTATATACATACATCCGGTTTCTCTCATATTTTGTATGCATCTATCTTATTTATTTATATAGACAAGTCGCTTCAGAATGTATATTTAGAATGCAATATATATATACAACCATACATTTTCAATAAGAATTAACATTTATTTGTTATTCTCTGATTTGAAAATTGTAAACAATAAACTATTTTCTAGTAAACTTAAACTTTTGTTCCGCCGAGTCATTGAATATTGAACCTTTCGTATACACAAACTATTGTATATATATATATATATATTCGTATATATTCGTATATATTCGTATGCGTACAAAAAGTTGTACCTTTTTGTTATAAATTCATGCATAATTTAGTAAGCAACTGAAACTTTATTATGACTTCATCAAGCTGCTACTAAGCGACATTTTCACAAGCTTGCACGCTTGATTGCCTACTAAGAAGAGTTAGTCTGTGATTGAAGCGAGAAATCAATGTATCTGAAACATGAAATATAACTTCTATATGCTTACGTATATAAATTATACATATTTATAGCTTTCGTGTGCTTTCCAACTTGCAAACTTTCCACTTAGTATTTTCCAGTTAGTCCTTTTATGAATAAGCAAATATTGTACTAACACCTCGCATATTGTACATAAAACAATTGTGGGCGTACTGTAGAAAAACTTTAGTTTACAAATGACTGTGTGCTATAGGGTGCACCAACGCTCACACAAAACCGTGAAACACTTGAGTTGACCACAAGAAATTCTCAGCGTCATTTGGCGCCCGCGACAAACAGATTGAGCACAGGTGGTGATTGTTGTTGTGGTTTTTTGGTTTGTACGCTTTGCGATGCATACAAATGGCGTATATGATGTGAAAATGTTATATATAAATGAAGCATTTCAAAAAAAAAAATGGCCGCAAAGCAGTTGAAAAGAACTTTGAAATAGAAAACAATAAAACGGCTCGAATAAGTTCGAAAAGAAACAGCCATCACCAACTATGAGCAGCAACACTTCAAGCACATGACAGTTAAAACTATAAAACTTGAGCGTCAGATATATATGTATACATATATATACATATATAAATACAAATATACACACATATGCACACATATAAAAGCGTATGAGGTCATTAATTTTCGGTTGCTTGCATGTTTAGTTTATTGAGTAGACGCTTTTTGGCTTGCCATTCTGACGTCTCGCATAATGGCGGCTTACAAACACACATTCATATATTTTCACGTACATACAACACATTTACACTCTTGCGCCAATACAATGCCAGCGCGTCATTTGAATCCTGTTGGTTGTTTGCGCTGTCCGCAGGCTCTGACTCTCAGCGCTGTCAATTGTTTTTATTGCTTTTTCGTTTTATGGTCAGTTTGGTGCGGTTTTCATTTATGTTTGCCAAAAAAAAACAAAATAAATAAATTATGAAAACACGGAAACGGAAGCGGCTACCATGCAATAGTGGCGCGCACGCACACAAATGGCCATGACATGTGTATGTGTGTATATGTATGAAATGAAACATATGTTGTCATTTTCACTGTATTTATATACTTCAAATATTTATATATGTATATTTATGAACAAAAATATTGTTATGCTTTTGCATTGGCTAGCAATACCGCAAATGCCATGCGATCGCTTGTTAGACAACGCGATTGAGGCCCAACCCGAAAACCACAAAATATCTGTTTGCGCCATATCAACGAAGTAGGCATATTTCCATGCACATAGATGTATCTTTAAATACCAAAAGTGATATAAACTTTTTATTGCCGCTATTAAAGTACAATACATAATATGTTCATTTATATTGTTACCTTGCAGTATGTAATAATACTTTGTTATGTTTATTAATCGATTACACTTTTTCTGAGGGTGACTTCAGTTAATCCTTTACCACGAGATTTTCATTATGCAAACATATTTACAAATCAAACCACGGCTGGCTCGAAGAAAGACACTTCACAAAAACTAATTTCCTTACAAACTAAATTTGCATGAAAAGTAAGCAAAAATATTTTTTTGGTTTTTTTTTTCTTTGTTGGATAAATACAAATTTTTAGTTCATTCATTTATTTAAAATGAGTTTAATTTTTTAAGAAGCAGGATACAGTGTTTGTAGTCAACAGCTTAGTATATTTTTGGAGGAACGTTTTTATAATCTGCCAAGCGATTGCATCTCGAATAATGATTGTGAGGAGTAATAAAACGGCAAAATTAAGCAATACGACGAATAGGGAACGAATCGAAAATGTGCGCATGGGAGAGTAAGAGTAAGAGGCAGAGTAAGACTGGGTAAAAGCATTTAGTGAGTTCTTGCCCCTGCGGAATAAAACTTTTATCACAACCTGCTGCAACAACAGTCAAAGCGATCTTATGAAACTGTTTAAGGGATTCGGACAGTCTGGAGTTTAAAACCAAAAAATTGGCTTTGAAAGCCTATAAAAAACGGGTTCTTTAATCTATGTAAGGCTTTCCAGTAAAGTACGAACGTTTTTAGCTTGATTTTAATTTTTCATAAAATGGCGGTCTTGTAAAAATTTATTCGATTTATATGATCGAAATTAGCAATAAATTCTTTATAGAAAAAATTGCAATAATAACAAAACAGTCTTACGTACTTTACCAGATATTGTTACGGTGAAGCTACAGTTAAACTTTCAAGTGTATAACCCCTGACCCTGGCCTATATAAAAAAAAAAGTTATAGAAATGCGACGGAAAAGAACAAGAGCAAAAATATTTGTTGACGGCACTTGAGATTTCTTGAAAAGTTTAAAAATAATGCGGCGAATTAAAGTACGTTTATTGGCTACTCAATCATGGTAATGTATCCCGTATGACCCTAGACGCTACAATCATCAAAATTGCAGAAATGTAAACTACAGGTTTTAGCAGTGTTAGGATGAAAACTCCTCCCAGTTGAAAATATGAAATTGAAAAGCACATGCGAAGGCATTTCATACTCATTACAGGTGTTTAATCGATAACCACTTTTTAAATCGTGTTGTTATAAAACATGTGTTATATATTTTGTTACATACCGACCTATAACACTACGGATAATCTTTTTCTTGAAAGTTATATTCTATTTCCACCATGCAAGAGATATAAAATCAACACTTCACTGCACTTAATCGACTAAAAATAAATACATATAATTTTATCTTAATTAATTTTTAGCCGCCAAGTGCAATGCTACATATCTTGTTGTTCACAAGTCATCGGAAATTTCCGATTTTATTGCATGATTATGGAGATTTGCTTTCAATTTGAGCAGAGAATACAAAATCCTCAAATATATACATACATATATAAATTACATTAAGGGCACAAAATAATAATTAAGCGTTTCCGGTCACAGCGATTTGCAGCAATGCAAAAGGAAGCCAAATTCTAATCGCCAAATCAACATTAAAAGTCAATGAACAGACGGACATTTAGTGGCTTGCACCCGCACATGTATATGCATATGTTCACATATATACTTAGCTTGGGCTTGGGCCTTGGTTCGCCTTCGCTACAAATAAATCACGCACAGAATATTTACAACAGTTTTAATTGAATCTACGCCATGCTACGTACGTATTTCCGTCACACAAACCTACACACACACGCATGGACAGAAATACTTCTATTACAATTGAAAAAAGAATAAGCCACAATGAAAAAAAATCAGGGCACTCATCAGCAAAGTTCATAAATTTAAACGAATTTTTATGGCGCGAACTATGTCGTCTATTTAGTTTAGTTTTTATTAAAAATAGCAATAACAACAAATACGTGCAGCAATGTTGTTGAAAGTAATGTGGGGTGTTGCAGTGTTTATACATATGTTTGTAGCGGTTGTATGTATTAGTAGTGGCGCATTCACCAACGCACAATATTCGTTTTTCCTTTCATATTTTTATTATTAATTTACGCGCATTTCCGTTACAAACACAAACACAAATATATAACTGTAGGCAGTTTAGGAAGTTGCTTAAGAGGTTGCCTGATTAATCGAATAATGTATACAAAATGCAAATTTTTTAAATTAAAAAATTATAATTAATAAAATTTAATAAAATGCTTACTCCATTATTATTATTTTTGTTCTTTCGTTGTATTTATTTATTTATGTTTTTTTTTTTTGCAAACTACAAAACTCCACTCAGCGCAATGGGAGTGTCGTCGACCTTGTGTGCTTTTCTTCGGTTGGTCACTTGCTTTTCTGGCCATTGGCCACAATGTCGTTTCTCATTTGCCAAACGCAAATGCGGCTATATTTCATAACACATTGCTACTTTCTTATGTATGCATGTATTTATACATATGTATGTAATTTTTCATGGCAGCGCCTGCACTTATGCTTTACCACTGATTCACTGATAAGGCGACTAATATGCATATTTCGTACTTATTCTTTTGCCTTTACATACAAATATATTTTTGTTCTTTAATGTGCGGCTAATTTGTCATTTTGACGGCTTGCCATATGTAAAGAATAAGAATGAACGCCAAGAAAAGCTATCAACAACAAAAAAAGTGCTCTCTTAGTCCTGCAAAACCGTCAACGAGTCAACCAGTGTTTGCTACAAACTTTTTAATTGTTGCTAATTGTTTTAATATATTTTAGCTGTGCACTGTAAAGTGAATTAATTTTTGTGCAAGATTTCGGCGGCGCGATATTTTTAATTTTCGTGCACTTTATTTACTTTGTGACGCACTGGACAATAAACGTTTTGTTTTACTCATCAATCGTGAGTTGGATTTTAACACTAACTAATTTCTTCTTTGATGAATTTTAATTTCAATTATTTTGTATTGTACATAGTTTTATTACATTATTACACATTAAATTACATTATTATTTTTTTTTCATTTTCAGACTTTGCGTAGCTGAAAATTTTTAAGTCAAACAGGGTGAGCAAAAATTTTGGAATTTATTATTTTTTTTATACATATCTTTATTACTATATACTCCCTACCTTAATGGATTGTAATTTGGAAAAAAACGATTTATTTAATTTACCCTTTTATCACAAAAATAGTAAATTTCAAAAGATCTGTTATCATGATTAATAACTTGCTTATAATTCAATATTACTTTTAAGAGCAAAATAATGGCATAGTTATCGACTATTGCTAAAACTATATTTTAATATTCATATTAGTAAATAATTGAAGCATTTGGTAAAACTTTCCAAAAAATCCTGAAATTTGTAATACTCTCCGTTTCAAAATAATACTTAATTCTAATAATTATTCTTTAAATATTATACTGCCGCATGAAACTTGACCTGAACTGCCGAAAAATTATACCCTTTAATACTTATCTTTATAATGTATAAAATATAAAATTTTCGATTATTTAATCAATTATTAGAAAAATAAACAAAACTTTTTTTAATAACTTAGGCGGATCCCCAAGAACTTTTAATTTTTAATTGTTTCGTTCGATAAATGGCGTTGAATGTAGCGAATACTTGAGCGTGGAAATACGATTACGGCAAGATATGGCAAAAATCCGAATACAATCCTTATTCAACTTTTCATGAACTTATGATTCGGGTCTCGCAATCCATACCCTATCATAAACCTGAACCAAAATATATTCTGTCGACATGGGGGAGCCTATTATCATGAAAACGAGGATTTTTAGCTTTTTCGATGGTTTTAGTTTTCATAGAAATTGATAGGCATCAAGCTACTATCTTGATATAGTAAACTAGCCAACACACTTTTAAAGAATTCTTAATGATACAAAAACAGAAAATATAAATTCGAAGCATACGATTCCTTACCATAGTAAAAGCTCCACGACAAAAAGAGTTTAAAGGAGATAAAATGCACGATACCGTCTAAGCTGGCATTTTAATAGACCGGCTCGGGTCAAATTTTATTAGATGATGAATATAATATTATAAAAGTATAAAGATTCAGAAATTAAAATTGTGCTTCAGAAATTAAAGACGTGCTTCAAAAATCGTTCAGAAACATTTCGATTTAATTTTCATGAAATCTACGAAAGCAAAAATCTTATGTTAATAACGAAGTAACGAAATAAAAAATTAATGTTAGACCAAGGAGTTTGTGATGATCATATGATGCTAAACTTTAAACTCTAAGACTTTAAAGATTTTCCACATATTTTACTCACTTAAGTAAAAATACAATAGTTCAATTAAATTAGCCTTCCACTGTACTCACTAGACTCACTGTACAACTAGTATGCAGAATTCGAATGTAAATAGAATTTGAATCTTAGAAATTTTAATATTTTCGAAAGTAAAAAATCTCTATGTACGAATACCTGCTGAGAGCTTCAACTATTTCGATTATTATTTCTTTTTTAATATTATATATAAAAAATTTGGTGAAAATTTTCATATTTTCTCAATCTTGAAGAAATAGCTAATTTATTTAAATCCATTTAACATAACTTAAAGTATTTTTTTTTTTTGTGTTTTGAATTATGAATTTTTGAAACCCAAAATATATTTTTTAATTTTTTAATGCCCTTGTAATGAGGACTTCGTTATCAGTATGACTTAAATGGCAGAAACACCGATAATTTTAACCGACACCGAATTTTCACTAGCACGACACTTTATTAATGCATATATTAAGTTCCATATTGAATTAAATGTATGCCAAAAGCAACTCACCCGGCGGCGGCATGTTGTTGCAGCTCCACAAACGCCGATTTGCCCGGTATTTGTGCGCCTGGTGTGCCCGTTGTTGTTGTACCACCATCCATATACTTGGGTGTGTGCGGTGCATCGGGTGCATCCATGCCGGATTGTGGTGTGCTGGGAGGCCCCTCATAGGGGCTCCCTAAATCGGTGAAGTTAAGCGTGTTGGCGCCTATCGAGGCCACTTTATCAAGAATTTTGACGGCTTTTTAGTGGACGCGTGCACAAAGTGAAAATACACACTTGCTTTTTAGTAATATAACTTACTGATGTTTTCGTTCGTTTATTAAAAGAAAAAAATTATTTTTTTTTTGAAAATCCGCTTTTTAAAGAATCACAAATCAAATTGAGTAGGATATTTAATGCGTATTATTATTATTATTATTTTTTGTTGTTTTTATGAATATTAGTCACCCTTGTTATTGTTACTTTATTTTATTCTCTATAAAAATTTTCTGCTTGTAAACAATAAATAACACGCACTTTAAGACTTCAATGTAGTAATAGATACTTTCAGTAACGAATTTTTAATTGCAACAACAAATGCCACTATTCACACCAATTGCCGCCAGTCTCGAATACTACACTTTTAATTAGCGTATAATTTGTGTCATTTTTCTTTCCGCACTGCAATTAGCGATTTTCTGCGCGACGGCGATCACGGATGCTCCGCAATGAAAGTTTCTTGCCGTTTGTATTGTATGTATGTATACGTGTGCGTACAAGTGTGCGTGTTTTGTTTTTTGGTATTTATAATTGTTGGCGTGGGTGGTGCACTGACTCGTTGCCTGTTTTGTGGGGGTTGGAAAAGGGGTGATCCGTGGTTTTGGCCGCACACGTGAGTTTTTCTGCAGTGTTTTAATTGTTGCTGCTTGCCAATATTTAATTAATTTTTTTTAGTTGCTATCAAAATTACTATTTTCGATCTTAAGCTGAGCTAAGCACTTGGTGAATGAACTGAAGAGAGTCCACAGGTATTTGGGTATTTTGGGGAAATATAGTACAAATGCATGCATATATGCAGGTGTTTACATACATATACGATGTTTTAATATTTGTTTCAGAATGGGCTTAACACTGGTTTAATTTTAGCTGCAGATTATAGTAGAATCTTAACAGTTATTATTATTAGTTATTACGTTAGTTCTCGTCTTTGCACCCAAATCACTTGCAGTGGTTTGATTACTTCTCGCTTTACGACGATTACTTTTTAATATTTTATAGTTCTTATTAGTTTCTTGTTTAAAAAATTTTATTTTTTAACACTGTTTTCTTTGTATATACATATTTATTATTTATTTATCTTATTATAAAACGCATCGTATATGTAAGTGATAATCAAATCTGTTTGCTTTTATCCGTCCTTCGAAAAGCACTTTAGTCAACTGAATCACCCAAATTGGAGATTTTCAAATAGACCAACGAATTTCGCGCGCAACCGTTAAACCTTTTGGTATAATGAAAAATCGCTTTTTTGTTTTCCAATTGTACACAATTTAATTGCATTTATTTATTACTTTCATAAACAGTAAGTGAAATTCATTTATTACTTTTTAAACCACCGACGACAAACACGCGAATTGGCAACGTTGAGACGACGGCGTTTACACTCGTCAAGGCGCGTTTTGGATTTTTGCGAGGTAACCGAACCACACACAGTAAATTCACCCGTCAATTCGAGACACTGCGAACGATTTGTACGCGCAACCAACCACAAACAAAGTGCGTGAACGACTAGGTACGAGGTGATTATGTGATCATTTGCTGCGCTGCAAATATGCTCGCGAACACAAACTACTGCTGCTGCTTGCTGTTGCTACTTTTGCTACTTTTGCTACATTTGCTCGCTCCAACCCGATGCGAAGGCGAAGGCGATGGCGATGATGACGACGACGACGATAACGACAACGACAACGACGTCTGTCAGTCCGAAAGCCAGTTAGTTAGCCAACAACGAGCCGGAAGACCGGCTGAGCAACGCTTTGCTATACTGGTTTCATTTGCTGCGCTCACACGCTGCACACATTTTGTCGCTTGTCGCTGTCGCGTGTGCAAGTGAGCCGACCGACCCCAACTAGACGCAACACCCATAAGTAAGTGCGAATAAACTAACTGGCTTTGGACTGGAAAAACCAGTTAGCTTATATTCCAGTTATACGCGCCGACCACTCGACTACCCTCTGCGCATACGAAGTGTGTGAGCGCGAGCACGACACGCTGTACTTATTGCCTGCTCACTTCGGCAGCTCGCCAATCAGACATCAGTAGTGGCGCAGCGCGACTCAATAACGAATGCATTGCCATTGCGGCGGCAATTGGAGGAAAGAGCGCCCATAGTTGGAGAGTCGCGACCTGTGTGCCTCCTTACGCTACCGTTAGGCGAACCGGTTCTTTGCGACATGGCGCATGTGCTTTGTGCGCTACACTCGTGCGCTATGAGGTGCTCCTTCTAACATTTAGCTTAGTTGGTGTGCGCTCTCTTTGTTTTATGAATGGATTTTTTTTGTGTGTTTCGCCCTTTGCATCAAATACTCACTTTGCTGTTGTTGCTATTTGGCATGGGTGCTCATATAAGCTTGTTGTACTTCGCTTGCCTGCGCTTGTTGTTTTTGGTGCTTCCATTGTTTTTGTTGTGCACGTTTATTGTTGAGGCGGAGTTTTGAAAACAGCTGCTCTGCACTGCCCCCCTTATGCATAACTATGTGCAGGCTCTAACCTGTCGTTTTATTTTTATCGGCTCTCCTTCCGTTGTGCTCCGCTTACATTTTGCAAAAGCTCACCCCTGTTGCTGTGTAGACTCATTCACTTCAGCCACTTCTCTCACCATTCCAGCGAAAGTCGTTCTATCACCCATCCACACTGTCATTGCGTCTTCACAATTTGGTGTTGGTTCAGGTTTTTTTATTTTGTACTTCAAAGACCAAACACATTTTTTTTTGCTACTTTGTCGTTTTGGCTTTCGGATTTTGCTCTCAACTCGTCGACGCTTGGCCTTTTTATTGCGTACTTATGCAAATTTGGCGTGAATATTTACGCGATTTACTTTAATGTTTTGACTGCAAGTGAAAATATTGTGACAAAATGGGGGGGATATGACTGACTGAAAAAGTCTGATCGTTTAAAAATTAGTATATTGTTATTCAACTATATTATTGCCTAATTGAAGTAAAATATTGTTTAGCATTATTTGATATGTTTATTGTTCGAACGTGTTCCATGGGTTAGGGAGTTTGCTTCTTAACCAATTCAGATCACTTAGTCCGAACATTTTATGTTTTAATTCATAAAGATGACCATTGTATATACGCCTTTATATATATATTGTATATTAAATGCACCTTTGTAATTTAAGATTGTAAATCAGTCTGTAAAAATATGTTGTGCATGGTTATCTAAGCATTTGACATGATTTTAGCTTTATATAGGAAAATATGTTGGTCCATCTTTATTCAAACAGGTGTCAAATACAGCTGGACTCAAGTACTTCAGCCTTTCGGGTGTTTAGATTTTTCGATATGCATCTACAGCATAAGAAATTCTAACTAAATCGAAGATTAAATTATTTATTCTATTTTTTGTAACATATTTACTCTCGAAAGGTCACACTTTAAACTCTTTTAATTACACGAAAACTGTAATATGAACAATATTTGATTTAAACACGATATTAGTATGTAAATCTAGCGTGTTTTAAGTGTTGTATTCTAAAAGAGACACCTCTAGTACGTTTAAATCTCTGAATGAGTACCCTCTCAGAGTTTCTGTCTTGAGATTTTTAGCAAAATTCCTATATTAATTTCAGAGTATGTAAGTATACTATGGATATACATGTACACACACACATATTTATATAATTTTATATAGGTATATAGATATTAACGTGTAACAAAAAATGGAGGATACTTCAACTTTTTAATCACATATAAACCAACAAAATTAAACTGAATGACTCTGTGCTTTATGTTATATTTTCGAACTAGTTATATATTATCATATCCCACTAGTGCTATACTAAAGTGGTGCAACGAGTTACGTTCCCTTCAAACCTACTAATAATTTAATCAGACTGCTGCACAAACGTGTGACGTCGAAGACCAACTTATAAAGAGTTGGCACTGTATTAATAATATTTATATTATAAAAAAATAGTTTAAAAATTTAGTAGAAATAAATTCAATATAAAGTATATTTTAATAAACTTCGTATATACATATGAACACATACATATGTACATATATAATTTAAAACGAAAATATCTTCTGTATTCAGTTTAAAATTATTCACAAAAATCTTAATATTTAGTTTTTATGTAAATTTATAGGATTCTAAATATACACATATATAATTGGAACTTTAATTTCTGTGGGTTATCGCCGCGAATTTTAGAAGCACCCTTTAATATTTTAGACAAGATAGATTTTAGATTTCTATCTCTTGATAGGCAAACGAAATTCTATCTATAGCATTTTAAAGTTAGAGTTAATATCCCAGATTCTTGTCCAACCATATATATATATATATAATTACTATAAGTATATAATTAAATTTATATAAGAATAATGCAGTACCATATATGTACAAACATAAATAATCAATATTATATTTCTTTTTTTCTTTTTGTTTTGTTTAATTTAAAACCTTGCGTAGTTTATTCATTTATTAAATCCAAATAATATAAGGTAAATAATAAATGTTTATTTAAAACCATAAGATATTATATGAAAATGCAAACAGCCCATACATTTAAAGATAACATCTTTTAATACCGCTTCTTAAGAAAAGCTCAAGGAAAGCTCAAGGAAAGCGCAAGGAAAAGTTGATTCAAAATCCACAAAGTAGGATGTGGAGTCCAAATTAAATTAAGTAATACTTAAATTCAATGCATCACTAAATTATCCTTGAATTCCATACAAAAGATATCTGAAGCTTTAAAGTCACATTTATCAGCGCCGATATAATTCATTTTAGAGCTGGTGGCGCCATCTGTCGGTGTCTCAAAGCCGCACATTCTGCCGATACAAACAAATGGCTCAGCATTTGCCATAAATAAAGGAAGAGAATGGTAAAAAAGGGCGCCAAAAGTCTGCAAGATATGAAAAGAATAATTACAACAACAAAGGCCAAGCCAAAAACACAAAGCTAAAAGCACTCGCATAAACATAAAAACATGCAGCAGCAGCGGTATAATAAAATTCAAACAAAACGCAATAAAGCAACAACAAGTATTTGGATAAAAACAAAAGAATACAACGAGAAGAAGAGCTGCACATATCCGCACTTGTTGTTGTTGTTGTTGTGCGCTAGTGACGACAACACCTGCCGCTGGTCGCGTTCGGCACAGTCGATTTGCCTATTTACCTCCAGTAAAAGGCGGAGTACATATAAAGCGAAAACAAAAGGTTGGAGTGGAAAATAGCAATAAAAACGCACATGCCCACCCCTCACCGAACATTAGCAAGCATGTGAATGCGATTTCCAATACGAACACTGGCAGGGTGTTCAAGCAAAAACTTGTTTTTTCAGCAAAGCGACAAAACTGCAAACACATTTAACAACAACAAACACACGTGGAACTTCCAATAAGAAATTAGCAGTAACGCCCCTTCCACGAAACTTCCAAGCGACATTCCACCACTACCAACACGAGAGTGCATACACCAATAACGTATAAGCGAGACAAACTAATGGCAACAATAAAAATAACAATGAGGCAAGCAAATGAAGGCAAGAGTGAGTAGAGTAATGAACAGCGAGACAAAAATGGCGCACAACAGCAATAGCACTAGCAACAAAAACCACATCATTAGTAGTAGTTCAAAATTTATTTTGTAAGCGGAAAATACCGAAATCACAACAAAAAAAAGTTATCTAAGAAATTACGCGCTTGCGCATGAAGTTAACACTTAAGAGCCGCACTTTTGTGGCTGCTCTCTTAATTAGATTACAATTCCAGGTAGTCGGCCGTAGTGCCGGCCAACTTTCCAATGCGAGGACATAAACTGCACCACTTTCAGTTCCTCAACAAGTTGTGTAAACCTAATCCACCGGATATCACGGACATTCAATCCATCACACAAAGAACTTAGCAAAGCTTTATTCACTAATTTCTGTCGCCTTGGGACTTAACTGGTTCAACTTGTTTGGACCGCTCTTGTGTGCTGGCGCTAAGGAACACAAATCAAAAGCTGCTACCTAGCTGTGCAGGTGTTTGAAAGCTTACAAGCGTTTGAAGTTCCGCCATAAAAGTCAAGATTTATTGAATTAAAAGGAGCCTAAGTGTGCGTGTAGTAATTAGAATCAGAAATAAATAACATAAATGAAGCGTGTTAGTTTGATAATAGCTCATCTCTCTCTGAGTACACCTTATTAATATTGTTTGCAGATTAAAGCTTCTTAACAAAAAAGTGTAGTACTCATTTTTGAAAAACTAACAGACATTTGACTCATGTCTGATATAGCCAGTGAAGTAATATGACAAGAGTTGTTGCATAAAAACAGAGACTGAAAGCTAAAACTACAATTTATGTACCGAAAAGCAGATTTACTTACGCTTATATACAACAAAATTTACTAATAGTGAAGGACACGAAAGCTTATATATAATATTATATACCGACGGCGGAGAAATAAAATGCATAATAAACGCATATATTTTGAGCATTGGATAAGAAGGGAAGTCGACGATGAATAATTACTTACAATAACGCAGTTTTCAGAAATGTAATGTACTTATAAGGGATTATTAGTGTTTGGAACTTTGGGAGCAACATAACTACAAATTTAAAGTGACTCTATAATAATTTATAGTCAAATAACCGAAAATATGAAAGATATTTCACATGTACATAACTTTACACTTGGACATCTTTTTCTGGCATAGTGATTCAGGATAGAGATTTAATTTTAAGCCTAATGTGTGCTTTCAACCTTTACTACTTCTTAGTACAATGTTGCTTTACTAATAGACAATTTATCTCTATAAGTTAAGTATTATTGTTTTAATATTGCAAAAAATTTCATTAATGCGGTAGAGTATAATGACGTCAAATGCTTTAAAGGGGATATTAGGGTAATGGAAAAAATCTTTTTATATACAGTGTAAATATACAGTTATCCTACCAGAATTATATCACATATACATATGAACTAGATGTTTTGCCTAGTTATTTGCCCTACTTGTGCTGTGACATCAGAAATATACTTCATTATATATATAGTGTGAAGTAGCCTATAGAGAAGCGACGGTTATTAGAACATACCTTGATGTTTGACGGGACTCTTATACTTTGATAAAGCTAATTAATTTTATAAAAAATTTTATAAAAAACTTTTTGACGTCAGAAGTAAATATAGCTTTCCGTATTATAAATTTTGTTACCAATTTTGATTGAATTTTGAAGAAAATATTTTGAAGTTAAAAAGGTTACGTCGAAATTGTTCAAGCTGCGAATAAAAATTTTAATATAGAGACAAAAAAAAAATTCTAAAATTATTTCAATTTCGCTTTAGTAATATATATTTTTCGTAATTTTTTCAGTTATAGCAAGTTTGTAGATGTTACTCCAGATAAAAAGTTTTGTCTCCTCTAAATAATATCTCTCCTGGAGAACTCTGTACTCCATATCCTTTAAATTAATAATTATACTAATTTTTAGTTAATGTTTTTAGTTAGTTTAAGTTCAGAAAAATATTTTAAACCTAGTTAAAAAAATATTTGATACCAGAATATTTGAAAGCAGAAAGGGTTGGACAATATAAACTCTCAATTTCATATTTTTTTACTCTTTAAAACTAATTACATAGAAAAAAGGTAGTTTCATCAATGTCATTAATGGAAATTACATTCTTTTTTATATTATATTATGGTGCCTATTTTCAGCTTTTGTAACAAAAATAAATTTAACATCGGAAACCCCCTTTAGTAGCATGGAACATTTTGTAGTAACTTTTGTCTTTAGTATTTGTATATAGTTTTGAATGTTCCATTTTTACTTTCTCTGTTTTCGTAAAAAAATAAATACATATAATATTTAACAGTTATTAATAAACATATTATTTTTCATATCTCAATACAAACAATATAAAAACAGAGTGATTGAATAATTGCTGAACTAGCTTATTTGCTTTAAAACTGGTTTGTACATTACTTAGCAATCAAATGAATATTGAAAAGGCTTAAGCAAACAAGTTTTCTTGTCAGTTAAAATACTTACAAAGCCGACATTGCCAGCTTAGTAGCTGAAATAAAAAATTGACAATTAAACAGATTGTCAAAGTCAAAAAGCGCGCCAATAAGCCACTAATAATATATGTCTTTTGTCTGCTAGCGCACATGAAACGCCTTAACGCTTACTCGACTTGTGCGCATATAAATGACTTCACTTTTTGTGTGAGACCATCAATCATATTGGCACTCGGTTTTTTTTTTTTTTTGTTTTTGGCTTTCTCATAGCTTCCTATATAACACATCAGCCATTAATTCATTCATATTTATAAGTTACACATAAACGTTAAATGAATTAAATACAAAAAAAAAAACAAGAAGCAGTTCATAGTGCGCGTTGTACGCTAATTAACCCTTTGGAAAATCGATGTAATGGAATAATACAAAACAACTCCACAAATATGCAATTCTAATATTGTCAGCGCATATCGAGTTTCTTTTTTATTAAACTTAAATAATAACTATAGCATTAATCACAAATTGTTTATACTAGCGCATAAATATTTGCGGCAACAACGCTTTAGTATAGAATTAATTACGGGCTCTCCAATTCAATTAGTGCACTAATAAAAAACATAAATATTTACTAATTGCATAGCTGTTCATTTTAAAGGCATATTTTATGCAGAATATTTCCACTCTAAATGCTATTAAGTAGCCAGTAGTGTTTCGCCGACAGTTGATCGCTAGCTAGCAATCGCCAACCAGCAGCCAGCGCCTAATCACAGCGCATTGTCCATCGCGGCGCGAACGACAACGACACCTTCGCCATCGTCACTTGCGGCACTGCGGCACTGTGGCACTGCACTGCAATATTAAAGTCACATTCATAATAAGTTTGCAATTGGCCGCAAGTAATATTTAAGTAGTACAAGTTATGTGGAACTTGCATGCATACAAATTACATAACTTATATATTTAGCCATTTATGGACTACCATGTATGTATGGTTTACGTGTGCTTGTTTATTTTTCATAAGCAATGGTTTTAACATATATACAATGATTTAATTCAATTGCGCTTAATTGAGTCTTCTCAACGCATCGCTTAAGGCTATTCATGGTGACACTTGTATCGATAATAATATGTTTTAATTTGTTGGGATTAAGTAAAACCCCATATTCCGCATATTGATTTCAAATAGATTTAGACGTGTGGGTTAAGTGCAATATTGCCACTAACGGCTGAAGGTTTCACGGCGCAGTGTAGAATTATTTTTCTGTTTTTGACCGAAGCCCAATGGCAAAAGCTCATTGGGGCTCATAAAAATGCGTTTTAGTAGTTTAGGCCCAATTTGGAAGATGATAAATAATTTCCGATTTACAAATATATTCCTTACAGTTAATTTGCAATTGAACGGCAAGGTTTAATAGCTAGATTGACAAAGTGAGCGAGAAAGTAAGACTTCGTGAAAAATAGGAAACCAAAAATTCTCTTCTCATCAGATAGGAATTGGCTGATATTTTGGACAGCAGAACTTAGAACGGTAAAAACTAATTAATGAAAATGAGAAGCAAGCTCAAAATGGGGGTTCTTCAGTGACTAAACCTATAACCGTTCCCAAGGTCAGGTCAACGTCAAGATAGTCAGGCCTCTGTAGCTGGAACGGACCCGTATTTTTATCTGGCCAAGGGCTGTAAACACAACAGTATTCCTCGTAATTATTTGAGGAATCTTTTCTGCCGCTACAACAACAACAATAACAACCTACCTATATATAGAAAGTAGCTTCAATCTCGGCAACTCAGTAATGAAACAACAATAGATTTTTCTATAAAGAAAAGTTATATCCAGTAGATATTGAGTGTCTAATTGGCATGAAAGGTAATGGAAAGCCGATGAGTGCTGTCGAGGACACGATTACCGTAAACTGATCAAGAGTGTTTAGCTTTTTAAAAGTTTGCTTAAACTAAACAACGATAGTGGAACAAAATATCAATACAGAGAGTATCACAAAATTACTATGAGGTTATTGATTTGGAGGAGAAATGGAAAGTTATTTCTTTTAGGGTGTCGAGAATCACAATACACCCATTAATGGTTTAACTGTGATTGTTTGGGGTTATGCATGTTTCCGTTTTGGTATAACTTTTCTTTCCCTTATGCTTACAAACTCTTCGGAAAAGGGAACTAAGCTAGATGTACCAGAACTCTAACTTAAGCTCGAACATAACATAACCTAGACAACAAACGGCTTTCTTGCTAAACAAAAGATTAAATAAAGCTAATAAAATTTCGTTTAATTTTATTGTACAATATTTATGCAAATAAAATATACTAAACAAATATCTTAACGACACTGGTGAATAAGTAGCAAAACAATAATCAAAAAAAGCTACTTACTTAAGGTCGGAGGGTTAAGGTACGGAAGCCTAATCGATTTAATTTTCATATATTTCTCATTATACTCCATCTCATTACACTCATTGAAGGCAGACAAATGTAACGATTAATTTAGAAAGGTCTGAACTCACCCACCTGATAACCGAAAATACTATGCACGCAGAACGAGCAACATTTCATCAACGAAAATCATTCATTGATCAACAACAACAACAAATACTAACTTGGTGAATGGTAAAGTGAACGGAAAGTGCACCAGCACATAATGAACGGAAAATTTGTGTGCGCGGCAAACGCCCACACGTCAGAAAGGGAAGCGGAAACACCCTCCAGCACCAGCAAGAGCAGCACCACTAGTAGCAAGAGCAAAAGCAACAACATCAGCAATAATATTAATGATATTTAACAACAACAATATGAAAGGTATAAGCTGATCGTCAGACTCCCCCGCCCTCCAATAAAACGAACTGAATTGTTCAGCACGCAAACGAATTCACAGAGGTCTTTAAACATTATGGACTACATTAAGGCGACAAGATAAAACGTCGGAGGAAACATACTGAAAATGTAGCTAGGTGATTACCAGAAGAATGCAACCCTCAATAAAGCAAGTTGGTTGAAAATGCTGAAGAACAGAAGTACCTGCAATTTATCAAATGAATAATATCATGTCAGAGTAATGACGGACAAATGGTTGAATGGGCAGCGAGACGGTAAGAAGGAGAGCTGCAAGGAAGCAGAGACTTTGCGTAGAGATAGAAGTAATCTAGAGGGTTCAGAGCGAATATCTCATGTATGAGAGTACTGTAGAGCGAATCTATAGCCGAGTACGTGTAAGGATAATGAAAACTTTGCGAAATAAATATCGGCTTAATGTTCTCTTAATTTTCTTAGAACAAATTCGTCGATGAACTTCGTATCAAACACGAATGATTCTCTTAGAAAAATTCAACAATATTCATGCTGACTTTCAAGATTTTCCGATTTATCTGAAGATTTTTAAGTAGAAGTGGGGAAAGCAGTTACCATATTTATTTAATGTTTTATTAAAAAATAAAAATATGTTAAAGATTGTATGAAATTTTGAAAGAAAGGAAGTGGTACAAGAAAACTTTGTAGAAAAAATGTAGTATTAAGTTTGCATTTTCTTTTTATAATTTATTTGTAAGTTTTTAAGCAGCCGAAATCCAAAAAAAAAAAATTTTGAAAATTGCTACATTTGTAAAATTTATAAATTATAAATAAAAATTATATGAATTTTTACAATATGAGTATTCATGATAAATGTATAGTCTCATAACAAACAAATTGTGGAGTTGCCAGATATTCTGTAAAACTTTAAATAACTGTAATTTTAAAATAAATGAAGGATTGAAAACCTTAAATTCAGTGTGCAAAACTATAAATATTATTAAATTTTCGAGTGTATATATAGCGGTGTTGCCACACTTCTTGAAAATTTCAATATGTGTCAATCTAGAAATGAAAGTATGCAATATACTTATGAAATGAACATCTATCAAAACAAGCAAACCCATTTTCAAACAAATAATAAAACTATATAGAAATTAATCACTCACTTTTTATTATAAAAGCTAGAATAAGTTTGGTCTGCCATATTTTAATCCACAATCACCCCACATTCTACAATAAAAATTAAGATTAATTTGGTGGCTATTTATTAAATTGAAATAGTTAACATTTCTCTCAATCATAACCAGTTTAATTTTTTTTCGCGCAGTGGTAACCATATTTAATAAACTCGTCGCCGCACCTTTTGACCTAGTGTTATAATGTTATTGACGGCCATATCGAATCACCTAATTAAATGAACATAAATTCACGCGAATCTCAAGCGCTCCTAACCAATTCACTCATATCAAATTTCAAACAAGACAAATTGCAGCGTGAAGTCAAGTTCAAGCCAACAACTAACAAATAAAATGTATTTATGGGAAATATTAGCAACAGGAAGATGTTGAGGCGTTTAAGGGGAAGTGTCCATGAAATGGACAAATTCATATGGCGGTCACGCTAATCAGTTAGTGAATTGAGATGCTGGGGATAATATAGTGGAATTGTTGCTTTTGTTTTACAAAATAATAATTTGTTTGGAATGATTAAATACATAAATATATACTATATTTTGTTAGAGTATCGGCAAGTCAATTTTTCTAAGTGCTAAGTCTCTTCCAAAAATGAGTGGTCTCAAATATGATTATTTTTTCAACTCTTTCTTAGAGGTAAATGAGTCTCAAATAAGTACATCAAACAAGTAAAGATTCTTTCTCTACCTTATTATTTATTTTTCCCCACAAGCCCACCCTGTGACACATTGACTTGTCCGATCTCTATATAGTCAGCGATTAATATGTTTCGACGCCGATTTTTCAAACCATTTAACTATTAATGACATTGTAAATCTTTTGTCTCATATTTCTTAGAAAATTTTCTTAAAATTTAATTTTAGAATTTCCATTATTTTTCTTTTGATTGGCAAATTCGTGCTTTGCTTATAACAACTGTTCATTATCGGATTAATACGTTTTTAATGACTCAATTCTAAAATATAGAAATATAAATTATACATTTATGCAAAAATACCGTTGAAGGAAGCAATTAAAATAGAGGGGAAATAATTTTTCTGATAATCAACTTTGCGCACGACTTCTAAACTTCAAGGTCAAATTGGCGTGAATGAAAAAATTGCTACCATATTTTGGAATTATAATTATAACGCCAGTATGTCATATCAATCTTTGCATATTAAATTAGTATAATATATTTTTTATTAAAAATTTTAGTTAGCAATTGATTTTAAATATACCTCTTTTGCCAAATAGACTTAAGCAATACTTGTTGAAAGAAAACATCTATAGCTTATTGCAACAAAATTTAATGAAACTAAAGGTAAATTAAAGCTTAAACCTACCTAACGAAATCCCCAGACGGGTTTTTGCCTAAAAGTTAGTGACCCTGTTTATGGTAAAAAGCTTGTAAAATTCTATTTGATTGCATTAATTGCATTATGCTGAAAAATTACTGTTTTTTGGGCCAAAGGACTCGGCTTAGATGTTATTTAATTCGAAACTTACGCTAGGTGACGCTGTGGTGCAATTTTTATTATTTTTCCTGATATTTCACTTTAAAAAATTTAATTTTTTAAGTTTTTAGGCCTGTGTTTTGCTAGATGATGTCTCCGTAATTAATTAATTATTTTTTTAAGATAGTACTATCGTGTTAAAAAGTGCTTTTATGCGATTTTTGCAATTTTCCCGAGAAAACTACCAACTTTATATAGCAAATAACTTTATATTTTAAAGAGAAATATTTTCTATATAAAAATGGGTTTTTATTCACATTTTGAAATGTTATGTAAGAAGGTTCTCAGATGGAATTAAAAAAAATATATATACAATAGTAACTGACTATATACAGTGTCGACTTGAATTTTATGAAGCTTTAAACGAATTATACGCTTCATTCCTTCATTTTCTTAATTTTATATTTATTATTTTTTTTACTTCTTTTTCGACATCCATAAACCTTAGTCACAGTAGCATTTCCTGTTCAAGATATATTTAAGTAATATTTTAGCGCACCTATTACATACATACATACGAAATAGCAACACCAGCAGCAGTAACGGCGCACAAAGTAGCACTTTGTCAGTTAATTATTCTGCCAGTGAGTTATTTCGTTAGTCAAAACACATGCATACATACATACATATGATATATGCACAAATACCTAGAAACACGCTACTATTTGAACTTAAATATGGGCAACATGAAAGATATTTGCCAACGGCGATTTTTGTCATTCAAATTGCGAACGCCATTAAGAATGTACCGTATGTGCCCGACACACTTATTTCAACACACAAACATACAAACGTACCCCAAGTCCGTTTTAGTATTTGTCCATATTTTTGCAAACTCTGGTATACATGCATATATTCATATTTTATTTACGTATATGTCCGTTCGTTAATTTGTTAAAATGAAAAATTGCATGCCAACGGCTTAATGCGTTTGAAAAATAGAAAATGTCTAGAAGTGAAGTTGTCTGCGGCTTGTTGGTGCGAATATTTATGTTTGTTTACATTAACCTTGAGTAAAAATACTCTTTTTAGCCAAACTAAATTCTTGGCTGCTACATATAGCGGGCTTTTGAAATGGGTGACCCGAGGTCGAGCACAATTTCGAGATGAGAAAGAAGAAGAAACCTAGTTTACATATCGTTTTATTGACTTCAATAAGCTGCTTGAAAATTATAAGCCTGCCTAATACCTGTAAAGAGAGAGAGAGAGAGAGAGAGAGAGAGAGAGATTTAAGGGACGTTTGATCTATGCAATTGTTCAGACTGAGGCACAATAACGGTAATTGAGCGCTTCGACTTGCGGTCAGGCAGCCTTTCAACTCGAATAGGCTTGAGAAAATCGTTTTTCGCTAATCTGTCTTGCTTCTTGTAGCAGCGCACTTGATAACTGTACTATCTTCTCCTTAACCGACTTTGTTATAGGCAAAGAAATCCTTGCTATGAGAAGTAGTTTCACAAATATTTAATCAAATTATAAGTGATGGTAGAGATCTGGTGGCCGCTACGCCCGCGGAAAGTATCTTACTTTATTTTTTACTTTACGGATTTACTTCTTGAATCAAGGTCACATATGGACCAGAGGTCTTCATATTCTTTAATGAAGGCCTACTCAGCCTGTAGCAGTCTTAATTTGAATGTTCTGATAAGTACAGACTGATATGAAACCTACAGTACTTTTTAGTTCCGTTACAATTTTTGTGTATTATAAGAAACTGTGTCAAATGTTATTATATATGCATATACAAGCAGACGCCGCGGTCAAATAATTCTATATTCTACCAAATTTTGTTGTGAGATAGAGTTAGTTCTCCATAAACTCCAAAAAACAGAGCGTTAAAATAAGTTTAGAAAGTTTTTTTTCTGTAGTGAACTCAGTGTTTGTGAGTAGTGTTTAATTCTTTACGCTAAAACGTCTAAGAAACTCGAGAAAACTTTTGAAACTGTGGGGTGCCCATTAATTTTTAAATAAATTTTTAAATTCATGGATTTGCCTCCACTATTATGCTTTTAGGCTTTATTTTGAGCAAGACAACAAAGCCAATGTCGACGTAAAATTATGTACTCCTTTATATTTAAAAGTGCATTTTGATTCCTTAAACTGAACTAACCTAACCTAACTTTTCCAAAAGTAAACTAACTTAACATAATCTCATCAAATCATTCCCAGAGATGAAAAGTACTATTATATTAAAGGAAATAAAAGTTTTTAAAGATTCAAAAATTGATTTAAAAATATTTTTAAATAAAATTTTTTTATTTAAATATTTTTTTTTAACTTTTTAAATTATAAATTTTTTAAATAAATTTAATAATAAAATAATAAGTAAATAAATAAATAAGATAAAACTTAATGAAAAATTTAATAAATAAAATTTAATATTTTCAAATAAATTTTTTTAATTTAAATATTTTTAAATAATATTCAAATTAATAAACTGAGATGAAATTAAATAGTTAAATATAATTATAATACGAAAAAATGTATCGAACGAACAGGCTGAACCCAAATCACATCTTTTATTACTCAAATTTCATCAGATTTATAACCAACTTGTAAAGTTTCATGCTGACCAATTCAAAAGTTCTTCTTTTAATAAAGATAAATGAATTGTATCCTGTCGATTTAATGTCTTAACAAGTTTATTGAACAAAACAAAAACAAAAATTACGCGAATTTAAACTGAGTCCAACACACTCGACCACCCGCGCTTCCTTTCAACGCGTTAACACTCGCTCGCTGTTAGTCAATTCATTATGCCGCCTGTTAGTGTTATTACTTGGCTTGATACAACCACAGCTTGCTGTGACTTTATTGTCGATGCTTAATTTGAAATAAATCATTCTTTACGATGATTTCATCGAAAACGGCAGCGGCAGCGGTTGCGTTCGCATCATATACATACATAATATATATGAGATTATAGCGCGGCGTTGGCATAGTGGCGGTCGGCGATTTCGTTTTATGTGCGCCGCTCCTATAGATGCGCGCAGCCAGCGGCCAAGCCATCAGCTACATCCCATACGCATACTCACATATATTTAGGTAGGTATATGCACAAACATATGCGACAGCTACGCGGTTTGCCATTGAGCGCCTGCCAAAGCGTCGCCAATACGTACGCGCGATAATTTGTAGCGTAAACGGTTGGGGAACGCGTTCGTAGCGGCGCTGCTAAGACAACTTAAGTTTTGCTATCCAGCTGTGCGGTGGCCGCTAGCGTAAATCCATTCATTCATTCGACCAGCGAACAGCTTGTGCAACTATAAAAATGCCAGCGTAAGGCGCTGTAAGTATTATCCACTACCACTCTTGTTCTTCTCGTTGTTGTTGTGGTTTTTGACGGCAACAGGCGCTTTTAGCTGAATTGATGGATTCATTCATTAAGTTTTGCTGCACTCGCACTACTCGCCTGGGACTAACGCACCACTGTTGCGTTGAGTGGATAGCAATAAAGGGTTCTACGTGTGTGTGTGTGTGATATGTATTTATAAGTTTTAAGGTGGTACTTTGTTCTAGTTTTCTTATATGGCAAAGATCACAAACCCATATTTTCAATGAGTTAAAAAAATATAAGAAAATCCATTTAAATTTGGCTTTAGAACCCGAAAATCGACTTAATTTTCATGGAATTTTTAAAACTCCGCATATAAGTTTAATAAATTTAGGATTCTAAAAACATCTGATATCTGGAAAATCGATAAAGCACCAAAATCATGACGCATGTAATGTTTAGGTTAAAGGAATTATTTATTTTATGTACATATATGCCTTTTACCAAAATTATATATTCTGGCGTTGTTTACAAAAATTTAAGTGGAAACAAATTTTTGAAAAAAATTTAGATCAAAAAGCAATACTTTTCAACCTTATGAAACAAAAAAATGTTTTTTTATTAAACAGTTTTAATTTTTTGGCAAAAAGTTGGTCTTTTTTTTATAAAAGAATAAAGAAAAAAATTTATATAATATTACAAGGCAAAATTTTTCAATTTTTAATTATTCATAAATAAAATAATTATATTCTTTTAATAAACATATGTTAAATTTTAAGCGAAAAATATTTTGGAAATCGTTTTGCAAAATTTTTGTAGAATTTCCTTAAAAATTAATTGGTTATGCAAAGTTGTGAATATTTAAGACACAGTGGCCTATTTACATGGGAAATGATTTGGTCTGGTTTTTGAAAATATTTTTTTTTTAAACTAGCAGAATTTGTATTACCTTTCTTGTCAAAGGATTTTTGAAAATTATCTGAAAACATTTTTACACATTTATTTATACTTTACAATAATGAAAACAAATACTTGATCATCCTCATTATTAGACCACCTTCTATATTATACTTGTATATATTATGGTTTAAGCAAGATAAAATTTCTAAATTTTAGACTACCCTAATGAGAATATATAAATACAATGTATAACCATAAATGGCTCTTAGTATATCATTCGGTGTACAACTTCAGTTAGTGAAGCTTAGTGAAGCTAACCTAAAAGTACTCACTTCGATGTATTCATAGATTGAAGTTGACCGCTGCACCACAAGTTGAATGGCTTGATCTAAGCTACTATGTTTTTCTGAATTATTTATACACATACTATATGTATATATATTTTTGATTTAATCATCATGCACTGTCCGCCAATATATGTTGCCGCTAAGGCCGTCAACTACACAGCCCATGGTTGACTGTGACTTGCCTTCGTACGCTTTGCTATTTTAATGGCTAAATTGGTGGCACTGCTGCTGTGGCAATGGGTATTAGTGCTAAGTGTTGCTAGTACACTACGTTTAATTTTGCTTTACTAGAAATACTGGGGATCGCCATCAGTCCGCAAAGCGTGTAACTCTACTGCCCCTTCGCGCTGATTGTTGCACTGCTTTGATGACACTTGTACGCCAACAAAAACGAGACAAATACTAAAATTGAATTCCGCATGGTAATTATTATTATTTTGTTTAGCTAAAATAATGTGTTAGTTGTAGAAATTAGCTGTGCTGAGTATATCAATACCCAATGTGTTTGATATTATAGCAATAAATTATTTAGCAGAGTTTAAATGAAAGCAAGTTTGTTGTTTGAGTTTTGAGTTTTCTTAAGCAATTTTTATGAATGAAGGAAACGAAAGGCATTTTTTTTTTTAATTTGATTAAATACTAAATTCATAAAACGAAAAGTTTTTTGAGAATTTTTAATGTTTTTTTTTGTTTAAAATTTTAATCAAACCCAAACCGACAGTTAGTAAACGTAATAAAGTACTTAAGTCAATAGGCGATAGTTATCAAATCAACTTTCTGCATCAAAATAAGTGAAACTCAACTCGGCAACTGCATTTCTAATACAGTTGCACTCCACTGTGTACCGTCATTATTATGCAGTGAACGGCAGCCGGAGTGATTGTGATTAGCAAACACATTTTCTTGTTTATTTATGTGCTTCCTTTCGCCGCTGGGAGTTAAAACACTTTTTCTGCCATATTTTTTAATGGTAAAAGGCTTTTAATATTGCCACTGCAGGTAGCCCAGCGGAAGAAAATGGATCACTTTCTAAACGCGCTTATTCACATGCGCTCAAACATACATATATCTGCGCTTAAATAAGCCTTGGCGAGGAATGACCTCTATTTATGTATGCAGTAGAACAACAACTTAGTTATATAGTAAGCAAAGCATACTGCTCGCACAGCCAACAATTGCAAGCATAAACGCGCATGCGAAAAGCTCTTAAATCTTAATGATGCTACTGTCACAGTGAGCCAACTTAAAACTGAACTTATATTATATACATATATATGTGTATATGTGTGTGCTATGCATGTCGACTATGCAACCATTGTTAGGGTTACACTTGTTTACTAATGCAATAAAGCCGCTGGGAACCCCAAGAGCCAATTTCTTAACGTATATAAGTATAATATATGTGCATATATGTGCATATTTATACATTATATACAGTAATTATATACGTATTCCACTTGCATGTTGCACCTTAAGCTATTGCAGGCTTCGAAACGCCCTTTGTCTCCCCAGTTTATAATGATACATATATTTATTACACAACTAGTATGAATAGCAAAGCAGCAACGATGATACCCCATTTTAAGTGAGCTGTTGTGGTGAAGTTATTTCGCAAAAATACTATATAGAGCACCCTTTACTATTACTGTATACACAATAGCACTGCACTTGCCACTATCTGGCGTTCAAAACGATTCACGTAACAACACAGAATTTTATAATACAGTTCATAGAAATTATGCCTTTCTTGCCTAAATGGCGGCAATTTGTTCGCTTATAATTAGCTCACTGAAAAGCTCTTAATTATTGCTTTGAAAATGTAATCATTATTGGTGGTAATAAATTTATCAAGTTCTTTACATAAGTCTTTTGTTGGCCATTCATACATTTGTTTATGTAAACAACAAACAGTGCTGCTTTCGTGTTTGTGGCGGTTACAAATATTATTATTATTTCTTTTTTTTTTGATTTATTATGATTTTTAATTTTCTTTTTAGGCATGTTTATTTTCTGCTCCCGGTTATGGATGAACTTATTATACCTTTACACTCAAACTTTATTGAATTTAAAGGCGTTAATTCAATAAAGTTTGATTTTAAAGATCAACAGCCCTGAAAAAGGCTTAACTGTGACAACTTATTCTGGGAGTAGGGAAAAAGTAATACAAAATTTCCACCTTAGGCTCTATTAAACATGTATTTGAATTTAAAAAAAAGTTATATTGACATTTTGATACAAATTGGTGTCTACCGGGCTTTTTTCAAGAGGACCTCGATGGGAGACGAAAATTCTAGGAACTCATGCTATCTGAAAAAAAAAAAAAACGGGATCTTATTCTGCATAAAACTTACTTACTTATTATAAAGTAGGTAGACTTTTAGCTTTACATAATAGTTTACGAGAAAATATTACTTTGAAGCTACGGTTCAAATATCAAGGTATACTCAGTTTGGTTTTTGATACCATCATCGCCCGATTTGCAAAATGCAGTTTTGAGGAAACCCTGTTTAAACTCTTGACTGAGCCAACGGTTCGAAACTACTGCAGATTGCACTGGCAAAACAATTTTTTTTACTCTTCTACCAATTAAAAGCTGCTTTTAAGATCTTAAAGAGTACTTTAAGCCAAAAGAATAAAATATTTCAGAATGATGTACCCTTTTTCAGTATTTTTAACCTTCACTTACTGCTTCCAAATTCCATAAAGCAATATTTTGTAACCCATTAGCAGAAGGACTTGATAAAGCGACAAATGCTATAAAGCATATAACTTAAAAATGTCGAGGCTTGCGAATTAAATAAAAAAAAATAAAAAATTTTTAAAAAATCATACAAGGTATTAATTATTAAGTCAAATTGGAGTTGGAGTTAACAACATAAAACTAAATACAAATATTAATTATTAATCATTAACATTAACTTAACATTTTATGTATTAACGTTCCTATTGAACAGCCGCACTGTTTAATATATTTGCAGTGGTGGGTCATTCTCCAGTAGTGTTACTGTTATCCGTTAATATTTTCTTAAAATTCTCTGCTATTGTTATTGTGTTGTAACAGTAACAGAGCACTCTTGATGACATAATCATCGCTTTTATTTTACATGCCTTTATGTTATCAAAAGAAGTTACCATAGAATTCTCAAAGTCTTAGAGGCACATTTTAATGTTTTTTGTCTATAATAATTGTATATATATCTGTCTGACTTAATATCTGTGTATTATATTTTTATTCTATAATTTAACTGTAAATAAAATAGGAAACGTCCTAAAATGGATATATATAAATGTTTATGTGTTCATGTAAGTACGCAAGTAGATAATTTCGATGCTCCCTGCACCCAACCAAATCAGGTGCAATTATCAAAAATTTATTTAATTACTTCAATTTACGAGCAAAACTAAAAAAAAAAATTTTTTGTGATAAACATTTGAACAACACCTACCAAAAGTACACAAAAGCTTTCGTAACGCACCAAAATTAGTATGTCTATTTAAATATTACATATGCCACATATATAATATCACACACATACATATGTAGGAGTTGTTAATGCAAGCCGAGTGATCACTACAATTATTTATACGCATATGAAAAACTCCGCAATAAAAAGTTAGAAATTTTGACAAACTCATTTCCCGCCCAATGAGCATTTGTGAAAATACAATTCACACCCATTTTTAAAAACTAAATAGAAACAACAACGAAATGCTTTGTTTGAGATAATACAAATTAAAATGTTCAAGTATTTAACAAGCTCAGCGTAAACAGCCAACCAAAAACCGTAAACGCACCAACACTCAGCTGTATGTATGTATGTATGTACGTACATGAAATATAATAAAGGGCCATCAAAAATGACGAGCTGACAAGTGACACTGAGTCAAACAAATAAAGAGCACAAAAAAAAAAAAAAAATAAAAAATCAGGAGAATTTTTTGTTTTTGTAAACAATAGCGCACGGAGGAAATTTTCAAGCTGAGCGTGTTCAACAAGTGTACGTATATATGTGAAGGGTGAAGGTGAGCGGTTGACAAGTATATTGTTGAAAACATATGTGCATTTGAGTATATTTATTTTCATATTTATTAGGTGTGAAGCGAAAATTATCAACTGTGAAATTAAAAAGCGCACAGCATTGAAACAACAACAACAACAACGAAGAAGCATTAGCTGAAGTACAACATAATTTAAAATGAATTAGAAGTGCGCACCCTTTAGGGCCATTTGCGCGTCAAGTGCGCACACATATATGTATAAGTATGTATGTATGTATAATGCGTTATAAAGTTGTACTTAAGTATTATTAAACTTAAAAACACTGTCAACTTATAGGCGACAAGTAAATTCCACAATCCATTTTTCGTTTGAAAAATCATTAAAAAAAAAATTCAGAGTTAGTGACATTTTCCAAAAGAAAACAAAATAACAACTGAAAAAATAAATAATAGCTTTAACAAGTAATAATAATGTACGACCACTGACTGTCAAGTTGCACAATCACAACAATTTACACACCAGAAAGAACCACAGCACACTAGAAAAAAAAGGCGCAGCATTTAATCATCTACATACACACACGCACACACATACATTTGTAGCGAGAAAAAAATTCCCAATGCTATTCGGTGGTTAATTTAAGGTGATAATTGCTTTTTAATGTGACACAACTAAATTTTCGGGGTAACTCAATATTCAACCAAGCGGCCATCAAGGAGCAAAAAACCGAAAAAAAAAACGAAAACATAGCAAAATAGTAACTAAAGTACAACTAAATATTACCCAACGAAAACACCGGATGTGCGTCTATGCGCATGTGCAGCGTTGTGACGCCCCAAAATTGAGCAAAGCGAAAAGCAATTATTTTCAAATTTTGGCATTTCATTTGACTTTATGCGCACACTTATGCAAATGCCCATAAAATTCATTTCACTTTGACAAGTTTAGTTTTGAAGCATATAATTTTGAAGATTTTTCTGCGCCATCAAAGTGTGGTAATTTCGAAGATGAAAAAAAAAACACTCACTATTTATAAGTATTTTCTTCCCTTTTATTGTTGTCGTGTCGCTGGCACTTGACTTGGCGCTGAAGCGTGCACTTAAAGATAGTTTAATGGCAAGCGGGTGGCTATTGGGGGATTTGTCGATGGAAAAACGCTTACATAAAGTAGTAACTACTGCGCATAATTTCAAACTAACTGCATGGTTAAATTAATAAGAATTATGTTTAGAAGCTACTTTTTTTCAAATAACTAGAGTTAATATAATTCTAATTAAATTGGCTAATAAGTGGCTAATAAAAAAACAAAATTTTTAGTGCAATAGTAATCAAAATTTAAGTTCTTTGGTCCTATCTAAAAAAAAAACAAGAGAAAAATTAATTCTAAAATTTATATAATACAAGCACAACTTTCTAGTTAGTTTATTTTGATTTTCAAAAAAATATATAAATTTTTTATCAGAAAGGATTCTGGAGGAGCGACATATTTCAGACCGGTAAAAAGAAGGAACTTTGCATATTGGCAAAAGCTTGTCACTTGCTTGGGCTGCTATTTATCTTCAGACCCTTTATGACATAGTGTGCTAAAAATTTTGAAAATTCATAACGTCATAAAGAAATGAATTAATAAAACCTACTTTGGTACCTACATAGACTACTTTAATTCCCTCACGTCAAGAACGAACTACATGTTCGACGACTTTCGATATAAGACGTTGCGGAACTGTAAAAAAATTCGAAAATTAGTTAATTGAAGAAATGTATTAGCATCAAGAATATTCTGAAAAACAATAAAAGCATACATTTTCAACATAAAATAATAAATAGGCACGCTCGTAAAAATAATGTAAGCTATAAGTAGTGAAAAAGTCAACAGAGAAATATTTAAAAATTTATTTTCTAATTTGAAAATCAAAGTATTGAAAAAAATTATTCACCGGCCGATTATTATATTTTGCATTAAATTTCTAAATTAATATTTCTGAAATTTTCTTTTTGGGTTATATACACTTTCTAAGAGTGCACAAATTTATACAAGTTGGTAGCATATATAATACGTATACATTTAGACCCAAAAGATCTTTTAAAAATGTGAAAAGGGTTCCCTTCTAACTCGAATTCTCTACTCTGTAGAGCGCTACCAACTAGCGTAGAGAGATTTTGTTGAAAGAATCTAAAAATAATTAACACTAAAGTTAATTTTGACTTTATGGAGATTTTTCGCAAGTCAAGCATTCAGAATTGTGTGACTCCATTATTTTATCTGTAGCTTTAGCACTCTAATAAGCCAACTTCTGGGATAATCTTGGGAAGTGTCTGCGAAAAATTTTTGCTGACATAGCAAAACACGAGTCAATAAGAACAAATTTTATGTAAAACTTAATATGAATTAAATTTGAATTGAAAAAAATTGTAAATTACAAAACAAGGTTGATAAGAAAAATGAGATTTAGGTCTCACCTGTGAGGAACGAACACTAAAGATCACAACTTCAAGTTGCCACTAACAATCTTGAAAAACAACAAAAATTTATACAAGTCTCAAACGAAACCGAAATCAAAAACAAAACAATTCACACCAACAAGCAAGCTCTGTATACAAACAAACACTTTTAAAAATGCATATATGTGTGTGTGCGCGTTACCTTCTTGATAATGAATGATATGCTCATGATTTATACTGTCTTTGGTCTTGGCGCCAATGTCGGTATAAATTGTTTGAAGTTCTCGATCCTTTTCAGGTGTGCGTTTGCATGCGCCAGGTCGTTTTCAATTGATGAGGAGCAGCTAGCCCTAAATGCTGTGCAGGCTGCGCTTGAAGCCGGCGCTCGAGTGAGCGGTGAGGATGCGTTAATAAAGCAACGTTGCATTGTATTATACATTTATGAGCATGCAAAGTTCGGTGTTTAAATTCTTTCTGCTTTATTTTTCGGTGTTATGAAATTTATTGGAAATTATGAAAGCAAGGTAACGCTTTGGTCGACGACGGCGAACTGTTCACACCTTCCACTTTGAAGGAAGCGTGGAAAATAAGAAATTCAAGTTATTATTCTTTTTATTAAATTAAATTTTGTTAAATGGGTTTGGTTAGAAATTTTTAACAGTTTATTTAAAAAAAGAAGCTTCTTTGTTATATATCATATATATGTATATGTGTATGTATGTACGGCGAACACTTATTTGCAATCTGAAATACTTACCTTACATATCTAAAACTATCTCGTGAGCAGTGTGTACTCGTTGAAAGTCAAATTATTTCCGCTCAGAAGGATATTTGCAAATTTACATTGCCATTGCCATAGCTAATCAATCATTTAACTACTTTCTACCTGCTTCCATCCATATATGGATATACATACACACACATACTAATACAGTTATTTCTTTCTTTTTTCGTATGTTTTGTCTTCCACCTCTACCTATCTATCAATCACTACCGATCAAACGCATTTGTATTTCCGCTCGCCTGCGCCTTTGCCAACAACGAACGGAATACCGACTAGTGTTAATGACATCATTGTAATGCACACCTTTTGCCCACATACACATATATATACTTCTTGTGTACAATTCCATGCAGGGGGTATATGCTACGAACAAGTGATAAAGATCAACCACTATTAGAGCGCACAAAAGTCCTCCTTGTTACCTGTTTAGAAACACAAATATATATATACATATCTATATATATACATCTGTTTGTTTGTTAGTATAATTCCTTTGCTAGCCTACTATGCATTGTATTGTTCTCGCATTTGTTAATGACCCTCAAATTACTCTAATTTCATTACACAAACACAATTCGAGTTTGTCGGATTATCCTTTCGTTTGCCGATACTCGAAAAGTCGTTCGTTCGCTTTGTCTTCGTCTATTTGGGTAACGACGGACAGTGCAAATATTCATATATATATATGTCGATATTTCTATAAAATATACACCAAAGTCTATTCAAAGGTAGCGCCAGGATTAATGTTCTGCATTTTTTCGCAAAGATAAATTCAACGTTGTTCACTAACATTCCTAACAAGTTTTTTCTATATACTGCATATGCCACATATTTTCACAGATTAGGATATTTTCAAGACTTTTTTAAGAGCGGTAACGTCTTATGTACTACAGAATGTTGGTTTCGAAAACGGGTCAGTAATATTAAGCCTATAAACCTCTCAAATATATTAAGATTTTCTAATAATATAAAAATATTAATATTTCTATCGTTATATTTCTATATTTATATATTCTATTATGTTTCTAATATATATAATATTTCTAATATTATTATTCTATTGATATTTTTTAAGAACATAAAAATATTAATGGATTAGGATGGAGGATGGTAATGGATCAACTTACTAATTATTATTAAAATTATTAATTATTAGTGGAACGTTGCCAGTTATGATTAATCTCAAGAACTCTAAGCATTGTAAGATGAGCATACTGATGAGCCAATTTTATTTCCTGTGAGATAGAGCAATGACTTATGTAAAGGTCAATATTTACACGGTCAACTTGAGCTTAATTGACTATTCAAACGAAAATATTGAAACATTTGTGGCAACTATAGTCCAATTGAGACTACTGAGAGAGATACACTAGAGTACTGTTTTTTAGGCTCTCCGTTTGGATTCATATAAGTCTCTTCAAACTATATTTATTAAATAAACTTATTAACTCAAAAATTAATCGGGCTTCATTCATGACCAAATATAGTTTACTTCAAAAATATGAATTCAATAATAATTTTGAAGCTTTTTACAGTAAATAAAGAAAAATTGTTGCATCGTACACATTGCTATGCCTTACACATTGCCTATTAAGTTGAATCATTACATAGTTTGAGGAGTGAGATTGAGCCTTCGAATCAATCAAATATCATTTTGGGAACAGTAATTCCGAATACTTCCAATGTTCTAGGAATTAGCGTGCCTTGACTCATCACTATGTTCCTCAGAATATATTTTTTATCAACGGTCGCTTTTCCCCCTTCGTCTCTTTAAGTCTATATAATATTACATTCCGATCATTCAATAAATATGGAAATATTATTTGATTACTAGCATTTATTTGTAAAGTAAAAATAATTTATGGAAATACAAGCTTGTCCGAATATCCCACCAATGTTCTAGTGCTGACAAAAATTTTTTTAACGAATAAAAGTCACACTCTTAAGTTTCCAACTCAAAAATTCACTAGCATACGTCACTACTGTAGTGTAACTGTTAGTTAGTACTGCAAAGAACTATTAAATTTATCTCAAAGTTTACTGAACATCCTACAAATCCATTAACGCTGATACCTAGACACAAACCACTTGGCTCCGTACACTTCAACGGACACACTGGACAGCGTTAAGTTGTTGTTTGATGACTTAATTTTCAACTCAAACTCTTAAGAAGTCCATGGAACATGCGTATTTCTATTATTTGATATTATTTTTACAATATTTTTTTTTTGTATTATTGTGTAACCGAAATAAGTGATTGCTGCAGCTTGCTACGGATTCACTTACGAATGTGACACTCGACGCAACAGTTGTTGCTCTTGTTGCAATAATACAAAGTCATTGTTGTCGTTGTTATTGCTGTCTAGCCAACCTGTTACGCATATTACACTAACACATGCATGTATGTGTGTGCAGCTGCCAGTGGTAAGACCTTAAAATGCTCGCACTTGATGCCACTCAAGCGAGCAGCAAGTGGCAAGTGGCAATGTGACGGGATAAAAGCCCCACTCCTCCACCCCACCAATATTTGTTCGAAATGAAATTGTACGCACTCAAAATCAAATAATGAAAATGTTAACTTGTTTGCTGTTTGCTCATCAACTAATCACACCACCAACAACAATAACAATATCGTAAGCGGTGGTGGTGGACAAGCAAAGGATGACACAGCGAAAATCAACAGTTTCAGGTGCGTGGCAGTTTTGTAGCATCAAGGCTGCTACTTGGCTGGAGTTGCCACATAACTAATTTTTTTCCTTAGATCATACTAAACTTCATACCTATGTATGTGTTTATGACTTTCTTGTCGCCCGAGCTTGCGTGTTTGTAGCAAATATGTAATGTAACGCAACAAAAAATATGATAAATCTATATTTTATTAGCATTTAAAGAAAATCTTACATGTGATTACTTATGCATTCTTACATGCGCTCATATACACGCATACATACATACATATGCATATCTAGATTATGCTAAGTAAAATACATGCAACGAAGGAGCGTGCACTGTTTGTGTTGTTGTTGTTGTTGTTGTTGTTGTTGCCGCTTCGTGCAGCATGAAAATGAATTGTTAACACGTGGAGTTTTGTGTTCCAATTAAAAATGCATTTATCTTTTAGTTTTCAATTTGTAATCAGCTGCTGCTGTATTTTGAGGGATTATAGCTGATAATCGCTGGAGTTTTCAAGTTCTTTGTGTCTGATTGTTAAGTTGCCTGCTTTACATGTTGTTATTGTTGGAGAATTTTTTTAAACTACCCCAATAAATAGTTAAAAAATTAACTGACAAGCTGATTCTTATTTAGGATAGCAGTATCTTTCGTTGATAATTTGGGTCTAGATAATTTTAGAAAAAATAAAAAATTAAAGCAGCGGAAGTTCTTCGACTTATAAAGACCTTGGCGGCAGAACCTTATAAACTATTGTATATACTCGTATATGATCTTTGATGGGATCGCACAAGTGCTAGCATAAACAAATGAGTTGTAGTTGAATTAGAAGTTTTTAAAATTAAGCCATATTTGCTAGATTAGAAAAAGAAAAGAACCAAGACTGATGAAGTAAGAGTGGTGGGGAAAGCGAGCATTATGAAATAAATTTTTCCAACAAAAAGCAATAGTGCAGCTATTCTTATACATACCTCTTAATACCTTTAAAGCAATACGTCTAGTTTTGTTTTAGAATACTAACATTATGGGCTAACCAAATACTTTCTACTATTTAGTAAAAGTGAACTAAGTATTGGGTTAAATGTGACTTCAAAGTACTTCATAGGTAGTTCTACATCGACAGGGTAAATGATCGACTTTTAGTCAATTAAAGCTTAATATTGAGAAGATATAAGAAAATTAATACTTTTTCAAGGTCTAAAACCGTTCTGAAATTAGGGTCAGAAGCATGGAAGCTACAAGGTGGGTCTGCGATGGAAAATATTGATAAATAGTTAAATGATGAATTCAACGAGCTTTCTAACAAGATCGGCTATTACAATAATTAAATTCTTACAACTTACTTTGTTCCTCAAAGTCGGTAATATGGCATCCATTGTGGCAGCTTAGGCAGCGACAACTCCTCAGCTTTAGAGAACCGAGAAATGTAGAACATGGCTTTTCATATCGGGTCGGTAACAACTCACCAAATGAAAGAAGAACGCTGCGCTGTGATGAAATCTGTGAAATTCGAGTTTCAGAATTAGTGTTTAAGAACAACTGGCAAGTGTGCGCCGTAAAAGGTTTAACAAATTTTGAAATCTTCTCCGCCACCATTACGATAAATAACAGTACTTCGAAAAGTTTTCGGCATTTCGAATTTTCGACATTTATTCGAACTCAAAAAACGACTACTTAAAATTCGAACTATTATTTTGGAAATACGTTCATATATGCGAGTATGAGCGTATTCTAAACGCGACAGCACTGGCGCATCATCAGTAGCTTGTTTGCCGTCATAAAGCAGACAGACAGCCAAAAATTTGCAAAGACTTGCAAATTCAAGTGAAATCATTAACACAGAATAAAAATAAAATAAAAAGATCCTATAATAAAACACCCTAAGGCGTGGGGAAGTGGTCGCTGTTGCTACACACACACACACACACACATACACACAGATTTCGCTGCACAAGCCATCCTTTCCCCATTAGCAAAAAGTATGCCATATACAAACTTGAGACTTTGGTTAGTCCTGGTTGTGTTAGCGCATGCGCAGCATACGCCGGGTTGTACCTTGCGAACCGCCCTTGTCTTCGAGGCGTTTTAGTCAGTCGTTTACTTTGCATTTTGAGTTTGGCCGTCTGCCTGCGACTTTGTGCCCTTCCCCTTCTTGCGAATTTCATATCGTTACGCATTGATACTTATACCTGCCCAAAAGCTGCTTGCTTCCGTCGATCGAAACTTAAACTTATATCTGTGGTGTTGCTGTTGTTGTTGTTATGTTATATTACTGTTGGTGGCTGGTAGCCACCACAACGCATCCGTTCCTCATTGTTTGTGTCTTTGCATCATTTCAATGGAAATAAATCGCGTGCTGCATTGGAGGTCTTCAAAAACTCTTACGAGTTTCAGCCTTGCAGCGACTTTTGAACGGCGATACAATGGATCCCAATTCGTTTGTTGCATACAATTGTGTATTTGTGTGTGTGTTGTTGTTGTTGTTCTTGTTGTTGCTTTATCATCTTTTTATTCTGCCATAATTTTATTTAGCATTTGGTATCTTTGTGGCGACCATAATGTGCTGCGCAGACAACAACAACAACAACAACAACGTATATGTAGGAGCACGAAAGAAACTGGGTGGATGAAGAGTTGTGTAGCCTGCGGTTAGATGACAAACGGATGTACAAAACTCGTATAAGTCGCATAACGGCGACGACTGTCGTTGGCAGCGACAATGGATGACTGTGGCCAAGTTATAGTTATACACTATGTATAGTGCTGTTGATGAAGCATTGGCGTTGAAGGTGGACGTTTAGTTCCACTCCTCTCGCTAAACATATTTCAGTAATAAGAGCACATACAATTTGAATAAATTTCAATGTCAGCAAGCGTTTGTCGAAAAAAATCACTTAGCAGTGTTGATAATGAGCCGGTGGTATAACAATGTTTGGTGGCAGCGATTGCTGCTGTCCTCAAGCGTCTTTGTTGCAATATTCTAGCATTAGTGTTTGTTATTTAGTGCCACCTTCCATAAGTTCTAATAGTGCTACATTTTCATATCCGCCAATGGATTTTAATATCAAGCGTATTTAAATAAAATAAAACTCATATATGATAATAATAACAATAAATTAAAAAAACTATATATTTCCTTTTAACTTATTATGTATTATATTCCGCATCGATTGTATATTTCTTCCTAAAATGTTCTCACAATTTTGACTTAGGTCAAGCAAAGAAATAATTTGTTTCTCTTATAAATAAATAAAGCAAGCTGTGATCGGAACTGAGTGTGAAACATTCTTATAAATTAAATATTTTCTCAGATGTTTGACAATGGTTGCCAAGAAATGACACTTATTGAAAAAATTTTTGTGATATTAGTCATAAGCTACAATCGATTACAGATCTTGCCCGCCGAATTTTTTTCTCTCTCTCAAACCTCTCTTCAAATTCTCTATATAGAAGAAGGTTGCGTCGTCTTAGGTAGAGTGTTTCCATTTTCACCTAATTTCCTTCTAAAATCTGTACTACATCTTGAACATACTGATTTCGTATAATTTTGGCATGTAATACTTGTGCAAGAAAATTTTTTTATTACCATTATTTTATTACCTTGGTCCTCATTGTAAGAAAAGTAGGCGCGGTTGTGATCCGATTTTAAGTATTTTTAACCTATACTAAAAGGACATCATTGGTGTGCCTTACCGAATATAGTTGATTACATAAATGGTTTTTGGCATAGGACCTGCTGTTCACTTTACAATTTTTAAACTGCTCAACACTCAAAACATTCAAAAACTCTCCTAAATATGGATAAAACCCCAATGTATCAGCAAACCGCTTTGAACTTATCAAATCTGTTGAGTTCCGGTAATGAAATTCAAGAATGCATCCGATTAACTGAACGTATGATATGAACGATATCTAAGATATTTCAATTTTAGTCCAGAGAAAGCTGGATAGTATAGAAGAAAGTGTCGAGTTGGTGTCTCGCCTATTCCTGACCACCTTGACAATTGGTCTTCAGAAAAATGTTTACCTTCGCTGTATGCCCACTGGACAATGGTTGGTTAAGTTACTGCTCTAATTAAGGCAGGCTGAACCTTACTGAAAGCAAGCAGTCCAATGGATCTATTGTATTCTACTCGGGGCCAGAAAGATCTTGCAATCGGGTAACACTGGGCTTTCGTCAAAAAATTTGCTTTCGGTAAAAAAAAAAATGATATAAAAAATATATTTATTAAATTACAAGATCAGCATTTTGAGGTCTGTCCAATTGTCTTAGTTTACTACTTGCTTGGAAACTTTAAGCGAGACATTACCTCTAATCTTCGCTACGCTTTTATTACAGTAGCTGGAAATTTACATGTAATACTCGAATTCTAACACCAAATCGTGATTATGCCTTATTCAGCGAAATTTTGCCAAATTACATATTTTGCAACAATTCAGGTTAATGTAGGCGTCAGCGAAAGGTTAAAACTAGCAAATTGTACAGCACGAACACTTAACACGAATGCAATCGTAGAACTGCAACTGCAATCATATACGTGTATATATGTGCATACATGTGTATGTATGCATGTATGTATGTATAAAAGTGTCTGTTCAGCAATGAGCACTGCATTATCCAGCTTACGGCATTTTCAAGCGAATATCCTTAATAAGCAAAATAATAAATGATGATGAGCAACAAAGTAGCCACCGTTAAACGAGCGAGCTATAGGTGAGGTAGTGTAGTGTAAGTGAACCCCGATAAAGGGCATTCGGGTCGGGCGGCTACCTCATATGCGAATGTAACTGAAGTTATGGTATTTACGAATATATTTCCTGTTGTTGTTGAATAACCATTTCATATGCAAATCAGAGAAATAGATACAAGGCAAAAAAAAAATATATATTAAGCGTTAAGTGACGTTGGTCGCTGCAAAGTTAACTGTAAATCTTGTGTAAATTCGTTATGTTCGCTTGGAACGAGCAAAGAAAAGTCAAGGAGTAAAAAAATAAAAAAAAATGTGTGACGATTATTGTTTAGCAACATTTTTTCCAAAGCAGAAAACAACAAATAAAAGCATGACAGAAAAAAAAAACGAAATAAAAAAGCGTAAAAATCATGTTGCTAACGCCCCTTCTGTATGTTGTTTGCTGTTGTTGCTGCCGAAGTTTTCGCTGTTATTGCTGCTGTTGCTCTTCACTGCAACAACTATCGCAACAAGTACGCTCGCAGCAAAATACCATCTATCAATTGGCAGCGAACATTAAAGTGCGCTGCATTAGCTACCAGTTAAATGCATGTTTGGTACGTGGCGGCGGCGCTCAACGCTCGAGGATAACAGCTCACGTTGCTGTGTATAGTGGACGGCCGCTGCAGTTTTACATTCACACATACATACGCTCGCAAGTGGCTAGCTACATTTTACTATACGTATGTATGTATAATATATAAATCGTTGTATATATTTGTATGTATGGGAGTAGGTGTGTACCAGTGCTGGATGCTGCGGCTTCGCAGCGCTGTTCAGATGAGTTCGTGCTTGTATTCATTCGCTGGATGTTGTTCACGTTAGAAGTGGTGATTTTGTTGCATGCTGTGCTTTTGGTTGCTGTTCTCTTTGCTATCCTAGGCGGAAGGTCCGAACATGTTGCTGCGGCTAAAACGTTAGGCCTCCATCGAAGCAGGCAGTGGGAAGAAAATAAAGAAAAATGCTAAACAAATATAAAAATATTCGCAAAATTGAAAGTGTGATGTGAAAAGAAAATTTTTTAGAGCAATACTAAAAATATTAAAAATACTAAAGAGTTAACCAAAAATTAATTGCAATATTTTTTTTTTTAATTTCTTGAACAACATATTTCAAATATATCAATATTAATGAGTCAGGCAGTCTAAAGTTAAAAAAAATCGATTTTTTTTACCGTCAATTAGATTTTAGTGTTCTAAATTAAATTTAATTAAATTTTTTATTTTTTAAAAATTTAATTTAATTAAATTTTATATATTATATATTGTGTATGTTGTATTATATTGTATTGTGTATTGTGTATTATGTATTATATATATTGGTAGAATAGTGAGACAAGTTGTTTTCTCTGTACAAAACGCTGTAGTGTCGAATCGTTTGTGTCAGTCAGCTTCAGGTTAGTCAGCACGTAAAATTTTAAACGCTGTTTTATCGAAGCATTATTTTTCAAATCCGGCGACAATGATACCCGAAGACTATCGGACTTATAAACCAGAAATTCTAATTGTAATTTCACAGTAATATAATCTAGTAATAGTAGGTAGATTTTTTCCGTCAAACACTTCATAGTTTTTTACAAATCCGTCATTTTGGGAAAAATTTATTTAAAGCTAGAAACGTACGTACTTCACTAGCAAGTTTTATGTAGATTAATATCACATTTTGTGTGCTGTTTTATATTGCACGAGTTGCTAGAGCAAACGTCGTCCGTCGCAGAGGCCCTTTTTGAAAAGATGATTCCACATATTAGCCCAGTGGCCACAATTTTGTATCAAAATGTCAGTATAAAAATTGTTGTACATACTCAAATGCATATTTAAGAAAGCTCAAAAGAGAGAAATTCAATTCCTTTTTCTTAAATTCCAGTGTAAATTGTCAAAGTTAATCATTTTTTAGCGCTCTAGACTGGCCTAAACCCTTCAGAACTTGTTGATAATGTTGATCCTGTTTATATTCGTCCATGTTGTGTAGATTATAACCGTTTTGTTTTTTTTTTATTTTTTTGCAACGTTCATTTGAAATAATTTTAGAAGCACATAAATTTAGCCAGATCTGTGTCTCTGTTTGTCCATCCAACCGATTAGTTGAGAATTACTTGAACAGCATGAACGAAATTTGATAAAAACATTTCACATCACTTTCCAATTTCAATTTCTGCAAGTGGGTTAAATCGGAAGATTTCCATGCTCTAAAATTCGTTACCGTTCGTTACCGTTCAAAAATTGTCTTCCTTGTTTAAATATTGGTTAAGCTTTTATAATCGTTTATCCCTTTTTCTAATTATTTTCAATTCGGGCCATGGATTGAAACCAACTTTCTCCTTTCCGACGCAGTGGAAGCCTCACCATTCATTTGTAATGACGTAATCCCATTATAAATTATTTAAACTACATCTTATATATGGAAGATTTATTTAAAAAAAGATGTACTTTATTCAGTTTATATATATGAATGTATATATAACAAATTAAGGCAAGTTGAATTTTTTTATTTTTTAAGTAACGGTCGAGAATAGTCCCAGTTAAAAACACTGTGCACAAAAGCGATTGAAAACCGCACTAAATATTAAACATATGCGTATGTATATATTAATGTGTTATTTATATATGTATGTAAAAATGTTGCTTCTGAAGGAACACTGATCGAGTCATTTGCCGTAGCGCCTATTGTATTATATAAATGTACATATATGTCTATATGTAGTTTGAAATATGTATTGCAATGCCTGGAGGGTGGACCTTAGCTACCAGCTACTTCTTGCTCACATGAATGCATTGTTGTTGTTATTACTCTAGTTGAATTCGTGTGCTTGTCAGTGCATTCGTCAGCTCTAGGTCCTGTAGTCGTCGCTGTTGCCGCCGTTGTTGTTGCTGCCAATGTTTCGAGTCTCGAATACTGCCGCACCTGAATAACTGGACAAACCGCAGCATGCAACATATTTTCCGCAAGTGTTCAACATGCAACAAAAGGCGTAGACTCCGTCGCTTGCCGCAAAACAAAAGGCAAGAGTAAAAGTAAAAGAAACATAAAATTTGAGAAATAGCGACAACCAGCACAAAACACGCAGAATAAGTTGTTGTTACTATTGCACTTGCAGCTTCTGTGCGTTGCGTTGCCATGTCTGTTGCTCGACATTTCTTTGCCGCTATTGCTTGCTGCTGTTGCCGTTGTTGCTGCCACACTATAATTACCGCATCCATGTCGTTGCTTTGCTACTTCATAAATTAGCATGCCATATGCACATTTACTTTTGTTTTACTTTATTTTTAGGTTATATTTCCCGGCTTCGGCCACCTTTGGTAGCTCGGCCGGTCTTTTTTTTCCATTTTTCTGTAGCTGCAACTTGTGTTGCCACTTTGTTTGGGATTTTTTGTGCGCTTACTGTTAGCTGCAACATAGCTCTACTACTAATTTACTACTAGTTTTGCAGTTTTGCTACTTCACTAACAACTTTTTGCTTGCGGCCCACTTTTTCCTTAATTCAACACTTGCTACCACGCATTTCCATTCAACAACCGGCAGCAACAGCAGCAAGCCAACGATTTCCTTGGAAAACACCATCATACCCTCAGGATTGGAAAGGCACAAGCACGTAAATACATACATACATACATATGTACTTTGTCCAACAAGCAACATCTAATATATTGCACATTAGAGTGCCGAACGCGCATAAGCCGCATAGCCAGCATTCACTCTGGCAATTCATTCAACTAGCAACGCTACTGTTTTTGGAAGCGCCTACTTCATGCCTCACCATGCCTCCACTGGTATAATTTTTATCGTTATCGTCCCTGTTGCCGTTCGATCTACCTAGCTATTAGCACCGACAACACGGAGGTTGGAATTTTTGTACGATATTTGCTGTTGCGGTCGGCTATATTTTAACTACATCTGAATTGCTAACTCCCCACGGTAGCTCATAATCGGTCTATATATCTATATAAAAGGTTTGAATAATGTTTTAATTTGCGTCATAAGACTATTGCAAGAGTCAAACAAAAATATTATGAAAATAGTTAAGGGGTAATGCGAGAGAGGTCGTGAAAACGGTGAAAAATATAATAGAGCGAATGACTTTTTTATGAGCTGTTGTTTTTATCCTGCTAAATCAGTGGATTCTACGCATATTGAATTTTAAGACAGACAGTAATATTATGAGTGAAAATTGTTCCAATTTCCATAACTGCGATGTGATCATATTGAGTGACATTTTGTTTTGCTCTTACTCGTTCGAGCATATGATAGCATACGCGCTCTCCGAAACCCTGTGTCGTTTGACACCCCTCTCAATATTCGTTGCGATGTCCAAGTTAAACATAGCGGCATCAAACATCTAGATAAAAGTTGGGATTTTGTTGGTAAAATTTTTTCGTATCTATGCTATTATCAAAAATATCTGATCGATATCAAACTTTAACGCCTAAGGTCCAAACAGCGTGTTGAAGACCTTCGAAATTTCACATTAAATACTCCGTGCAATCTTATATATAATACTAGATAGATATATAGATCAAGTATGAGTTATACACTGCGACCTGTGGTCTATTGTGCGCTCCCCTCTTAGTGTGCAGCTCACCTCTTATCACGACTTTTATCGATAGTACCGATACTTTTACTGAAATGCTACCTCAGCGGACACATCGCTTCGATAGCCTGACTCTTTCTTCTTGCGATTCCAGGGTAATTAAGGAGCGGATGCTCTGGTGTTTCCGCCGCAAGGTCGCAGAACTGACAGTATTCTATGGAGCAGATCCGCAACTTGTGCATATGATACCTTAACCTACAGTGACCAGTATACGCCACTAAAAGTAGCCTTAGTTTGTCCCTGGGGAGGATGATTATGAATAATTTCAGGTTTTATTCTCCCAAAAATAACTTATCCTAGCGAAGTAAAGATATATAACACTACGAAGACATATCCCATGATGAAGTCAACCTCTTCATGGATTAAACAAAGCCAACCTAAAAGTCAGTCAACAAATTCGTCCGACCACAGTCTATCTTGAAGTTGATGTACGTACTTTACTAGCTGCCTTCTGTTATGTTTGAATAATTAATATCTTATCTCATTAACTCTGAAGTTTTATAACTTTATTGGAACCGTTATTACTAGTCGGATTTCTAAACTTTTGCTTTATAACTATACCAGCACTTTCTTTGAAACTCTAACTAGGACTTAACGTTCGAATAATTTAAATAATTTTTCTTTTTGTAAAATTCTCTTTTATTATACAACACAGTTGCCATCGAAGGCAATACACGGATGATGGGATTTGTCATTTTGCTTCGAAATAATAAAGTTTCGGTTGCCTATTACGATTGAACAGTTCCAAACACTGGTCAGAGCAGTCGTCTATTCATGTTCGTTTTTGGCAGCAGAACACCCAATTTGCTTAGAAATCTCGCATACCCGAATATGCTTGAATGACATGTCCAACACGATTCACTTCATTTTATGATTCCACAAAATCGATTTGTGGATTTTTTAATGTTTTCGTCCGCAATAGCCTCAGCCAAGCGTCTTTTGAACGTACACTCCATTCAACTTCATCGCTATTGTGACCTATACGAAATTCGTCAAGCCACTTACAAATGGTTTATTCGCCTGACGCAGAGACCGTTCTATACACGTGTCGTTCGAAGGTTAGGTATAACTACCTTACATATGGATTCAATTCTAGAGGCGCTTTCTCAAAGAAACGGTACGCGCTTTTCAGTATGCCGCTAAATATCAAGTACCATTGAACAGCCAAAATATAACAAATCCTGTAAAATTTCAAGTTGCTTAAAAATTTTCACATGCATGCCATTTACTAATGAAAGGTGTATAGGAACACAAGTTTTTTGTACATCCATCGATTTGTCGGCGAAATTAATTGATTTTTAACATCCTTTCATAACACTTAACGCCAATCTGGTAACCAAATAATGTAATCAAAAAAGGGGCTACGTTTCTACAAAATACATATCACTATAACAATAGCAACAAAACCCAGTAACGACAACACAGCAACTTTCTCCCAACGACTAATTGAGATGGAAGCACATCAAAAGGATAACACGCCTTTCAACAGCCACAAACGCACAAGTATAAACAACAGCACAAGATAAATGTAAATAAAAATGTGCAACAAATGGAGGCAATGACTAAGCCAGCTAGCTTCCTCTACGCCAGCGCTGACGATCCAGTTCAAATCAAGTTGATTTCATCGTTTGGCGCATCCGCAGTGGCTTTGAAAATTATTACGATTATGTTGATTGTGGAGCCTGCGCTCAGCTGCTGTTTCTGCTGTTGCCACTGCTGTGCCTGAAGATCAAACGTTCAAATTGATGTTGTTGTTGTTATTGCAATTGCAAATATGCTGACGCGGCATCAGCACAATTAAATCGTATGACTTGAAGTCAGTTCACTATACAAGTGTCTCATTGGAGGATGCCAAACGAATCCATATAGCGGCGAGTGTGTGTGTGATGAGGCGCTCAGGTCAGTTAATGCCACTCAAACTACTTCAAGTCGATCCGTTTGCTTGCATCCGTCGCGTCATCTGATCGAAGTTTCGATAAATGTCGAATGATCTTGCATACTTATAGCCTTCACCGATTGCTTTATTTTCATTCTTATATCATTTTTGTTGTTCTTGTGTTGTTCGCGTGCACTTGAAATGCCATTATAAAGCGGTGTAGTTGAGAACTGGCAATACACTGCTTGCATAGTGTCCGCGCACGCCCAATCCAACAGGTGAGAAAATAAGATCACTCGTTAAGCCCTTACCAGCAAAGCACAGTGTTTAGTTGTTCGTGAAATATTCCATAGAATATATTCGTATTGCTAAGGAATCGAATCACAGGAGAAATTTCAGTTAGATACATCAAAATTTATTGTTGGGAAAACATATGATTTTCTGAGGACGCACAGTACCGTATAAAAACCCTTAAAGTATAAGATTTTGTAAACTTGAGTACTTCATCAAAAAAACCTTCAGTTTAATGTATGATATAACAATTAGTGGTTGTTTGAGAGCTAAAACTATATTTCCTCACTCAAAGTGGATCGGATGAGAAAAAGTATATGCATGAAATTATAACTCTAATGGAACTAATACTACTCCAAAAATATTATAATTTTTGCAAATTAATTTTTAGATGTCTAATCTAATGAGGTTGCAAGTTTGGAGTGACATAAACCGTTCTGTGAGTCGTCAGCCAACTAAATTAACGAAGATATCGACGGAAAAGCGAGAATATTATCGTGGTGCCTTTATAAAGATACTAGATGTGGATCCACTCAACACATTTTAGTTGAACTTTGGATATGAAGCATGTCGCCTGCCGACACACGTCCAACAATATTTGAATTTTTCATAGATAGATCGTCGAGTAGAGATCGGTAGAGCTATCCTTGGTAAAAATGTATGAAGAAAAATTATCCCTAACGCGAATTCAGTCACCTTATTCGCCGGAGCGGAATGCCTGTACCATTACCAATCGTAATGAGTCCATTGAGGTCTCCAAAATATTCCTCTTAAGAAGCTAAAGTACCTTCCTGCTAAGGTCTTTGATTGAATTAATCTTTTTCAAATAGTCCTGATCCAAAAAGAACATATTTTGATACTGAAATTATGATTTACGTATAGTTTAAGTCAAATTTTAATAGAAGTATACACAGAGCTCATTTTTCATTAACTGTAAAATCTTAGTATTAACCCATTTGCTTTACGACTTTATAGAAAAATTCGAGAAGATCAAATCTGAAGAAGTGATTATATCATAAACTAGATTAGGCAGTTACATAACGATCAATGCCTATCAGCCTCTCGAAAAAGCACAATATTCACCCAATATATATCCATTAATTTTTTTTTTCTTGAATAGAATAAATCATTTATTGTAGCGGTCTACCAACATTGCGATATCGGTTCGATAATGTGAAACTTCGGGTCCCTTAAAACAGGCGTTCGGTTATATATTGACCTCCCTATTTGAGTGAAATTTTTTTACTGGGAAAGAGCAAATAGTAGCTGGTTACTCAAGTCTTGCGAATACAGTGAATGAGGGGCTAGTTAATGGCGTAATTTCTCCAACCAACGCATCACGAAGAGCTTTTCATTTAGAAAAATTCTTTAATGATATAACCTACGCAGCAGCGTAGGTGAGTTGCCCAATAGAGTTGCCCACTAATTTACCCAATGTCATTTAAGCTCACCCAACACACTTTCACGAATTTGATCTTTCGGAGTCCCACTTTAAAATTAACTTAGAAATAATAACTTAGAACTTAACTTAGAAATAATAATTTAAATTGTCGTGAAACTTTGATAGCATTCTCGTCGAGGTCAGTACTTAAAGCCAAGCACAAAGATTTTTTGTTTGTGGCGCGATCTCTCGGTCAGGCCAAGAACTTTTCAGCCCATGCGGTAATGAAAAAATATTTAAATTTATAAATAAAATTATTTATTGTATATAGGATTTGAATATTGATTGATTGATTGATTTCTCGATACATTAGAAGGGCAAAATCGTTTTAGAGTTTAATTGAATTAAATATATAAATTAACCAAAAATATATTTAGAAAGTAAATTTTATTTTTCAATTTATGTTAATATAATATATGTACTGTGACAGAGTGTAAACCATTTTTGTATGCTTCTCGCATTATGCTACCCACGATGAGGTCGTCAAAAACTCTTTCACATTCATTCATTCATACGCTATTCGAATCTGTTTGAAGTCCTGAACGACTACCAACGCAATAGACGAATGTATGAGCATAGCTGTGGCGCACGGAAATGCCAAGACGACCTCATTTATTTCAACAACTAAGCACGTTTTCTATGTTGAAACGCCAGTTGAAGGTCAAAAATAAAAGGGTACACAACAACAAAATACATGGCATACAGATTCGGACGATTGCACAGTTTAAAGATCGTTACATCGTAATATTAGTAGAGATAATTTCACCAATGAATTGTTTTGGACTTCCGTTGATTTGCTGAACGCGCGATTAAAACAACCAAGCGAACTACGAGCCACACCAGCGGTAAAGTGTCACTGTCGCTCCACGACGAAAAACACGAAGTAGCATCGTGCCTTTTTTGAATTTAAAGTGACCAATGCAAGTGCATGATTTTAGTAGTTCGTAGTTCATATTTTCGGCTGCGATCACTAAGATCATTTCGCTACGATATGAACGTGTTGCTTTCTGGGTCGTCATACACAAATTTTTCCCAAAACTCTCGCATATTGTTTTTTGCTATTGTTGTTAAATGGCTTTTCGTTTTAGTTGTTGGTTCCATTCACTGCCTACTTTTGGTTTGCTGATCGAATTTCATAGATAAACTGTACTATATGAATACATATACACATATATAACCGCTTTTTGAATACAGTATTCAAACATACAAACCTTTGTATGTCCATAGGTATGCACCTCCGATAGAAAAAACACTCATTCATGTGCGCAACTCAAAAGCCGATATCAAGATCAGTTTGACCAGCGTATAGTCTGCCGACTAGCTGGCGCTCCGGCAGGCTGACCAGCGCTTTTGATATACTCGTACATTTTCTAGTCATGATTTGAAGCTTTTAGTGGCATTTCCTTTTGATTGAAATCACGGCAGTTTTGCCGATAATGGCCAACCATTTTAGTTGGCCTGACATGGCGCTTCATCGACTCAGTATACGCATACACACATACACACATACACACATACACATATATGTATGCGTGCGTATAAACATACGTACATGGAGTCAATCTCATATGCTGTATTGTAAGTACATCCATGAGCAATCAGGTAGCTGCCGCTGATGTTCGGTGTAAGCCCGGTAGCTAATTGATTTTGTATTTTAAGTGTAGTCTGTCTATAATAACCAACCGACACGACTTCCATCACGGCTTATTGGCGGAGTAAGCCCGCACCTTACCAGAATTCCTTTGTACATACATGGCTCGAAGTAAGCCAACATGTGTTGAGATATGTACATATGAGTGCGTGTGTGTGCGTGTGTGTTCGATTCGGTGTAAACTCAGCGTATAATTGTTGTGAGAACTTGCGGCAATATCGCTTGCATAAATTAATATGTTATCGTATATAGTATAGTATGCATATGTATAACTTATTTAGTAGTACCATAAATGAAAATTCCTTCCTCAAACCTGTAAGTGATTTCGAGTTGTTGGTGGCAATGGAACTGGAAACAAATTGTCAATGTGCAGTTAATTGTAAGGAATGCTTATAAGCATTGTAGCCTTACGAAACAAAAACACCGTACAAGTATAAAAATGGGGTTAAGGTAAAAGAAATCCCCACAATAGAGCTTCGAATTTGACCTAATTCGAATATTTGTAAATTTCAATTATTTACAATGCTCGAGATGATCCATTTGAAAGCTCAAACCTTAAACAACAACAATGTTACACCCTGTTCTTGCGTAGTGAGAAAGAAGGTACTTGACACTGATCCCATTTCAAAAAATGGAACAGCTGATCAGGAAAGTTGAACTAGAACACATAGTAATATTAAACAAGTAAGAAAGGGCCAAGTTCGGGTGTAACCGAACATTTTATACTCTCCCAATGTTCAAGGATCAGAGGCGGGGAAATACTTTCAAGTGCTGGCATAACTTTATATTAAAAAATGTTGCGGAAGAATTCAACTTTCACTATTCGACGAAATTGTTAATGGATTGCAATCATATTTGGTATCTTATTAACTTATATTACAGACCATAGACTCATGCACTTCCATTACAATATTTTGCTTCTTGTCCAAGGTATTTATATTAAAATCTACCAAATTAACTCAAATAAGATATATGCGATACAAACTCAACCAAATTGGTTTAATAAGTATTTTAGATACCTGAGGAAAAAGTTAACCAGAGAAAAGGAAATCATTATATTAGAAATAAGCGGCTTAGACCATAATCTAGACCGATTTCTCTCATATTTAGCGTGAAATCACATTCTGTTTAATAAACATATCCACTTATCCACAATTTCATTAAAATATCACACATATTGGCCTACATAAACGGTTTAAAGTCAGATGGAAAGTCGGGAATTCTTATACCGGGCATTTTTGGGATAGAAGAAGATCTGCACTGATCACATTAACTCTTTTCATTATGCCAGTATATTAGGGAAAATGTTTTCACCCAATCTTGTGAAGGTAACTCACATAGTGGCCGACATATTCGGCATAAAGTCTACTAGAATAATGAAAATCATTACATGTAGTATATGGGAGCTGGGATAATTCGTAAACCGATTTCACACATTTTCGGCAGTAAACTATGGTATATCCAATATTACACGTTCACTTAATTTTGCTAAAATATCTTACATATTGGCCGAAATATATGGTATAAAAACTACCCGGAGGTTGTAAATCCCTATATTAGGTACATAGGAAGTGCTTCCCCAATTTTATCTACTTTAAGCACATGGACACACTGTTATCAGAAAGAGACACTATCCAAATTTCGAGGAGATAACTCATACATTGACCGTTATATATGGTATAAAGTGTACAGGAAAGTTGAAAATCCTTATATTAGGTATATGGGGACAAGGGGAAGTATTTACCCGATTTTATCCATTTTTGACACAAGAGCACGCTATTACCGTGGAAAGATAATTCTCCAATTTCATTACAACATCTTACAGATTTCCCGATATTTTCGATAAAAAGGCAGATAGAGGCACTGATGTCCTAATATTGGGTATCTGGTGGCTTGAAAAGTTATAATCCGATTTCGTCTATTTCTATGCATAAGATGACATGCTCTGAAAGCACTATTTGTACAAAGGTTGATTTTCATATCTTAATTGCTGCTCGATTTATCTATTTTAAATTGAAAGGATCAGATGAAACTTAAAATTGTGTTGTATGAGAAGCAGTTGTGGGTTTTATCCGATTTCGTCCATTTTCACAGCGTGACATGAAAACACAAATATAATGTCATATGCCAAATTTGTTGAAATCGGTTAAGGGGTTCTTGAGATATGGGATTTCTCTCAAAAGTGGGCGGTGCCATGCCCATCACCAAAATATTACACGGATTCCTATGCAACCCTTCCGTATTATATTTGCTGCAAGATTTAATGTTTCTGATATGTTTCTTCAGTGAGTTAACGCACTTTTGGTAGTTTTCAACATCACTTTTGTATGGGAGGTGGGTGTAGTTATTATCAGATTTCACTCATTTTCCTAGCATATGAGGAGATGCTCGTACAACTTACTCGAAGCAACTTAGATTGATATAGCTTTAACGCTTTCCGAGATATATATATTAAACCTATTGGGAGGTGAGGCCATTCCCACTTTCGCAAAAATTTTCGCCCATAGATGCCCCGACCTCGTAGAATCCTCTATACTAAATAACGCGTTTATATCTTAATTTTCTCCTTAGTTATAGCACTTTATCTATTTTCGATTAATGGCATTATGTGGGCGTGGCAAATGTCCAATTAAGTTTCATTAAAATATCTTAATTTTTACCCAAGTTATCGCTTGCACGGACGAACGGACGGACAGACAGTCACTCGGATTTCAACTCGTTTTTCATCCTGATCATTTATATAATATATAACTCGTTTAGTTCTAAGTCTTACAAATAACCGTTAGGTGAACAAAACTAATATACTCTGTAACAATATGTTGCGAGAATATAAAAATTACAAACAGAGGGATTTCATGGATTCGACATGTGACCAAATGGATTTGTACCAATAACATAGGTACACGAGAGAGCGCGTTCAAACCGCCTTCCTTTGTGCTGGTGCGGTGCATGTTGGTTCCAAATTACAGCGGGGGATGCTTCTCTCTCTTAATAGTTCTTTCCATGAACTGAATGACTATAAAATATGTTTAACTTTATTCCTATTTTTATCAATACCCAAATAGATGGATTAAACTCAACAAATATGAAGTTTAAATTAAGGGTTGATATAAAATCCCTGTCTCTTTGTAAGATTGAACGCAAACGTCAGTTTTAGATATATTTTTTATTTTCAGGGTTTTCAAATAAAATACATTTTTTCCAATGACAATGTTCAAACGATCTAAAACAAGTAAACAAAACAAATTAGTGCTTTAATTTTGAAAATAATTCTCGGTAAAAATTATACATTCAAGGATTTATATTAACACAATTTACCAGTTTTAAACAGCACACAGCCAAACTGATGACGTACTGAGCTTGAATTATCAATTCGCTGATATCAGCACCTAAAAAAAATTTTTTTTTGCGAATTTTGACAATCTTGACCTGGCCAACAATTATTTGTGACCCTTCGTTTATTTATTGGTCATTGGTAATTGCTTTTCAAATTAAACCATATTTGTTCTATTTTGAAGTAGGTGGTAACTCTATCCAAAATGATGCCTAAATTATGTTCATTTGATTTTTGATTTTCTCAGGCGTCACTTAGTCCAAGAGATCTAAAACGAAATTCCAAGCCAAGACAAACATTTCGCATTACATACTTAGATACACATACATTAACACTACATAAAATTCAACACTAGATATATAAACTTAGGTAACTTCTTTATGGTAACGCTACCATTTGAATACAACTTTGTTCTTTCAGCCTTTTCTATATTACATAACTATTGTTTTGTGTTGAGATTTTTAATCTATAGCAATATTCGAAATTCGCATAGGATTTTCTATACCCTATTTCATTTTATCTTCTTCACTATTAACATTTTCTAAGGTCCCTCTCGGTTATACAAAGAAAGCGTTATATAGAAAGTGTATATACCTTTTAATAATTCAAAAAAAAAAAAAAAAAATTCTTACCAATAATATGAAATATATATGGTTAAAGTTTGAAATATACTCACTTACTACTTGGCTAGGCTAAAGGTACCTAAAATAACATGATTTTGCCGAAGAAAGTTAAAGTATCTTGGTATTTCATCTCTTCCCTTCCCTTGTAAAAATAATAATAAAAAACATATGTATTTGCGCAAAATAAAAATAGAAGAATGTTTGTAAAATGTCATCTAAGGGGAATAAAAACAATGCAAAGCGAAAATTACGTATGAAAAACAAAAACGGTCAAAATAGGCTGAACGAAGGCAATGGCCCCGAACAAAGAACTAAAGTAAACAAATTCAAACAGCGCATTGTATGGGACCCTGACATTCCGAAAGGGGGCTGCACACTGATCCGTTGCAAAAGTGTAAATGCATTATGATGCGTAGCTAAACCCTTTTACAAAAGTAAACAGTGCAAAAATCATTTTCGCTTTTCTCTTTTCCCTTTTCCCTTTTCCCTTTTCCATTTCGCCTTGCATATTGGTGCTTAATAAACCTCAAGGTTTTCAGCAATTTTCGCTAACCGATGCAGCCACGCTGGGTTAGCAAGCGCTGTGCAGGCGACCAACGCTAACACAGATCAGCAACCACTTGAGTTTACACCGCTTGCACCTGATGGACACGCACCGGTCTGATCCTATTAGGTAGGTCGAATCACGCTGGACGTCGCTGTGGCTAGTTGGTTGCGCTGCGACGGCCTGCTGATTGAGTAGCCGACTGGCGCCAGTACTACTTGAACTGACGGAATTAGGGCGTTAAAGTACTTAATCCACTTTTACTTAAGAATATTTATGTAAACCGTCTTCAATGTTTTTTCCCATTCTCTGCTTTTCCGATCTTCAAATTGTTTTTCTTTGAGCTGAGCTGCATAAAGTGTGTACCAGGTACACATTTGCATGCATATGAATATGTGTATAAATGAATATTCGCGTTTTTTTCCATGGGCGGTATTGTTTATATGCAATTCATTATTAACAAATGATAATTATAATTGCATATTTTAAAAAATATGAAAGAATCCTAAAAGTTTTGGGAAATATTCGGCTTATGAAAAAATAGAAAGAAATCTACAATTTAGTAGATTTTTCAGTGATCGTTGCCTAAAACATCCGACCCGCCAAGTGGTATATAGTATTATGTTAGAGCATTTTCTCAAATTATTCTTTTTTGCAGTATTTACATAGCTAAACATTAAAAGACGCTTATGATATTTTTTCCTAACCTCAAATATCAAAAAGTTCAGTTTCTGCGATCTATCGATTTTTTGAAACAAATGGTCTGTTCGAATCACAGTATGCGTCGCTTCCCTTGAATTGAATCCGAATAGTTAAATTTCATGTGCCAGCACATAGCATTTTCGTAAGACCTCTTCTAAGACCTATAAACTTAAAGAGTGGATGTCCGAAAAGTCATAGCTTATATGCGGAACAAGGAATAACACTACTCATGATGAACTTCAACTGTTGACATATTTTTAGTTTGTACTGAATTTCAATCCCCAATCATCTATGACGCCTATTTAGACTACATGCGGACCGCTGTCTATCCATTTGTAGAAAGTTGAGTGATTTTTCAGCATCGTTGGAAGAATCGGCATTCACGCGAGGTCCCCTACTTATAATAAAGTGTTTATTCGCGATTAATGATTTTTACTTAAAACAAATTTTTCATAAATTAATAAATTTACACTTTCTCTTCAAAATTTCCTACGGTGCATGCGAATTTCGACGCTTTAGCGCGAGACTAAATTTACGGTTATTTTAATTTTATAACACTTTTCCGTTCATAAAATTTTCAAAAATCTTTCATATCTGCAGCTCAATTTTTTACGACTTTTATTTCCCGTCCGGCGGTGGACTATAAGCCATTTCAATTTTAATTATGTAAGCTTGCCTATAGGCAAGTTGTTAATTTTGGCAGCAAACGATTTAGTATGGTTTTACTTTTCACTTTTGTGGTTCGCTGCAAATAGACGGACTCGGTTCGCCTTGATTTCTTTATGATGTGGCACATATATATGTATATGTATATGCATTTGCTAGTATGTTCCGCAAATCATTGCTTTATTTTCGATATGTGTGTTTGGACTCTCAACTTAGCGTTATTCTGCGAGGGTCAAACTTCTATGCTAAACTTCTAACATTAATCTTAAGATAGTATTGTATCGTTGACTTTGGCTTACCGTTTTCAGTGATTTGTTTGCGCAAATTTTTGTTGTACCGCCTGCAGAAGAAATTTAGTTCTCCTTTGTTCTTGTGAGCAATTACAAACCGCTAAAGTGTCTCTTGGCAAAATTTTAGAACTAGTTCTTTTAGTTTTAAAGAAATAGAACCGTTTGTGTGCTCATTCAATTTATTTTGAGTTGTATTTGGGTGAAATATTTAGCAGAAAACGCTGACGACGAAACTGTAAATGTGCCATATTTGAAAACAAGTTGATGTGCTACTTAACAAAAAATGGTCTACAACTTTTTGAAAATATAATGATATATTTTGCAAATTTAATCTATGAAAAACTGTTATATTTTGAGGTACTTAGCGTACTTACGCGCCTTAAAAGTCATGCCTATGTTTCTAAACTCACTTAAGTGTCCGGTACCTCTCCTACAATAAGCTATTTCTCAGCGTATGCGAAAATCAAAACTCTTATATAACCACTCAATCCTCAATCTAACAAAAGATGCTTTCAATCTGATGGGAAAATTTCGCTAACAATACGTGCAACCATCATTCAAGTGGCACTGAATGCTCAGATCAAATGGATAATTGAACAATTATTTAATTCAATAGTATGAGAAAATAATCATTTCAAAATTATTTTCAAAAGAAACTGGGTGAAGACAATTGAAATTTTAAAAAATGGCGAAATTACAACTACCGTTTAGTTGTTTGATAAAAGGTACCGTTACAGAAATTGACGGTTCAGTTGGTTTATATTATTAGCCAACATATCTTACCAAATGGTAAAACGGACAAAACAAATCAAATGTTAAATCATTTACACAATGATTTCATTAAAGTATTAAAATAGCTTAAGTCGACTTATATTCAATAGGAAGTTTTGTATTATACTCACTTACTTTTTGTAGACTTGAAGTTGTATTTTGTCTTGAACAAGTCCTTAGTTTTGGAAACAACAATTTATCATAAAATAGTGCTAAATTATATGCCCAGAATTTTTTATATATCAAAATACCTACCATATTTTAAGTCGACTTAAATTATTCTAACATATTAACCTGTTTTATATGTATGTTCTTTGTCACTTAAATCTTTGACCCTTATTGTCATGCTTATTGATGATGTCCAAGAAATGCAGAATCCTTCAAGTCCCAAGCCATGTTTCTTTATGTGAATTATTTTCATGTAGGTATACATAAGAGATTTTAGTGATGATGCTGTTCAAAAAGATTATTTATATAATGTCGACATATATATTTATAATGGACCCGTTGTCTAGCTAGTAACGGAGAACGAAGTTTGATTGTCCTCAGAATACAATGAACGTTATGTCTCAAAACACATATCAGGTCGAAGAGTAAAAATGAAAGCGACTGGACAAATAGTCAGCGAGCCAGCGAGATGTTCGTTCTCTCTAGCGAATAGGTAACTGAAAGGCCTAGCCTGAAAATCCTTCCTATCTCAAGCCCTCTAACGCCCAGTATCTAATGCGTACCTTGGCTAACTATTCAAAAATCTCTCGTCGCGAAGAGGACCAATATAATGATTCTAGTCTCTCGAAGTTGGTCGTGAACCCCTACCTGCTAATTCATATGAGACCGAACGACGCTTCCTCCTGACGCTCATGCCAGTGTTAACTAACACACTAGTCGAAGAGTGTCAAATACACATACAAGCTTTTCTAAAGTATATATTATAACAATAATGTAAAAGTCAAGAGTAGAGACAAATTCAGTTTACTGATTATCGAAAGTATTTATATATGAAGTTTTGTCTTTGGGTTGGAATCAGTACATTCGTTATATCGATTTAGGTGAAGACTGAACTGATTTAATCCATTATTTTTAAAAAGTTATTTTATGCTAACGGTAATATACAAAAAAATAAAAAGCGTTACACAGGAATTACATTTAAAATGGCATAAATAAAGAATTAGATGAGCCAAACACTCAGAGAGTATTATTTTTGTATTTCTTTACAAATTAACAGGCCTTACTTTAACTAATATTGGCAGTAAAAACATTTTCAAAAGCAATTAAGTAAGTAAGTTCCAGTTAAAATACCATTCATACCATTACCATTCATATGTGTGTATAAGCGTATGTACTGGGAGGCCAAATATACACTGCAAAGTCTGCCTTTGCAATTTGTAATGTTATAAACAGTGTTTCAAACAAGCTCAAATACAATAGTGCAATTGTTTTTTTAAAATTTTTTATAAATAATTTCACCGCAATTGCGAATTGCAGTTTCAAAATTTCTGGGAAACACGCATTTTAACTTTTTGCTCACAACTGTATTAATGGAATATATATGAACACACATACCTATATAACAATTCAAAACATAGTTCAGTAATTATGCCGTTCATTCATTATTTACATACGAATTTCATAACGAGATTTTCCCTATATACAAATACAGAGGGTTTGTATGACTAGCGAAGTCACTTGTCAGTGAACATACACATACACACACACACACACATACATTTGTATGTGTTATATGGATTAAGTGAGTATTACGGATCGCCCAGGAATGTAGTAACAATTGTGGAAAACTACCGGCCTTACAAATATCCACAACGGTCAGGTGTTCATTATAAAATGAATCACTGCCGGAATGGTGGTAAGTGGCTGAAACACTTGCCATTTCTCAGAGGTGTTATATCGTACCTACCTCAACAATGTGAAGTTGACGCTCTGCATTCAATTGTTTCCGAATATTAAATTTATTCGATTTTAAAATATGCATACATACATATGTACATTAATGTAATATGTAATACATACATGCAGTATAATATAGTGTATACCTTTGAGTATGGCCCATTTAAAGTGCATAGTTCATTGTAGTAATTGCAAGAAAAAAAAAATTTATGAATTTAAAATTGAATATTCAATGCAGTTAATTTAAAATGATATGAGAAAAAATTGGGAAAAATAAGAAAATTGCGCTTGGGGTCTAAAGTTCGAGGAGAACTATGATACTTTGATTTCACAGCGGCCTCTACCATACACCATGCGTACAGTGGCTTCTGCACTTAAGAGGTTAGGTCAGTCTACGATTTTCAAAACATTAAAAAAAAAATTTTTTTGGCTTAAAGTACTTGAAAAAAAAATTCCTAAAAACATTATTCCATTGGTAGAATTGTGAAACAAATTTCTATATCAATTTCTATGTCCAATCTGTTGTAGTGTCGAATCTTTTGGCTTTGTCAGATTCATCGCGTAATATTTAAATGCTTTTTTAACGAAACTGGATTTTGTCGGCGCAAATTTTTCGGACGTCTTTTTGTTATTATTGCAACTTTTGGGTCAAAAATTGAATTTCCTTGCAAGTCTTATGTAGATTAAGATCCCGTTTTTCATTTGGTTACAGTTGTTTGTACAGAGTTCCTAGGATCGTTAATTTTAAAAAAAGTGGTTCCGAAAAATGCCTAAATAGCCACCATACATATAATATAAAATGTTTTTAAACACACAAATATATGTTTAATAAATCCTGACAGAAAGAAATTCGATTAGTTTTCTTTACTCCCATAGTAAGTGATTAAAGTTAAGTAATTTTTTACTGTTTTAGACTGGCCTAACCACCGACCACCGAATTCACACTGCCTTCTTAAAAGCAATGGAGCTATGGCAAGAAACGTCATATAATCTCAAATGACCGCTTACAGCAATAAAATTTTTAATTTTTAAGATTTTTGACTTACATTTTCCAAAACAGTTTGCTGACCAGAAAGTTAGAGGATTTTCCAAGCTGCATTCAGCTTACTTGAATTAGTTGAATACTAAGCTAGATCAACTCCGCTCATGTTACGAATGAGAAAGGAGACAGGACAAGAATTTAAAGTAATGTCTGATCTGACTTTACGGAGCTTGGCTGAGGACAAGCGGTTAATATAAACCATAAATTTTGCGGTTATAACTAAACACTTCACTATTAGCTGGGGTTGTTTAATTTACTAATGAAAATGATTTTAGTTCATTAATAATATAAAGTAAACGCTTTAAATTACAGTTTAAATATCGAAATTAAATATGCGTTAAAGCAAATAGCCAATAGAAATTGTGAGAAGGAAAGCCCAACCACAAACAAGCAAAAAGGGAGAATGCACAAGAGACCACGAAAGTCTAAAATGATCAGATATATAAATTGAGTTTAAATAAACATGAAATAAAACGAAACATTTCAACTAAGCGGACCGGAAGTCGTAAATCAATTTTTCCCCTTCCCAACTACTGAATGTAGCTTCTTAAGCCTCAGTTATATTTGATTTTTTTTTTTTTGTATAAAAGGGCTACAACCACAATGCAGTGGTTAAATGAAACAAAAAATAATAATAAAATACAAACAAACGGACAACCATTGCAGTCGCGGCGTTTATGAATGAAACATGCAAGCGCATCAGTGCTGCCCAATTTCAGCTAAGACGACAGCTATAATAATAGGGCCAACTTTGCCGACTACACGCCGTCGTCAACATGCTAGTCAAAGCTAACAACAATAACAACAACAACAACAACAACAAAATGAAGGTATGCATGCCTATATATGTTAAATAGTAGTGAAGCTGACGATCTTAGAATGAATGCTATGACGAAAACGGGAAAAATCAAAGCGTATTGCGTATCGGTGGAGTCTTTGACGAGCCCAAGGCATAGAACACACCAACCAAACGATAGGTGCTTGGTAAGTTTGTGACATGGCGTCTTGAAGGTTTACGGATAAACATGCAATGAGTTGTGCGGCGACACTTGCATCATGTAAGAGTGTATGCAAGTGTGTTGGTGTGCGTGCGCGTGTGCGTGTGCGCCATCAAAGCCGGGAAGCAAAAGTAAAAACGCGATCTTCCGTTTTACTAGATTGACTCTAACAACAAAACCCAGATCTCCATTTTTTAAATACTTATGCATATATATGTATATATATATGTGTGTATATGTGTATGCATGACTAATAGCGATTCCTCTGTTTTCTTATTCTTATTTGAATATTAAAGATCTCGTCTAATAAACGCATACTCACTTATATTGTTGTTGTTATGGTCAGTATAATGGCGGCAGTTCACTCAAATATTGACAAAAAAAAAATCTTTTTAATAGCAAAAGTCTGATTACAAAAATTCATTTTACAAAATTGAAATAATAATGGTTCAGGAAAAAAGAAAAAACCTTAAGTTCTTCTATGTGGAAGCTATCGGGTCATTTTCCAACTTGCTGGTTTATAGTTCCACTGTTTTGTTGTTCAGGTTCATATCAATTAAATTGGCATAGTTTAGAATTTTAATTGCAGTTCTTAACCTTTGGTATAATATTAGGATTGATCACAACTGAAGTCATCTACAAGGCGGGGTCTCCCCCTCGTTTAACAAGGTTATATCAATTGTGAATCGTGATTTTACCGATTGAGAACTATCATACAGGGATTTTATAAATTCTAATACGGTTCGAATATATATCACAACATCGTAAGGAACTTCATGGGAGCCAAGACTCCATATAGAAGATTTAATTCTCTGTTAAAAAGCTTTGGCGATATTGATAGAAACTGTACATAACTTTTGTTTTGAACTTAAACTAATTTTTGGCGGTCACTAAACTCAACAAGACATGGATTGAGCCCTATTCTCAATAGCATTTCTCAGTCCAAGGAAATGCTAAACCGTCTAGTATATTACGACCTTGAAAATATTTTCATAAAATCCATCTGAGATAACTAGCATTGTTTTTCAATCCTCGATAATATCAAAACGTTATTACACAGGAAGGAGAAGCTCCTCCAAAGGTGCCAGCTAAATATATTCATTGATGTTGGTCATCTAATGATGTCTGGTAATTGGTGCTTTGAAGGTGTTAAATAACATTATATTTTTCCTCAAATACGGTTCTTTCTTACCATCATTACTACGTAGCTCTAAGAATTACTCAATATTTCAGTTATAGAAACTAAACATCAGACTCTCCCTTAGTAGAAACTAGCTCAGCGTTGATGTTTTACCTTCAGTATTGTCCTCAATCTTCGAATTCTTACAGAGCGCTCTATTTGGACAGCTTTATGAAAATACATATATTATTTTAATTCCAAATTCAATTTCAAAAATTATTATTTTTAGTAAACTACATTTAAGCACACTTCAATTTTAAAACCAATCAAAATGTCTCTTAATCGTTATATCATTTACAAACGTCTTTGCAGCAGGAATTTCATTACCCAAATGTTTCCAATTCAGAGGCTTTCTTCCTTGCTGAGTGTAATTGATTTTGATGCTTTCAAGTATCTTCTTACATTATTCAATATATAGCTAAAGGAGCGTTGCATTCTCTTGAACTCTTCCATCTCTAAAATATAATGCATTTTTCTATTTTTCCTATTTTGTTTTTGCTAGTTATTTGCTTGCTGTTGGTAAAAGAGTTCACCCTTTTATTAACTGAAAAAACTAAAATTACTTATATGTAAATAATTCTAAACTGAATAAAAATGACTTAAGATAACTGACTTTTTTGAACGATAAGACACAACATATATGTTTCTTGATACTTGACGAATATATTTTGACGGCTAACAAGCTGTTTACGAGTGTTTTTACTATTCAAACGAGTGTTCTGTAGAAAGTTGATATAGTTGCATACCGTTATAGCCCATTTTAATGTTGTGTTAAGGAGATATAATGAAAATGTTATGCACCAAATTTGGATCCAATCAATGGTATGCTTTATGTTCAAATTCGACGTGCCTGGCATTATTATTTGGAGAGTTTGGATCGGTAACTGTATTCGTCAGGTTATTCTTTTCAAAATTTGAACATTTATTTAAGAAAAACATGTGCTTTATTATTATTCTTAGCCCATCTGAAGCTATAACATTTTCCCTTCTATCTGGCAATTCAAATCTGGATTCCATCCCAAAATAACGGCGCCGGCTTGGCGGCAAAGAATGAATCAAGCCAATTTTTGATACCTTGTTCTGATGTGAATCGTATTCCAGTGAGGGCAGTCTACATCGACCGGAGCAAACGCTAGTCAGAAGGGGAAAGTTGTGGGCTATAAGGTGTGTAAGGCAAAACTTCCGAGCCGCTGTTTTCCAAATAGTTTTTAACCGGTCTTGAAACAAGAGGCCGGACATTGTCATGATGGAAAATTCCGGGCGTTTTCCGGCAATCGCTAGCTTCAATTTGATGAGTGCCCTTAATGGTTACACCCGATTTTAGAAGCTCATAACACAACACGCCCTACTGATTCCACCAAACACAGAAAATACAACCTTGGCGTCCTGGCTATTCGGCTTTGCAGTTGACTTGGCTGGTTGGCCGCATATACTTCTTTGCGTTCAGGGTTGGGTAATGCATCCGTGTTTCATCACCAGTCACAATCCGATGCAAAAACGACTTCTCATACCCTCTGTTCTCTCTTCTCCTGACATACGAAATCTCAACGTCTCTCAACGTCTTTTGTCTTCAATTCATATGGAACCCAATTTCCTGGCATTTGAGTGTATCCGGCTTAAACGTGTTGAAATGGCTGCTTGAGTGACTCCCAAAGATTCTGCTCTTCTTGCGTTTGGCAACAATGCAACAAAAAAATTCCTCATCTTCCAACCTTTTTGGTCGCCCAGGACGTTCTTCGTCTTCTAAGCCAGCACTCCAAAATCACCACTTTTAAATAGTGTTTAAGTTGTTTTTATTTAAATTTTTTGTTATGCTGGAAAAGACGTACAAGGACAATAGCTTTTCAACACAAGTTCGGAATATTGGAGCAGTGGAATAATAATCATATTACGCCATCTCTTCTATCTTGGCAAACCGCACTAATGTAGTTATAGACTCATATTTTCGAAGAGAATTGTTACATGGGAGGCGGTCATATTTATTTCTCAATTTCGTAATAGACACGTGAAAATACAAGTGGCGGACGGCATGCCCATATTCCAATACCAAATTGGCCAAATTCCATTGAATTTGCATTGCAAGAATAATTTTTCAAATAGTTGTCGCCCATTGCAGTAGTTGGAAAATTTTCGTTATATGTCAGTTGAGGGAGATTATCATATATTATATCATCATTATATTTAATCTATGAGTGGGTCGGATAGACTTTTTAATTTAAAGTTCTACCATTTTAAGCATAAGTCGCGAACGCCTGTGACAAATTAAAAAAAAATCCGAATTTTTTTTATTTATTAGTTCATCGTTATTGTGATAATAATTATCAAAAGATATTTTGCTAAAATACATATATTATTTTCATATAGAACTATATATTATATATATTTACTAACGTGCATATACTAGATGGCAGAAAGAGAAAAGTATGTTTATAACATTATACAAGCACAAAATATATAAAAAGCACCAAAAGCACAAAAAAGTAATGCTTAATGAAATCACGACAATGCCAATACGAATAGTAATCACTTCAAATTCGAATACCCATTTTCCTGTGGCTGCATTGATGTGTGGAATTCACGCTCTGTGACTAAATTCACTATGCAATTATTCACTTGTTGCTACAAAAAATGGGGGAACGCATTTGTCATCACTGCTCTAACCAACTTTCTTTTGTTACATCTGACTTGATTTCGTAATTGGTTATTTGTGCAATAAATGCAAACGCTGACATTTCCATTGCAAAGCAGCTATGAATAGACTTTGGTTATATGTAAGTGAATGTAGAAGGCTGCATGTGTAATATATACATATGTATATGTATGCAAATGTGATACATGCGGTAAGGAGGACAGACAGTTGTGTGTAGTGTATTAGATTTTTGTTGAGGAGAATTTATTAAATAATTGCTTTAATTTTAATATTGTTACAAATGTATTAGCATCTTATGTTGGTCAATTAGTCGCCAAATAATTTTCCCAAGCAGGCAAGTATGTAAAATTTGTGAGACTTCATTGCTTAAGCTGGCATACAATTTCGCAATTGGCATAAATGGAATGAGCAAATAAATTATTACAAAAACCGAATTGTATTTACCGGAGAGAGTTAAAGGGATGTGTGCGGCATAAATGCATACATATTATTTTGTATATATACATGTATATGTATATATATCTACATGCTTTGATTCAAAATGTTCCCAGCCAACTGCTGCGCCAACAAACATAATGCTAGTGAAAATCTACCGAACACCAACAAAACGAAAAGAAGTCTATACTAAACAAATAAATCTGTCATTGCGATGATTTAATTTCCCAAATATTTGCCCATCATAAATTTTCAATTTGGAACTGTTAAAAGAACGCCACTCCGGCACACACACAATGCCGCTGCTTATTAGTTATTATTTCTTTTGAAAATATTGAAAATAGAATTATTTATGTCAGCGAAAGAAAGCCATAAAAGAAAGGTGAAATTAAAAAACACTTAAATTCCACGCTTTCAAATTGCATGACTAAAACTAATCACACCCCCCGATAGCTCGTTGTAGGAAATGTCTGTAACGCCTTAACGTATGAATTGACCAGGCCCGCATGCCGGACCTACCGCCGGCACCGCTGACAACGCTGCATGCGTATATTTATGTATGTTATCTTGCATACAATGTGCACAATGCGCACAATGCTGCAACAATGCAACACCTTGCCGTTGCGCAGACGCTTTTGTTTCTTTTATCTGCCGCAAACCACAAGCATACTCGCTATACGTTTTTGTATCGGCAAATATCTGCGCGCGCCTTTGTCTCCGACACCCTTGTCATGTTGATACGAGTATTAGCCAAGCATTGTCAATGCAATTGCAATTGCATTTGTATTGATCTCATTGGTATTAACAGAAATTACATAACAAACCATAAAACCACTGACCAACTATATTTATCTGTTTTGTCTTGTTTTTAGATTGCTTTGGCTTTGCGTGTGTCCTTTGCTGTTAATCTTGGTTGCATGGTTATAACATTATGTGTGTGTGTGTGTGTGTGTGTGTGTAACTGCCATAAATAGGACATTTGAGAGTACCTGCTGTCTGTGCAACAAACGAAAAAGCAAATTTTAAGCGGATTATATTTTCGTAAGAAGTCAAAAATAAGAATAAGAAAAACAGCAAGTGGTTTATAAAGATACATGTTGGTACCTATTTCATTATTTGAGACAGATATAATATAAATAATTGCCGGTATTTATTTACACTCATTAATACTAATATTTGTGAAAATCGAAAATTCCTTTTGAAAACCTAACACTTTTCTAAGTAATTAGTGCAGGCCAAAGACTTATCCCACAAAAAACTGTAAAGCAACATATATATTGTCTCATAAAATTGGATTGAGTAACAAAATTGCTTAGAAAGCGCTTTAAAACTTAAGTGAACAAACCAAAAAACGTACAAAAAAGGATTTTAAAAAGAAGGATTTAGGTATATAAAATTTCATACAATTCAAATTTTTAAACTTTATATTGGGTCTATAACTATATTCGTGTGGTTTTTTTTTTAATTTGAAGGTTTATTTGAGAAAAACATATACAATTATTGTATTATCCAAATTATTGCCTATCTGAAGCTATAACATTTTCCTATCTTTCTGACAATTTGTGGATTGCATACCAAAAAGTGTGGCCGCCAAGAATGAATCAAGCCAATTTTTGATACCCTGTTCTAACGTGAATCGTATTCCAGTGAGGACGTTCTGCATCGATCGAAACTATATATTGCGGTACTGTAGTTGTGAAGTACACACATTTTTTTGGTGTTATTACGCCGAAGAACACAACATGGAAAATATTCTCCGCCAACCGGAAATCTGCGAAACCAAAAACACGTATTTATCGCGCGAATGTAAGATTGAATAATGTAATCTTTTTTAAGAAAACTTTCGAATAATTTGTAAAAGATATATACATATGTATCATTCCATTGACTACCAGCCCCGACATATTCGAACTCTTTATTTCAGCAGAAATGTACCTCTCATGTCTTACGTCATCCTTATGTCTAAAGCCGGAGGGGATCTGTGTGTAAGTTTATAATGCTCTACCAACCTTCAACTCTCTGCATAGTTTTCACATCTAAATATGCGGCTAACTAAATATAAAAAGCCTGCCCTATAGCTTTCTGAATTGATTTTGTTTAAATCCTTCAGTATTCAAGCACGTCAAGTTAGCAGGACTCAATCTAAACATTCGTAAGAAGCGAAATAACATATTGAGCAGCTATCTTGAAAATCTATGAGAAAGCTATGAGAAGTAAAAGTTATGAGAAGTGTGCATAAAAGAGCAAAAAAGATATAAAATCGATTTTATTGCAGCAAAGCCAAATGCTACTATTCTGAGGTCAAAATAAATAATATAGTTTTAGTTATTATAATAATACTAATAATAATTAGTTTACTTGAGGGTCACAGTGACCTCTCGAATCACACAAACTTTAATTTGATTGCAGTGCTAAATATATTTAATTTTCGTGATAAAATTGGACCCGAGAGTTTCTAAGCCAAATATCTCATTTTTCCATAAATTCTAAATCTAAACCAACCAATTTATTATTGGGTTGTTCGGAAAGTCATTTCGTTTTTTTAAGCTTCGAGGTTAAGTCCATGCCTTTCAAATGGCCATAAACAGTTGAGTTCGACAAATTTAACCTCTCACCGATCTCTCGTGTGGTGATTCGCCGATTTGCATCAACTAATGCCTTTATCGCATCTTTGTCAGCTTCGACCGGCCTTCCAGACCGTGGTGCATCTTCGACATCAAAGTTGCCGGATCGAAATTTTGCAAACCAGTTCTGGCACTGGCGTACTGTTAACACGCCTTCTCCATACACATCCGTCAATTTTTTTCTCGCTTGGACAGCATTTTTACCTTTTCTGAAGTTAAAAAATAAAATATGACGAAAATGCTGCTTATTGCTCTCCATATTTAAAAAGGCACCAACCAAAAACTACTGGGTAGAATTAATAGAACTTTTTCACACACAAGCCTTGCAATATCAGCTCTCATGACATATAATGGTTATGGGGCTTAAGTGTGAAGTTAGTTTCGAAAAAACGTAATTAAGTCCTCTGGCGGGAAAAAACGAAATGACTTTCCGAACAACCCAATATATTAGATTGCGAAATCTCTTTAGGGCAGTCGTCGGCATGAGAGAAACTGTGACGGTGTGAGTGAGCACGAAAGAAAAGACGCCCAATGAGAACTATATAACATTACACTTTCAGAATTCTCGTTCACGTCCTCCCGTGAAACAACCATTTTCGTACTTCTTTATTCGTCTTATATATTTCACGATTAAAAGAAATATATTGGAACCTAAAAACCTTATCTTTATTGCCTTCAAATTACCTAAAACACAAAATGAAATTCATAACATCAAAAAGCATTCATAAGCATAAATAATTTCGCGCAGGGCACATTAGACGGTCTTAGCGGCCCAATTATACGGGATGTTATTTCGTCGCTGTCTCGACATCGACTAAACGACAGAGCGTAAGTGTACGTGTGATATAAGCTAATATCAAAATAACGAATATGCATTCGGAATAACAGTATTTTTCAACAAAATTTTTATAAAAAAATTAAAAAAATTTTATTTAAAATTTTCTACGTAAATACACGGTTTGTCTGCTAACGCCTTTTTATGTAAAAAAAAAAAGATTAGATGTCCAACAGTGCAAACACTTGAAAAGGTCAACACCTTCGTATAAAAATATTGACAACGAAGGCCAAGAAGGTATTCACCCACGAGTTTATAGCAAAAGCAGCGTGACATCTTCACTTGCGAGTGGCACACTTTTCACTTCTCGACTCCTACAACTGGCATACAGTTGAAAAATGCATTTAACAATGATTAATTACCTATTTATGACTCAGCTGAATTGTAATTTCGTAGATCACAAATTAGCAGATTCATAAATCGCGTGCACATTAGCTTCACACATTCACATATGTGCATTTTTAATAGCGCTTATTATGTAGCTCCTTCGAATTTTGATAATCCGACGACCAGTTTGAAATTTCGTGTATGACTTTCTACCTCGGTGTCCATAAGTCGGAATTCATTAGCACAACAAGCGTGTTTTTGTTGAATATTATGAATTTTTAATATGTAATGCTCGTTAAAAGATTTGTTAACGAAATCACAGGGAATAGTCAGCTACTGTTAAACTATACTATTTTATACTCCGCAACATGTTGGTAGAGAGTATATTGGTTTTATTCACACAACGGTTGTTTGTAACACCCAGAACTAATCGAGGAACATATTTTTATATAAATGATCAGGATGAAAAGACGAGTTGAAATCCACGTGACTGTCCGTCCGTCCGTCCGTGCAAGCGATAACTTGAGTAAAAATTAAGATATTTTGATGAAACTTGATACACGTGTTTTTCTTTGCCACCGTAAAACGTTTGGTATTGCAGATGGGCGCAATTGGACATCTGCCTCGCCCACAAAACACCATTAATCGAAAACAGATAAAGTGCTATAACTAGGGCAAAACATTAAGATTCAAACGTGTAATTTAGTATAGAGAATTCTACTAGAACGGGGCATCTGTGGGCAAAAATTTTTGTGAAAATGGACAAAATCGAATAAAAACCATGCCTACTTCTCATATAACACAATTTTAAGTTTCATGTGTTAATTTCACTTTAAAGTAGATAAATCAAGCATCAATTAAAATATTGGAATAAAGCTTTTCACGAATAGTACGTTCAAGATATTCCATACCATGCGTAAAAATAGTCGAAATCGGATTATAAAAATTCGAAATCGTAATGAAATTGAAGGATTATCTTTCAATGATAATAATGTGATCTAGTCACGTGTGATCAAAGTCATGTGATCTAGCGAAAATGGGGAGAATCGGGTAAATACTTCCCTTACTTCCCATATCTCTAATACAAGGATTTTCAACGTTCCTGTAGAGGAGTGTATCATATGAGTTATTTCTTTGAAATTCAAAGAGCGTCTCTTTCTGATAACAGTGTGTCTATGTGCTTAAAAAGGATAAAATCGGGTGAGCACTTACGCTAGCCGCCATATACCTAATATAAGGATTTTCAACCGCTGGGTAGACTTTACCATATATTTCGGTCAATATGTAAGATATTTTAGCAAAATTAAGTGAACATGTAGTACTGGATATACCATAGTCGAAAATAATAATGTCGAAAATGTGTGAAATCGGTCAACGAATTATCCGAGCTCCCATAAACTACATATAATGATTTTCGTTATACTAGCAGACTTTATGCCGAATATGTCGGTCACTGTGTGAGTAACCTTCATAAAATTGCGTGAAAACATTTTCCCTAATATACTTGAATAATGAAAAGAGTTAATGTGATCCACCCCACTACCCCCTCTTTGTTTACATTTAGTGATGTCCACCACATTTGCTTACCTTTTTGTTTGTTTACATTTAGCCAGGTCCAAAAAAAAGAGTTAATTGACCTTGACCTTGGGGTGGTGGACCTTGCTAAATGTAAATAAACAAAAAGGTAACAAAGATGGTGAGAGGAAGACTTCGCTTCGGTAAACAAAAGTTTTTGAGCTCGCTAAAGGTAAACAAAGCTCAAGGTCGTTGACCTCAGGACGTGGGGTGTAGCTCGTTAAAGGTAAACAAAAAGGTAAAAAAAGGGGTAAACAAAGGTTGTTGACCTCGCTAGAGATAATCAAAGAGGTCAATGACCTTAAGAAGGTTAGTGGATCGCGATAAATGTAAAAGAAGTGCTCATTGTCTTCGAAAATGGAAATCTGATTCTTTCACTGTTTCTCATTTTTAAAGCACAGTATTTTCGAAAATACCGGTCACTCTGTTAAATATATTAGTGAAATTCATAATAAAGAGCTTAGCTTCCATATTCCTAAAATAAACATTTTCCGGCTGACGTTATGCAGTATATTTTAATCAATCTGGGAGATATCTTAATAAAATTCTGATAAGGTTTTTTCTGGTAATAATGGATCCTGGTGCAAAAATTTCGATCAAAAAAGAGCGGGATAGTACTTTCCCTAACCCTCATAAACCGAATATGAGAATTTTCAAAATTCCGTGTTTAACGGTCAATATGTAAGATGTCTTAGCAAAATTAAATTAACGCATAATCTTAAATATACTGTAGTTTGGTGGTAAAAATTTGTGAAATCGATGTACCTTCCCACAGCACTAATATCATGATTTGTCATCATAATGAATTGTCTTAGTTGATTTGACTCAATGAGTATATGACCTAAAGTAAAAGTTAATGTGATGCCAATATTTTTTAATATAAAGTTTTGCCAGCACTTGAAACCATTTCCCCGCCTTCGATCCTTGCACATTGCGAGAGTAAAAAACATTCGGTCACAACCGTACTTAGCCCTTCCTTACTTGTTCAAGTTGCATTCATTAAATAATGTATTACAATGCGGAATAATTCAAAAGTAGCATTCACAATAACCATGTCCAATCGATCCGAAAACGCACAGTAGTATGGTTTGTAAATTATTTTACATTATTCGAGATATTTGATGAAATTAATTCCATGTAAATCCCAAACCTTACAAGCTAAAACCTTCTCGACCAATTCTTGTCGCTTCAACCCGCTTCGAACGACTTTCATCGGGCAACAACTATTCAGCGGACTGCCGAGACCCGCTTTTATTGCGCTGGATCAGTGCTGGATTGTTCTTTGAATGTTTTTCGTGTTTTTTCCATTAAGAAACACTGTTTAATCGAACATGTAAAGAGAAATAGCAAATGTGGCGTCACTTTGCGACCAATAACATGAGGACTTGAGGATAGTATTTCAGTTAAGCTGAGTCTCTAAGAGAAGAAAAGGCCAACGTTTTTTCAATCCATGTTGCAGATATTATCTCGAACGCAATACACTAGCTACATCGAATGCACACACACACACATTCTTCATCTTGCTTGAAGACCTTCTAAGCGATTTTAACCGCCAGTTATTGTATTTACTGTTACAATGTTCTAACCAAAGTTCTGCACCAGCAAATGTGACTCTAGCTTGGATTTTAAAACCATTGTAGGCTGCCTCTAAGATATGCGAAATTGTTGGCAATGTGAAAACACTATTACTATTTTGCCCTCGTCGACCACCAGAGCCCATAATTACGCATCTTTATCTAATCTAGAGACACTTTGAGATTGATTTCAATATAGCTTGACCTTTTTGTTTAATTGTAATAATTAGCAAGGCATATTTGATACGACCATCAACCCTTGCAACTTTTTTAGTTTTTAACCGAGTTATTACTATTCGGACTTTATTCTGTTTAGTTCTCACATTGCCTTCGATAGACCGGTAATTCCATTCCATAATATAAAAAAGTGTACAGATCGGTTCCATGTTTCATTAACTATGTAGTTAAAATAAATTTTCGAATAATTAAACATTTATTATGTATTAATAATATGTATATATATCTTTTATAATCTGCCACAGTAAACTCATTGAGCAGTGTCGCATTTATTGCATCTTGCTTTAATAATATTTTCATTAACTTTGTATTAACTAAGCTGTTAGTCCATAAAGGCAAAACAAGTAGAACTGAGCCAAGGAATAAAAATATAAACACACAAATTGCCACAACACACGTCACAACATTACAACAAAGCTGTGCTAATTGTTTGTGAGAATTGCATAGAACAATGTCATAAATCACCCAGTGCTTCGAGCAACTTCATTCGCATAAATAAAGTACTCAACAACAAGCGATGTGACAAACAACAAACAGCGAACCGACAAACAAGTGCAAATGCGCAGCAAAGACACACTCACACACATGCACACGGCAGTGCCATGCGCAAGTGTGGAGCTGTGGAAAGTGAGAAAAATAGCGCTTCAATGTAGATCTGCGGTGAAATGATAAATGAATGCCTCATGATGTGATAAAAATGGAATTAACATGACACCGTACCGGCAGCGCGCTTTGACAGCACCGCTCAACAGCGCAGCAACATGCACAACGCTTCCCGCGCAACGCCGCCTGCAACTTCCACATCGAATGTTCGAACAACAGCAGGCGTACTCAATCGCTATGCAAGCGGTGCAAGCGGTGCAAGCGTGGAAGGAAGGCTTCTCAATTTTATTGGAATGCAGCGAACACTCCACTTGCTACTGCCATTGCCATTTCCTATGTACCACCTCTACACACACACACACACATACACATACACACACACACACACACATGTATGCGTGTGTGTATGTAAGAGTAATGATGACTGCTGCATTGGTACTCGAGCTGCATTGCCTACGAAATACAAAAGTGGCAATTGCTCGTCTGACTGCTACTAAATGTGCAGCAAATCTGTGCAATTAAATTGTGCAATGTCACTGTGTATTAGCATAGGTTTGCTGTGTTGGTGAATACTGACAGCTAAATGCTTGTGAACTTGCTGCAATGGTAAGCGAAATGATGCCATTACTGCAGCACAAGTGACTTGCCAAAATCGCTAATTTGTGTGTGTGTGTGTGTGTGTTTGTACGAGGGTGGTCCGTCTAATAATTATTTAGCCTCACCGCATGATGGCGCTACTATCGCAAGAGAACTTTACTATCGCATATACATTATCGTAGACTGCTACTGTAAAAATTTCAAGGAAACGGCCATGTAGTTTTGCTTTGACCGCGTGCGCAAGCAACCGTGTCCGGAAGTTTTAGAAAAATGGAAAATTTAGAAAAATATACGGTGACTATATTTCTTCGATGGCGACTGTTAAGAATTAGTTTAACGAGTTTCAATGTAGTTGCAAGTCGGTGTTTGACGAGCCGCACCCAGATGCACCGAAAATTATCACCACGTAGGAGAACATGACAAAGTCCACGATGTTATATCGGCATAGTGTCGATAGGCTTCCCAAAAAGACCGTGTGGGCCATGTCCTGCATGGTATATTAGGCATGAAGGCACATGGCGCGATGGGTTTCGCGTTTGCTTCCGTCGTGATACTACTTCAAGTAGTGTTTAACGCTATTTAAGTGCAATCCGAAGGAGTTACTGCCTCGTTTCGTGACCGTTGTCAAAAAATGGATCCATTGGTACACAACAGAGACCAATGAACAGTCGAAACAGTGCGCTTAACCCGGCGAACTTGTTCCGAAGAAGCCAAAGACAATCACCGGAAAGGTGATTGCCACCGTTTTCTGGGATTCACAAGGTGTGATCTACTTGGAGGAGGACAAAATGGTCACAGTGTTACTTGTTATTATTGGACCAATTCAACGCCGAATTGCGGAAAACAGGGCCTACTTTGAAGACCTTCAGAAAACGTATTTTTCAGACAGGATAAAGAAGTTGGAGCATCGTTGGGTCAAGCGTATAGATTTAAATGTAGACTATGTTGAGAAATAATTCGCCATTTTTCCAAAATTGTCGCTTTTCTTTTGTAGGCTAAATATTTATCGGACCGCTCCAGTATGTGTGCACACACATTTGCACACACACGCTGCTAACTGCATTGCTGTGCATTTCTTAATGGCATTATCTTTGAAACAATGCTACATAAATATTATAATTAATTTTAATTTATACACTAATTAATTAGCGCCATAATTATGCGCAATTTAAACTGGATGAAAAGTTATGGCATTAGTTGTGCGCATTGTTAGCTGATTTGTTGCCCGTATAGATATGTCACTAGGTAAATGTCAAAGTCTTTTGGCATACAATGGCACTTGAAGTGTGTAATATTATGCCCGACACGTTTGTTTTTTCAATCTTTCGTTATTTATTCAATTGCATTGCTTTTGTTTTTGTTTTTGTTCTTTTTTTTTTTGCAAACGCCTTGAGTGATCAGGTGTTCTGTGGCTGCCATTGTGTGTTGGGCTAAACGCTTGTGCACAGCAAATGCTTGAGTCACATGTGTTTAGAATAGTTTAAAATGCGGTTTTCCTATTTCTCAGTTTTTGGCTTTGTTTGTATGTGTGTATGTGTGTATGTGTGTTTTTATTGCGCAGCCGCTACCTGCCAATCACTCTTAACATGTGCGATTCACTGTCAATGCTGTTGAATACGAGTGCAGTTGCAATTGTTATTTGACTTCAAGTGTTTGGTGTGTCCAATGGGATTTGTCAGTCAAATTGCTTAGGTAATATAGTGCATAACAATTGTTATTTATCTGGAATAATTAGAGTATGCAATATTTTCATTTGTTAGTTGATTTCTTAGTTAATTTCTTAGTTCAAAAAAATACAGAACACTGAGAAGTACTGCTGAAATTCCGATTCCCTCAAAAATAAAAATTATTAAAAACAAGTACGAAAGGGCTAAGTTCGAGTGTAACCGAACAAGGATCAGAGGCGGGGAAATACTTTCAAGTGCTGGCATAACCTTATATTAAAAAATGTTGCGGAAGAATTCAACTTTCATTATTCGACGAAATTGTTAATGGATTGCAATCATATTTGGTATCTTATTAACTTATATTACAGGTCATAGACTCACGTACTTTCATTACAATATTTTGCTTCTTGTCCAAGGTATTTATATTAAAATCTACTTACTAAATTAACTCAAAAGTGATATATACGATATAAACTCAACCAAAGTGGCTTTAATGAATATATTAGATGCATAAGGAAAAAGTCAATCAAAGAAAAGGAAATCATTATATTAGGAATAAGCGGCTTAAACCATAATCTAGACCGATTTCATTCATATTTAGCGCGAAATCACATTGTGTTTAAGAAAACATATCCACTTAATTTCATTAAAATATCACACATTTTGACCTACATAAACGGTTTAAAGTAAGATGGAAAGTCGGGAATTCTTGTACCGGGCATTTTTGGGATAGAAGAAGATCTGCACTGATCACATTAACTCTTTTCATTATGCCAGTATATTAGGGAAAATGTTTTCACCCAATCTTGTGCAGGTGACTCACATAGTGGCCGACATATTCGGCATAATGTCTACTAGAATAATGAAAATCATTATTGTGGAATATGGGAGCAGGGATAATTCGTAAACCGATTTCACACATTTTCGGCAGTAAACTATGGTATATCCAATATTACACGTTCACTTAATTTTGCTAAAATATCTTACATATTGGCCGAAATATATGATATAAAGTCTACCCGGAGGTTGAAAATCCTTATATTAGGTACATAGGAAGTGCTTCCCCAATTTTATCTATTTTAAGCACATGGACACACTGTAATCAGAAAGAGACACTATCCAAACTTCGAGGAGATAACTCATACATTGACCGTTATATATGGTATAAAGTGTACAGGAAGGTTGAAAATAGTTATATTAGGTATATGGGGACAAGGGGAAGTATTTACCCGATTTTATCCATTTTTGACACAAGAGCACGCTATTACCGTGGAAAGATAATCCTCCAATTTCATTACAATATCTTACAGATTTCCCGATATTTTCGATGAAAAGTCAGATAGAGGCACTGATATCCTAATATTGGGTATCTGGTGGCTTGAAAAGTTATAATCCGATTTCGTCTATTTCTACGCATAAGATGACATGCTCTGAAAGCACTATTTGTAGGAAGTTTGATTTTCATATCTTAATTGCTGTTCGATTTATCTATTTTAAAGTGAAAGGATCAAATGAAACTTAAAATTGCGTTATAAGAGAACTAGGCGTGGTTTTTATGCGATTTCGTCCATTTTCACAGTGTGATATAAGAATGCAAATATAAAGTACCACATACCAAATTTTGTTGAAATCGGTTAAGGCGTTCTTGAGATATGGGATTTCTCCTAAAAGTGTGCGGTACCACGGCCATCACCAAAACTTTACATGGATTCCTATGCAATCCTTCCGTATTATATTTGCTGCAATATCTAATATTTCTGACGTGTTCCTTCAACGAGTACAAACTACTTCAGATTGCGCTTAAAAGATACTACTACTGTCTCAGTAATCTCGGGTACCTTGTCGATTGTCGTGGCGGTCTACCGATTCTATGAGATCGTGCCACCCGGGCGGCGCTCATATAAAACCAATGTTGAAACTCGATAAACTAATTTTTGACGGTCGCCATTGAAGAGGCCGATCTATTCTTGTTCCATTTTTTTTAAATTTGTAAACACTCGGTAAATTTCTTTTGCTATAGTAGCGTTATCGGATGGTGTGACTAAGTAATTATCGAACTGCTTTTGTTTATGATATAAAATATATTGGGAGAATGGGGAGAATCAGAAGAAGGTTAGGAAAAGATATAGGTCGATTTAGCCCATTTGCTTCGATTTTATTATCATTGCACTTAATATTACATTTCTGACTAGATATGCCCGAACAATAGATATTATAATATATCACCATAATTAATACCCAATATTAATACAATAAAATCCATTGAATTTTCCGAAACGCTTGCATATGCCTAATCCAGTTGATTGTAACGCATGAAATCTCCATCATACTTCGGTGCGTACAACTCGTCAAAGTCTTTGTTGTAATATATATGATCGTTATTGTTGGAGTTTGATAATAGAGGAGTAAATCCACTGGTCAAATCAATATTAAGATCCTCCTTTAGTCGCTGATCTGGCTTACGACCCAAGGAAATCAACTTGTCATACAATTCAGTGTCTCTTTGTAGTGCCCGATCGAAATCCTTCCAGTGTATAAATTTTATATTATCCGCGGCGATTGCATTCGTATTCAACAATTCCATTAGTGTATTTGAAGTGACCGGCTGCACCAGGCTGTATTCACGGTCGGCGGCCGCAGCTGCTTCGGCTGCGTTCAGAAGCATACGTTTTGATAGCGAAGGTAAAAGAGTGACGTCCTGAACCTGAAATGTAGGCAATAAAAATTTTATTTAATTTAATGAAATTCTTTTTTATATTTCCTTTTTACCCCATCAGCGCGACGTCCGATACGCGGTATTGTTTTCATATTCTTCAAGAAATAACTGTCAGAGCGTCGTCCTAGGCGCGGTACATTTTTAGTGATCTTCAAGAAGAATCCCGGACTTTCATTACACTGACACTGGTTTGCTAGGGTCACTAGCAAGAGTAAAACGCCAAATGTTAACAGCAAAGTGGAATGCATATTTTCTGTTTTAGTTGGAGCGGAAGTTAATACTGTTGGAATAATACTATTACTTGCTGCTAAGCATTCCAGCGTGCTTATTTCTACAATGTGTTCTTGTTCGTTGTGACAGCTCAATTTATACATAAGCTCATACCAATCGCACTGAGGAATCAATTTATGCTGGTGCCGAAATCATGAGGGAATTAACATTATCGATCGGTGTAGTAGAGAGCGTTGATGATATGGAGTTAAAATGACCTACATATTGGAATTGACATGTGGTTAATATATATTTATTGTAGAACACCTGCATATATTGTAGACATGTAGACATATATACTTCTTCGAAATGCTTTTTTAAGAACCTCAAGATAGTCTGAAATTAAAATGTTTATGTACATAAGTCGCATGCACAGAGTTGTTCAGTACCCTTTTGTAAAATAGATTTTGACAAATTCGCATGAATTTTGAAGCATAGAACCTTTTATGTATGCTTTCGGTCTATTTAACCAGAACAGGACCAGTTATACCGTTCCCACGACAGTGGAGTTTATGTAACCGAAACGGACTTGTATTTTTATCAGGCCAAGGAGTGTCAACTTGGCTGCATTCTTCAAATTATTTTGGAAATGTTTTCTGTCGCTACAATAATGACAACAACCTGGACTTATATATATACAAGAACTGTCACAGAACAGAAACTTTGCCTAAAAAATACTATTTAAGAAATATTTTATGCTGCTACAACAACAAAAACGAGCTTTTAAGTTAATTTTTGATTTGATTTTTGCTTCCTAGAAGAGCGCTCTGTTAGAGTAGCAAAAGTGAAATGGCCAAAAAGGAGAACTGTAAGTTTTGGTGTTTGAACACAGTCCTAGTTTATGTACAAACTGAGTAAAAGCAACTCTGTGTCAAAATATAACGGAAATAATTGCTCACAAGAAAAGTAAATTTTTGGTTCAGTAGAAATAAAGGAATTTCGATACCAATATGGAAAATATAAAAGCTAGTAGATATCGTTCGGTTTCACGTCGAAAAATCTACGATTATGAAACACACAAACACTACGAAAACGATCCTTGTGATTGCCCTTACCCAAATTGTCCTGGATGTTGGTACGAGTGCAAAAAATGCGGCAGCAACAAATGCTCACTGTTCTGCCGTGTTGGCCGTAAATATAAAGTGCAGTGGAAACGTTCCGAATAAAAAGAACACCAGCTCAATTCTAATAAATTTAATACTTCTGACTTTAAATACATAAAAAAATAAATTGCTTAATCATATGCGTTTTAGTCTAAATTATAGAGCTTTGCGCCCATTGCGCTACCTCAGTTGGGAGGGCTTGATATTTTTGTACAGCATCACTTAATTGACCATAGGTTAGTGCTAACCGGTGCATTTCAAAATCTTTTTGTACTTTGCCAACTATATTGGAAAGTGGTAGTATTACTTCCATATGACGCAGTCGTTCAAATGCTTTAAGCGAGACGGCACGTTCTATGCCCTGCATAGTGGTTGACACTTTAGCGAACTTCGCAAAACGTGCGAAAATTATTTCAAAATTGAAGGGATCACGATCATAAATTTCGGAATGGTGTTTAATAGCAATAACGAGGCATAATTCGAGCACGGATAAGCCACACAGTAATTCTACTCTCGGATCAACTGTATAGGTTGCAACTATCTCGGACATCAGCTCTGCAGATATATGTGGTTGCATGTCTGGATCCAATTGAGACACAAGACGGAATAGAAATGTTTTTAGAAACGATTCACTCTTATCGATTTCGTATAGCGTCTTTAACGAAGACACTGCCACGGATTTTGTATCATCTATCAACACAGCTATGCCATTATTCCAAGCTTCAATATATTTTTTGTTAAATTTATACTTGGCGGGATTGAAATGACAACGATGCATCGTTAGCTCAGTTGAATTCAGGTGCTGTAAATGGGATATACGTTCTGCGAACTGCTTCGATTCTTTTTCGGTGGGTATGCTTAGTAGAGTTTCGAACAGATCCAGATACTTTTCAAAGGTATTAGAAGTCGGAAAAAGAAAAACTTGTCTGCAATTAAATAAAATGAAGTAATTTAAATACAACTCGTTTTAAAATCTAACTTCGGTTAAATTATTACCTGTGTGAAAATCGAGACTTTACTCGCTTCTCCAACAATTCAATGACGTCTAGACGGCACGTTGCTCCTATTACACAAATCGGCGCTTGTGCCGACTGTGATACGTCAAACAAATTGTACAACAATGTCTGATTATGATGGGCACAGAAAAGATCAAACTCGTCTAATAAGAATATTACGCTTTTAGAACGTTTGTTGCCTGATTTTAGACATGCCAATAGAAATGCTAGATTTTCTGCAAATGAACCAAATACTTTTCCATTGGCAGCATTTTCCAACTGCATTTGTACAGTGATCGATTTGAGTGCCAATTTGTCATCTGTGTGCAAATTGCCATTCAAGTACACAAGTATTGTATTTTGTTGAAAATCTACACAAGGCATGAGATCACTAAGCACTGCATTAATTAGCTAGAATAGTGACAATTATAATTATTTACATTAATTTTTAATCTTTTGAGGACTCACAGTGCTTTTGCCTGATCCTCGCGGGCCAATGAGCAGTAGCGTATTTGATTCTCCCAATTCTGCAGTTCGTTGCAGCAACTGTCTAACGTTTTCACGCTCCGCTACATGATCATGTAACGTTGTATAATCACGTTGTAAACGTTCTTTTAAACAACGTCTAGTTTGAATTAAATCGTCATGCATACTTTCAATATTTACTAAGTAAAACTGCTTTACTCAAATTTGTTTGCAAAGTTCACCTAGTAAACAGCTGTTGTTTAATTAAGCGCCAAGAAGGTTTTGTAAACAATAAACTTTTATTATCCAGATACAGATGGCGCTGTAAACGATGGCAAAATATACAAGTTGGCTGCGCATAGTGCTGCCAAGTAGAAATCTATTGTTTTGACGTTTAATTGAAAAACAAAATAAACAGAAATTTCTTCCGCGCAGCTGAATAATTACAGAATATTATGGGTAATATTTAATATTATGGGTAAAAGAACCTTTTCATAAACTAAAAATTGTAACACATATATATTAGATAATTTCCAGTTGCAAGATGAAGTCCAGGCACTACAAAGACTGCGTAGGTTTCATTAAAATAGCTGAACAAGAAATAAACCTTAATAAAAGTTCGTTTTACAGGGGAGCACTATGAGCATCAGCTGCGTCTTGTGGGACTAGAACTTAGCGATCTGCCGGATGATGTTTCTTATTTATTGGAAGAATGTGCAGAACTGCAAAAGTTCACACAATTGCATGACTTACACCTGGAATATCTAAAAGAATATTATTACGGGAAATTGAAAGAGCATTTGGAAAATGGTATAACCATAGTAAAAATGCAAACAGAAATAAAGGAACAAGAACAACAATTGGAAAAAGAAGTAGCGGAATGTAATTTACTTGAAAAGTAATATAATTTTGCATAAATATGTATTTACAGTTAAATTAATGATTATAATTGTTTTAGATTTATTACGTGCGTAAATAGGCGATTGATATCCGAATCAGAAATGCAACGTAATAAAATAATGATTGAAGGAAAAATACAAAATTTGCAAGAAAGACAGGTAAACAATATAAAAAGTAATGTAACAATGTTCGCAATTTTCAATATTTTAGGGCGCATTCAATGTTCCCGATGATTTAAATATAGATGAACTTGTGAAAAAAGTGGAGCGGCTAGAGAAAATCAAACAAAAGAAAAAATAATTTTCGTAACTGGAGGATATAATCAATAATCAATAACAAAATTACAAGTTGTCATACAATAAATAATTAGCCACGATATGTATAACTATTTAAATAACTACATATTTAATGTTCTGTTATTTGTAAAACTGTTACACATATAAATTAATTTTAAAAAATCTTTACCCGTTTTTTCTGAATTCCTAATACCGTCTTAAAAATTACCCTCAGTTTATTTTGATATATTTTACGAAGATTGAACACATATGTATACATATATTTAGAGATTTATGTGCGAGCATAATTTAAAGTAGTCAGAAGTTACACTCAGAAAAATATCAATTTATTGCCACAATTTCCATACTGTAAATGATCTAGTTCGATAAAGCCAGTTTTGTCCCAATTACAATTTCACAACAGAATCGCATAAAAGTAACATTTATCTGTTTAAAAGCTAGATTGTTGACTAACTAATAGAGCTTGTGGTGTTTACTAGATCCATAGTCTTTCACATTAAAATTTATTTAAACGTAGAAAATAATCGTGATTATTTATTAAACGTTCATAATTTGTATTAATTTTTATACCTAAAAATTGCGGACTTAATACTTGTTAGTGAGCTACAGAACTAATAATCATGAGAATTTTATAATTATATAGTTGTGCAAACAAAAAACCCAGATTCTTATTTTGTTATTAACAATAACTCATCTGATGAAGCAACCGTGCAAATGGACATTCAAAATAAAGAAATCAGTACTACCAACCTTGAGATAATCATTGTTGATATTTTTGATTTGGCAGCACTATTGACTTCAATTTTCCTTTCCGTTCTGCAATTCAGAAACGTCAAGATGGCTGAGGTAAATTTAATGACAAAAATCTAAAAAAATACTTACCATCAGTTTGTTTAATGTGCTAATTTGTGCGAAATATGTGTGAAGCATACTTTGGTGTTATTACATTTGTGTATATTTGCATCTCAAGGCACATTACAAAATGAATGGCACAACAAAAACTTCAACTACTACAATATATTCATAATGCATCTTTTTAAAAGCAGGTCGAAGAAACCCTTAAGAAGAAGCGTACCTTCAAAAAGTTCACATACCGTGGCGTGGACCTCGACCAGTTGTTGGACATGCCCAAGTAAGTTCTACTGCGTTGTGTTGTACATTACCGATTCTTCATGTTTATCTTCTATTTATAGCAACCAATTGGTTGAACTGATGCACAGCCGTGCACGCAGGCGTTTCTCCCGTGGTCTGAAGCGTAAGCCTATGGCATTGATCAAGAAGCTGCGTAAGGCCAAGAAAGAAGCTCCACCAAATGAAAAACCAGAAATTGTCAAAACTCATTTGAGAAACATGATCATTGTTCCCGAGATGACTGGTTCCATCATCGGTGTATACAATGGCAAGGACTTCACACAGGTAATTTACGAGTCATATTATATCTTATGTTTATTATGTTATTTCACTATGATTTTCTCATTCTAGGTTGAAATCAAACCAGAAATGATTGGTCACTATTTGGGAGAATTCTCGCTCACATATAAACCAGTTAAGCACGGTAGGCCTGGTATTGGTGCCACCCACAGCTCCAGATTTATTCCACTTAAGTAAATCCAACAACAAAAAAAAAAAGAAGAAAGGAATCATTACAAACACCTCTCAGCAGTGCATATTGCATTGTGCTGTTATTTAACGCTCGGACGTTGTAAATTATAGAAATAAAGGAGCCTATGTTTTTTAAGGAATAACAAAAGGAAGGAAAATATTGGTCTTATTTGCAATGTTATGTGGTTGATTTACCAAGTGGGTTATAAAGTGCACAATGCGTAATGAAACAGTGCTTTAAATATTCGGATCAAGTGATTGTCAATTAGTTTTGTTTATATTGGAAGGTTCTATACTCGAAATCGATGGCAGAATTTTACTTGTGTAGAAGCATAGTAGTAATGTTAACTATACAGACCAAGCGATGGTGAAACCGCGGAGTAGTGCGTGTTTGAAATCGGCATTAAATATACAGAGCTGCGATGTGTTCCCACGGCAGTCGGTTTTTCGTGAACTGAGTGGTCCCGGTTTTTTATCTGGTCAAGGATTACCAACGCGGCAGCTTTCCATTAATACATAAACCATTTATGTTGTTTGAAATAGGAACGAATTTGGTCATTAAATGCTTTGGCACAAAAAAACCAATTTGAGCGAATAAAACTTGCGTGGTTCAGGGGGAAATATTAATTTTTATATAATATACGAGCTGAGAAGTCTTTGGGCTGACCGAGATATCGCCCCATACGCAAAAAATGCCGCTCCTTGTCTGAGTACTAACGATAACTAGATTACTGTTCAAGTTTCATTATATTTATTTACAATCGTTTTTAATTTATTGGTCTCAAAATGACGCTCCCTTTGCTACTTTTATTTACAATGGAAAAGGGAATTTCGTATTCGTGAATTCGCCATATTCGCTACTATTTTCTTTTTCCAAGACACAAGTGTCTCGCTCGAAAAATATTTCAAGAGCAAGTTGCACGAGCTTCACTATCGAACCGGTATCGAAATATTGAATATTTAATATATTGAATATAATATTGAATAAATAATACTTTAATAGAATTAAATATTGACGGACAAATGCTTTACTCTAGTTGGAGGTGATATGGAATAAAGCCAGCCTTTCATTCAGAAAAACGTTTTTTCATTGTTAGGGCTAAAACTTTTCACGCTATGTGGTATATATGTATGCACACTCAATTTCGGATAAAACCTTTGCCATTGATTAAATAATTTCATAATATAGTTTGGTACAATAGTTGGTAAATAAGTGAAACTAGGTGTTTATTCCACCCTGGTTTTAGCATAGTTATTATCCGATTTCTATACTACCAACAGATGACGCTATCAACAAAAAAATTATACACCCCTAAAATGCTGAGCGTAGAGCAGATTTAATAACTTACACTAGTTTTAGAACGTTCACATACTAATTTAAATGTCAACGGAGGAATTTTCGAACAATTAGTTTCAGTTGCTGATGCTTCGCTCGAAAACTTCGTATAGCAACTCAAATTGCTTTCGATGAAAACAGTAACCGTTAGTTGTGTTCATATACGTATGTATGTATTTATTATAGTTTTATAATTAGGTTTAAAAAATGGGAAATTTAACATTGGTGAAGACGAAGAGCGGACTATAAAACTAGACATATTCATGTATCAATGGTATCACTTTCTCTTGAATGGATAACTCTACTCTACTAGCGTTATACACTTTATCTACGATTCCTGTTGTTATTAGTAACAGCAATTCTATCGTATGCCGAATCCTTCAAGCTGCCCGTGCGTGCACCTCTATATATCTGCTGGCTTTCCTGCGGTCGTTGACGGCCGTCGGGACTTAATGCACGACTATGGTTGGAAATTTTTGCTTGTTGTTCGTTGTATTGGGTGGAATTTCCATTGAATTGCGGTTTCATTGAAAAATTGCTAACGGTTCTTGATGGAGCCTCACTGACCTCGGCTGAACCGTAAGCGCTATCCCTGATTGAGGAACCATTTTCTTGTTGTTTCATATAATATGTTGCGAATTGTTGTTGTCTTAGTTGTTGCTGTTGTTGCTGTTGTTGCTGCTGTTGTTGTTGTCGTTCGGGAGTGCCTGACTTCGGTAATGTGATGGAGGCGAGTGAATGAAAGGCATTGGCAAGTCCCGTTAAGGCCACAGATGAATTTGCCCTTCCTGCGTCGCCGTTTCCTGTGGTCATATGGCTATCATTAGTATTAATGGCATTTTTAGTGAAATTGTTGTCAGTGGGCGCATTAGCACTGGTTAGCTGTTGATTAGTAGTAGCAATGTTTAGCATTTGTTTAGGCGAGAATTTCAGTCCGGCAGCATAAGCATCGCTATCATTAATAGCAGGCATACTTGCGAACATAACAGTTTTCACGGAATCAGATTTAGTTCTTTTCAGTGCGCTCTTTCGATATTCATTTGGCAGACCATATGTATCTAAGCCTATCGACTTCCTAGCTTCATTGTTGTTGGTGCTCCCCTTCGAAAGTGTCCCGTAATCAACTGTTAGTAAATTGCTGCTGCTAAGCGACTGATTATGCCCGTAGAATTGAGCAGAGTTATTGTGCTCACCTAAACGATTTAACTTTAATTCAGAATTATATATTTCCAAATGACTTTCTAGTAGATCTGGGCGCGAGCTCAACGTCAAAAGACTTCCGCAGAGGCTGTCACCATTATTCATGGTGGACATGTTGCCGAATGACGGACTATATACTTTTTGGCGTGTCTGCGTAATACCGCCCATTTCGCTGGGACCCTCTTGAAGCGCGCCGGTGCGTGGATCAAAATGTTTTTGTGCAGCATCTTTAAGTGTGGTGTTGATGGCTTTTGTCTGCTCCAAAGTAGTGCGTATGGAAGAGATGTGCCCTGCGACTGGTTCGCGAGAAACAGATGAGGAGGGTGAGGCATCTTCCAGTTCCTCCTGTAAAAATAAGAGAAGATTTAGTTTTAAGGAAAAAGGCATAACCCGATATAACGTTCTGCTTCGAGCTTGAAGCGACTGCTTTTTTTCCAAAAAGGTCTCAATTCAATACGAACAAGTTCGTAAGATTCCTTACTTCATCCTCTTCCGTTATGACAGACGCTTCAATCCAATCTTTGATACGATTCTTCTTCGATTGCCGGTCGACATTCGTCTCTAAGCCACAATTAGCAAGCGTGTGCAGCAATCGATGCTTTTCATCGGGACTGCTGTGGAAGGAATACATGGATGGACATAACTCATCGGTTTCATATTCGGCCATTTCTTTTTCGGCTGTTTTAGTCAACCAACGATCATCAAGGAACTTTGATAAATCTGTTAAATTCTTCGGTCGTCGTTCGGCGCGTGGGTCTAGGAATCGTTTGAACATGCGTTGGGCGCGTGAAGTGATCAGCTTAAAGAGTTTCGGTGTCCGACGCATGGGTAGAATATTGGCGCCAAACCACGCCAAGTAACGTACATAACGCGGATCATCTGAGGCGGCCTTCTGCCAAGGCAAACAACCGGTTAGACAGACAAAAATGACAATACCGAATTGCCAAACATCGTGACTGGGTTCGGCTCTGCACGAAAAGAGGAGAGATCAGAAGTTATGACTGGAGAATATGTCTCTATATAACGGTTCACTTACGTGTAAGTGCCTTCCGGCTTAATTTCTAATACTTCTGGTGGACTGTAAGGTAACCATTCGTTTCGTCGCTCCACAATTGTGCCCGCCTGATATGATTCGCCGAAATCACAAATTTTGATACGCGTGAAATCCGAACGATATATGAGCACATTATCTAGCTTCACATCCCGATGTACAATGTCTCTGGAAATTGGCAGTTCGTATTTTAATTTAGTCGCATGAACCCATTATTTACTGTTACTTACTTTGAGTGCATATAATCCAATGCAGCACCAATTTGTTTAGCCACACGCTTTGTGTATTCTTCACCAACACCCGTGTCGCTCATATTTGATGTGAGATCACCTTCAATTCGTTGATGAGAACCAAAAATATATAGAATAGACAAAATTTACATTAGCAATGTTAGATTCGTTGCTTACCTAGTGGCGCATACTCTTGTGTGAATATATAGAAACCGGCCGTCTCGAAGGCTACGTCATACGTGGTCACTATATTTCTGTGTATACCCAGATGCAGTCCATAATGGAATTCTCGAAAGAAGTCACGTATTGAGACATAAGGCTTTGGCACGGCTTTCAATACCATTTCGGTTTGAGAACCCCGATGTTCGACCAGCAAAATCTTTCCAAACCATCCTTCACCAACAATTTGTAAAATGTCAAATTCATCGACTAAATGGATCTATAAATTGGAGACATGGACCATTAATATATTCGATTATTGGCGTTTTAAGCAGCTAAGCTTAAAGAAGTAAAAAGTAGATTTGAAAATAAAATTTCATTTAAATACAAAAAGACTTAATCAAAGATGCATGTGAATTACGTACTTTTCTAGTATTTTAATCACAACCTGATAGAGGTCTATTTTCGGGGAATCGGTTATATATTGTTAAGATGGTTGTTAAGATTAAAAAAGTGGTTGCTGAAATACATAAACGCATTTTACTTTAATAAATCCAGTCTTGGAACGGCTTTAGAACCGTTACTTAGCGTAAACAAAGCGATTTTGTCTTTGTTAATCGCGCACAATAGTTCATTTAGACTTTCTTAACATTCGAGAGTTTTTAAGTATGTATCTCGTGGGAGTATTTGCGTCACTCATATATAGATAGGTGGGGATACTTTCTATTCAATGTTTCGTAGATCACTTAGATAGACTGGATTTGGGTAGGTTGGAAAAGTGTATGCAATTTCTAAAGTGCTCAAGGAGATTTTCCCATTTCTTGCCAAGAATTTAATAAAACAATAAAGGGATTCAGTGGGAGCATGTCTATTTTTCATTTTTAGTACATTCGAGTCGAAAAAATGTGAACATAACATAACGTAAGAAGTATGGATCCTGCATTAATTGCTTTGAGAAATATGGATTATTCAACTGAAGACCATATTATTTCCTTTCCTATGCTTAAATTAGGTCTCAGGAGGCGTAGACCGTTATGCCGGTAATTTTTTGTCATTATTATTGACGTTTTACATCTTCCAAAATACTCCTCTTCACATCAATTGCTTCTGAATATATTAGAATCTATCTGTTCTATAGTTTTTCAATTTATCGTTCAAAGACCACTGTTTCTCAGTTTTCATTACGACTCGGCTTTATTTTAACTTGGGCTTTCCACCTGAGCTAATATTTTAAAGCTTTGTCGAAACCAAATAGCTTGAGTATTATAGCAGGCTCTTACTTTCCATCTGGCATAAAGGAATCTGAATTTCATTTCAAGATATTAATCCATGCTCGATCTTGCGTCTTTTTGTAAAGAATTTGTCTGCCGGTTATCAATTTGTAGTGAACAGGCAGTGAAAAAGTTGTAATAGACGCTTAAATATACATATATACATACATATTTTGAGGAATATTAATGCGATTTCTTCGGAAGAGTCCAACTTAATATGTTTCTTCATACTTAGCGCTTGATTGTGAAAAATTCGAGAGCTCATATTTATGAGGCAATAAATTTTGTTTGCTTAAATCACCATTTTTTTTAACAATTTTTATACTCTTGCAACATGTTGCTAGGGAGTATATTAGTTTTGTTCACCTAACGTTTATTTGTAACACCTAGAACTAATCGAGTTAGATATAGACATATATATATATATATACATATATATAAATGATCAGGATGAAAAGACGAGTGGAAATCCGAGTGACTGTCTGTCCGTCCGTCCGTCCGTCCGTCCGTCCTTGCAAGCGATAACTTGAGTAAAAATTAATGATAATAGCAATAATTAATAAAATTAACAATATTTTGATGAAACGTGGTAAACGTATTCTTTGTCATCATATGACTCTTGGTATTGCAGATGGGTGTAATTGGACAAAAACTTCGGCAAAAACTTTTGTTCAATATCAATCTAACTTGCTCCGAGTAAATTTTTCTACCATTTCCTCATATACTGAGAAAATGAGTGAAATCGAATAATAACCACGCCCACCTCTCATACAAAATTTACGTTAAAACTACTAAAAGTGCGTTAACTCGCTGAAGAAACACATCAGAAACATTAAATCTTGCCGCAAATATGATACGAAAGGGTTGCATTGGAATCCGTGTAAAGTTTTAGTGATGGGTGTGGCACCGCCCACTTTAAGGAGAAATCCCATATCTCAAGAACCCCTTAACCGATTTCAACAAACTTGGCATATGGCATTATATTTGCATTTTTATGTCACGCTGTGAAAATGGACGAAATCGGATAAAAATCCCGCCTACTTCTCATATAACACAATTTTAAGTTTCATATGATACTTTCACTTTAAAGTAGATAAATCGAGTATTAGTTAAGAATAAAGCTTTTTACCAATACTACGTTCCAGATATTCCATCCCATGCGTAAAAATAGTCGAAATCGGATTATAACTTTTCAAGCCATCAGTTACCCAATATATGGACCTCAGTGCTTCAATCTGACTTTTCACCGAAAATATCGGGAAATCTGTAAGATATTGTACTGAAATTGGAGTAATATCTTTCCATGATAATAGTGTGCTCTGACTAGGAGACTAGTCCCCATATACCTAATATAAGGATTTTCAAATTTCCTGTAGACTTTATAACATATATTGCGCTCAATATGTAAGATATTTTAGCAAAATTAAGTGAACGTGTAATATTGGATATACCATAGTTTACTGCCGAAAATGTGTGAAATCGGTCAACGAATTATCCCAGCTCCCATATTCCACAATAATGATTTTCATTATTCTAGTAGACATTATGCCGAATATGTCGGCCACTATGTGAGTTACCTTCACAAGATTGGGTGAAAACATTTTCCCTAATATACTGGCATAATGAATAGAGTTAATGTGATCAGTGCAGAACTTCCTCTATCCCAAAAATGCCCGGTATAAGAATTACCGACTTTCCATCTGACTTTAAACCGTTTATGTAGGTCAATATGTGTGATATTTTAATGAAATTGTGGATAAGTGGATATGTTTCTTAAACAGAATGTAATTTCGAGCTCAATATGAAAGAAATCGGTCTAGATCATGGTCTAAGCCGCTTATTTCTAATATAATGATTTCCTTTTCTCTATAAAATGTTCGGTTACACCCGAACTTAGCCCTCCCTTACTTGTTTAAGAGAACAATTCTTCCACAAAACTTATCAATTAAATTCTTGTAAATCGTTTCAGCATTTAATTATTTAATTGCGAAATAGATCCATTTTAATCGATTATTTATTACACCCAAATTTTGAGGTTGCGATTTTGGTTTCATATTCATTCTTAATTTTGTGGAATTTTCCCCCATAACAAAAGAATTAAGATAAAAGAACCAAACAAAAAAAAGTTGAGATTTGAAAGTGCGACTCATTCGATATTCAGTTGCTTGCCGCGGAAAGATTTCTCTTTGGCTCAGTGCCAAAGCATTTCGTCTGTCATTGCATGTTTTCGTCTATTTATTACGACATTGCGTGTATTTTTATATAGTATATATGTATGCATGACTTTTATCCTATGTACTTACATATGTACGATTTGTTTATATGTAAATCATATTTACCATATATATATATTTATATGCGTGTATAAATTTAATGCAACAAATGAATTCCTTTGATTGCTTGTAATTCCGATGATCGAAATTAACCTACCATAAGATTTCAAATTTTTGAATTATTAATCATGCAAATCGATTAATATTTCCTTCTTTATAAATAAATATAGTACGATATTAACCGATGCTCGTGGGTGTTATCTTGTAAATATCGCGCCTCACAAGTACTGAGCGTCGTCTTTCTGAATTATTTATGGTATTTCTGACAAGCTTTTTCATATCTAAATATCCCGGATGCTTTGTCGACCTCCATAAAAGAAGCACAGGCTGTGATGTATCATGGAAATTTATATATGTATTAGAGCCTAATGATCGCTTAGCTTCCTAAGTGGTTATTCAATATTCAACCATATATATGATGGCAGTACATTAACACCGACAATGTTGCTACTGAGAGTTGAATAGGTCGAGGGATTACCAATATAGTTTCAATGATATAAGATATATTAAACTATTAAACGATTTATATTGAATTCCATTGTGTATGCAATGTAACATAAATATCTACCAAAGGTGGTCCAATTTCATTACGTATAACAGCATCAGGTAATTGATTATTTATTAAATATATTATTTATTAAAATATTTTAGAATAACGTGCTTTGTGGCGGCCGTTGTAAGACGTGCCGCGTTCAATTACTGACATTATTCCACAGTGTTCGCTATTATCGATATTGTTCGCAAGAAAGTACATTACTTCTTACTGAGTAAGTAAAGAGTGTCTTCAGTGATTCAACATCACTTTAAATAGCAACTATTTTTGAAAGGATATTAATCTAGTATAGATAAAAAGATAAAAACTTGAAATTCTATTGATATACTTGATATTCTAGATAAAAACTTGAAAATTTCTTTCTAAAGGTCTATTCAATAAAAAAAGTTTTATCAAAAATGACAATGTTTTATCAACAGGCCATTTGATAAGGTATCTGGAGCAGTGGAAAAATTTTACATATTGATATATTTCTTGACTTGGCCTATTAAAACATATAAAATAATAATTTAAAAGTTCAGGGGCTAGGTTTATCAAGGGAAGGTGATTGCTATGACACAGCCGGTGTCAGCCGGCTAAATCTTCCTGGCGTTTGAAATTCGGAGAAATGCCGACTTTTCATTCACACAGAGCAACAGTACAATGAACTAAAGCAGATTTTTTAAAGCTCTCTATGCTATTATTTGTAAATTAATTTGCTTTTCATTTTAATGTAGAATATCTTCCAATTAAACCTAATTTTTGTTTGTTAACCAAAATTAACCAATAAGCAATTTATCATAGCTTCTGCGTGCTAGAAAGTTTTTCTGGTACACATTTTTCCGATGTGTGTTTCCGAAACTGTTAGTTTCGCATAAAAAGTGTGTTCCGTTAGATATGCTAATTACCAACCTTAATTTTCGCTTCAGATTTGAAAAAGCTTTCTGAATAATGTCTTTCGGCGGCTTAGTAATTGATGGAAAAATACGAAACTACCGCGTAATTTAGCAGAAGCTGAGCCAAACCTTCTTTCGTGTCTAAAATATGCACTAAGTTTGGGCAAAACTGAACTGAACTTGAACTGTTATCATTGTAAGTAATTATTATGTACATCGTGCACTTCCTATAGTGAATTCGGTTAAGATTATTATTTTTTTTATAAATTTAGCAGTGCACTTACCTTTTCTAATTCGAATTCTCGAACTTTGTGTATGTTTCCCCGAGGTCTCTTCGACATTATTAAGCAATTTACTATCGAATGTGTGCAGATAACTGTGCCAAACGGCGTGTATCATTAGTAGTGACTTATTTATTTGCTCTTTCTCAAACACATATGCACTTAAGAGCCATTGAACCTTCGTTAATTTTTGAAATATTTTGAAATTCTACACTAGTTAACTGTATTTCACGCTTCTCAGTCACATTTGGAATATCTTACGATAAACGATGAACGAGGCACTAAGTATTTCACGCGCTAGCTAATGTACATACCGTTAGTGTGTAAGTACTATGTATGTATGTATTTGCATGTGCGATTATAAGTTCGTTTTTCACCAAATCGCCAATTCGTGTTATTTTGTTTTGATATAAAACACGCGCCAAATGTTTACGCCACTTCGCTTACTTTTTGCACTGAAAGGAAAAAAAAAAACTGATGCAAATAAATCGGTGAATTTTCCGAAAAGACATAAATATAAGTACATATGCATGTAAATCAACTATACCATCACTAAAGCGTTGAAAATAATGTCTGCGAAAACCGAAATGTATTTGTTGTGCGTTGTTGATTTTGAAAAATTTCGTCACCGTGCGTTTACGTTACGAATTCAGATGCGAGTGTTCGGGTAGTGAATACTCTCAACACGGCATTCGTGTTGTATGTATGCTTAACAAACGAGGCCCTGACACCATTATTCAACTAGAATGAATCGTTTAGCGGCAAAGCGAGAATACTTTTGTATATTTAAATATTTCATTTACTGCAATTCTACGAAAAAAAATTATATTTTATTATTATACGCTCGTTTACGTACGCATATACACAAATAATTTGTGCGATCTTGATACTGCTTGTAAATAATGGTTTTCAGCACCGTCCACGCCCAATCAATACAATAACGGGCAACTGTTTAAAAGTGAATTTTATAGCCGGCATATGGAGTTCGAAAGCGTTTAACACAATCAACGAAATGCATGTGTAGAAATCAGCAAGATCATAGTCAACACACCATTTGGCTATTGTAATGAAAGCAGTGTTGCAGCCAGCGCTGCTGTCGGCGAGCAGTCGATGACATGTTGCAGCCAGCCGGTTAGTCTTTATTTTTAGCCTATAAACGAATCGGCGTTGCATCGATCGATGGCGGCGATACGGGCTGTTCTGCAGCGCTTTTATTATTGTAGTAAGGTAAATAATTTCTCTTGCTTGCGCCATACATATATACTAGCATATGAATATTGATTCATACATAGATTCATATGTAATAATGTACATTCATATATATATATATACGTGGGTGGGTATTTATTATTCTTTCGTTGTTGCATCCAGTAACATACGGAAATCGAAAATGTTTGTTCACTTAAGACGATCTGTGTAGGGGTATGTATATTAATACATGCTAGAATCGCAATGCGTTATGCGGATTTGTATTATTATTTTTTTGTCTTTGTGCTCATGTCAAGCGTTCTCTGATATTTTATTGAAATGTTGCAAGCGATTTACGACTGATTAATTTATTTGTGCTCTTCCTGAAAGAAAGGCCATAAATCTGCGGCTTTTACTCTGGTATTTACTTTTTTTGAATGCTATTTAAGTCACGAAATTGTAAATGCGATAATTTATTTCGAAAAATTACCTACAAAGTATGCATGCATGAAAACGAATGGAATTAACAAGGAATTGAACCAATCATAAAGTTAAAATATGAAATATATCGAAATCACTTAACGCTACTTTAGATTGAACTAAAGAACATATGAACTGATAAGAAATGAAAAAATAATATATTAAAATCATTTAAGATTAGTCTATATAGCAAATTTAAAAGTTTTTTTTAAAGCTTTTTAAAATCTAATTTATAATTTCGTTATATTAATTATATTGTTAAACAGAATTTTTTGTAAGAAAACGTATACCAAAAATTAAAAAAAAACGCAACAAAGAAAAAAACAAAACAAATATTTCAAGCTGAGAAATTCAAACGAAATTATGTATGAATTCATATGAGTAAATGTAGTTCTTACAACACCTAACATTTTTTGGTGTTTTTTTAATTTGTGGAAACCGTTAATTGAGAGTGATTTTTCCACGAAATTAAAGAAAAATGTATATTATATTATATGAATTATATATTAAAAAAACACTGAAAGTGTACATATAAACATGGACTAATTCTTTATATTCAAATAAAAGTTAGCGGTGTACGGGTCGTATGAGTAACATTTGAACATTTGTATGGAAGCGCACGCGTATTGCCTTATGTTTTTATTTGATGATTGAAACCGGAAGTCTCATACTCCAATGGGCAGCCAATATATTATTTTCTGTAATTAAAGACTTTAAGCTGAATGGGAAACCAGTGAGGAAGCGCTAGCTTCGTTTCGAGCTGTACATTTTCCAAAAATAATATATAAGAAAGTAGTGCTAGGGTACTTAGGCTACGGAAAAAAAGCATTGTATCGCATATAAGTCTATAAAGTCATATGAAGACTTGGAATTTAATAGCTCTTTGTTTACGTTATTGTGAGAACAATATCTGGTCTCTGCTTCCTTCCAATATTAATTAATTTTATATGTTATTATGAAGTCGGTGAATGAATATAGTGATGTTATAGTTCAGGTCTTTTAAAATAATATATCAAACAGATATGATTTCATTTCCTGATCATCCCATTTATTGTTGGAATTTATTATTATCATCGTTTGAAGAGTGGATTATGGACCTATTTGGTGCATGTGTGGAATTAATGTGTTAATGTATTTTGAATTAATTTTTGGATACTTTGAAATATTATCTATTGCAAAGTTAAATAAGCTGATGTGATTCTAGTTGGCTGTACATGGCGAGTAAAGGTCGTAAGAATTGGTCTATTTTGCAAATCCACCAAATAATTCTAGAATTATTAGATTACCCACAAAAGTGTGAGGAAAGTGCCTTGCTTTTTGTCGATTTTCTTTAATAACATGACTTCCATAAAACATTCGAATCTTGCATTATTAGTGGTTTATCACCATTATATGGAAGATGGCCGGTCTATGTGCAGTTTAACAAGAATTATTGCCCTAAAATTTTGTTGAGCTAACTCAAGTATATATATATTTTTTATTTTGTATTTATATACAGCTATTTTCATTCAGTCTATAGATCTCTACATTAGAAAAATATTTATAATATATACAAGTACGTAACCTTTTGCCTGTGCCGATTATATTGTAGCGATACAATTAAGTATATGAAAACTGAACACCCTTCCACGAAATTAATTCAACAATTTAGTTTAATTCAAGTTCATTAGTTTCAAGATATTTGTATATAATTTCATTTCGAGGAAGCAATATGTGTAAACAACAGATATTTCGATGGTTCTGAAATTGACCATTTCTTGTAAATATTTTAGTGCTTTAGCTAAATAAATTTTGCTAACAGAAATAATTTTTAGATCTGTTTAGAAGGTGTTGAAAAGTTTAGGAAATTTTTTGAAAGAAATTTTGTGTAAATTATTGTGCGAAATTGTGTGGATTTACATATTAGTCAGTAGTAAAATCGGTTTCCAGTAAATTTTAATAATATATTTCACAGATTTCCCAATTATTGGATGCGTGTTGTATTTATTATACATTTGTTCATGTCTCTCATGTTTTTATGGTAAATGTATTTATGTAAAGCATATAAACAATGCCTATTTGCTGCCAGATTCGAATTTCGAAATTTTGGTGTTCTTTCACTGAGACAAAATAAAAATCTGATACAAATCTAAACTCTTTGATCGCGTTGTAGTCTTTGATAACAATTAAATATACGAAAATACGCGCATTATAACAAATGAAGAGAAAGAGAGAGATTTCGCGCGTAAGACATGTGGTCAGGTCGTTTTTTTTTTTAACCAAAATGTGCAAATTGTTGTGTATATGTATATAAATATACAAATGCATGTAATATATGATATGTGTATAGAATTTTTCAAATTGTTTGTTTGCGAAAATTGCTCAAGCTGGCCAAATCGCCGAGAACAATTACAGAATCCAGTAAAAACTTATTTTCGAATAGTGAAAAATTCTCATTTGCTTTGTTTACAACTAAAAACCCATTAAGACGATTGATTAATTTTTCGATTCATGTGCCGAAAAGTTGGCCATTTGGTCTATAAAATAACTCCAGCAATACTAAGTCGGTAAACTTTCGCGTTACACGAGCACATGTATATATATTTACGGAATTTCCTTAGGCCACTTTTCTAATTCGAGATGATTTCTGTAATTGTTGTTGTTGTCTGGCAACATCCCGTTTTGTTGTAATGCAGCGTTTGCTTGCATTACGAGTATATGAAAATCAAATAGCTTGAACACCTTCGTCTTTCACTCACATTCAGAATTAGCAAATTTGTTCGTGTTATTTGTTTCGCACTGGGAGCCACTTATGTAAAAATTATAAATACTTTCTGCAACATATGTATTCTTAAACTGTGTATTGCATATATATATATTTGACAAAACTTTTGCACAACTTTAGCACTTCAGCTCTATATTGTTATTCGTGCGAAATTTTACAATTTTATTAGTCCAATCAGGAATTTTTTACATTTTTTCGTTAGGTAAAAATTCGTCGATTTTCTATTTTTAACTAAATACGGCAGGCGATGTGCTCGAACAATTCAAATGAATATTATACGCTGTTCACTGTTGGCGGCGCGTATTTTACCGAATTACCGTTGCGGTGGAATTCTCATTGCAAACTGGCTGCTCAGTTGCTTCGTCCACACGATCGTTCCGATGTTGCACTACGCAGGACTGCAAAGCGGTACAATGGTGCATTTGGTCAGACAATTTTAAATTTATTTTGAAGAGTTTGATGAGGCCGCTAAATTTGTTGCCTTACCTACTTATGTTTAAAGGAAATGTTACCAGCGACTTAACCTCACTTTTCGGTGGAGAAGTATAAATATACTATAATCTATGAAATAACTGACATTTTGGCTAAAAGAGATCTTTTGAGTTGGGCAATTTATTTAATTATCTCCAAAAGTTTGTTTCCAATATATTCAAGCGGAAAATGACCGAAGGTATTTTATGGTTAAAACTCCTCAAAGTGTTAGTTCTGAATTTCTTAATAATTTTGGATATGCAGTTTTATAGGTTATGAAATTTGTTTGCAATAAAACTATTGATTATCTGATTATTGTTCATTTAACATATTTTTGCCGAATGAAAAAAGTAATATTTATAGGTAAATGGTACGAATTTGACCTCTGATGGTCTATTTTTCCACAAATTTTTTATATTTACATGAAAAAAGCCGCCAAAACAAAAAGAAAAAAAAAGTTTCGCTAAAACTAACTAATTTCTCAATTGTTGAACTAATAAAAATTGAAAAATATTTTGTATGTGTTCGAATTTTTTGGTTAAAAATGACTCAAAATTAGATGACTAAACCCAAAACGAGGCCATCTTCTTAATTTCTTATATTAATTTATTCTTAATTATAGTATATCCAATCAAAAAAAATAAACCGCAAACAAAACTAAAAATCTTCAGTAACAATTTAATAAAAAAAGTTTTAAAAATATTTTGTTAAAGAAGAAATGAATGACATTTTGAAATTTCAATTTTAAACCCCCTAACAATGCTGAACATAAGAAAATATTTCATCTTTTTCTAAAATAAGTCAAAAAAAAAAAACATTTCCGAACAAATCTGATACAACTTTTATTCACCACTGTATCCGATATTGTATTTGATTTTGAAAATACTCGTATACGAAGTAGTTCGGCTGAATGTTTTCGAAATGAGAGAGCAACACGCACAAAGAATGCTCTAACAGAGCCTACAAACTGTGTCTATGTGTAATATATATATAAAAGCCGAAAAGAATATATATAGCAATAAACCACGCTGCATCTAGCCAATTTAGCAAAGTGAAAGAAAAAAATTTCGTCGGTATTTCGTCAACACAATTGTTTTTGCTTTTATTGAGACTGTGAATTGACAAACCATAAATCGCTTTTGGGGACGCTCAGCAATGCAGTGGTGTCTAACCCCTGCTGGGATTTCGCTTTTATTGTTACTATGACGATTAGTCGCATGTGGAGACAGGAGCGCAAAGCTTTTGTTGTTTTTACACCTATCTATATATGTATGTATGTACACGTGTAATACAAGTAGCTAATGGAACGTGTGCTCTCGCTTGACGGCAGACGAGTCGCTAGACAGGAATTCTCGTACCGGAAAGCCGCTGATGTTATAAAAATATTGAGAGATTTCGAAAATTTCTACATACAAACATATGCACATATGGTTTGAAAATAATAATTTGCCTTACGTTACTCATGCCGCTAATATACTCGTATATATGTATATTCGGTGTTTTGAAATTTCTCGCAATTATATTCAAATTTTGGCACACGCGTTTGATAGCTTGATTAAAGGACTGATTTCTATTGTTTACATTATTCGATCATCGTTTGCGGTGAACATAAATTTGAAATGTTATCATACAAAATATACCGAAAATGTATGGATGTATTTTCAAATCAATGATTAACGGAATATTCATATATATGGTTAATTAATTTTTGTTGTTGCTCATTTAAAGAGGTGAATTTAAATATGTTTAATGGTGTGTTTATTTTGTACCTGTAATGAAAGAGTTGAGAGCAATCATATTTTATCACTAAAATGTTTGATTTTCTGTGGACCAAATTTGTGTAAGGACAGATAGTTTTCACAATTTTTATTTCAGATATTAAGTATATTTTGAAAAGACAGATTAGTGGTTTATTAAGCTTATTGTTGCTGTAACGGCAGTGAAATTTTGTCACATAATTTTTAGGATTACTTATTTATTTTTGTTGCTCTGTGTCTTAAGAATTGAGGGGTGTGTAATGTTTAATGTAAATTAAAAACAATTTTGAAAATCTTCAACTAAAATTTTAAAAACTTTTTTTTAATAATAATTTTTTAAGTTTTGTTTCAACTTTAAAAAATATGCGCAACTTCAGCGCTCTGGATTGGCGGCCCTTGAAAAACTTTCGTAAATCTTTTCTTTTTTGCAAATTTCCAAACAATAATTAATTTTCCGTAATATTCAAAATCTATTAACTTTAATTTCACATACTGTTTTCCAATTTTTAAATTAGCACCTATATTGAAATTTAATAAGGTGTGCATCCTTTACTTAATTCCTCTATCCTTGACTTTATTTATCCTTTACTTAAATTCAGTTCTTCGAAAAACTTTATTGCTTTGCATCTACATTGTATTTATATAATATTATTTATATCTAAATAAGTTATATTTAACAACAGGTGGCAACCTCTTAAAACGACTTTTTTGTAATAAAGCTTATAAAATACCTATATTTAGTTGACCGTACTCTAAGTAATATGTTTTTAAAAATATTCCATTACATCTAGCACTTTTCTAATATAAATTTTTAAAACACTCTCAGACGAAAATATTTGAACTGAATCCAAAATTGCGCGCTGCTATTATTTATATTTTATATAAAGCATATTTTACAAAATCAACAATTTCCATATTTTAAATATAACTGAACTACCAGTAAAAAGAGTATCAATGGAAAAAATAATCATCAAAACAGCATTGAAACTGAACTGCAATTAATTTTAAAATACAATTGTAAAACATTGGCACTTTAGTTACGGCGAGCTTTCCACCATACATATTAGCTAATATACCTACATACATATGTACACACTTTACAATACAACCACACATGTCCATAACGGAAATGTGTGCTTGACATGAGAAAAGCGCACACATTTCCTTACTAAATAGTGAGCTTTCAACAATTCACCATCCCCAATGAAGGATCTTCACCCCAGTGGTGTATGTGTGTACTGTTGTGTTAATTAAATTCAAAAAAGTGTTGCGCTTGCGCATCATTTACCAACTGTTTCACATTCACAGGCCATTGTAGCATTAACTTCGCTCAATTGCACGAAGGAATGTACATACATATCTACATATGTTTATTGGTATATCTACATATGTATGTATTGGTTAATTTAGAGTACATTGCATACTTGTTGCCGCTTGTATGTATGTTGTTGTTATTACACATTCATTGATATCACTACATACGTACATCTGTGATTTATGTGCGCTTGTATATTCAACATTGTGTTGCATGCAGCAAATGTGTTAAGTGTTGAGTATTGCAACCACTTGTCGCCACTATTCAAGCTTGCTGTCGTCGCCAGTTTCGGCTATAAAAGCGGGCGATCCAATGGGCATTTTTGCATTCGTACAAATGTCACGGTCGGCTTAGGACCACAGCTTGGTGGAGAATAGCTCATAAGTGTTAAAATTGGACAAAATTGAAAGAGAATAATAAAAAAAAGTCTTAAGTGCTTAAGAGACATACACTTACATAACATAATTTTCTTTTCAAAAGTCAAACAAATGCTTTGAACGAAGTCTCTCTGCCGAACTGTTAACATTTAAATTAAAATTGTATTGAATGATTCATTTGAATTCGGTTTTTCATTCGAAATAACAAATTTTCCAAATGTGCAACGTTTTACGGGTTTTGAGAATTTTGTACACCTTACGCAACATTGTGTGATTTATTTATTTTCGTTCGCAAAATTTATGTATATTTGACAACAGCGCGATGTGCTTAAAAGCGGCATACTGAAAATGCGTCCAGAATAGCTATAATTTGACGTTCGAAAATAAAGGTAAATTTTTATTAAATTTTTGTGAAATTAATGTCATATTTAATAGCATTAAAATGCATATAAAAATTAACAGATTTTAATGAGAGTTTTTTTTAACTAAAAAACAAAATAAATATCGCTTACATATTTCGTTAAAATTTTACGTAAAATTTCTCCTTTTCCTCTAAAAAAATATATAATAAAAAAATATATACCAATAACAAGATTTTAAGGCAAGAATTTTTAACTAAAAGATAAAATAAATATCGTTTACATATTTCATTAAAATTTTACACAAAATTTTTCCTTTTTTTTCAAAAAAAATAGGTAATAAAAATCTATATAAAAAACAAGATTTTATCGAAGGTTCCTTTAATTAAAAAATTATTTATTTTATTTTCGTTCATATATTTAATTAAATTTTTCCTTAAATTTTTTCGCTCTTTTTTTCTAAAAAAAAAGTTTAAATTAATATAAATGAATTTAAACCTTTGAATAATTACAAAAACAGTATAACATATTCAAGAAAAAAAATAATAATTTGGAGTTGGAAAATATATAAATAATTAATAAAAAATTAATAAAACTGTTTTTTCATATCAAAAATAATCCAAAACGCAATAGAAACCGAAATTAGTTTCAAGAATTTTAAGACGCTCCACGCTAGATTCGAAAAATTACCAAATTTTGAGATATTTCCGGGGAGACAAGCAATAAATTAAAATTATATTTAGTGAACTTTTTGTTTATATGATAAAGCGTTTTATGGATTTTTCCCGTGATTTAAAACTAAATGACGACTGTGCAGCTGTTGGTGTACAGTCACCTGTTGCAATTGTAGCGCTCTGTGGCCGGAAAAGTAACACAACCCATTGTTTATTTTTCGATTTTATATTCTAAAACTCGTAAAAAAAGTTATGAAATTCCTTTTATGTGTATTATGTTTCCAAAAATTTTGCATATGTAAAGAAAAAATTGCTACTTTTACTAAAAATGTACACTAAATTATTTGTAAGAAATGAAATATATAAAAGAAAAATGTTTTCTCAGACAAACTTTTTTAAAAATACTGTAAATAAAATAAATTTGAGAAAAATCAGTAAAAAATTTAGTTACGGATGCATCCGCTTATATTGAAAATAGTATTCTCGAGAAAAACCGGTTTAAAATTGTATAGTTTATGTGAAATACCGGTACTTTAAAATCTGTTTTACCTTACAAATGATGTTGTATCTCATTTTTAATATTTTAGGTAGTTTTTCAGCAAACAAAAAAAAAAATATTTTTTTTATTCTAGTAACCTCTTAACACTACGTTTAATGAAATATTAGCTCCATGTCATCAATAAATTCAATCAATCCAAATCCTAATCAATATAAATAATTCTTTTCGAAAGAATTTATTTTTAATCAATTAATTTATATTTTTTTAACTGCATCGCATTCCAAAACAAAGAATCACTAAAAGTTGAGATATATATAATTGCAAGCACACGAATACATATGTAAATTACTATTTTGAATAAAATAAAAATAAGAATTAAAACTGGAAATAATAAACTGATGAGAGCACCATTTCATATGAAAACGACTTGACTTATTTATTTGAATTTTAATGGGAACAATATTACTTGGTGCATAAAGAATGATGCCGTCGGCATGCAAAAACGTTAATAATCAGTGCGCCTGTAATGTAATGTGTACAAGCACACACTGCTGTTTAAGTATTTGTTACTTTATGAAAATTATTTTTAATATATATAAAAAGCATTTCATTTTTCATATTTCATATTATAAAAATGAAATAAAATAAAATGAAACTAATATAAAATAATAAAAATAAAAAAAATATCTCGCTAATCCGTTAAAACAGTACAAGCTTGCTCATTAATTAGACTATTTATTAGTACTTACAAATGCAGGAAGCGTGAGAAATATATGTGCGTTGCTTCAGAGCTGCGATTGAGCTTCGCTTTCACTTGCAACATCATCAGTTGGCATTCGGTAGAGCAATAGAATGAACGTAAAATGTGGCGACGCAGATTTTGACAGCTTTTACATTTAAAATTTATATATATTTTCAATGAATTATTTGTGGAAAATCGAAGGTCGACAGATTTTAAAGAGTAACGCAAATTTTGTGTAAATTTAGTGCACAATTTACATGCAATTATTCAAGTGCTAAGTGGCAATCAGAAGTGTAAAAAATGCCGTCGGTTTATGAATTTAGAAGTGCAAACTCAGGTATATGTTTAAAAAAATCTCACATCAAACATGCAGTAAAAAAGTTATTAAATTTTTGGTCACATTCAGAATTTTTTGGACTTAAACGATGTTTTGAGTATTAGAATTATCAAAAAAATTTAATTTATTCACTCAATATATAGAAAACAGCAACTATTACCTATAATAAAACTATAAAATTATAAAATCGAATATGTGGTTTTCGATTCTTCTGAATAAAACTTTCATGCGATAATGCACTTTCACTTTAAGTTTCTCAAAAAAAAATCCATTATAATTTAAAATAATTTGTAAAAATATGAACTATTAAAATGTATGAAGATATCTGATTTACAGAGTCATGATGAAGAATCAAGCGATTGCAAATAGTATATTCGTGATTTGGGTGATATGCGAAGGAATGCTCAATAGGTTCAAAACCAAAAATTTTTAATGACTTTTCTTGCATTCATTAAGAGATTTCATTTCCGGTATGTGAATCTTCGAATGCGCCTTCGAAAAGTACTATATTCTGCATAAAAATTATTTCTGGTTCGAACTTGGACATTATTAAACAGATCTGATCTGTCAAATATGGCTCCAAACTGATCAAATGATTTGTGATAATTGAAATTTCACTCAAAAGAGCTGGATGCCAATCCCATTAACCGATTCCTCCTTTGACAAATGTCATCTATCACACTTCTTGTGCCAGATTAAAACTGTTTTGGGTCACAATTTTATAATTCAAAACAAACCTAACACTTAGCTTAAACGTCAAAGAACATATGTCTTAAGTTTAATCAAGTTAACCCTTATCCCTCTCAAGTTAATCGTTGAGTCGAAAATTTTATTGCGAAAACACTCTTGTCATTACTCCGATAGCTTAGGAAACTTAAATATGTAATCGTATCAAAAACAACCAACGGATGAAAAAAATTATTATATATTATATATATGAATTTACCTAAAGCCCGAACTTCCTTTGACTATATTTTTTGAGTAATACAGAAAATTATTATTTAATTGTTAGATCCATGTTTCCTATATTTTATGTATCTATTCTAGTAAAGATCGATCGACTTGTTATTATTTTTACTTTAAAAAATTTAACTATCTGAAGCTGAACCCAAATCTCCTAATATTGATATAACTATGTTGGAAACTAATATATTCATTTTTTTAAAAAGCATTTAGGTATCTATAGTTTATCTTATTTAAATTAAAATCTCTTTACAATATAATTAAACTTCAAACTAAAGTTTGAAACCAATATTTGAAAAATTTATAGAGATCGCCACTCGCCCGCACTTGCGTGTATTCTCGCCCTAGAAGAGACTTCTTATGAAATCTGGCAGCAAACCGCAAATAGTGGGAGAGGCTGCACAATTATTAAAATTGTATTAATAATGATACCTAATGTTACGGTCACTTTTGCAAGTGCATATGCATATTAATATAATATATATATATATTGTACACACATACCATATATGTTTGTAAATGATGTCCAAGCATTTACCTATGTGCAAGCCTGTAAGCGGAATATAAAAAGCACCTGAAAGCCATTCAAGTCATTTGCATACATGTTGTTATGAAAAGCAAAAACGAAAATTTAAAAAGAACTCAATCGGCAACCGTGGGCTTAGGGTTACAATACTCGAACTGTTTAATTGTTTGTAAACTTGAGAGCCGGCGAACATGACAGTGGGAAAATATCTTATACACATGGAGATATGTAGATAATAATATCACATTTCTGTGTTAGTAAAGTTGTATTAATGGTGGGTGGTTGGGTGGTGGGTCGACGGTTGTTTCACACCTATTATCTCTGAATGATGTTAGTCAAATATATGTAAGAATGTGTGTAATTTAAGGGTTAATGACGTTCTTTTGTAGCTGATTTCTCTTTCAATAATTAACGATGCTTACAGATACTCAAACTAACACTTACACATACTATTTTCACCGATTATTTTAGGCACAATACAAATGAAATGCTAACCCATATTGAAATCGCCTGCCGACCGTGCCATTAACCTGACACTTTAGCTGACGTTCCGTAATCGGGTTAATAATGCTCCATGTTTGTTTAATCAGTTTAGTCGGCAAATAGTATGACACATATATGTCTACAAGTATGTGACATTTTTGTTGCTTTCGAAAGCTAGCGCACTCATTTGTCACAGCTGCCCACACTAAAAGTCTCATATCTGCCGCAGAAATTGTGCTCAAACATGCATCAATTAAGCAATTAAAACAAGCTTCGTTCAATGTTTGTCGGTCGTCGTATCCACAAGAATTCGTATTATTCTCTACAAATGTTGCCGCTGAAAATATTTGTACTCGTGCCATTTGTAGTGATTTGTAAGCGGAGAAATACGGGAATGTACTCGAACTGCTGGATATAAGTTTAGATTTTTCTCATGAAAAGACTATTTTAGTGACTTAATATAGTACGCAATATACTTACTCAGTAGCAGTTGTTTTTGAAAAAAGGAAAAATAAAAACTTTTTCGTGATAAATAATCTCTTGCCAAAGCAAAATCTGCACTTCGGGCATTATTTTTAAGCAAAAGAACGCTGCCAAATATAATGACGTCTCTATATCCATAGTTCACCCAATAATCAGTTAAGCTAAAAAAATTGGTATTGGACTGTCACAGTGAATTGAATTGAAAATTGGGCGTGGCATGGATTTTTTATAAGTTTTACAGTTTTATTCTAAAGCAGTCTCTATCTCTGCAAAACTCTGTGAAGACAGCTCAATTTACTTTTTCGTGATAAGGCGTGAATTTCGGCTAACTTTTAAAATCACCATGTCCACCTTTCATGTAACGGTATTTTGCATATATATCTTGGTAACTTTTTGATATTTCATTAATTTCAGTTATTCATCTCATATCTTATATGACGATCATATTATAATATACCATTTGGTTCCTAAAGTAGTAGATAATGAAAAATTTCTTCCTCTGGCACTCATTAAACTATAGTCAAGACTATTGATCAATTACTCTTAGTTATTAACTGTTTGTCTTCCTCTCGATGATGTTGGAGCTAAAATTCAGATGAGGTGATTAGCCTTTGTTTTTGTTTTTTGAAAGAGAGTGAAAACTATTTGGCCTCGTTCAAGTTCACCACCAGATCCAGACTCTTTCGTTCTTGCTTTTTATTTTACTTATCTGTCTATTTACGAGTATGCATCTCTTTCAGTTTAGAATGGTTCTAAGATATCTCATGGAAGCAGTAGAAACATTCAGTAATTGCACCGTTCTTTGTAAATACTTTTCGTGGTTGCCTCTTTTCAATATAACGACAAACTATAAATGTTCAAAATCGGCTTTTTTTTAAGTGATCGTGGACTTTATGATGTATTCAGTAAGGATTTTATTCTTCCTGGGCAAAAAATGTGTTGCTTTGTTCGGTGACAGATTTATTAGATTTAAGACTACTTCGATACTCGTGCAGTTCTGTTTGATAGAGCAGATCACACTTTGAAATATAATTAAAGCTTTCGTAAGACTTGTTGATATTTAACCAAATATTAAGCCCGATAACTCGTCTATAACCACCAATTATTTATAGTTATAACAATATTGTATAATTCAGCGATATTTGAACTAAATATTATTTCACCAGATTTAGAGTGCGGCGTCGACGGAGAAGAGGACATCGCCTTGGCGATGTCACCGACCGGACAAATAGCTAAGACACCAACACCACGTGACGAAGCAGATAGTGACGATCAGCGTGAGACATGGAGCGGCAAAGTCGATTTTTTACTATCAGTTATTGGATTCGCAGTCGATTTGGCAAACGTTTGGCGATTTCCATATTTATGCTACAAAAATGGCGGTGGTAAGTACACACACATGTTCTTCTAATTCAAATCTATGTAAATATGTATGTATATATATATACTGTGCACAATAATTGCTTACTCAATTATTAATTTCATCTATAAGTAGTTGTTTAAGTCTACATTAAGTATTATCTTGGCGTATAAGAGGAAATAATTAAATACTCAAGAGCACACCCACAAGCTTACACCTAATCGGCCATAATCCGCATGGCAATCTAAAGTTAATTTGTGTGCGCCCAATTTGCTACAGCCTAGCTAACTTACATTCTCGTACCGGCGTGTCTACATAATAATAATGTGTAGGTTGTAAACGGATGGCAGGAGTCGATTACATTTGACTTAAGGACTCATATATATATATATATATATATGAGCTTGTGTGGTGCAATTGAGTGAGTGCTAACTTATTGCTATGATTTATGCCACTTAACACCCGACTGTGCGAGAGTATGTGCGGCAGTATAATGCAGCACCCTAATACGCCAGCAATAATAATTGTAGTAATAGCTTAAGCAACAATTGTTGTATAATTCTTCGTTTCTTTTTCGTAGCAGAAAAAGTTTAGCTAAGTGTCGCGTAGCTGCGTAGATACTCATATAACAATATACTTGTATATATATGAGTATGTCTAGCTTAGAAACCACAATATATGCCATTTGTCATGCTCAACACTTTCGCCAGTGAAGTGCTGCCATTAAATGTGCCTCTTATGGCACACTTCCTTGAGAAAATTGCTGTGTTCTGTTTGAATGCGCCGTCTACTCAATATTACCATCAACACAATCACCACCAGTTGCTATTGCTGGTCTACTCGCATCCTGTTGCCTTTTGATGCTTGCTGGTTGGTGTTGTACACAAAGTTTCCAGCGAATCTTGGTATACATTTCGGGATTGTTGAGTAAAAATATGGGTAGCGAAAATTGTTTCACGAAGACCATCCGATGTTGAAATTTTACTAGAAAATGATTTTAGGCTCTAAAAAAGTCCAAATTCAGCTCTTCCCCACATTTTTTTTTATTAGGCGATACTTAAGAGGTTTGTATTGCTTTGAAGAAAATGATGCAAACTACGGCTTTTATCTCAGATCTGTTCACTCTAGTATTTCTTTCTAACATTCTAAGTACGATATAGCTTAGAAAAATGCGGCTAATTGTCCGCTCCCCAATCTAAAAAGTTTGGCAAATCAATTTCGAAATTCAAATACAAGTCTATCTAGAGGTTAATGTATACTTATATTAATTATATAATTCTTTATCTTCGGTATTTAGGATTGGATCTTAAAATATAAAATTGTCGTCTAGGGAAAGAAAAAGACAAAATCCCGAAAGTTCCGTTCACTTGAAAGGTGTTTCTTCATAAACGGAACGAACTCGGATTTTTATTCGGCTAAGGGCTGACTACTCGATCGCATTTTAGAAAAAAAAATAGGATATGCTTTATGTCATTACAACACAAAAGCAACGACGATATTTCTTTACACATTTAGAGCATACATTTACATATTTTAATACCGAAAAACGGTACTAGACTTTCGTTAGACACTATCCAAGTCAATTCACTTGCGGGGTGTATGTATGTGTATTCCATTCAGAAGCAAGGGATGTCGCTCGACATCCTCCAAGACAATTTCAAAGTTAAGTGCTTTTGTATGACAACTAAATCTGGCAGTCATAATCGCATTTACCGCTACCATTGAGTGGTGGCGTGGTGGGAAAGAAAAATCACCTAACAAAGTCAAAATCATATCGGTGAGGAAGAATTGTTGCTTTGTGCATTTGTAGTGGCATGCAGAATCATAAAGTTTGGATTAACAAAGAAAATCAGCAGAAAAAGTATGAAAAGTGTAGAAAAAACGAGACAATAAAGCCGGGATTTGCCGCATTTTGACTTCGCAAAGGATAAAAACAAGCTTCGGCAGTGCATGTGGTAAATTGTTTTGCCACACACGTTCGTAAAGCGAATAAATGTTTAATACTCATATGCTAGAGACGTGTAGAATTGTTAGGTTAGGTTGAAAGATGTGTGTGAATGACTCACAATTATGTATTGCCCTTTAGAAACATTCGGAGTGTGTGAGTATGTAAAATTCAAGTTTATTTGAAATAAAAATCGTACGCCTCATTGCATTCAATCAGCAAAACGGAAGCAAGCAAGTGAATGCGTAATGCTCGTTGCAACCCAACCACAACTTGGCTGTAATAACGAAGCTTAAATGTCCATGACAACTGACTTAATATAAATCTTACGCACCGCAGTTTTGATTCGCTTGAAAATGGCCATACTTATGTACCATTACAGCGACGTATATATTCGTAAAGGAAACTTGCATTGGAAGGAGATAAATCAGCTTTGACTTCGTCAGTGACTATTCGCTAATACATTTTCACATCGTTGCTTACTTATATTTAATGTCGGCTTAAGTGAGGGTGTTATTAAATAATTGCGTGTAAATATGTTGCATGTATTATTTCTGCATTTACCGTAATCTTATATTCTATGTTTAATGTATATTATATAATTGTATATCGGTTGCGATACTATCGATTAATTTAAACCCCGGTCATCACCCCGATACCAGTAAATTACAGGATTTTCTTAGTGATTAACTGAGTTGGGTTAACATTTTCCTATACATTATATTGAAATTTAAAATCTAATATTATATGCTTGTTCGAGGAAAGATATAAAGCTTCTCTTCTCACAATCTGCAGCTAAATACGGAACTACAATTAAATATATTATATTGTTTTTCAATATATTTAGACTATTTTTTCATTTAGTAATCGTATTGTTTATCACTAAATATATACTTTCTGCTGTATACCTCAGCATTAGCTTTCGCCATCTTTGTTAAGTACATTCTATGATTTTGAGCCGATTCAAATCCTGACTATTCGTAATAATGTTGGCGAAGGAAGCTATTGATCGAAGCTTTCTATTTAACATACCATATCTCTGTAAGTTCGAAATAGTATTCTTCTCCTTTCAATTAATATTTCTTTCGAATGGTCCAAGATATCGTTGCGAAGTTAAGGGGTTAAGTTAGTCTAGAGTCCTGAACAAATGCATATATTTGATAAAATATTCCGTGAGTAAGGAAAAAGGAATCAAAATTCTTTTATTTTGGCTTTGTAAAACATATTTTTGTGTATTTAAAAAAAAAATTTTTTATTGATATTTTGTTATAAAATGGCGGCCACTGGGCTACTCTTCGGAATCACTTTTTTCAAGAAAGCCTCGACGACGGTGCTTTTGGGCGACGGTTTTTTTGGGAATTCATGCTATCTAAGGCAAAATAAAAAGGAAATGCCAATCTACATAAGATTTGTTAGTAAAGTACGCAAGTTTTTAATTTGAGATCAAATCTTTACAAAATGACGAACTTGCGAAAAAAGCTTAAAGTTTTGACCGAAGTGTGGGTAGTAAATTGTTTATAAAAAAGTTGCAATAATAACAAAAAAGTTATACTGAGCTTACTAGATAAAATTAATGTTAAGCTGATGTTAAATTTCCAATTAAATACATGTGATAGTGCTTGAATACTATCTTCACTCGATTCGAAAAATGCAGTTTCGAGAAAAACGAGTTGAAAGTTTTACGCCCCACTGAGCCACACACTTCAGCAGTACAGCGGATTGAGCAGGGAAATTTCTTTACACTGTACTACGAATTAAATAAAGTTTCTAGACCACAAAATGCACTTTAAGCAAAAAAAAAAATCAAATTTTTTGAAATACAAAATTTTTTTAAAATTCTATATTGGTCAAATTAAGAGCTAAATCCGTTGGTGGGATTCAAAATGGTGTTGTATGTTCTGATTTGGATCTGATTCGAAACTTCGATTTGTATGTAAGCCTAAGATATATTTCTCATCACCAAGTTTAAATACTGTAGCACAATACACTTCATTACCGTTAACCTGAACAAAAACATTTATACCTATTGGGGAAGTCAATTTGACTAGATATTTCGTTTATATAGTATTGGTGTATCAATTAATATTTTCCTTTTAAATATTTTTACTTTTCTGGCCATTTCTCTGGTCAACATCTTCATTTCAAATACATTTACAGACTGGTAATTTTTCTTCTGTATAGAATTCTCACTACATACTACACACATACATATGTATGTAAATATGTATGTGTCAGTATGTATAACGGCACTTCCCCATTTAAGCACACTTCAAGTCACAATCTCACCGATTCCGATACCCATTTGTGCAACGGTGGGATCACTTTCCTGGCCACTCACACATAGAAGCATGAAGTATTATTTTAAGAGGAAATTTGATTAGGTGACGTCATTATTTTATGCACTGTACCCACTTTAAGGACACACTAATACTTTAACGATAAATGCCGAGCACCGAAACCATCGAATTTGCATTGGCTACAACAAAAAAGAAATGATAATGTGTATTATATAACAAAACATATATTGAATGAAAATGTGTGCGAATGTGCGAACACACACACATACACACGTTTATACTTCCACTAAGTGAGTGCGAGTGCTGTTGATGTTTGATGTCGAAAACGGTGTATGCCTTTGTCAACCAAGAGCTGAGCACTTCATTTAACAAGTCGACACAGGAACAAAGCCAATAGGACTACAGCATGACGATATGGCGATATTGATGTTACCAAACATATACATGCAGTGTAGATGTATGTGTGTGAAAGTGGAAGGCCTGTACATATTTTGTTTTAAAATTAGATTTATATTGTGCTATAATCAAAATCATATTGGTTCTTTTTTTAAAAGTTTTTTAAGTGAACCAAAGACAAAGTGTGGTGGAAGACAAAAATGAGTCAGGAGGAGGAGGGGGAGGTGGAGGTTTGTAGGACAACACAATTTTATAAGGTGTTAAATATGTGGTAATGGCTGTTTCACTTTGTTGAACGGAAAATGGTGTTGCTGCAACGGGAAAAAGGAAATTGGGCTTTCCTAACTGTGGGTGGACGGAGTGAAGCAGTACTGGGGGTTGTGAGAAAATCAAATCATAAAAAAGAGTAAGTGCTTGGAAAGGTTCAGTACATAATACGGGCATTGTGTATTATTATATATACCTCACATGCAACTTGTAATTGGATAAATAAAAATAAAAACTGAAAGTAAAGAGTGGTGTGCTATATTTTACATCGCATTGATATGTGCTTATTATAGAGTTTTAATATGATGTAAGCATTGCAAGTGACATTTTTATTTCCTTAACATGGAAATAATTATTTATGCTTATTTTGATATTATTTTGAGTTTTTAGAAGTTGTGTAAATTTTTGTTTTATTTGTCATATTGAATGAATGAATACAATTTAACATTGTTTTTACTTTTGTTATAACAATTAGTAACTTTTCAGCGATGTAACTGTAATTGTAAATCACTAGACTTATGTACTCTCCAAATGTATTTCCATATGTTCAAGGATTGAAAATAAACGCAAACCTTCTTACAACCACGTCTACATCACGTCTACTTCTCATATAACGTTAGTTTGAGTCCTATCCGCTTATTTTACCATGCAACTGATAACTGAAGCATTAAAAACAAACAGTGTAAACCGATATGAGCAAGTCTTCGCAAAAAATTATAAAAATCGATGCATATTTTCCTTCAACACTACATACGATACCGAATCTCAGTTCTTCCGGCTAATTACATCTCGTATATCCATTTAACAATCTGCTTTAAATTAGTTGATAATGGTTCTTAATTAGTATTAGCAAAATCGGATTTTGTACTTAAAACTGAAAAAATTACTCATTCCATTCCCTAATTATCTATAAATTTAAAGATTTTGCGGCGATCAGAATTTGTATTTGAAAATGTTGCTCATACGCCATGTATACTTGTTAAACTTCACCTTTTATCTGTTTTCAAATGCTAAAAATTAAACAAAATAATTTTAGAATTGTTTTATAACTCCCATGAAAGAAAATAAACCTAATGCAAATGCATTGACATGGTTAGGTCAATACAACACACTTATAATTTTGATATACCTATCTGTTCTGCCATCGTACTAAAGTTATAAAATCATTTCCTAATCATGAAAGTTTTAAAACATTTCATGAAAATCTCTGAACTTAATATTGTTAGCTATACTGGTTATATGTGTGCAAGTTTTCATAAGCATCGCACCACTGTTGCGTTTTACCGTTTGCTCTGCACATTGTCTTCTCTTTCTAATGGCCATAATTTAATAATAAAGTTAGCGTTTGCCTTTGTGAAGTTTCATTAACAATGTGTCTATGTAAGTATATAAAACTTATCATTTATAAATGCTGTGAGAATATTGTTACTTTTGTTTGCTAATAATATAATTTTAACCAACTAATTGAGAAGTTTTAAAACTGTTTTAAAAAATTGTTGAGGTATCCTTTTAATTAGTTATATGAAAATCATAATAATTATTTTATAAATAAAGTATTTAATTTGACAGTTATAAGAGCAGTGACGCTCTAATGCCATTGAATTATATTTCATAGAGACGTGTTGAATTTAGAGTTCGAAATGACAAATAATTAAAAATTATAGTTCATGCTATTTGAGCTATAGTTGAAAACAGCTTTATGTAAAACTAAATTGAAATAAACTTTATAATATTCGTATATCTATACTTTGTTTCCATAGACACACATGGTCTGGCTTAATACAAAGTCATTTTATTAGTAAATCTAATCCACATTAACATCACTTACTTACACTAGTACTAATAATAAAAACCAGTTAATTAGCAGACCCTCCTTTGAATAAATGGCTTCGCTAACCAAATGGTGAAATCGTGAATAATGTGATTGTAATGATTCCGTCGAATGCATTTAAATAAAATTTTGTTCAATAAGTAATGTAATTAACTGTACTTTCAAGATTTTTCTCAGAGGCTATGAGAGGAAAAAGAAATGTTATTCTTTTCGCGGAGATATCATGCTTACGATTATAAGTGAGATATGGAATTTTTATTTCAAAAAAAAAACAAAAAAAAAAACGAATCGAATTTTTGTCTTTAGCTCTCACCATCGACAATAAAGTTGTAATGATAATAAACTTAGTAAGTTTTTGATTTTCTGAATACAAAAGAACCGGCAGGATCCTTTTTAGGCCTACTTCCACTCCAAATACGAAATGTTTGTTTATTTACATATCGGTTAAGACGGAAAGATATCTCGAGGCAAAATTGATGGTAAAAATAAGAGTGTAAGTTCGCTAATATAAGTCGAGTCGAGAGGTGCAGGTCTTTGAATAGTAATTTACCAAAATACACTGAATATAACTATGGGCTATGGGCTATGAGCTATGGGCTAACTATATAATATGGGCTTATTTCGACAGCTAGTTTAATAGCTATATTTCAAGATAGTTCAATACCAATAAAAAGCGCTACATATGGATAAGTTGGTGTCTAATTTTGCGGTGTACATCTTGGTAAATTCCGTAAGCATTCTATTGGTACGATTTGGGTACCACTATTGGGTAATGATGGTGTGGCATTAACCGAAAATGCAACCTAAAAAGTCCTTAAAATGAAACATCCGTATCTAAAGTATCTTATATGAATGGTTTCCAAGGAATGCAACTAAATATTCTTTCATATTTTGATCAAATTCGAGAAATTGCTTTAAATAATATTATTGACCCTTTTATTTTATTTCACTTAATACCGAACCAAAAGGTTTGATTTCTTCCAAGAGTGTGCGAAGTAAGCATTAAAAGTTGCAAATTCTTCAAAACTAAAATATATATATATATATGTATGCAAACTATATTCCATACATACTAAATATTCAAATCTCTCCTTTCAGGCGCTTTTCTGGTACCATATTGTATTATGCTGCTAGTTGGTGGTATACCATTATTTTACATGGAACTAGCATTGGGCCAACATAACCGTAAGGGTGCCATCACATGTTGGGGACGCTTAGTGCCACTATTCAAAGGTAATAGTGTGCAATATTAATTTTCGAAACAATTTAAAATTTTACAAAAATTAAAACAATATTTAAAGGCATCGGATATGCAGTGGTGCTGATTGCTTTCTATGTTGATTTCTATTACAATGTTATAATCGCTTGGAGTTTGCGTTTCTTCTTTGCCTCATTCACAAATAATTTGCCCTGGACGTCATGTACGAATCCATGGAACTCTGACTATTGTAAACCGGTATTGTTTTTTTTGTTGAATTAATATTTCATTTTTCAAATATTTTCTACGTATTTTAATTGTAGTTTGAGGTTCAACAAAATACAATCATTCAAATGCAACCAACCATCCAACCACAAAATATTTCCATGAACTTCACCGATTTTTCATTCGACAATCAGTCCATATTGAGTTACAACGAAAATAAAACATTGGAAAGTACAATGGCGACAGAGCGATTTCATTCCGCAGCATCGGAATATTTCAAGTGAGTTCTTTTCTTTTTTGAAACACTTCCAAATCCTTAAGCACAGAATTTAAATTATAAATCTGGCCAGTAAAATTTTGGAAAATATCCCGTTAAATACAATAAATATATACTAATATCTGTATTAATATATTTCAGTCGTTATATACTTGAATTAAATCGCAGTTCGGGTCTGGATGACCTCGGCCCAATCAAATGGGATATGGCCGTTTGCCTGCTGGTCGTCTATCTCATCTGTTATTTCTCATTGTGGAAAGGTATTAGCACTTCCGGTAAGGTTGTGTGGTTTACGGCGCTCTTTCCGTACGTTGTGCTGTTGATATTGCTTATACGTGGCATCACACTGCCTGGGTCCGCCATGGGTATAAAATACTATTTGAATCCAAACTTCGATGCCATCTATAAAGCGGAAGTGTGGGTCGATGCAGCGACACAGGTGTTCTTCTCATTGGGACCTGGTTTCGGTGTGCTTTTGGCGTATGCTTCATACAATAAATATCACAATAATGTCTATAAGTGAGTTTATAACTTAATTATAAATATACATATATACATTTTTATAGGTCAAAATTTCTTTTTTATTGCTTTTACATCGAATTCAGAGACGCGCTGCTTACAAGCTGCATCAATTCGGCGACCAGTTTCATTGCTGGCTTTGTGATATTCTCCGTGCTAGGCTATATGGCGCACACGTCTGGACAAAATATTGAGGATGTCGCCACGGAGGGTCCGGGTCTAGTATTCGTCGTCTATCCGGCGGCAATTGCCACTATGCCGGGTAGCACTTTCTGGGCTTTGATATTTTTCATGATGCTGCTAACCTTGGGCCTAGATAGTTCCGTAAGTAATAGTAATATTATATTATTTTATTGTACAATTACATTTTTTTTGATACTCACCCAAAAAATCATTTTTTTTTAATACAGTTTGGCGGTTCAGAGGCTATCATAACGGCTTTAAGCGATGAATTTCCAAAGATCGGCAAAAATCGTGAGATCTTCGTTGCCATTCTCTTTTCGCTCTACTTCATTGTAGGCTTGGCCAGTTGTACTCACGGTGGTTTCTATTTCTTTCAATTACTTGATCGTTATGCTGCTGGTTACTCAATACTCGTAGCGGTATTCTTCGAGTCAATAGCGGTATCGTGGATTTACGGTAAGTCTTTTCGCAAGCAAAAACTTTTAGTGGAGTGAATTGTAGTTTCTTCTTGGCAATTTCAGGCACAAATCGCTTTTGCGAAGATATACGCGACATGATCGGCTTTCCACCAGGCAAATACTGGCAAATATGTTGGCGTTTTGTGGCGCCACTCTTTCTACTCTTCATCATAGTCTATGGACTGATCGGCTATGAACCGCTAACATATGAAGACTACACATACCCAGTTTGGGCCAATGCGTTGGGTTGGTGCATAGCGGGCTCCTCGGTGATGATGATACCGGCGGTGGCATTTATAATGATGCTCAAAACACCGGGCACCATTAAGCAGGTATATTTTCATTTCAACTAAATTTCGTATTCTATTTACTGTTACTTATTTAGTAACTGTAATTTGTATGTATTCATTTGCAGCGTTTAAAAATACTCACCACACCCTGGCGGGATCAGCAAGTCTCGGTTAACGGTGTGACCGCAGAGGCAACACAGGTGCGACTCACAGACGCCAAAGAGGGTGCCGAGGTCTGAGATCAGCCATTTGCAAGATTCAAAGTATATTATGTGTGATGCTGTTGCACCATTTTCGCAGTTGTCAAGTAGAAATTCCGCAATTTGACTAAAGTTCTTCTCTTTTTGTCAACATTGTGCCGCGCGCACATTTATACATATGTATGTATTTACCAGCATATGTAATTTGATCACTAGTTAATGTTCACATGAAATTAGGGAACTAGCTTTTACGTATTTGATAGTGTATAAATATAAATAAATGTATTGTTAGTAGTCTAATTAGGAAATAAACTCAAATTTTGTACACTTATACAAATGCAAATTTCACAAACAACGTAATTTACTTAGGTTTCCGCTCGCATACATACTCGTATGAAAGCTGCACAGCAAGCAGAAAGCTTCAAACAAACATTACAACACCTACAAGCATACATACATACATACATACATATACACAGCACGTATGAAATGTTGAGCTAATGTAAATTAAAAGTATCTATCGATAAACTTACACACTTACATATGTATTAGTACGTAGTGTGTGTGTGTAAGCAGTGAGTGACCCCAACCAGAAAACTCGTACGTACTTAAATAAGTACATGATCGATAGTAAAAAGTAAATAAATATTGAAATTTTGTATGTACGTTCATTTGTTGTTATAGTTGCATATTCATAAAGTTATAAAAACTCATTGATGTAGACTTATGTACATACGTACATATATGTAGAAAAAATTTATGCTTTTTTTTAAATGCTGTGTAGATAATATTAGAATTGAAATTTGGTACTTGCCGAGTTACAGGTGTTATAATAACAAAAAATAAGAAAATAAATAAATGAACAGAATTACAACAACAAGTATGCTTAAAAATATATATAAAAACTGTTTAATAGTTGTTAAAGATAAGGCGCTGTTATAAAATCTACCTTCATTAAATCACACAATCAACTAATTGCTATGCGCGTTCACTGTTACTTAAAAATGACCAAAACTAATTTATGTTTGTATATTAAAATGCGACAGTTAAAGCTTTAAAACGTCCTCTGAGGCAACATACTCAAATTTTGCCCTTTCATAAAAAAAAAATATATTTTGTATATAAAACCAGAAAACAAATGATAATTAATAATAATATATTTAAGCATAAAAAACAATATATATATATAAATAATATATATAGTGCAGTGTAAGCAACTACTTTATGAAGTATGAGCGCAGGCTTTGAAAGGTAAAACGTTGCAGCAACATGTTTACCACACAGCCATGTAAACATGTTGCAGAGCATTACTTTAAGCATTTGCCGCAAATTAATGAAATTAAAAGTACAATTTTTAACTACAAATATAATTTAAAATTATATTTTTATTTGCATCAAAAAAAAAATATATTTGGTTATGCTTTAAGGCTAAAAACAAAGAATGTTAAAACCTTTTAGCAGCCATTAAAAGGTTTTAGCAAACTAAAGTAATAAATTTTTGCTCAAAAACTGTTTAGGCATGTTTTAAACTTAAGTATTTATTCACAAAATATTAATTATTTTATCTTTCAAACAATAAACAACAAAATAAAAGCATATTTATTTTTTTTAAATTTTCTATAAATTAAATAATTATAATATATATTTTTATTGATGTTAACACTTTTTCGCAGCCGTGAGAAAGTTTTAACAAATACAATTTAAAAAGTATAAATCAAAAACACCAAATATTAATTTGCATAAAGCTTTCAAATTCTTTATAAATAAATAAATAAATTGGCACGTCGATATACGTTTTGTAGTCAGTGTGACCATGGACCATGTTTCTTTCATTAACAAAATAATTTTCTGTAACTTTGTATTTTTATACTCTTTTAAATGTAATTTCTTTTAAAACATGGTGAATAAAGTCAAATGCTTTTCGACAGCCATGAAGAATATTTGAACGAAATTTGCCATATTAAGAATTTAACTCACTTAAAATTTGTATTTCAAAATTGTATAAAAATTATTTTATATTTAAAAGTTAAATATTTAAAATTATTTTAACGTTTATTAAGTGTATTAATTGATTAAATTTAGAATTATTTTATGCCACAATATAGAAATGATTAAATAAAAAATCCGGTGTTAATTTCAATAATTAAATGATTTATGTAAATATTGTGTTCAAAGGCATTTGGATTTTCAAAACAGCCATTTGAAAACTCAAAATACGCTAGCATAAATTTATTTATAATTTTATTGACCGATTTGTGTACTGTCAACGCTTATTTTAATATATAATTAGTAATAATACTTCATACTAAGTTCACAATAAATTTTGTTTCAGAATAAAAGAATAAAATCCCGTTTTATTAGCACGCACTCAATTTAAAGAGCTGTGAGTGAAATATTAGGGGTGTCTTTGTACTTGGTCATACATTTGCCACTGGTCGGAAGTCCCTTCCTTTGTTTTAATTTTACTTAAAAGCACTTTAGTCGCAGTTGATTTTCGAAATATAAAAATTTATTAATATACAAATTTTGCATAAATAATTCTATTGGCGAAGAAAAATGTTTTAGAGACTGTTTAATTTTTTAATCGACGACCAGGTGACAGCGAAAGTGTTTCTACCATGGAATAGTTGGTCATAAAATCTATCAGCTAATTGGATTTGTTTTAAAACTAGTGGGTTGCTGCATTTGTCTGAAACCTGTGAATCGCCCACTATCGCACGCGGAACTGTTCTATTGCAAAAATGTTGGGGTAACAGTACAGCGCAGTTGCTTATCTTTATTCACAATTTCTTTAAGAGTATATTAAATACATACAACTATTCAAAATTTATGCTACAAACCGTACCTACCAGCCATTCTCACAACTACAAATTTAATGGTTGTAGTAGAGTTTCACACCAACTGAGTGTCTGTGAGACAATTTATCTAAGCGCTGGGCAGCATACAGGGCGCTTCAGAGAACGACTTTTTCGTACAGCTGAAATTTTGAAGCGAATTTGCTTTACTTCGCCGATGTACAGTGTTGATTACAAAGCAACTCAAGTTACAAAAGCAAGTAAAATTATTGTAGTAAGTACACACACCACGAAAGGGGCTGGTTGAAACACCAAATAGTGTCATTGTTAAACACAGAATGCTTCAAATGAAAAATATTTGTGTGGTTAATCTAATTAATTTCATTTTATTTTTAGGATTTCACAAGTTTATTTTGCTCACTTCACAATTGTCTTTCCACATACTTGCAGTTGTTATATTGGAATATTAGATTGATAAGAGTTGTCAAATAAATCGACATGATTAAATCAAAAAATTTATTTATTTGCAAAAATTTGGCAATTTTTTGTAATTCGACAATTTTTAGACACAGATAAAACCCTTCTGGTGTGTTAACAACAACAATAAATTGTAAAAAAGAAATAACGAAAGAAATGAAAATTAATTATTTGACTTACCGTTCATACGTTTGGATACGGTATATGCACACATACGCACATATTACGTAAATCTTCTTCGTCTTCGACTGTTCTCGCTCACGACGCCATTTTATGAAACTGCACTAAGCTGCGCAGCCAGATATTTTGCACACATTTTTCTTTGCATTCATGAAAAAACACTTCACTAAATATTTCTGCTGAAAATTAATTTTCACACAACTGAAATGACGCTGATTAGCGGAACTTACTATGTAAATTGTTTAGGAGAAAAAGTCATTCTTATTAATTGCAAGTGGGCATCACAATAAATTGGAAGCTTACACCAAGCAACGCCAGAAAGTATGCAACGGTATGCAATAAATGTACGTAACGCATGTATGTATGTAAAAAATGTGCAAATAAATACTGGTTATTACAGAATTATACATATATTCATATATATTATTGTTAATTATAACCATATAAAACATATAGATATAAAAATAAAATATGCATTTTAAAAAAACACACTTTGGTTGTTAAATTTGAGTTTATTGCTATAAATATTGTACTAATACGTTTCGAATATTAAAAGGAATACAGAACTTGTCACCGGTTTCTGGTTCGCGAGTGGCTTGTTCGTTTGAATCGTTGTTGAAATGCAAGCTCTCTACGACAAACGGTAAGGCCTACCGCCATCCCCATACAAGTATTTTCATGTTTGTTTGACTTTTCAAATAATATTTGTAATAATTTGTCATTATTTATGCTATATAACTAACTGTGTACTGAATTTTAAGCAACTATTCCAGTAAACGATGTATTATGTACTAATTTTTCTAATCCGCTAATTTTAAAGGCAGACGCGTTTGTAGATAAATGGCAGGGATAATTGCATTAACACTCATGTATTATGTAATGTTATGTAATTGCATAGGTGCAACTAAGTAGTAATTGTATTAGTGCAAGTTTTGATTTACTTGCTGTTGCAGCCACTAGAAAAGTATACTTATAATTATTGTTGTATCTGTGTTTAAGTGGGCTCTTCTAATTTTTATATAACACATGTCTAACAAGTATGTGCACACATTTGTGCTTATACTAGTATGTATGTGAATGCATATAATCTGTTGTTAATATATGCACATATATATGTACATATATACTTATATACTTATTATAACGCTTTTTATATCTCTCTTGAAGTTGAAGTTTAGGTTATGAATCTGGCGTGGGTTTTCTGCTCCCAAAATTCGACAATTTGACTCATTTTGCGCCCAAAGGCATATTGAAATGTATTTGGCGATATGTGCGTTGATATATATATTTTTAATGCAATTTACAGTATATAACTATATATATTCTATTTTTAATGTAAAGTGGTTCGTTTTTTCAATGAGAAGCGATTTATTGTTAGAATTGTACTAAATGTGGCTTTCCAAAACATGCCTAAACAACTCAAACAATTAGTTATTGAATGTTTATATATCCACCTAAAATATTGTACACCCTATATATGCCATTAACAGTTTAACATAATAAATATGTCTATTAAATATGTAATTTGTGTATCGATAGTAATATATTTATAGTAATGACTCCGGCAATGGAAGAGAAAATAGTAAATGTAATTAAATATATGTAATCGTAATTGCATACATATTTCTAATAATCAATCATTTATGTGAATAAACAAAAAAAATAAAAATAAAAAATGAAAAATGAAACTAAGTGTTAGTATTTAATCATTAGTAATTTGAATACACTAAGGATTTCGTCCTTGGTGCTTTTCACTCAACTTTCAATGTTTTCTTTTTATTTAATCTAAATTTGCATAATTTTGGCTTTTTTCAGTCTAATTTCATTTGGTTAATGTATAAAATTGTTAGAAAACATGTCGGGTTTTGCACATATTTAAACTAGTCCAGCTGTAGCGTGTTCGCAGATTTATTTGCTCGCAACTATTCGCATAAATAATTGGCGAGGGAGTGATTTGGGCGAATGTAGAATGTAGGTAAAAGCTTTTTAATATGAATGCCCTATTGTATTGTACAATTACGGGTAAATAATGGCTACACAACATGCATTTGAATTGAAATCAACGTCAAGAGGCAACACAGTAAATGGAAATTATTTCCATACTTACCCCTCAACACCGCTTTTATAAAGTGCGCGCTTTTACCTACCTCATTACGTCACTTCACTTCACTTGTTAAATGGAATTTTTAAATGAAATTTAATATGATTTATAACATAAATCTACTTTCAGGTAATGAGTAAGAGATTCCGATTTAAATATATACCAAACTTAATATTATATAAACATCTATAAATAAAGGAATATGTTATAGTTAGCTCCTCGAAATTTCTCCAGTGCCCTATAACCCGTTACTCACACTCTTCTCCATGTTATATGTGCTGTAGAGTCTATAATATAGTAAGATTATCTCTGCGCCATGTTCGTCGTACTATTAAGCCTCAATATGCTCCTCCTTAACATGTTCCGAAGCCGTTTGTCCTCTCATATCTGGACCAGATTAGTTCAGTAACTTTACAATTTTCGAATGCATTTCATCTCCTTTCCTGTTTTCTGCGATCGTGTGATTTTTCGAATTTGAGGTTAGTTTTGTCTGAATTATTCCAAGCGGTCAATTTCTGAGCTAATCACAGCCGCTGCCGTGTTTCCGGGTATATATCTATGACTAGTAAGCCAAACTGCAGAGATTTCAGTTTATTGAATCTAATATTCGGTCTTCGAATATAGCCTTCGATTGCTATGGAGTTCGCCATTAGCGTTGCTTGGCTATCTGAATTTTGTGCAAGTGTGTAAGTATTATTCCTATAATTTATCTCTTTTTATAGGCACTGTCAATGACTAGTAATCCGGAAGGAAGACGATGGATGAATCTGGTAAATAATCTCAGAGTCAAAGTGATACACTGAAACCTCTTTTTAGATCCTCTAAATGTTTGATTGAATCTAGGAATTGAACTGAGAAAGAGAGAGTAAAGAAGCTGAGTTTCTTCATTATAAATTCTCTCAATGTTTGGCTGAGTCTAGTAGCCGAACTAAGAGAGAGAAAGAATGAGGTGCTAAGTTTCCATCTTAGAGATCCTCTCAATGTCTGATTAAGTCTAGTAGCCGATAATTAGCTAATCATTTTCGATTCACTTGTGTAGATACAAATCTTCAATGACTGTACTTCTTTTCAATCCTTCTCGCAGGCATATTATTCGTATAATTTGGAAACTTTCGAGAATCTAAAAAAATGGTGATACCGAAAAATTTAGTATTAGACAGGCGCAATAATTCCAATAAATTACTTCAGAAAAACATGCGTTTCGATGATCGGTTCGCCCGCAAGGCTCTTCAGTACAATATTATAGCAGTGTGTTATAATCCGTTTGATAGTTAAGGATGATAAATAATGCTGATAAATAATAAAATCTGATAAATAAAAAATAAAAAATAAAAATTTAAGAATTTAAAATGATAAATAATAATTTTGACTTTTACTGTTTATTTTTACTTTTATTGCAAATAATGATTTTTATTGAAAATAAAAAATATCGAATAATCTAAATTAAAGGCGTTAAAACCCACGAATTGCAAAGAAAACACAATGCGAAGTTTTGCTAATAGCAATGAGTTTTATGCGTTTTATTTTCAATTCTTCATTTCTGCTTTTCCCATTAGTTTTCATTGTGTTTTTCTGTTTTTTAAATTCAGTTTTGCAGTTGCTAACAGTTAATGCCGGTATACATTTTTGCATGTTTTCACTTTAAGAGCGATTTTCCACAACATTACACATACATGCAAGTAGCTATGAATATGTATATATATGTGCACATACTTATGTACACAGATAAATGAACTGTAAATTATGCAGCAAAACCAAATGAGACAAACTTATAACAAATTTATTTAAATCGCACATAAAAATTTGCTTATTTTTTGTTATTTAAGTACATACATATGCATTGTTGTTGTATTGTGTTTTTTCCAAAAGCAAATACCTTTTTTTTTAATTGCTTTGCTACAAATGCAATTTATTTATTTTAAAGTTTATTTTTCATTTGATTAAATCTACAAATGCTTAATTTGTTTTTGTTGTTTGCTTTTTGATAATCGATTTTATTCTTGTGCTTAGCGCATGGAAAACTAACGGTATATATTATGAAGGACTTTGTGTTTGTGATTTTGTTGTTGCTGTTGTTGTTGTTGCTATTTTTATTACATTAAGCGGATGATTGAGTATATTGGCTAAATAATTGAGAATATTAATGGATTAATGCTTTTACTCATGTATGCTAATAATTTGATGGATCTGCTGTGTGTGTGTGTGTGTGTGTAAGTGAGCTGCTTAAATTACCATTAATATACTGCTATAAATGAGAGATGAGTCAAGGTTATTGATTCGCATTAGATTAATGTTTTAAAATCAGGGCCGCAAACCGACAAATACTTCTGGCATGTTAAATATTTAGGTTTAGCTTAGTTATTGTTGTAGCAGTCGTATATTTATGTACTTGTTATTATGAACATGCCTTCCAAAAAAGTTATGGTACCTCTTTCATGTTTCTTGGATTTTTAAAAATGAAAAATCTTCACTTTCAGTATTTTTGTCGAAGAATTTTTTCGCTTTTCTCTAAAAACAATAGTTAAACATAACCTTAAAAAATATTTGGATGTTTCGAAAACTGAAGAAACCTAACTTTGTTTGCTTTTGTCGAAAAACTATGGTTAAACAAAATCTATAAAAATATATTTGTATTTAAAAAAAAAAAAAATTAGAAACCGTGGTTTTTAATAAGTTTGTCGAAAAAACAATAGTTAAACATAACATAAAAAAATAACTGGATGTTTCTGGATTTAAAAAAAATTTGAAAACCTTGACTTTTAGTATTTTTGTCAAATAATAGTTAAAATAACCTGAAAAATATTTGGATTTTTAAAGTTGAAAATCCAGACTTTTATTACTATTGACACTTATCACTTATTATAATTAATTATTGCAAATATAATAAAGGTCAATAATAATAATTTTTTAATTTTTTTAAATTATTTTAAATTATTTATTATTTAAATTGTTAGCGATTGCAATGTTTAAAAAAAATTATTTATTTTTGCTCTAGCAAAATTACTTTGAATTACTTGCGATTGTTTATGCTCAAAATTTCCGATTTTGATTATTTCGAAGATTTTAATTATGTGCTTTAAACTATTATTTTTATGCATAGGGCAATTAAATTATAATACAAAAATATCTCAAAATATTATTTTCATTTCATTTTGCGTATACAATTTCGGCTTGCTGCTTTCATGGCATTTTTTGCATCAATTATACATACATGAATATGCTGGAGTATATTATATATATATATACTTTTTTTTTAATATAATATATGTATATATGTATATCTAGGTGTATGCATAATTTTGTATATTGCATATGACGGTATTATTTACTGGTGTGTATAGTTAGCATTTGTGAATAGCTGTGTATCTATATATGTAGTTGTATGTATGCATGAAAATATTTCTTATTTACTTTAAGTTTTCTTCCATTGCACTGACTTTTCTGCTATTATGTAAGTTTGTAATTAATAAGTTTTTGTTTTTGTTTTTGTTTTTGTATTTAAATTTTGTTTTTCGTTTCTATGCGATTGATATGGTTAAGTTGATGAGTTGCGTTTTGACATTTACTTGAGCTGTCAATTCTGAGTTGTTGACGTTTCGCTGGCATTTGCACTCGCGCGTGTATATCGGTATTATATTTGTTATGTAATTTGTTTTAAAAACTATTCATATACTTGTTTGTATGAGTGAAATTTTAAAGTAATTGGTTTTAATATTTGATACAAACTTTTATAGTGTTTGCATTTATACATGTATCTGCGTGTGGCATGGTATATATATACATATATGAATATATATATAGTTTATTAAATTTATGTTTTACCTCTTAGTTGGAAAGCCTGTCAATTTCTATGTAATATAGTACATAAATACATTTAAGTTTTAATGGTTTTATTTTTTGTTTGTTTTTTGGTAGAGAAGGTGGCTAGGTTGAGATTTTTGTTGCATAGTGTAGTAAATATTTGCATCACACACTTGCTCAAATGTGTTGAGACATTTTATATTATGTAACCAATTGCTTGTATGCACTTACCAAATATTTATATGTAATATTGTATACAGTTATGTATTTATATAAGTGTAAGTTTCATGGATAAAAATTTTTTAATGTTTTTTTTTTTTCATTTTATTTTTGCTTTGCTTGGAGAAGACACAATTTTAAATTGACATATTGTGACTGTGACTGTGAGTGTTCAAAAGTATCAAAGCTTTTAACATTTAACTGTAGGATTCTATGAACTAAACTTCAATTTGAAGAGAACTAATTGTAAGCTAGTGTACTTCATTTAAAATAGAATCATTTGATTATATGAATTTATTAATTTCTCCAAAAACAGTTACCCGTAGTGATGAAAGAAAAGCGCTTTTAGTGCTAAGGTTTATTTTAGATGGTTAGTTTGAAATGAAATCATGATTTTCACAGCTGGAGATTCCGCTTCTATTTTGACTATAGAAAACGGTTCTAATTTTAAAAATTATTTACATATAAAAGTCTAGAAGAGAAGTAGTAATTTTTTCATATCACCTTTTGTAAATGGTATTCATTTGAAGAAAAAGAGGTTTTTTGGACTAAATATATTCACATAAAATTTTTATAATAAATTAAGTATGAAACAATTCTTTTGACTTTTTTTCCATTTTACTTTGAAATATATTGTCCAAATTTAAAGTTAATCAGTAGAGAATTGAGCTAGTTATATTTTCGGTCGTATCAAAAAATGCTTTTAAACATCTATGTCTGCTTCGAATGAGCAGCATGTGTCTCCGGTTGGGACTCAAGTAATATTTAAGACTCTTGGGTAGTGTCTAAATGAAAAAAGGAAGTATTTTTTGAAAATTGTTGATTAATGTAAACACAAAAAAATTTTAATTTCCCGTAGTGCTTTATATATTTGAAATATTACAGTATCAAATGTTTTTATTATGGTGCGACCCAGTTTCTCTTTCCATTTATGGTGGAGCTTACAAGTTTAAAGCCGTCTCCTAAGGCCTAATAGATCGTATAGCCAGGTTTTTCATTACAGAAATATGTTAGGAATTTCGCCAATGCTTTTCGCTTAGTTACATTCCTTGGAGAATATTTTTATTGATGTTGGTTGGCAACTCGGATTGTCTCCCTGCGGAGTGGTAAACCGCACCTCTAACCACTACAAAATGGCGGCAACCAAATGCACATTTATCTTCACTTTTAATTTTCATGAAATGGTATTGGTGTATGACACCAATGGTTTATTACATTGAATTTGAAATTGTTACTAAAAAGTCGTTTGAATTTTTTACAAATTAATTTCCTGAAAATTATGGAAAATGATAAACTTTCATCTGCAACGTTTCTGATTGCAATTTGTATACTATAAAAAACAACAATAACATTTAAGGCGCGCCGAGTAATAATTTTGCGTTTCTATCATAAACATTTCAAAGGTATACAATAGGGGAGTAACTGTGGGGGAAATGGAGAGCATTTCAATGCATAAGATTATCATGCGATATTATTTTGAAAACTATACGTGACTTCAATACACTTTTGTGTGTTCAATTTCTTCAAATTCATCTACATTTATATGAAACTAAATTCTTTTCACATCGCGTTTTACACATCTAATAGATTTCAAAGGGTTGAAGGAGGCAAATGGTAGCACAAATCTTTTTTTTTTTTATAAAATTTCAGGTTTATGTTAAATTGTTCCTTCAAAATAACAGTGCTTTAGAAGCACTGAATCATTAATATGTACATTTGTATATAATATATATATATATATATGTATTTGAATAGTATTAAACATTTGTTTTGGTGCATACATATTTATTGTGCCAAACAAAATTATAAAATAATTTCTCTTTTATCAATAGATCTGACATTGTTTAACTACATTAATTACATACCTTAATAATAATAAGCTAATAGTAGTGATTAACAATGATCAATAATGGGAAAAAGTTAGCGGTAAACGCTTAACTTAGGCGCTTGCACTATCATTTGCTTGCAGTTCTTCACGCATATAATTATGCATTTAGATCTATATATCGCATATAAGACTTGAATGCCTTCAGCCGTGTATATTCAATATGAGTAGTTATATGTAATTTTTACACATACATATTTGCCATGCTTTTCAATATATTCATACTAAGTACTGTAATTGTTTTAAATATCTATAAGTGGTATATGCCAAAGTATAAGTATAAATTTTAAGCTAATTTTCTTTAATATCAGTTATAAATATTTCTCTTTCTTTATGTGTATTTCTTATTATTATTAATATTTTTGCTGTTTTTTAGTTAGTTTGTAATTTTTTAAGTACCTACTTGCCGTTTAAATTGTTCAATAAAATAATGAATTTCTTTTCGCCACATTTGCAGCACATTTTCGCTTTTTAAATATCAATGTCGTATCGAATTTCATTCGATTTGTTTGTTTTTGCTTTCAGTGCGCCGATTTTAGGTTTGTTGTATAGAACTTAGAAACGCCGGATCAACGGAAGCGACTTTGGCGGTCAAAAAGGCATGCATACAAAAGAGTAAACTTTGCAGCACTTGACATTCCAGTTCCTGTTTTAATCGAAATATATAAGAAACAAGGTAAATTTGTATAAAAGTTAATTTTATTAATTCTTTTTTATTATATTTAGAGTAACGATGAGAAAAGAGTAGGGAAATATTAAAAAAAAAACTACTATCATAAGGCGTTAAAATCAATAAAAAAGTAAGAAATGTTACGGAAAAGTTTTGCATTTTAAAATCAACTATTCACATAAATTTTTTATACAGTTGCAATGATTTTCAAACAATGACACGAACGGTAAAAAATGCAAAAATTTCGTAAATTAGTGTTTCATAGGGGAATATCTAAATTGTTTTTTACACGTTTTGAATATTTATTTCATGAATAGTAAAGTTGAGTTTTAGTTAAATTTTGGATTATCGAATTTCATTGGATTGATTAGTAAATAAACTAAAATATATGAAAAAAATCATTGTTTATCACTGCTGTTTAATATAGAAGAAATATACTTCTTTTACAATTACTATTGCTTGGACATAAAATATTGTTTAATAGCCGTCGTTAGATAGATTAGCAGACAGTGAGGGTGTTTATGGTAATTTGATAGGCGAATCAAGATATGGCAGCGTTTGATAGGCGAATTAGTAAGATGCTCATGGAAGCATTTGATGAACAAAGAAAATGCCCCTTTATATTTATATATTTATTTACATTTTAATAATAAATAAATGTTTTTGAACCATTTATGGCTACAAAAAATTTCTAAACACTTATATATTAACAGAATTATATAGGCTCATGGAGAACATATAGCATTTAATTGTTTGCTTTTTATTTTTACTTTTTTCTTCTAAATCCACATTTTAATCGCTCAATCAAGGATTTCTCAATCCTTTATAATACTTATTGGATGTAATTTATACTACTGAGGGGTGGCCGGTATTAGCACTAGAATTTTTACTTTAAATTTCACACACTTAGATTGATAGGTAACGAGAATTTCAGATTGCAATAACCACCTATTTATCTAACCTCATATCTGGGACCAATCACTATATACCGAAATTCTGTGACTTAGTTCGCATAACCTAAAAACTTTTAAAAGTATTTATTTTAAATATTAGTTTATAGACCATTGAAACTCTGCTGACGAATTTTTTTTTGTATAAGTGAAATAAGAACTGCAAATAAAAGAGCTTAAAAATCGAACCACAACTTCACAAACACATTTAAATACTTTTTGTATTTTGTAAAATGCATCCCCCATTAACCACCATCTTTTCAATGAAAAATACATACTCTTGTAGAATGAAAGCAATCAATATATGGGTCACCAAACTGCAACTACTACAAATGCACTGCGTCAATGTACAACAAACAGTTTTAATATAAACAATTCAACATCAACGCTAGCACCCTTCGTTTGCAAATATATGTATGGTGTTGTATACTAAACCGTAATGATCATAAATACAAACTACAGCATAGCATGCATTTTTTTCCGCCCACGAGGCGCTTCTCAAGAAAGTTTTTCAAAAAAACTTCGCTAAAAAACTACTCTGAAAGCAACTCCAATGAAAATTGTATTCAGAATGAGGTACTGATGGTATGGATGAGGGGTGGTCGGCATGAAAATTAATACAGTGAAAAAATTTTAAATAAGCAACTACCAACGAAACACTCTCCGCCAATGCTCCCACATAGTGTAACTGTATAGAAAGCAATGAAAAAAGAGCAAAAGAACTACAAACTAATGCCGTTGTTTCTATTCAAGAAAAAATAGTAGGCACTTCAAGAAAAACAGAGTGCAGAAAATGAGGGAATAGTAGTGAAATAAAAAGATGGAGTTATGGCAACAAAACTCCTACTTTACTACCACTTCGGCGATATTGGCACTTGTTACTTATACGCCACGTTATACCTACTCTACGCTTTCAAATGTACAAAATAAAAATTGTAAGGCAAAAAAAAGTATGGGCATAGGAGCTATGGTGAAGTTGTGAAATGGTACTTCGATCTACGATACGGTACGGCTTTCCCAACAGTCGCATGCTTCCCGCCACTCGTTTGCGACATTCCTTTGCTTTCACCATTGCTGAACTCATTACCATCAATCATAAGCGATATGTGGTGAGACAAAGTGGGCGAGGGCAGTGGAAAGTGTTGAGGAAATATGCGGCATATAACGTACCAAGCTGATGGCTATGCTTGGATATAGTGTTCGTGTTGCTTCCACATACATACATACATGTACTTACTTTTGTTTCAATTGCGCGCGTTTCATGATCCTGAAAATGTAGTTTTAATTTTGATTTGCCATCATCGCTGGAGCCGCGCAATTGTGAAAATTTGTATTGCCAAACGATGGCCGAGTCGGCGCCTTCCGCCAGCGAGAAGCCCGACTGCCAGTCCAAAGTTAGGCCGCCACCTTTGCCATGATGTGAGACGGCGAAAGTTTTGCGCTGCGGCATGTGGCATAAGAGAGAATAAAGAAATATCGAAGAAAGGCATAATTAAATAATGCAAAGTTATGAATGAGATGTGAAAAGTAGAAAAAAAATATTGGAATAAAGAAAACTATGCAATATTGTGTGAATACTCTTATACAGTACTTGTGTTATAAATATATATGGCTAGATAACTTCATTCATTTATTGTAGTATTATATTAAATAAGTTTTATTAAAGCTTGTTATAGACGTTGAAAATTAGAATGAATTTGAAATATAAAACATTCTCACACATAACTGATACATTTGGCGCCTACCGAAATGTATTGCCTTATTAATCCGCTGTGATCCATTTCATTGAAGCAGCCATTTTCAAGCATTTCAAAGTAATTATAATGAGTTGTTGAACACTTACTCGGCTTAATTTATAAATAATGTGACAACGTTGTGGCAATAAGCGAATCAAAAAGTTTCTCCACTTCTATTACGCACTTTTAGTTACAGGCTAAGAAATAAATGTACTTGTAAAAGCTGTCCGTGTGTATGTATTTGTGGGTGTATGAGGGCAAGTAATGTAAGTATATTTCCTTGCTGTTGCTGCTGGCGCGTTTTAAAACGCTTTAACAACATTAATCAAACCTTCTTAACAGCGCCTTTGTGGTGACCTAACCAGTGCGATAAAATTCAATTATTTCAGCAGCTGAAATTAATAGCTTTCTTGGGAATTTATAAATGTATGAATATAAACTGCTTTAGAGAGAGGATTACTTGCTTGCCATCTACATATATGGATCGCAAGTACGAGAGTACTTATGTATGTGTATTAAATGATATTGACTTTCATGCGAATTCTAGTGATTGTGAAAAGATAATTCCGTAAATTTTGTAATTTTGTAATTTTTTTATTTATTAGTAAATTTATTAGTAATAAACAAACAAATCTTTTAAAAAATAAAGGTACTTATTCTCACAAAATTTTAATTTATTAAAAGTGTAACTGCACACTTTTCACTTCAAAACAACCCGCAATTACCTAGAATATATGTATTTTCATTATGTATGTATGTCTTTTATAAAGTTGCAAACGCCTCTTAAAGAAATAACAGTAAGTTAATTGGCTTGCGTGTGGCGTAGCAATAAAAATTAGTAAGTTACTACTTGTTATTTGCTACATTGGTATTAAAAGTTAAGAATAAATGTGATTTTCCTGTAATTTGGTGAACGTATATGCTGTTTATGCACTCAACTAATTTTAATATAAAGCTTTTAGTATAATTCAGTAGCTTAATCTAAATGTTACAAAATTTTATGCAATTATTTTTTGTACTACAAGCATTACATTAAGAAAAAAAAAAATCCGAAAGCGCTGAATTTTAGTGCCGAGCTTGTATGCAAAATCAGTAAACAATGTGAATTTCGTGACATTAGCTACTTCATGGAAATATTTTTGAGAAATGTTGTATTTAATCAAACAGTTGTAGTGGATGTATGTAATGTAAATAGACCTATAGACAAAAAAGAAGGCCTTAATTTCGATAGCATTCTCTTTATTGTTCCAAAATTTCTCTCCATTGAGCATTTCAGAGATCTGAGAACAGAAAATTTCGTTGGAGAGATCTAGATAGTACAATAGATATTTCCGAGTCTAAATCAGGCAATTTTGCGACGTTTTAATTGATGTGGAGTCACTTTGGACAGAGAATTCGCATACTCAATTATCCATGAACATACTATATTCAAAACTATCCAATAATATCTTTAGAGTGTCAGCTTTCTCCATTAACCTCATTTTAAAGTTATCCGAAATCATTTTGTGAATTTCCGGATGTTTTCGCCGAAGCTTCGATTTTTTTTGATGTTTTTTCTTTGATGCTCTTTGTTATAAAATAAAATTTAATACCTTAATAAATAGTTGTATGCAAGTTATGTGGTTTAGTCGTTAAAACTGAGTCATAACACAGATTGTTGCATATTCACAAATGGATGGTTGGATAAATGTTCTTCGACTCAGCTGAACTTTCTGTTCATTTCGGTATAATGCCTGAAAGACTTCCTTCTTTTTATTGTAATAGGTTCAAGTAGGTCTGTTCGCAATAGAATTTTACCCATACACATGAAAGATATTAAGAGTTATTAAATAACTCGTGGGAACATTTTAGACTTACTTTATTGATTTTTTCAAAAACTCTCTACAAAAAAATTTCTTCAAAAAAAAAAAGTTCAAACTTTAAAAACCTATTTAAGAAGAACCCAATCTAGAACCTAATACGATCTAATCTGTTAATATTTTCTACAAAACTATTTCTGAAGAGTCACTTTTGACTTTTGAGCATGAAATGATTTCAAGGCTTATTTGAATTTATGAATATTATACCGAGTTGAAAACATTCCATTTCTGGAAAGAATATTTTTGTTCATACATTTTAATTTGAACTATTTTGATGGAACCAATTGAAGTCTTTAAATATTAACAGCTAGTAGGTACTTATAGCTATCGTTTCATACATCGAGATTTTCATTTCACAAATATTCTCAAAATTTGTCCAGCTTATATATACTCATTCACAGTTAATGAACTCAGCCATAATTTCTTCGGTTTCGAAACAATCAAAAATCGCAGCGTGAAATGTCTGGCATACAGATGCCTTCTTTGTCTTTGTCGGCTACTTTGATTGTAATTTAGCCAATTTGCATACTGCTTGCATTTTGTGTGCATTGATACGCGTATGTATGTATGTATAGTGTCCTATGGCTAAAGGCACGCAACTAGTCACATCATGAAATTCTTATCGATTTCCCACAATTTTCCTACTCTTTACTTTTGTACTTTACTGCTAACGAAACGTTGAAGCGCTCATACACGCTCATACACAATTTTTTGCATGTTCACAAATATGTAGTTCTTAATACTCAGTTTGCTGGTAGAGCTGGTTAGTGTAGGAAAGTTCGGTAACTATTGGTACCTTGGCACTACAACAGAAATGTGGCAAGAAGTGCGCAAAAAAAAAAAAAAGGAATAAATAAAGAGAGATTTGTGTGTAAGTATGAAATCAGCGCATTATACCGGCGGTCATTGTACTTGGAGCAAATAAGTAGACGCAGAGGTCCTTTGAATGCCAACAACCAGTAAGAGTAACTTTTCGACATTATTCGTATAAATGAGCAAGGATTTTTTGTTTAAGCATAAAAGTTCTCGAACAAGTTAGTGAGCAACAGGATGGAAAGAACTGCGGCGACCAATGGACATTATGGCAAAGTTATGTCAAGCAAAATATAAGAGTCGAAAGCTCAAGGGCGGTGACGCCATGCGAGTTAAGTAGATATTCTGCACACATATATATATATATGCATTTATGTACATACATTTGTGAGCTTATGAATTTTGGGTGTGTATGCTCGTGACCACAACTTAATATGTATTAGCACATATGAGTTTTTGGTATTGCCAACCATGTGATTTTTGTGTCTGGACTTGGTCTTAAATTGTTATTTGTACGTAAGCATATAATATAGCTTTATATCTGTTCACAAAGGTGGACTTGTTCACACATATGCTTTGTCAAATATTTCACTAGAATGTTAGACATTGTGTTGGCGTTACTTATTTGCTCTTGGTAGCTGTAGTTTTGTGGGTAAAAGTAAGTAAAATGTCACCATTAACTTTATTTATACAAGTTTTTGTGCTCGCTTATTCCCAATAATCTATATGTATATTTTTGTACTGATTTGTGGCAAATATTGAAGACTATTTACTTCAGTTAGATCATATGAGATTGTTAGCGAGTACTTTTATGCTTAACAATTTGTTGAAGCCTTTTCTATGAAATTCCTAGTATTTGTGGAGATCGATAACAACTTTAGTGGAATGTTTATTTTGACTGATTTACTAAAATTTTTAATATATTTATAGTTATACAAAAATACCAAATAAATATTCTAATAATAAAACAAATAAGGAAGGCCTAAGTTCGGGTGTAATCGAACATTTTATACTCTCGCAATAAGCAAATAGCAAATGCGGCGAAATATTTCTGGGTGTGAGCAAAACTCTATATTTAACAACATATTGACCGGTACGAAGTCAATCGTAAGTTTGAAAATCATTATGTAATATTAGGTATATCGAGGCTAAGGGATCTATTGACCCGATTTATACGTTTTTGACACAAAGGCACTTTATTATGTGGACAGATCTTCTCTGAATTTCATTAGTATACATATCTTACAGAGTGATCGATATTTAAATTAAAAGTCAGCAATATGCTGAGGTCCTGAGCTACACTGTGGTCCACATAGTCCACGTATTTGGGGGCTTGGAAAGTTATATTCCGATTTCTATAATTTTTACACCTTATAAGAGAGAGAGAGAGATAGAGATAGAGAGAGAGAGAGATAGTATACCGTATCCTCACCGAGGTTGGTTGACATAGCATTAGTGGTTTGTGAGATATGTACATTAGTTCTATAAGAGGGCGGAACCAAGCCCATTTAAAGGCTTGGAAAGGAAAGTTTTAACCGACATCTGTGGTCGTTCCTACTTCAATTACCCTTACCAAATTATAGTTTTGTATCTTTATTTGTGGCATAATTATAGCAAAGTCCTACTTTGCCAAAGACATTTTTGTTCATTAAATGTTTTTAAAAGGAAATTAATTGATTGAAATGACATAGCGTCTATTCGAATTGGTTTCTATAAGGATGTTTTTTGACATTGCAATCCATTTGACAAAACACACAATAAGTTGTCAATAGTAACTCAATACCTTAATATAATTTGCTTGTATTTTAATCTGCATAGCCTTATTAAAATGAAAGTACTAAAATTTTGTCCACTATTCATTATGTTGTATAACTAACATACATATGCACAGTGCCGCCAAAGAGTTGCATTAAAAATATGAAAATCACACAAAAAAATAATGTCCTCTTGACATTGAATGGCAAGTGGTCTGCACTTAAGCACAGCCTCGAGAGCTGCATTTATATCGTATGTATGTGGCAACGGTCAATTGCCTTCATAAATGCAAGTGAATTGCGTCAATAAGTTGGCTTTAGTCTTGTGGGAATTTGTTTGTACTTGTTGCATGCAACAGTTTGTGCAGCTGCAGTTGGTTCAAGAACTATTTGACCCTCAGTCAATTAGTTTTGTTTAAGAAAAATTTGAAAGCAGTCCCTGCTAAATTAGGTTTAATTTGTGCTAGTTAAGTTAAAGGCTATCACCAAAAAAGAATGGTGAAATTTCTGTAAGGAACCCAAAAGTAAATTTTATTCCTAATTGTAAGATTTAAACATCATTCAAGGCCGCTTAGAGTGAGATCTTTTATTGAATTTCCCATTACTTTTTCGGATTTTTTCGGTTTCGGATGGTATAGCGATAATTTCGGTATGAATGTTTGCCTTAAGATCGTAAATGGACCGACGATAGCTGGCGTATACTTTCATAAAAATAAAAAGAACTTTCAAAAAGAAACATTAAATCTTATAGTAAATGTGATATGGAAGGGTTGCATGAGAATTCGTCTAAAAATTGGACAATGGATGTGGCTCTGCCACTTTGCGGTGAAATCCCATACCTCAGGAACGGCTTTGTTTATTTCAACCAAATTTGATGCACAGTTATTTAACCACGACTACCTCCAATATAACACAATTTTAAATTAAATCGGACTCTTTGACTTTACAATATATAGCTCAAGCACCAGTTAGGATATCGGAATAAAGCTTTGCACAAAGCATGCGAGGCATGAATGCGAGGCATGAAATGTTCGGTTACAACCGAACTTAGCCTTTCCTTACCTGTTTTTAGATATTTTTGATTTTATGTGAAATGGTCCTCGTCTTGAAATCAGTATTCTTCACGCATATTCGGGCCACCACAATGAGCCACCAACCAACTGTTATCAATATCGTTTCCATTATCTGTTATTTTGTTTGGAAAAATATGGTCCAGTAATTGTTTTGGGGCAAACACTGGTTCTAACAATTACGTTTTGGTCATGCAAAGACGTTCTACCGGTCTTGACCTAAGGTAGGTTTAGGTAGGCTTTAGGTTTCTCAAATCGGCAAATTAGCTTATTAACACCGCTTATCAAAATGTGGTTTTTATTTAAACTATTACTTTTTATATGTATTTTATAAATGTAAAGCTTCAGTATTTCGGCGCGTTATTTTGGAGTGTAATTGAATTGAGGTTACCAAAACATGTCTCACTAACTCCATTGCTAACTCACTGCCTACTTAGCTGTACAAAAGATGACACACCCTATATTGTTGAATTAAAAGTATATTAAAGTGTAGAACATATTGTATTTGCTGTTACTCTGACCTTAAAGACCTTGTTTGCAATTACTAATTATTGATTTCGATCAAAATTTCTCTCTGCACCCCTAACAATAGTTATTTATTGGCAGTTATGTAATATTACGAAACGCTGACTTTACTTCATCGAAAAGCACGAACAAATATCACGTATCATAATTCAAAAACCCACACACCCAGGAAACCATACATAACGCTCATGCGTGGCCAACCAAAAATAGGTTATGTAAAAGTTGTTAAGAAAATAATGCCAAGTACGCAAAATAACATGATTATAAATGAAAACTTCGTAGACAAGGTTAAGTTGCTGGTAATTGTGGGACAACATGCAAAATGCCACAACGGCAATGATGCGTTTCTGCCTCGAGCGGTTGTTCAAGTGACTGACGGCCGGTAATTGCACTAATGGCCAGGAGAAGACATACAACAGCAACACAACAGCACACACACGTCCAAACATGCAACTCAACAATGTATGTGTGTGTATGTGTGTGTGTCTGTGCCAAGCCAAATATACAAACCAACAGTCGGGAATATTTGCCGACCGCCGTGTATGTTCGGTACATCCTAGCACACACACACAACCGCAATTGTGTGCCGAGAGTGTGTGTGGCATTTTGTTGCTTGCTGGCATTGTGGCGAAATGTGGCATGTAATGGAATAACTGTAATAATCGTAAAATGTAAAATTGTCTCATTTGTTCAAGCGGTTGTCTACAAATGGCATTTAAGTGGCTGTATTAAAACTAAATCGTTTTTACGCAAATAACGCACACACGCACACACGCATACAAAAACACACGAATGCATATACATACTTACAAACGCATATACATACATAAAAGTGTTTGGAAAAACTTACGCCCAATTTAATTACGCTCGTCACAATGGCCGCATTCCAACTATTTTCGATGCGTAGCAGCTCCTGACGCGTCTCGACGTTCAGATAACGTGGCTCATGACCGGAACTCTGCAACAGAAAGCAATGCTGACGACTATCCACCGTTTCCGATTCTTTCACGACACGAAACATCGTCTGATAGACTTTATAAGCCACCAATGCTTTCGACAAACCGGCGACATTTAGCTGTAAACGGAAGCAGAAAATAAAAGAAAAAGAAAAATTTGTTAGAATTTGTAAAAATCATTTCGCATATGAGAGGCAATAAAGGACACAGCAAGAAAGTAAGTAAGCAATCAGTGCATTCAACTAATAAATTAGCAACGGCGCATTAAGTGGCGGGACAAGCAACAATGGAAATTATTGCCAAGGCACAGCAATTCATTTACCCACATCTGATTTGCTTTTAGCACTTACAACAACTTTTTTTTATTTCATCTCTTCTAAAAATTGTGCCACAGAGATAAGGCAGAAAAAGCGGACATTGCATTTAGAATTGAATGAAATGGCGGCTAGGCTTAATTTGGCGCAAACAATTGGCTAAAATGAAGTGGGGAAATATATAAACTTGCCGAAAGAGACCGAGAGATCTATAGCCGCTAAATGGTCGCTTTCGAGAGCTTTGGCGCTTCAATAAGCACTGCTGATCCTTGAACTTATTATTTTATTACGTTTTCTGCTTTATTATTGAGAAAAGTTTCAAGCATTTATATATTTAATTGCGTCGATTGCTACCTTATTTATTTTAACATACTACCATTGGTTTATTATTGTACAGTCTTGAGCAAAAAAAAAAACACATCAAAATTCGCACAGTAAGGCAAAGATGCTTAGGGTGTATTAAAAGCGAATGAAAAACGCAGATACTCTTGAATGAGTGCTTGAGATGCAGCTTCTTACAAATGCAAAACGTGCTTGGAGTGCTTGAAGGATTGAAAGCTTCATAATATCTCAATCTAAATTTGCTGAAATTGTATATTTTTTTGTACGTTAACTTATAATTTACACGGTTAGATTCTACTATAATATTCCACGGATAAACAGACTATGCAATGTAACCGGGAACTGAGTAGTAAACTCAGTAAATGAAAAGCTATTCTTATACAACTTTAGAGCTTTTGATTGTTATGGTTATATCATAACAAATTTAACAGGATTGGCTGAACACAAATTTTTTTAGTGTTAGGCAAGACCTATACTCGATTTTTTTGCAACCAATTAAGTTCTTTTGAACTGGGTAAACCAGAATGTGTGGGTTCATAAGATATGCTGAGAGTTTCCGATATCATTTTTTTATGTTTGAGATGATTTCCGCTTATAATTTTATTCCCTTTTTTGCTGTCAACTGTCACATATCGCTGAAACTTCACAAATTTGTCGAAAATGTTTCGAGTTTTATGCGAACGAAGTTGGTATATTTTCGTTAATAACTTTTAACTTTTGCCTGAAAAATCAGTCTTAGCTCTTTGATGCTCAAAGTTTACCACTAGCTCTATAGCTATATAGCTCTATAATAGCTCTATTTTCATTTGGCTTTACACCAAGTTCATTGGAAGCCAGTTAAAATATTTATATAGGATACAGCAGTCCTTCCTCCTAACTCAGAATCCAATAAAGTCGAGATGATATGCTACATTCTATTTATTTCTGTTTTCATTAATGGAATTCCTTCCTCTCCTGTTATAGAGGCCATGATCATAAGATTGATAATCTCGAATGTGGATCACATGCAAACAAGAGTGTCAAAAGTAGTATTTTCTCATATAAGTTAATGCTTTTCCTGTTAAATACCCGTCCACTAGTCTGATATCTTTCAAGTTGTGGTCACAAACGTAGTAAACTCAGAAATCTGTGTAGCTTAATCGATTTTTGGTTTTATTTTCCGAATTTTTATTTTCTTGTAACACGTTTGGCTTTTAGGACAAGTTTTTAGATATTCCCCGCAAATAGGCTCATATAGAACACATATTTATTAAATACATACATATAAATATTATTTCCCAAATATGCTGTCACATAACAAATTTAAAACTATTCTATTTTTGACGCTCTACACCAGCCTATTGAACCATTGTAGCCTTTTCGACCCAACAATTTCGTAGCGTCAACATTTCCGTTCGCTTTGAATCAACAGCATTGGCTGCATAGCCGCAGTATAAAATGCGATTTTTATCTGCATAGTAAGAGTGCTGGGAGAAAATTTGTGAACAAAAAAATTCCGTGCAGCATAATTTTTTGCTATCTCACAGCACACACACTAACGCAATGCACTATGTTCAGAATGTGCTGAAAGGAAATGCTATTTTCAATTTTAACTTATTTTTATGCACTTCTTTGTGGTGAGTTATTTCAGCTGTATTATATACATACATATTTATTTATTTTTTATATTTTCTCCTTGAAAGCAGTGCACATTCAGTTTCAAATTTGCTTAAAACACACACACACACACACATATATATATATATATATGTATATATTTATATATAGTTGTATAGATATTTATGTCTTGCAATGATTTTCTTTGCAATCATTGCTTATCTACTTGCGCTGGCATTTTTTCGATTGCAATGCAAATGCACGTTCCGACTCGAATTGTGGTGAGTTAGTTGGCGCCTGTTGGCTGTCGGTATATGTTGGTATGTTGGTATGAATGTGTGTGCGTAATGTATAATTCTTTATGTGTGCTGATTTTACTTTGAGGTTTCTAAAAACAAGTTCATTTTGTTGCTCCAAGCTAAAGCGCTTGCACATATGTATTCATTCTCCTCCAAGCCCACGTGGCGTATACGTGACGTATGTCACTTTACTAATCTAGTTGTCGGCTTTGAACTGGACGTGTGTACAAAAATTTACTTTACTGCAATTCTATGTTACTTTGGTGCATTATTGCATTAAAGCAGAAAAATGTTAGTGATAACTAGAAAGTTCGTAAACAAGATTTGTGACATAAATTTGAGACTTTTCAAAAGTTCATTTTTTATACTACTTTATTATTAATTTTACAACTATAATATAGTACTATATATATTTCAAAAACTTTAGGTGATAATATACTCAAAAACATTTCGATATTTCGGTGAAATATTTTTTTTTAACAGAAATACCGGAGTAAGTATACCTTTCGGATTTTCAACTTGGAATCGCAAGGACTTACCATGCTCCGGAGAACTTAAACTTAAACTAAAACTTAAACTTATTTATGCTAGAACTTCAACTATTTCCCCAGATGCATTTGGTATAACTTGACACCATTACCGAAAATAAGAAAGTATTAAATGAAAAAATTTGAAAAATTTTTGTATTGTATTAATATTGAGATTGAATTTCTGGAATATAGTTGCCACCTTTTGTAAAAGTCAAACTGAAAATACCAAAAATTACGTTCCAAATATAACTTAAGAAAATATTCGAGAAAATATTTGGAAAATTTTTAATTCATAGAAATTTTAAAAGAAATTTAGAGTAGAGTTGCCAACTAATGAAAAATGCACGTCAGAAATGTTCCCAGAAAGTTTTAGAAACGCATTTATTTCAGACACATTTTATAACAGAAAATTCAAAAATGCCTCAAACGAAAAATACTGGTGTTACATTAAATTATATAAAAATCTCTAAAATAATTTTGCGATACACCTACACATCAGAAAATATTAAGTTTTTTCAGCATAGCATATTGTGTGAAACTTAGGAAATAACCGGCCAGTGAGTGCCTCATAATAAATAGAATTGTGGAGTTTGTAATTCAAAATGTATATTTTGCTATAAAAGGCTACATATTCGTGGTGTGCTCAAAAAATAACGGGATATTTCGTTTTTTGAAGAAAAAAAATTTATTCAATCGTCTACATTAATGTTGTCGCCTTCAAAATAGTCTCCATTCGATATTGTGCACTTATGCCAGGGCTTCTTCCAATCACCGAAACACTTCTCAAACTAGATTTTAGAGATAGACTTTAGCTCTTTCATCGATGTGCTTTTAATGTCACCTATACTTGTAAAATGATGACCCTTTAAGTTTATCTTTATTTTTGGAAATAGGAAAAAGTCTCACGGAGCCATGTCTGGCGAATATGGAGGCTAGGGTATTAGGGGCATCGTTACGGTATTGTTTTCGGCCAAGAATTTACGAACAAGTAACGAAGTGTGAGCAGAATTAAGCAAAAGTGAGCAAAAGCCATAAATTATATTTCCACAATTCCAGGCGTTTTTTTCGGATTGCTTCACGCAAACGGTGTTGAACTTGTAGGTAGTACTCCTTCTTGACCATTTGACCTTGAGGCAAGAATTCATGATGCCTATGACATTAAAGTCAAAGAACATTCCCGTTATTTTTTGAATACATTACGTATTGAAGATCTCCGCGGTTCCTTCGATTCGAAAGATACTTATGTAATTGAAGATTGAATGATCAAAAGTATTCCACATTAGGCACTTTGACGTTTTTCGTATACAGACCATTCCTTTAAAAACAACCGTTGTGACATTAAAACTGTAATACTACATGGGTAAATTTTCTATCCTTTAGTTAAAACAATCTAACTTGATTTACGCTCAGCTTAAAAACTTTTCAAGTTTTATGTGTTTTATGTCAAAACTTTTGTTAAAAAGCCACATATGTCGGTATGTATTGCATTTATAATACATATGTTTGTCAGAATTGTGTCTTCAGATGTAGTACTTTGTGTAAAATATATGTATTTTTGCCACATAACCGGAATACCTGCGAAATACCGAAAATTTTTGTGAAATGTTTCAATAATAAATACCTGCAGGTGAAGGTTGGAAAGTTTTCGTTGTATGGGTATGACAAATTTATAATTTCAGAATATCAGCATAATTCCACTCTGCACAAAAAAAATTTGCATTATGAGAGAAGCTAAATTGGATAATACTTGTTTTCTTCGGTTTAAGCATTTAGTACTTTTTTATACACCTTTTGAAAATAGGCGCTATACTAGCGAGCGAAGGAGAAAGCGAGCAAAAGAAAGCAAACGCAGTGAAAGAAAAGTCAAAATCGTCAACTTGCTGCGTATTTGACATTTTAAATCCAATTTGATTGATAATCTCATGTTTTACACACGCTGCTTTGCAAACTACACGACCTCGATTGCCTCAAGCGGCAGGATAAACTTGATTTGACTCAATACTTTGACGCATATATATATGCCTGTGACACTTGCGAACAGTCTTCAACTAAAAAAAAAAAAAGAAATCTTTGATTTTCTAGCATTCGCAATTTAGGGTGCAACGTTTGAGACCAAATGTAATATCTTGGAAAATAACTGTGCCTAAATTGTTCAACAATAGGCCAAATTCTCAATACTTATCGCCGTAAGGCCGAAGACGCAATCACTAATGCGAGGAAAATTTGTATTGACTGCAATGAAGAAGAGGCTTTCAGTAAATTTTCGAGAGTAGATTACAAAGGGATAAAATGACAGCCGCCACCGCCACCGTCACCACCGACAGTTGATAGCGGCGCGACATGAACGCGACAAGCTTGTAATCTTCGTAAAGTGAAATGATAAAGTAAGAATATGGATTGGAAAATAAGGTAACGCTATTAAAAGAAGACCTAAATATAAGTAAAAGTCTCAGTCAGTTGGAATGTGACACGGTGTATAATTTTGACAGCGTACACTGGCAAATACATACATATGTATATAATGCAAATTGATATCTGCAAAAGGTTGTCCGAACGTAAATAGTATTTTCAACCGCATCATGAAAACGGTTCCTTGGCCAGGGTCCCTTGAAAACCAACGTGTTGGAGATATTGAGACTTTGGTACAGTTTATAGGACATACCCTTGGGCATACGCTGAAGTGAAGTTTGACCCTTATTTTGACTAAAGTCTCGAATAGTGGTCGCACTTCGGCTCGCTCATTAGTCTTTCGGGGTTAGCTTAATATTTATAGGACCCTCCGTTTGTCGATCAATAACAAAGCGTAAATGGGAGAAGAAATACTATTAAGCATGTAGGAGAGTTGTAAATGTTGAGTAGTCGTGTTATTAAGGATTTCAATTAGCAACCTCGAAAGGAAGCTTTGATGTCTTTAAATGTTTAGTCAATAAAAGAAAATGGAAAATTTTGGAAAATGGCGATTTATTATTCAACATAGTCTCCTTATCGATAGATTCAGTTGACTCTGTGATGTTCTAACTTTCCTGGAGGTCTGCAAGGTAGGCTCCGTGGTGCATCTAACCTTCTCAATAGACTGAAATTTCTGTCCGGCGAGTGACTTTTTCCAGTTTGGAAACAAAAAGAAGTTGCACGTCTCCCCAAATTTGGGGAATACGGTGTTTGGAGAAGAAGTTCGAACAATTTGGTTGTGACGACGGCGAAAATATCGTGTTCTACGAGATTGTACTGGAGGATAGTGGCGACATCGGGCAGTGATGATAAATCAATATTAGACCACCCCCTTAAGTACAATTTATAGCGATTAAATCTCTTTAAATGAACGAAGCAAGCGGTTCATCAAATTGGTTTTGAAACCATCACAAAGACCTTGAAAATATAATGAATTACACTAAAGAAATGCTGCATACATTTAATACATGAACGAAAACGTATTTCATAAATAATGGAAATATTTTTTTTTGGTTCAAACTAGCATTAAGCCGAAACAAGAATTTTGAAAAATTACCTTTATGTATTTTTAAGAAGAACCGACACTACGGACCACCCTTTATGCAAAAAGCAGTAGATGGCACATATTTGTAATGGCAGACGTTAAATATACGCACTTTACCCCACTGCGGTAAATCCATGAAGGATCAGTAGCTCGCAGGTGACAGTCGGTATACATGTCCATATACTATATAACTACCACCAATTTGATGCCGATAAAGGCCATCACGTTGATGCACACACACACACACACACACATGATGTTGATATTACTGACGCATCGGAGGCCATTCACCGATGTGTAAATATACACAGTTTATGTACACGCAGCTGTGCGAAATGTGAAATGCGAAATGCCGAAACATTGAAACAAACACCGAATACACCGAAAATGCCCACAACGGGCGGCAGGTGTAGGCACGCAAAAAAATTTTGCATATACTTGTAGAAATAAGGGCAACCGCAAAGCAAATCAAAAAAAAAATAAAACAATTCACATACATTACACATCTAGGATCTTGTGCAACAATGTCCAGAATTTAATTGAAAACAAGGCAATTTTTTGCAAAATAAATTCGATCGATTTTTCGAAAACGTGCTGATGTTGTTGTTGTGTGTGCGATATGTGGCGTGAACAAATATTTGCGTGTACACACTTTGTTGTAAATAATTTAAGCAAACACGTTATTTTGTTATTTTAAACACATGTGTGATGTATATATGTGCGTAACGGTGAATGAAGTGTGTGACTAATAACAAAAAATTGCTCATGCGTTAAATTTAAATTCAGCTGGTTGGGCAAGTAATGACCCTTTGCTTTAAATTATTGCTGAGTTTCGGCTCCTTTAAATATTTTCAATGTGATAAAATTCTCAACTCAGGAATTTATGGTGCCTGTTTGTATTAGTATGAGAATATATTCTAACTCTAAACTCACACAGAAATGTGTCAAAAGTTTACAAATAATGCGTTGCATGAGACTAATATATAGTGATAAGATTCTGTTATTTATTTCTAGGAAAACTGTACTGTGAGTACTTTCAGCCAATATCTCTGTATGAAGAAGAACATTGCCCATCTATATATGTATGCATATAAAACCTATTGCAAAGCTGTATGTAACAGAACTATTTGCAACAGTTTAGTTGATTTTGTTGAAAATGTCCTAAAATCTTAAGACGAGTTTGGAGAAATCAACGTAGAACCATCTGAGTAAGAATTATGATCACAAACATGACTATGTCTTCTTGTCTATATAATATCCTATGTAGGCGAAAAACAAAAAAGAAAAATAAAAAAATAAAAATAAAAGTGTTTTATGGAATTGCTAACAGCATATTTCATATCTAGATTCTTATTAATTAAAAAAAATATATGCAATATGTGGTTAGATTGAGTTTTGAGTTTGATCGCCGATGAAATCAAATTTGAACAGTTCAAATACCACTCCTTTGTGCCACCGGAAAAATATCCATATATGGAACAATAACCCTCGCATATTGAAAGACTGCTCGTGAACCTATTAAAAATAGATTCAGGTGGCTAATTTTAATTCAAGTTTGATTGCGATCGAATTGGCGACCGGATTGCAGAAGGTTTAAAAGCCAAAATATATATTTCAAGACACAGTTTTGCGGAAGATGGACAGTCAGAAGAAAGTGCCAATATGAGTTTACCTCGCCTTCTTTCAGATAAATTTGAAGGATCCCAACCGTCAAAAACCTCGCCCGTTGCATGCATGCCGGATAGTTAAAATTCCTATAACTAGCATAATAAGAACATTGCCCCACTTGCTTTGTTCCTTGACGTATTGAAGTTTTCGCCTTGAAGTATGCTACAACTTTTTTATATTGCCCTTCATGTCCATATATTTTGAAAGAAAATTACTGCATATATTCTTTTCAAAGTATAACTCTTATGCAGAAGCAATTACTAATAAATATTTAGGCAAATAAAAAAATAATAATTAACAAATTCTTATTTTTGCCAACCATATACATTCATTTTAAATAAAATTTATTTGCCTTATGTATTTTTCGCTCTCATTAATGTATTGCCATAATATGCAAATTCTTATTTCCAACTTTAAATTAGCAATTGTGAGTTCGTTGAGTATATTCCATTATATTATATCCCTTCGCAACATAAAGAAGGGGTTGTAGAAAAAATTGCATACTTTGAATAGTTAGCGTCATGCCACTTTGCTCAGTGTGTGTTATGCATAACTGCCTGTTATGATAAGAGGAGGCAAACGCTTTCATAAATTTGTAAAAGAAAAACTTATATAAATTAAAATTTGTTGACGAGTTCGGTGTGCACTTTTAATGAGCAACATTTGCAAGTGGTAATACGCGGCGTATGAGTGATGTGTGTTGACTTAGCAGCCTTTGTTGCGCATTAGTATGTAATTATATGTAGAAATGCGTATACGTTGCATAAATACATTAGTCGAATGCATATGTTTTTAGATTTAGGTGCACAGTAGGCATGAGCAACTACACTCTCATTCATTAATTAATGTACGCACGCGCTTATGTTCAACTTGTAAAATTCGAAATATGTATGTATGTACATACTTGTATTTATATATGTATATAATATATGGGGTCTCATAAAGGACATAGTTGCGTTACTTTGTCCCAATTTTGTGCACAAATTTGGAATTCAAGTTATGAATGAATGCGAAAAGCATTTGGGTCAATAAACGAAATAAATCAACTAAGGAAGGGATAAGTTCGAGTGCAACCGAACATTTTATATTCTCGCAAATAACAAGTGTCAGATGTGGGGAAGTACCTTCAGGTGTTTGAAAACTTTATATTAAAAAATTTAGAAAAATTCAACATTCATTACTAACCAAATTTGTATTTGGATTTCAATCATATTTGGGAACTTATTAACTTAAACTATAGATATATTATGTGATTTCATTCATATATAGCGCTAAACCACATTCTGTTTAAGAAAATCACACATTTTGACCAATAATAAAGTCAAGTATATCGAGTATATTTGGACTAGGGTAAGGCTGGTTTGATTGCTTAATATTTAATTCTTTTTTTTATTTGTTTCTGCGTAATTTTATTAAGATAACTCGCTATTTGACCCACATATTCGGGTTAGAATCCACTAGAATAACGGAAATCATAATTCGTAGGCCGATTTCACCCATTTTCGCCACCAACTATTGTATATTCAAGATTATACGATCACTTCATTTAGCTAAGACATCTTAAACATTGACCGATGTATACGGTATAAAGCTAACCGGAAGCTCGAAAGTCCTTGTAATACGTATATGGGGATTAGGGGAAGTATTTACGCGATTTTATGAATTTTCGGCGCTACAGCACACTATTATCAGGAAAAGATGTCTTCGGAGGTATATTAAGATTGATTTCGTTAAAAAAGATTTTTCGGTAAGAAGTCAGCAATGGGGCACTGCGGGGCTCATATTCAATACGGGAGCTTGAAAAGTTATATACTGATTTCAACTATTTTTAGATAAGAGTCGATACACATTGAAGGCACTATTTGTGCAAATTTATATTCCGATATCTTCATTAGTGCTCGATTTATATATTGTCAAATGAGAGAATCTTTAAAATTGTGTTATATGTGAAGTAGGCGTGGTTGTATTCTAATTTTGCACATCTGCAGTATTAATCCTCTCAGAATACCATAGGACCAAGGAGCACTTGTAATCGCTTACACGGACGCACGGACGGACAGACATCCGGAATTCAACTCGTTTCGTCATCCTAATGATTTGTATATATAGTACAACCCTACATCTATGCCGTTTAGTTTTGGATGCTACCGTTAGGTGTACAAAACTATTATACACCGTGCAACATGTTGCGAGTGTATAAATAAGTGTGCACATATTTACGCAATATTCTAGTCTGAGTAATATTTATACATGGATATCCGAATATTTTCAGGTATTAACTCATTTGTCACTGCTATTTTAGATATTCAGTGCCTTTGCACGTCAATAATAAACTCTAATTAAATTGTGCATTTTATGCATAAAATTGATATTTTACACTTCATCTCGATAAAACGAAAATTTTACAGCAATTTTCGCATCAATTACGGTTATTGCTAGTAAAGCAATGCAATTTCCATATAAGCAAACTAAAAAATAATTTCTCTTAAATAAAAGCTGAACGCATGACTCGTTGGTAAAATGAAGCGGAAGTGAGTGGAAATATAAGAACTAAAAATGCAAATGTATGCTTACTAAAGCGTATGAAATTGGAAGTTATCAAATACACCGGAAGCTATAGCGCTTGCGGCCAGTTGACTCACTAACTATATATATTCATGTTTACATATGTATAATATATATGAAATGTTGTCGAGTTTTTGAGGACAAAATTTACATACATACAGCTCTTATCGTTTTTGTTGTCCAATGCAAATATTTTTTGCAATTTTTGCATTTTTTTGCCCAAGATTGGTGCAAACTGTAGGTGGAAGAAAATTGTTTGCTATGCTGCTATCGGATTGGTTGCTGTCATGGACACATAAATTGTACGGCGCGAAAATGCACTGCCTGTCATATTTGGTATTTGGAATTCACTTCCTGCTGCATTTGCTTGCAACGCGCATCACAAAATGTATCAGCAATATGTAAATTCATATTTGCTTTTGTTATTGTTATTGCAAGTGGCAACGTATGCGTATGCATATGCTGACCCAATATTTGTGAGAATTGTGTCATTTTATATTGATGCACATGTGGTGAGTTTGTAGATATCTATATACAATGGTGTACATATATATACATATCGAGGCGCTCTCAGATTCCGTCAATCATATTTTTGATTCATATTTTTTACATTCAATAAAATGCTTTTCCACAAATATGTGAGTTAGAATTTTATTTAATAACCATTTCATATGAGTGTGTCAATCCAAAAGAAGTTGGGTTCTTTGAAAGAAAATTTTAATTTCGATTTGAATTTTGTTTTTAAGCGAACATTTTATTTTCTTTATTGTTAGTTGGAGTAGTTTAAATATTTGTTCCTAAAGTATTGTTTTTTTGAAGTAAATTTTATAAAGGTATGGTAGTAAGATCGTTCGATTGCAACGAAATTTTGTTACGTCACGCTTGTAGTATACAGGGCGCCACCATAACAAGAATGAATCGATTGAAATTTTATTTTTATTTTTTATTTTTTTTTGGGTTACTGGTTTCAATACTCTGTTGGTTAAGAACAAAAAAAAGTTGAAATGTTGCCACCTTTTTGAAATGTTCAAGTATAAATATAACTGTTTTGAAATTTTAATTCAATAACATCGACGAAAATATTCAGTTATTACAGTTTATACATTAAACTATAAAGCTGATTTACTGTTGAGAATATTTTTGAAAGGGTTGCCGTATAGTATTAAATTAAAATTTTACAATAAATAAAATATTACCCTCCATGCACTCTATATTAATTTAAAAAAAAATATTAAAAATATTTCTAATATTTTTTTCTATCTCCATTATTTCCCATATTCAATTATCACACAAGCAGGCAACTTTCACTTTGCAGCGCGTTAATTAATTTTTATAGTTGAGCGTCAATATTTTGTATATTACTATGATTTTTATTTTTTAGAATCTTGCATTAAATATTTATTTTTTACTTACCGGTGGTGTTTCGAAAAGCATCACTTCTGTGCCCTTCAATACTAGAAAACGTGGTTTGTAGCTTTGCCAGGAGATATTGTTGTTGATAACACCTTCATTCACCCAGCCCATGTATTCGATGCGTTCACCTACGGCAAAATTGCGATTGTAAAGCTTCATCTGGAGTGAAAATTTATGAAAAGAAAATGGGAAATGTGGAAATTAGTTATATATATATTATACTATAGTTATTATATATTATAGTTATATATATTATATATATATTTTTAGTTATATATGCACATATTTTGAAAATTTCATAAAGGTCCACTAATTCTATAACAAAGGTTGCTTTGAACAACGATTAATATATTTAAGCGTTTTCGATATATATATGCTTCCAAATAGGCCTCTGTCCTGGCGATTAACTCTTCGTTGTCGCTAAATTTCGGTCCCGCAAGAATTCTCTGGAGGGCTAAAAATCGGAAAAATATCCCTTCGGGCCAGATGCTGACAAGAATTTCGTGCATGCGAAAGCAATTCGAAGCCCAATTCATAAAATGTTTGTCTTTCATTGGTTTGTGACTAAGAGCATTACATTGAGATCGAGGGGCAGGCATCCACTTTGAGTAGAGATTTCGTCTACAAAAATATTCATGACGGTTAGATCTAACATAAAATAGATAGATTTAGTTTTACTAACATTCTCTCATAGAAATGATACAAACTTTTTAGCCTGCGTGTTAGTTCAATTTCATTCTTTTCCAGCAACAAACAACCTTATGCTAATGCTAAGTGTAATATGCTCAAATTCTTACATGAAGGAATCTCTCATTTATACATTAATAAAGGCAAGCTAATCATTATCTATATTTATAGAAGCTAATAGACGAAGAATAATTTCACTCATGGCGGAAAGACAACTGACTCACACTACTATTACTAGCATTCAAAAGGGCGTTATATTTTTACTGTTTGTTGTCCAAATTTGTCTACTTTCATATTATATCCGGGCGGCATATATTACATTTGATATTGCTAAAATTTTTTTGGTTTGCTAAAGATAATTTTCAGATAATAAAAACTAGACCATGTGACGCTCGTAGCACCATTTTTGAAAGAATCTGAGGAATACGTATTTTTAGTACAAACTTTATGTCTTTGGCGATTGGTTTGGGGAATAACATATTAAGTGATCTGTAGGTTGCCGGTCCAATTTCCACAGTTTTTATTGAAAATAAAATAATAATCTTCATATTCCCTTCCAACTTGTGAACTACTATTTCTAAACTGAAATAGCTTAAGCGTCTTATTAGTAAATATGAGATGAAAATAATTTCAGGTCAATAAATTGAAGACAAAATAGTATTACTCCATATTATACAATATTTTATATTATTATTTACAAGATAATTGACATCCGAATTTACATTCCTATACAAATACATTAAGTCTCAAAGTAACATCTTCGTTATTCTTAGCAAAAGCAATTAAGGCGTTGATTTACAAGTAGTCACTGCTTTGGTAAGCCAGATATTTGCTGTTTTATTTATGACCAATTTTTCAGCTCTTCCTTCCACACGCTCGATTTGTGGTTTTCATTGCTGCAATTCGTTATCTCACGAACTTATTGTTTGTTTCACAACTCTAACTATATTTTTTCTGTTTTTTGCCACTGTTGCTCGGCAATGGTGTAAAAACTTGTGGGCTGGTGATTGTCTTCCTGGCTGGTGCTCATGTGCGTTGTTTGTATTGAATTGCTGCATTTCCGGTACTTCCGTTTGCGACCGATTGGGCACTGGAATTGGTTGGGCATTGGCTGAATTTTGTTTTTAACTTCAAAGTAACTATTGACCGCGGAAAATATTTATATTTTTATTTCTTCTTTCTTTTTATGCGAAAATTTATTAATTAAACTCGTGTGGAAAATCGGATAAGTCATAAAAAAGAAAAGCTTTGAATGTAGTACGTAAGGCGGTCCATATAGTGTTTTTTTATGTTCATGTTGTTTTGAACGCCAGTTTTTTTCCGGACGGAAAGTCGGTGTCTTTAATCCTTGGTGTGAAATGAATAGCTTAATGCTTTAATGGGGTGGAAAATATCGCAAAATGAATTACAGATGATTTAGGTCGCAAACATTTTTTTTACCAAAGCGTGTTTTTATTCTGTTCAATTTTGGCGTAAATTATTTCTGAGCTAAATTGAAGATTTGTAAACTTGGACGATTCTGCTCTTATTAGTCGGTTCTGTGTAACCGGAGTGGATATGGTTTTATAATCAGTCGGGGTGACAGTCAGATGCTTTGATTCCAGAGTAAGAAAGATTTGAACGAACTTCAGTTTTGTGGTTCTTGCCACCATCAATAACATCCACATAACATTTGACAAAGGATTTTTGTAACGAAGCCAGCTTACTCGGAAGTTAGTACCAGGATTCATCAAGATCTGTATATAATGCTTAAATAATGGAATGTTTGTGATATTCCGATTAAAGTAATGTATTTTCCACCATTCTTTTAATTTCATAAATAGAAACTATCATATGGACCACCCTGTTTAAGTATATATGCAAATCCACTTTGTTGCACTTATGCATATGGACACTTCTGTGGCAACCGTGTTGATTTATTCCCTCATCAAAGGGACCACAGAAGCTCGCAGGTGAAAGTTGATCCTTGCCGCTTTGTATTCACGCGTCTCAACGCTCATAGCTTGGCGATTCCAGGCATCGGCATCAATGTATTCATGACTTTATGTTATGTTTTTGTTTTTGTTTTTGATTTTATTTTTATTTTTGTACTCAATGCTTTGCGTTGAACTTTTAGCACATCGCTATTATTTATCCCTATCATTATTTGAGTTTCTATCACCCTCCAGAGATCCAGATTTCCATACATACATACAGATGAGTACCTTAGCACATACTATACCCGTATATTCGCGCTTTGAGTCGGTTGCTTTTAAGCCGTGTTTTCCGTTGGCACTTTGCAATCAACCATTGCTGCTTGGAGCGCTGCTATAAATATGGCTTCGTGAACAACGTGAATCCTTTGGTCTCATTGTAGTGGATTAAGTTGATTACACTTTGAAATGATATTTCATATAATGGTGAGGCATACGCGGTACGCACTCAAGTGTAAGTGTTGACTTTGGTGCTTTCAGCTTCCAGCTTTTATGCTTGCAATTACGCTAATTAATTTGATGGCGCGAACGATGCGCTTGAGTGTTAGTGAAACTAGGCTGACATTGCGACCGGAAAGTAGACTAAGTGTGAAATTATGATAATTAAAATTTTAGGACAACCCATGGGTCATTGGCCCACTGCGCAAACACTAACCTATTGTTTGTATTTGTATGTGAAATGAAATTCAAAGTCGTAAAACCAAAGGTGTGAGCTTGTATTTTTGATGAATTGAATATCACTGACAAACCACATTGAGTGACACATCTGTGACGGTTGAACCAATTTTTCTCGAACTTTCTAAACCTGATAGTGAAAAGTAATATTTAAAAAAGAAAAATACTTGAAGAAATCATAGATAATTCTTATTGGTGGTAACTTGGTGACCTTTTAAGCCACATAGCCTTTTCAGAAAAAATCGTGCAATTATATATAGTTATTTATCAAATTTTCCTCTGACAAGTTATTTCAGGTCAAATTCATTTGACCCTAAAAATTGTATTTTATTAGAAATTATTTTCTTATTAAAATTCTCACCAGGTTTAATTAAAAACTAAATAATTTAACGTATGAGATATCTGGCGATACGGTTATATAGATTGATATTTGACATTCTGAATAAAAAAATTCCACTTGGCGTGGAAATAATTATGTAGGGAATAACATTAGACCCCGTGAGCCGACTAATTTTATATGGAATTTTAAAATATGAAATGAGCCCAATATTATGCTCTCGCATATTGCACATATTACAATAGTGTTGTTCATCTATCAGTGTTACAAACACTCCTAAACTAACCGTGTTGAAGGTAATGTTACATATATCAAGGTGATCCAGAGGAGGGGGGAATTTCAAATGCCTGTCTACCATCCATTAGAGCCATAAAAAGAACAAACGATATTTTGATGAAATCGCGTACTCGATCTTTGGTATTCCGAGACCAGTATGTAAAAAAATCTTAACGACATTGATTGGTACTAATTTCTTGAGTGTAATTTAGTTGAATGCTTAAAATAGATGAAAACGGAACAGATCTTCCCTTAACCTCCATACACCGCTTATAAAACTTATCGATCTTATGGTTTTCTTTATACCGTAAATATCGGCCATATGTGGGGTATCTCAAAAACTTGAAGTGGACATGCTTCACGGGGTTTTATTGCAAAAAGGGGTGATATCGGTAGATACGTAGCACCAAATAGACCAATATAATTATGTCTGTCTTTTTGGTTGGTTTTATACAACATATAATATATCTGGCATGAAGGAAACATTATTATCATATTATGTCCATTAAGCATGGGCTTTAGAAGAATAGGCTTCTGGCCAGTTTATATGAATATCAATGATGCAGATTTAAGCAGCCGTTAAAGAGTTAAAAAGTCAGTCAGATAATATGTAGATATTTGCAAAATAGCAGAATATTTTTCAACTTATTTTAATAAACTGCTAAATGAGGAAATAAAAATTAAATTCGTTAAAGAAAAAAGTGGAGATTTTACTAAAGTAGGTATATTTTATATACAAAATATTCGAAAGTAATGTTTAATAAAAATTCTTAATATATAAATATCTATTAGACATATATTGCTTTGAGAATTTTTTATGTACTCACTTGTAAATGTGTCAATCCAACAACATTATCGGTTATCAATTTAAGCCACTGACTGAGTATGGCTAAATCATCACAGTGTATTATGCCAGTCGAGGCGCCATTAAGGCCGCGCACTTCAAATGCATTGGGGCGTAGCTTATCGGTGCCATAGATATAGCGCGTTACGTAGGCCATCATCAGCGGCACTGCGTCGAAGAAATTCATTTCCAACATACCGGATATGCGCGTTTAGCAGTACGGGAAATGGAAATGTCAAGTGCAGCAACCGTTAGCCAAGAGATGTTGCAAGTGGTGCATAAGCAATGCGCACAAAGGCAAAAAAATTTGAGTGTTGGAAGAGATGAAAGAAATATGCGAAAAGAAAAAAAAAGAAGTTAATTAAAAAACGTAATGAAAGCAAATTACGAAACGTAATTAAAGTGTAGCAAATAGTTAAGAGTTCGTAATTGTATATATATTGCCGACTATCGACTGCCGACTGCCGACTGGCGACTGCAAATTGCAATTTTTTTTAACACACGGATAATTCAATGTGCGTGCGAGTGTTTTTACGTTTTTACGACAGTCGACACGTTGCATGGTGAGCATACACTGTAACGGTAAAAATACTCGCGTAGCTACACTTAACTAATCCACTCACGTATGCGAATGTAATGAATACCACAGTGTTGTTGGTAGATGAATAATGCAAACAAAACAGGAAAAAAAAACTGCATGCAGACATATATGTTTATATATATATTTATATATATATATACTTGCATTTGCATAAATATATATACATACCTGCCACCACATCCACCCATTTCTTTTCCGGTTCCGAACAAATCGACATCGGGCGACTACAGCTGCGACTTATTGTACCATTATTTACCGAGGACTTGTAGCCTTCGTCAGCCTTTAATTCCGCACATGTTGCATCATTGTCCGAATCGGGTGTCTCCTTGGCAACTGAAATGTGAGCAGCAGCAACAACAATGAGCACCAAACACAATGTAACACCCCTAAATGCATTTATGGACATGTATGTGTGTATGTGGGCGTGTGTGTGTGTGTGTGTGGATGTATTATTTGCTGCAGTTAAATTTACGTATGGCATTGGTAAAGTGTTGGTGGCAAATAACGGAAAAATTCAGTTAAAGCGAGTTGCTAAAAGCACGCCAAGCTGGAGTTAAGATGGAAGGCAGTGCTGGCGAATCGAATATGTAAATATGTATATAAGCGAGCAATTGTGCAAGCCCTTCTGTAATGCAAATGTATTTTGAAGCATTTGCGTGCATGAAGGGAATACACATGTGCGGGCATAACGGTTACAAATGCAGCATGTATTTCTACTGTCATGTTCTTATTTGTAGCGGCATTATCCTGCGCGGAATAAGTAAGTTGTCGGTTAAAGATGTGACAAGGTAAACGGAAAAGTGACGGTTGCAATGGTGGAAAATGAAATGATGATAATACTTTAAGTTGTTTTTGTTGAAATTTCAAATAAACTACTTTTGGGTACGCTAAAATGGGTGAATGGAAGTTTATCAAAAGAGGTCCCAAGAAAAAAATTACTTTTAAATGACGGTGTTTATTGTTTATTTTTGACGTTTATTTATACTGATTATATAAAATAGTTTATAAATTTAAATGATCTCTGAGTGCGGTAAGCATATGTAGTATAAATTTAGAAAGGTAGGATAAATACGGTTTATTAGTTGATATTTCCGACTAAGTCGAATATCGATTACTATTTTATTGTTGTTGCTGTATGTTATGTATATATGTCTATAAGTCTAAAATTCTAGAGATTTTAAGTAAACATTAAATTTGCATTGAAATTTTTAAAATTCCTCCACCAAAAATCAGCACATTTTTCTACATATTTCATAAATATTATATCTGTTGTTGTGAAAAGTGCCTGATTGGGCGTGATTAAAGCTTTAGTTGCGAGCGAGAGAAAATAATTATAAGTGTAATTTCTTTGTTTAATAGTGCCGCCCTTCTACATAGGTCTACGAAAATTCTTTCGTCTATATAAAAAACTATTTACCGTAGATTCTTCGTGGTTTAGTTACTAGATAATCTAGTTCTACTAGATTTTATGTGATCTTTTAGCAAGTTAATAGCCGACTTAGTGGTTACAACTACCCATCAGAAGTTCGCAAGAGTTGTAAGAGATTTTTTAGAGTTTCGCCAAATTTTGCTTTGACTGAGGCTCAAATCCACAACTCCCAGGCTGTTAGTGAATCTAACTAGTAGTACTGTCTACTCGGTAACATCGCTTTAAATTCTTTCGGGTGTGTTTTTATTTCGCTACAACAATAACAAAATACTAGTATTTGTTACTTTGGTATGTTTTGTCAAGTATAATTAACAAATACGGGGAAACCAAGCTCGTAACACGTATAGTCGCCAACCTAAGATCATATTTATTTTTGGTACTCAAATGTTTTATTTATATGTCATACGAGTACTTATAGACATGGTTTAAAGCTACATGTTTTTTATTCGCCTAGAGACTTTAATATTGTTCGCCTGAATAGAAGTTTGATTACTTTAAATCACATATTTTATATTTAATCGAGGCACTGGAACACCAATGTAGTAGTTCTCAAACTACGATTAAAATTTAATCGATTGTCAAATATAAATATTTACTATAATGTGTAGGAAATCTTAAAACTTAAATAGCACTCCACGCATACAAAATATATGGACATTACGTTATACAACATATATATATATCTGAGTATATAGATATGTGTGCATATATGTGGTTATTGATACTTTTATTTACACATATCTATGTATGTAGTATGTATACTGGTAAACAGAGCCAGTGAGCATTGACCAAGACTTGTCCAAGACTTGTCCAAGCGTTGAACTGCAAAATTAAAGTTTACTTGTGTGCGAAAATTAAAAGTTATTTGGTTGGTGCTAACAATATGTTTGTTAATTTCCTCTTTCAAATGAAGGAAAAGCGAAGAAAATAAGAAAAGCTTTTATGTCAGTAAACACAAGCTACTCGATTTTTCACAAACCACCACCAGGCCACCTGGCGCTTTGGCCACTAAAAGTTCACCCATACAAACATTTATGCAAACACATATCATTTATGTGCACTGGTGTATGTATGTATGTATGTTTATAGCATATAACACCTAGACTGTTTGTGCTTGCCACACACATATTTAAATTTACATATGTACATACATACATACATATATAAACTTAATGAAAATTTAGTACCTGAAATTTGCGCGCTCGACATTTGCTGCCACGAAACTTTTGATATATGAGATGAGTTGGTAAAAATTTCAAAGAAATGGAACATATTGACATTGCACACATACTTATTATTTTTTTTTTGTTTTTTTTGGTCTTTAATGTTTACAGATAGAAGGCAAGGGTTGTACAACTTGGAGGCGCCTAGAAGCTGTGTTGTAAACAACTTCAAGTGACTACGAGGCAGCAAATACATGTACACACACATACACACATATGAGAACATACTTTCAAATCAGTTAAAAAGTTAAACTTACAAAGCTTGTGCGCGTACATGTTGATATGAATACACGCACACATGCGTATGCATTTGTATAAAAGTGGGCCAAAAGGTGAAGTGAATGAGGCTGGCCCGGTTGTTGTTGCTTGGCCTTTGCCTGCAGGCTTATGTTTGTAGAATTAAAAAACAAAAAAAAAAAACACACGTAAACTGCGAGCCTAAACGCATGTGCATACATATGCACATACATGTGCTGCCATATGTAGTCAATTAAGTTGAATGCGCGTGTGTGTGCGCTCATATTTACTTAGATGCGTTTCTATAATATTACAAGTAGTAAATCTTGCCTTCCTCACGCATTTCATGTTTTTGTCTGTCTTTTTGTTTTTACAGTCGCACTTTTTGTTTGCTTCCTGTTTGCTTTCGTAGTCTGTGCGCTCAGGTGGGAGCGCTCAGGTGTCATTAGGCAGGTGGGTAGGGTTTTAATTATTCTTTACGCTCATTCTTTTGGTGCTTAAACATTTAAAAACTATTTTGAACCTAAGAAAATATTGATGCAGCACTTGCGGTTTTTTATGCAAGTATTTATTTTGAAGGAAAAATACTCAGAATTTCACCAAAGTTGAACAAATACATAGTTGAAAATTATTTCCATCGAAATTTATCAAATAAAAATTTTATCTTTTAATCTAGCCCATTGCGTTTCGGCAACTAACTGCTCAGAATCGCCTATCGGTTGTTAGCGAAGATATTGTCTCCGAAGAACACTGTCATAAATGAAGCACATGAAAATTAGGTTTCTACAAGCGATCCTTCCTTAACATCTACTGTGGCCTACCTCAGCCGTCTGCGTTGGATCTCATACTAGGTATGATGAAATACCATCGTCTCCAGTATGAGATCCAACGTAATGGCTGTAACGTTTTGGCTTGCTTGTTTGGTGGGATAAGTGTTTGACAATAGACTTAAAAATGGAATCAAAACTGAGTATAGCTTCTTGCATTTATGAATACCAGGATTTTTATATTTGGTTATCAAGTTGTTGAGGATCGTTTTTAGGTCAATAAAAATTAAATATGTTTTTTTTCAATTAAAATTATATAAAGTGCTGCAATTTCATTTCCCGAAAAAGTGAAGCGTGTTCGGGATTGGTGGGAAAACCTAAAGGAGAGTGTGCTATCTGAAACTGCAGTTTTCAGCTTTCATTACACTGCTTTCAGAGTAATTTGGAATAAATGTACAGGTTAGACTGGCGATCTTGAATACTTTTGCTTTGAGGTTCGAATTTAAATAGTAAGGGGGGAAGCATATACAACTAATAGTCATATATTAACCCTATCTTAGTGTTCGATAAACACCACAAAGTATTTCAGACAAATTTTTCAGTTATTAAACTCACTCAGCAAAACTCAAACCACTCACAAAGCCTTAAGCAATTGACATTACAGTCCAAGTTAGTCAGATAGTGCATGGATTCCCCCTTCTATAGTTAATGTATATTTCACCTTTTGTGGTAGTGAAGAAGAGCTCACTAGAAGTGAAAGTCAGTAAGAGAACTGGCTTAATGAGTTTTGAGAATTTCGCTGACTCCGTGTGATCACTGTGGTAAAGCAAGAATTCGTACGAATATAAAAAACTTCCGACAAAGGCTAGAAAGGAAAAAGCTATGCGCAATTTTTTAGCTGACGAAACTCTAATTCCGATATGGATGAGATGGGGTCATCCCAGCACTTCCAACTCAGTTGTCTTTTTAAGGTTAAGGCACTTTGGCAGACTCTCTCTGTAAGTAGCCGAAAAGCTTGTGGGTTTGACCAATAGCCAGTTGAGAAATTTTGTAAGAAGCTCTTTGCGCTTTTAGTGGTAAGCATCAGAAGTTTTTTCTTCTTCGGAAAATTATTCAAAATTCTTCCACAACCTTTAAACTTTAAACTTTTTTAAAGAAGAATCAATAATTCGTATTCAAAAGAACCGCTTTGTTATTGTAATGAAGCTTGAAATTAAGCTTTCATACTTTGATTAATGAGGTCCCCGAAGGCACGTACAACACATAAGCGCATACGAAATAAAAATTACATATGTATATATGTTTACATCATCATCAATTTCGCTGGTGCATATGTATGCGAGTGCCAGGTCTATATGTAAATTGCGAACTTTGTGATTATTTTTACGAATTGCGAAATGTCGCGTATAATTAAATTTAATTAAAGCATGAATGTGGAAATTGAGGTGCCGCGGGTAAGGACACTCAGCGAATGGCATGTGTTTGTGCACTTAAACACTTGCACTCACACATATGTCGTTTTGTTTGCGTGTATGTGCTTGTTTGTGTGTGTGTGCTTGTTTCAAAGGGCACTGGCAGACGCTTGCCAATTGTGTATTGCTTTGAACTTTGTGCTGAAAGGAACTTTGCAACTTAATGAGCACAAGTTTCACACAACTCAAAACAACAAATGCCTAAATAATGAACTGTTTAAAATAATGAACTGCTTTTAAAGTAATGAACTGTTTTTAAAGTAATAAACTGTAGTTTGGGAAAAATGGGAAAAAACTGAGAGTAAAATGAAAGTAAGAAAATTTTTGGTTTCTACACATTATTGCTTTCGTTTGTTATGCCAGCCAATGGCTGTGGGCATTTCCATTTGGTTGGTGAATGCCACAGCTATTTTATTGCTTATATTTAAGCTTAAATTGAAGCAAATTTTTAAGACATAATTTTAGTCAGTTTTAAGTGAAACCTCGCCCTACACCTTCATCTGTCCCTCTCTCAAGATATGTAAAATTATGTAGGTCCCAATCATACTTATTTTAGCTCTTGAAAGTGTTTTCGGAGAGGCTTTCTACTACTTTTCACTAATAGTAATCACTGATCGACTTTCTGCTTGTGAATTTACCTAACAAAGTTATAAACCTTAGTCACTCTAGGCTATAAGGTGTGTTCAGAAAAAAACGGGAATGTTCTTCGACTGTGTTGCCTCAAGGTCAAACGATCAATGAGGAGTACTACCTACAAGTTCACCGCCGTTTGCTTGAAGCAATCCGAAAAAAACGCCCGGATTTGTGGAAAAATAATAATAATTCACGGATTTTGCTCAATTCTGCTCACACTTCGTTGCTTGTTCGTGAATTCTTGGCCAAAAACAATACTGTAACGATGCCCCAAACTCCATATTCGCCAGACATGGCTCCGTGCGACTTTTTACTATTTCCAAAAATAAAGAGAACTTTAAAAGGTCGTCGTTTTACAAGTACTCGTATAGATGACATTAAAAGCACATCGATGAAAGAGCTAAAGGCGATCCCAAAAATCGAGTTTGAGAAGTTCTTCGATGATTGGAGAAGCGCTGGCATAAATGTATAATATCGAATGGAGAATACTTTGAAGGTGACAACATTAATGTAGGCGATTGAATGAATATTTTTTCTTCAAAAATCGAAATATCCCATTATTTCTTGAATACACCTCTTTGAACACCACCACTTCTGAAAAAATACTTGAGCTACTTAATCCTCTAGTATCTCATACACTGGTGTGATTTTAGAGTATTAAGATTTGACTGAAAATGTGTTTGAGTATAAATACACCGTTATGTGAATTTTGACTGTCATTAAATAAATCAGCATAAAACAAACTTAAAATCTTTTTTATGTGTAAAAAATAAAAATTTTCCGAATTTCATAAATGTTAAAAAAAAAAATATTTCATCTTATTTCGAAAAGGAAAGGTAGTTTGAAATAATTTGCTTAGAATAAAGGGGCAACTCAATTTTTCTACAACTAAACCAAATTTGAGCACAAAATAGCTTAAGCAAATCAGCCTGTTATGTGAAATTGATATGCAGCATGTATATGAAGTGTAATATATTTCGTCTTTCACAAATTAGGATTATGCTAACTCACGTTGCTTTTGCAGGAATGGCGTCGCCGCACGGTAATGCTTCACCGTCAGCACAACAATATCGCCGGCATTACGCAATATATTCACCGCATCATCGTGCGGACAAGCTGTGATGTATTCGCCATTCACTTTAATTATCGCATCGCCAACAAATAGTTGGCCCGTAATATCCGCCGCTTGATCCTTGTAGATGCGCGATATTAAAATGGGCAATTTATGCTCGGCACCACCTTTTATGCTTAGACCAAGGCCGCCCTGCTTTTGACGGGTAATCTGTACCATGCGCTCCTAAAATTACAAATAATAAATAATGAGAAAAGGCAAGAAATCAGTGTTGCATTGTTGTTGTACTACAAAAAAAAAAAATTGACTAAGTAAATAGCAGGGAGAACATGATTCTTATAAACACTGATTTGTTAGCTCTTAACGAGGTGAGAATATATATTGCATATCTTAACCTAAAATTAACGGTACATATCTATAAATGCTTAAAGGTAATCTGAACAAATGTTAGTTTATTTAAGCTCTGCTGAATTTATTTCTGAAAATTATCACTATTTAATAGCTTTCATAAATCAATAATGCTTATCAAACTAACATATTTGCATTGAGTTATGCATTTAAAAACTGCTTGGCTCAAATAATTCATTTCATTTCAAGTATTTTTACTATCTGACACCACGCATGCACATTTGCATATGCGCAGCTGCAATTTCATACAGCTGGCAATGATTCCCTACATTGTGTGTGTGTGTGTGTGTGTGTTTGTATGTGTCTGAGTGAAACTCGTTTTCATTTTCCCTCAAGGACATTGTCATGTTCTACATGCAATTGAATATTTAATTATATATAATAACAGTGCTGTCTTTTGTGCCATTGCTTTGCTTTTGTGGCATACATCTGTGCATTGAGGCTCGGAGGCAAGTTGTATACTTATGATTATGCCACATACATGCATATATATATCATATACATGTAGCATAAATGCATGTATGCATGTTCGCTTGATAAATATCGCACTGCGCACAGTTGCATGCGTGTTCCCTTTGGGCGTTCAGAAACTATTTCTAGAGATATAACATTCAACTCATTTAAAGTTCCAACTAAATCACTTGAAGCTTATGCAAATAAAACGGAGAGACCAGTTATATTTTGCTATTATGAAAGCATTTTTGGAATTGCTTGCAGCGGAAAGCATAAAGTTTAGGATTTTAAATGAATTTGAGAGGGAATTAATATTAAAAAATTAGTATAAGAAGTGGACCGAAATATATTTCTATATGCATTTTATACTACATAGTTGGAAACAGATATTTTTAAAAGTCATATTTATTAACACAAAATTCTTCTTTAAACATGAAATTAAAATCTAATGTAATTCTCATATTTGTTTTTTTGTTGCAATTCAAGTTTATGTATGCCCATTGGCTATATTGGAGAACTATATTGGAGGTTGGGTTGAAAATTAGAGGGTTCAGAAATTGAGAAATAGATTTCCTTACATAAGATATATCTTTTTGAAGAGCATACCACAATTCTAAGGATAAATTAATATTTCAAAACGGCTCTAAAGAATCGGGAGTTAAAATATTATTCAACTTAACCTCAAACTTACATAAAACAGCATAATTGAACGCTTTAGACTTATTGACTATATCTTCCCATAAAATATTTAATTATTTAATTTTGATTTTCATCGAATTCTTGCATTATTTTCAAATTAATATTGTTTTAAAACAGAATCTGTATGCTTAGAATACTTGTTTAATAAGAAAACCTAGGAAATGATCGAATTTTAGCCTATAAATAATACGCTATAGCGGACATATGTAATAGTATAGAAGAGCATCATTTCAGTTTCCCAGTTAATATTTACCTTTGACTCCATTGGTGGTCCATTGTGAGGATTTGTTGGCGTAACGACCTCTAACCTTTGCAAGGTTACTAGTTCCATAGTTAAATTCAGTCTGAGTGGTTCTGGTTTACTTTTGCCATCGCTGACATTTACCATACCAGTGCGGATCTGCAAAGGAATGAATTCATTTACAGATAATTTTATATTAATATTAGTTCTAAACACAAATAAATGAAACTAATTTTGAATGGTGAAGGGAACGTCCTTGCATATTCATAATTTTTTTTTTTTTTCTCTTTTGGCAGTTTATTCCATTTAACTTTTTGTTGAGTTAAGAAATTTTTGAGGTACTCAGAATAGTCGTAAGTTCTCCGGACAGGACGCTAAGGTGTTGAAATAATAAGTTCAATCTACTTTTGAGAGCTTTGGAAAAAAATAATGTTGCTGTGATTATAAATGCCGCACGGGGTTTGTGTCAATTAAATGGAAAATACAGTATTTATTAAATATCGTGAAGAAACTTTTAGAGTGTTAAGCAGAAACTTCGTAGTTTTATCCGTCTGCTCGTCTCGTTTGTTAGAGGTGAATAAAGGTGTGTCTTTAAAAGTCTGCGATATGAAACCACTGAATAACTTTGAAAAAAGTGATAGAGTTTCAGATTACTTTTTATTTTATTTGATATTTTACCTTTGATTTGGACTTTTTTTTTTAATAGAATTAAGTATATTTTGTGAAATAAGTATATAGTGCCCTACAAAATTGGATACAGAAGTTTTTTTTTCGTTTTCTATTACTTTTTGCAGCGTTTCGGGCATCGATTAATGCATGAATGTTTGCCTTGAGCTCATCAATGTTCGGGGATTGAAATGTAATCAAATCAGAAGATGCTAGTGGACTTTTATTCTGAAATAAGACGTCCTCATAATTTTTGTTACATAATCTTAGTCGAGATTTTTTGAATTTCGGTGCAATAAAAAAAAAAAAAAAATTTTAATCGAAAAAAAAGAAAGCGCTACGAACTCTGGAAATCTATATTAAGTACCTCATATATATGACTTTAACGGTAGTTTTAGATAGGAATCTCTTTGATTAATATTGTTTTTACTACTGATAAATTTGTAAGTCAAATAACAAATTGGGAATCAGAACTCAAGAGTCAAGCTGAAATATTTTGATGGAAGACCTTCTACATTATTATTACTTCACTTTTAACAAGAAATATTCTTTTGTTGTAATTTTTATGAAATTGTAGGGAATACTTTTCACGTTTGAGGCTTACCTTTAAATTTTGGTCAACCTTTTCCTCAATAGGGGTGGCCATTTTTGCATTGATCTTCATATTTTCTGCAAGAGAAGAGTAATTCGAAAAAGAAGAATTAGAAAAGCATAGAACAAAAAACACATATAAAAATTAAGTAAATATATACTAAGTAAGTAACAGTTTTGCTTTGTTACAAATTCAGTGAATTTAGTTGGTTTGTCATACATAAATAGCAATGACATTGCGAATTAAAGCCAAAACGCCTACGAAACTATTTGAACTCAATTTGCAAGGCCAATTAAAAAATCAATAAATAATGTGTGTAAAGTTCACAGTTCAATAGACACACGCACACATAAGTAAATATGTACACGCCAGCACACCTAAATGTGTGTGCGTGTGTGTGTGGTTTCCTTGATAGAACTTGCAAATGCCAGCAACAGCGATTTAAATAGCAACAATAGCAAAATCCTACAACAATACTAATCGCTAACCACCGACAATTAATTAAATAGACTTAAGCGAAACGCCCACCAACAATGCTACAGATGGATGCTCGCGAGCAAGCGTGGCTGTCAGCAAAAAAAAAGCGCATAGACAAGACAACAAGCTTGATAGATAGTCGAGGAGCGTCGAGCAGTCAACCGGTTAACGTATTACCGCTGTTGCGGCTGACATTCACCGTCATTACCGCTTACTCGGCAATTTAGTGGGTGCGTGCAACGTGGCATGAACTTCCCCTGCAATGTGTTTTGTTGTCAATCTACACTTAACAAAATGAACTTAGACCAGGCTAACTGGTCTTGGGGTTAAATAAAAGTCGTAAACTCAACCTAAATAGTTAAATAATGGTTGAGGAAGTGTGCAGACAACGGCAGGTAGAAGCTGAAAAATGCAAAATTAAAGCAAAAAAAAAAAAGCAAAATGTAATTGTAAACACTAAGCAATGTTGCGTATACGCCCTGTAGCGCCTTGTGCTGTCTTAGCAGCAGTGAGCAGTGATTGCTTCTGTTCATGCAGCTGGCAGTTGAATATTTCACAACAAGAAAATCAATTAATTTAATAAAAATAAACAATGGTGAAACGCAGCGGAATCAGCTCAAATCACGGCTAAGCTGATGGTAAAGAGATTATGTAAGCGGTGACCCATTGTTATACACAAACCAGCTGAGGTAGTTAATCTGGCAACGACCGTATATGTGTTCGGTTTATTATGTATATAAGGAAATATATTTACATATCTGTGTACGAAGCTGCTTGGCTGGTACTTTGATGATCTGTTATGTTTTAATTGTGGGTGTTCTTGGGGGGTTTGAAGCTTTGCACCAATAACAAAATACTCTATAGTCTAAGTAGTTGTTAATAAAATACGTTCTAGTTGTGTTTGCAGAGTATGGAAAGGCTTATATGAATTAAATTAGCAGATATTCTGTTTCTGACATGCTTTCCAAATCATAGCTCACAACTTTTGAATTGATTTCAACTCACTAATTAGCATCGGGTTGAGTAAATGCTTTTTTTTTTTTTTATATAGCATCAACGTTCAATAGTTATCTTTCCAATATCTTTGATTTTGTATTTAGAGAGAAGAATTTATTAATTTCAGTTTGGCTTGTCGTTTCTTATCCTATGAAAATAAGTAGTAGTCTATCAATTTCATATACACTTTAAACAAAATTCGCACTTATATTATTAGGTTTATATGCTTAACAAGGCAGCCTGTTGTGCAGGGTAACTTCAAGGCTTATGAGCTTGCCAAAACAGCAAAACTCAGTGGTGTAGTCTTTAATAGCACATTACAGCACCGATGAGCCAGCTCAGCTGATATTTGACTAACATTAATGCAAGTAAAGCTTCGAGGTTTCTTCGACCATGAACGTCGAACCATAAAGTCGAGTTATCTTCTTAAGAGATTTTTAGTTTGCGAATTGAGAAATAATTGAGCATAAAAAAGAGAGAATAATTACTCTCATATATATTTGTTAGCACCACCTAGCGGATATCATAACCAAACTATAACTATCAGTTTATATGTTCCATTTTTTAGGCCTGGCAACGTTATGTCTAATCTTGCTTAAAATTTCTCATTTGTAAAGCAATGAAAGGTAGCCCTGAAGATGTTGAGAAACTAAAATCGATTTCGATCATTATATCTCCTAATGAAATATTAGAGAGCTTACTTTCTATTTTTAGACTCCATATCGAAGTTACAACGAAATTTTGTAGCCAGAAATTAACAGTTGAAATTACACGGCACTAAACTGTAGTGTCACTTATGAAAATAAAAAATGTCTGAGCTCGCTTCTTTTCCTAGTTCTTTTCTGTTCCTTTCTCCTGAATATTTAAAATTTTTACCTTCAATTAATTTTCGGAAACTATTTCTTCATTATTCCAAACATAATACAAGAACTAACTGCTCGACTACTGTGTTATACTACATCGACTGAAAAGTGTTTGGGTTAACAATTTGGCTTAAGTTTAATTTAGACATCCAATCGATCCAACGACGCAATTTAATATTGTTTATTGATTGTTCGACCATGTTCGAGGTAGTCCATGACATTAGTTCCATGAAATTTAAAAAATTCGGGTGACTTTCACAGAGCAACAACCTTTCCGCGGAGTTCCGATTGGATCAGCTTATAAAAACAGTGTAAAAAAGTTGAAAAATTATCAGTTTTCGAATGGTGTCTCTTTAAAAATATATTTCTTTGAAATTTTGACAAGTTGTTTGTTGAGCTGCTGCGCCCAATTATGGTATGCGTTTCGCTGACTGACAAATATGGGTCTTCATGGTTTAAAAAATTAAGTGTGCAAAACTATTAAATAAAGATTTCAAATATTAAGGTTTTATTATTTTAAATTAAACCGTTTTAATTATACTGTAGAAAATAGACCTTTAATAAAAATACTAGGTTTCATGCCTTTAAATTTGTTTTTGCTTTTCATTTTCATTTTTGTTTTTGTTTTATATACTCAACAACAATGCTTCAACACTACTCTGCCGAAAAAAGAACACGCAATTTTCAAGTGTCTGCAAGAAAACAATAAGCAATTTAGAGCGACCTCCAGAACGTCTGCGCCAACGGAGGAGCCACAATTACGACAAAGCGCAGACGTTGCCTGAGTGCGCTTGTGTTTTACTCGTATATGTATAAATATATGTAGTATATATGTATATGAATATTTGCAGTTGTTTTCTTACTTACAGGCTTTGTTGTTATTCTTAATTTATTTATTGTTCTGAACATTGTTGTGCCATTGTTATCGGACACTAAAGTTTTCATAAGGCCTCATTATGGCACAAGTACGCCTGCGTGTGCCTCAAAGCGCAGAATAGGTTAACTGGGTATACGAATGTGTGTGTGTGAGCTTGTGTATATACTGCATATATATGGGGCTTAGACTAGTATATACGTATATATATTTAACATGTTCGTGTAAATAAATAAGCGTACGTATGTGACTGCTTGCTCATGTGTGTGTGTGTGTGTGTATGTGTGTGTGTGTGACCATATATCCTTTTGAGTAGTTCGCTTATCTGTGAACATAGTCAGATATTTGTCATGCTTTCAGTGGCGTACTCACTTTAACTTTCGAATTTAGGTCAACGACAATGCATATGTGCGTATGTGTGTGTGTGTGTGTAAGAGTGTGTAATCATGGATTTAAGTGAGTAGAATAGATGGAGAAAGTGGTGGGAGAAATGCCACTGTGTTTGTAAACTTTGTCAGTAACGCCTTTGGTGACACTGTCAGCATAATATAGTTCCTCTTTTTTGGAAAACAGAACAGCACAAACACAACAGCAACACAGCTGTGACCCTGTGAAGGGAGAGCAATATAGTGGGGTTGACAAAAAAAAAAAAATTTCGGTACTCGTGTATGATGACTGCCAGCATCCAACAACAAAAAAGTTGTGCTAATTTGTGAGCGTCGTCATTATGTCAATCAGAGGTTAATTGAGCGTGTGTGCAAAGCGTGCTGCTGTCTATATTGAAAACTAACGTAGAAATCACAAAATCGCATGAGTTTGATTTGATTGTCTGCACAATTTGAGTTCCTATTATTACAGATTTGTAGGCAATTATTTCCTGCTTCAGCCACCAATGACATCATTGGATTGATGATTCTGAGTGAAGTTGATTGAAAGCTTCTTAAACAGACTTGTGTCAACTCTAAATTCGATGGGCCACTTACTCTTACACTTACTCACATGATCATACTAAAATTTTACTAATAAAAAAACAAAATGCATTAACGAGTTTCAACCGTGAGCTGCACCGGCGAACCTGCTCCGAATAAGGCACCAATTCACAAGGTGTGAACTACATCGATTACCTGGAGAAGGGAAAAACGGTCACAGGCACCACTATGCCGAACTATTGGGCCGACTCGAAGCTGAATTACAGAAAAAACGGTTCCATTTGGCGAAGATAAAAATGCTCTTCCTTCATGGCAATTCAATGGCTAAGACCTCCGCCGTGTCCACTGCCACATTGGTAGAATTCGAAGGCTTCGAACTTTTGCGTTTTTTCTACTTTTGTTTCCAAATCTGAAAAAGTCACTCGTCGGGCAAAAATTTGAGTCGAATGAGACGATTTTCGCCGCCACGGAGGCTTACTTTATTTACAGACCTTCAGGGAACGTATTTTCCAGACGAGTTATAGAAGTTGAAGCAGCGCTCTTGTGTATGTAGCTTAAAGGAGTCTTTGAGAGACTTGCGAAATAAATCGCCATTTTTCCGATATGCCGAGCGTTTTTCATTTGTATACCAAATTTTTATTGAATCGGCTCCGCCTTGTATATATTTCTACAGTATTTCAGGCTGTTAGTGACTGATTCCGGTGATGACAAAAAACTAAACAAAATACCTAAAGCAAACAATTCCTTATTGCTTTGTGATGTTAAGCGATTTTATTTATATAATATATGCATATGTCTGTATGTATGTATAATTTCTGTACCAGAGAAATCGTGTAAAATTTAAATCCAAGTTGGTTATTTAATAACATATATTACTTATCGCCAGCAGTTAGCTGTACCAAATGTTATTATAAAGCTTAAAAATTTAGCATGGCTTTAGTGTTTCACTGCGTTTGCTTGTTTGCGTTTAAACTTTTTCAAACAGTTATTGTAATATATTTTGAAATGTGCTTATAATTGTGCGAAGGATTAAACTATAACTCCACTTGTGAACAATTTGTTTGGATACCATAAGCATGTAAGTGCAGCTGTTACAATTTGAATTATGGCAAAGAAATGGATGTGTGTGAATGTGTGTGGATGTGCGATGGAAAACGACAGTAGTTTCTATGCTGAAGTTGCAAGCTGAAGTGCAAACTTTTGTGTGTCGTTCTGAAAAAATGGTTTGCTTATAAGCAACATTTGTTAATATCACGCTCGTGATCACAGGGACAGAGTTTGAGCGATTCTTGAATAAGATTCAATAGTTGGGACTCAAGATATCAAATTCTCTTATATAGGAGAGAATCCAATAAAAACCAATTTCTTCTGCGCTTTAAAGACCTTGGGGGTCTCATTATATTTGGAGCTCTTATGCTAGTCACCAGAATTAATATTCTTACTCTTATCAGTCTTAAAGCAATACTGGGTATAATTTTTAAGGATGAACTAGTGTTTGAGTCAATTTTAGATCCATGTTTTCTTTCCGAAGTTAAATTTAATTCCTTTAAGGTATGAAGACACTTTTGAATACTAGTCTTAAATCGCACTTAGTTGCACTCCAGGACGTTTGAACATCACTAGCTTCTTAGCATTAAGAAAACGCTACCATATTTTCTCAATTAAAGACTTACGTCAATAAAATTGCACTAAAATATATCTTTCATAACCAGCTGATTAACTTGCTGTTGGAGCTAACATTTTTTAAACTTCTTCACAATAAACTTCTCTCTATCGAGCTTTGGTACACATTAAATTGAAATTGATGAGAAAAGGCGTGAGGTGATCGACCCTTGCGAATAAAAATAAAAGTAATATAAAATATCATACATTACAAAACTGCAATATTAAACACAAACACGCGAGATCGGGAATTCACAACAAATTTTGTAACGTTAGATGACAAAACACCCGCTTCGAAAATGAGTGGTGACTCTCTTGGAGAATCATTGTATGCATGACATAAGCATTTGATATGAAGACCTTAAAGAGTGCTCATATTAGCCATATGAACTACAAGAATCAGGACTATCGTTGAAAAAATTATTGATGGCGAAAAAATACTTTGAAAAGAATGTCAGGTTCTCACAACTTAATAGTGAGCGCATGAGAAATTGAACGAACGTGCTTACTACCCAAACTACATGCCGACGAATGTCTTCGCGGTAGTTATGAGAAAAAGTACACGACGTTAAAAAGACGCAAAAAAGTAAAAGTCAATGAACTTGTGGAACATTTAGTGTGTCCGGAATACTTGTTGAAACACCAATAACGCTAATGGGAACAGCACAGGTGCCCAATATTGGGATGTTATGTGAGGTTATAATTAAACTTATCAAATGAAGAATAGTATCTGGTTTACTTAGTAATTTTCGAATTTTCGGTTCAAATACGCTACTAAAATTAGGGCCAAATTAATATGCTGTAAATTGAGCACTTTTGAGATGTGGTTCTATTGTAAGTTTCCATCAAAAAGTCAGCTTTTAATTTTTTCATTTTTTTTTTTTTCAAAGTATCTCTCAAACTCTGTGATAAAATACTACTTATGAAATTGCTTATTACTCTTACAACTACATGCACTATGTGGAGCAAACTTGAGCTAATACAGGAAAGATGAATGCATGCATGCGGTAGTATCTTCATTTTTGACGACCTTAATCAGATGTGCTCGATGGCAATTTAATCTAAAAACTCGTGTGTATGCTCCAATAAACAAAACGCAAAACTCGCAAAAGACGATGTCATTGCACATTTGCTTAGTTATGCCCCGGAGCACATTCGATGAATAAATACACTGTATATTCGTTGAATATTTCCGTCTCTGTAACTGCATACTTTTGGTTTGCGCGTCAGAATGCGAGGCCATTTATGGAGATAAGTATGCAAGCAAGCATTATGTAATACCTGTGCTACCCACATTTTACTGCCGCATACATATTTAATGTAAGAAAATGCCATGCGAAGAAATGCGAAGCACACTTACTGCTGCTCGCATCGTTGTAAGGACTTGGCTTTTACACGGCAACTCATTCACTTACTGTTTAGCAAAGCTTCAGGTACGAAAGTGCACGTAAGTAGATATTTATGGAATGCACAAACATTCATACACCAATACATATGCAGCATACGATTTGCTTGTCGCATCATCTTTGTCATCTTCCATTTCAACGGGTTCAACTTCAATGGAATTCAAAGTGAAAGTCGAGAAGGAAATGAACGTCAGTGAAGAGCTGGTTTGTTGCATCACAACTCGTGCGCTGCTCGCTCATGCACTTTGTCGGTTTGATTTTCATTTATGTTTGTCACTGGCTGGCAAAATGAGCCCAATAATTACTTCTTTCGGTTGGTGATTCGAATGCGTTCGAGCTGAAACTGCAGCAAATCGAATCAACGGCCACACGGAAATGTGAGGCTGCCGCGCTGTCGTTTGCTATTTTGAGGTGGGGGTGGTTGCACTTTTTACGCACTGAGAAAGTGCAAATTACAAGAAAATTATATCACGATATTATGTATACATTAACCATCCATTAATTAACATAATATCCATTATGATCAATTCAATAAATTGATATTTTTAATAAAGCAGAAAGTATTTTAAAATTAAGGAAATTTGTTAAAAAAAAAAATAATGTGCATAAAATTAAAAAAAAAAGTTATACTTTCCTTCCGTTTTATGAATATGCCTGAAAGATATTTCAGTGACCTTTATATTTACTAGATTATTTGGAAACATTTTTCAATTCCGAAATAATTACGAGTAAGTAAGCGAAAAGCATAAGCATTTGTTACCTAATAATTAATTGCTTTCCTTTTTTTTTCGAATACATCACGGTTCGGACTGAATAACGATACCATGTCTTTCCAGACGCAGGCGCCACACACTCATTCCAATCATACGACGCTTTATCGTCGACTCGAGCTTTCGTAGCTGACATGGTATCAGCTAAGTAGGATCCTAAATGAATTTTAAAGTTGTCTTTAGTGTGTGTTTGTGTTGAAGCCAAAACAACGAAGACAGTAGCGACTTGAGCATAAAACAGCACTGTATTTGCAAGCGAATAGTTCGTAATACCGAACTTGTTCTAAGAAATCCTAATACGAGAACTTATTAGTCTGAGTTCAGTTCTCGTAGCAATGTTCGAACTAGCTCAGAAATAGTCTTCAAATTTTATTGATATGATCTTCCTAGTCTCGACTAGTCTCGAATTATTGCTGACACACATAATAGTTCATCGCAATAACCTATTACACCATTGAGAACTGATTCCAGACTGGTCTGAATTATCTGAACTATTCATGGGCTGGTCTCAGACTATTTCTGATCTTGCCTAGAACCAGTCTTGAATTATTGCTTACATAGTGTTGCTATATATGATCCAATTGAGAACTGATCTCAGACTAGGCTGAATTATCTGAATTATTCCGACTAGTTTTGATCTTGCCTGGAACTAGTCTCGAGTAATTCGTTACACATGTACGATCTAGTTATTTCCAATTTCGTGAAATTAGTCAAATTAAAAGCCAATATTAACCAAAAGTAAACGAGATGAGAAAGGTTAAGTAAGCTCTAGCACTTCCAAAAAACATTGATGGATTGATGGAAGCCAAAGTTTTAGAAATTCATCAGATTCATTCAGGTTGGTAGCTGATTTAGAGGGAAGGTGCACTTATACCTAAAATGTCAATAATTCTGGCCGTTTTTCTGAATAAAATACAGCATTTGTCAAAGTGGTCAACAAGCGAGCACAAAAAGCGCTTGGTTAAGTGCACAAATTAGACAGTTAAGAGAAACGTATACCTCAAATCGAATAGTTGGTTTTTATGAGTCGATTTAATAATAAATAAATACGAGTATAAGTCACGAAACGACTTTTGTGTGGAAGCTGCGTGTTAAATATGTATCTGTATATGTATATGTATGAATATGTTTGCCAACATGATAACACGTCAAGTTTGTTTATGAATTTTTAAAAACATTAACCATTTTATTAATATTACATCATATGTAAGGACGGTTTACTTGCTGTTGCGTGTGCGTGTTGCATGTGTGTGTGGCATGTTCATAAGCTTGTAAGTACGATTGACCGGAAACTCTTTGCCAGAGGTTGCAGAAGTCTCTCACAGCCAACCACAAGTAAATTAATATTAGGAAAGTTTGAATAATGGAGTTTCATCATGTTTTCCTAAGTGAATAAGAGCATACATATGTGTGTACGTATCCGCTTTAGCAAGTGATTTTGTTAATGCAAAACTTTGTGAGCAAAGGAAAATACAACACGGCAATGGCACGGAATGTTTAACCTAATGGCAAGTGTAACAAAACGTTTTTATTGAAATAATTCGGAAATTAATGTTATAAATAATAAATGGATAACAGATGGAGAGCATAGAGATATATGTAAGCCAACAAAAGCTTTTTAAAAAAAATTTATAAATTGCTTTAAATTTTTGGATTAAAAAAAATTATTTTGTAACATATTATTAGGGCGGATATTTATTTTGTCACATAAAAATATTGATTACTCAATTCATATAAAATATATATACTGTAATTAGAAGCAGAACCGGTTCGTGTATCTCTACGATAATGCAGTTATCATTTTTATTTGTATGTGTTCAGCAACACTTGTCTTGATATCCTTTCATATTTTGTCGGCGGTTACTTTAATTATGGAAATATTACAAATATATTGTTTTTGTTTTATATGTACAATATATATATATTTCAGAATTAGGCCAGATTCGTATCTGAGTGCAGGAGTAATGAACAAATGTTGGTCAATTTGAATTTTTTCCATTTTAGATTTCTAGACTTTTGCTAAGAAAATTACACAGGAACAATGTTCAAAAACTGGAGAAATTTTTTCTAAAACTAGTTCCTATACGTCAAATTTACAGAATTATTTACATTTTACCACCAAGTTACTATAATGGTGAGACACATTTCTGGGTTAACTGGTACTTAAATAAACATTCTCGTCTTCCTGTCGCTCTGGGCACCCTTGCAACCATTAAATTGCATGCGGAAGGCGCTATGGACGCATATTTCTGAAAAATTAAAATTCCAGCCGAATGATTCTAAACTTACTCAGTCGTTCCAGCAGCACAGTATAACAAGCCATAAAGCGGGTGAAACTTTACACTTTATTGGCGCGCGCTTTTAGTGAGCGGGTGATATCAGAAAATAGGCCTGTGAATTGACTATTTAAGTCATATGTTGTTCATTGCAAGGCCTTGAGGGTGTGTGTTAAATCAATTGCATATTCCGATAAACCAGCGGTATTTGTCTAGTTCTGGCTAAAAAGTGCAATCACGGGAAAATTTTACACCTTTAAAAGAAGAACAGGTTTCAAAACTGTAGCGGTTATATATTTTGCCATTATTTGAATTCTGTAATACAGTGTACAGTGTGTGAACCTAGATATATTCAATTGAACTTTTTTGTTTAATTTTATAAAAATTAATGAAAGTGTTAATTTAGCATTTAACATTGTCAGTGCAATAATCGACCCGCTCTAATGCAGCAAAATCGGTTATATTGCAGCCAGTACTATACATTTGCACAGACTGCATTAGAACGAGCCACACATATGCATGCTTATATATATGTACTATGTACTTGTATGCATATATTCAAATATGCGTTAACATAGGTACATATGTACCTATATATACAATCATCGCATATGTATGTACCTTCCACTTGTCAGGGAGACTCAGCGCTTTCCCTTTATGCGTCTTGAAAGAGTTTTATGAAAGTTTTGTCATGTAGTTTCAGTATTTTCATTGCAGCTGCTATTTCCACGGATTATAAAGTAAATGTTATTCCGCGCATAAATTTCATGAAAATGAAATTGCTTTTAAATATATTCTTAAGCATTTTTGTCAAAGTACTTCGAAGTGTTGTTAATAATAGTATAATATAGTATTACTAATAGGCATTATTGTTAACTTTTCACAAAGTTATTATTGCTGAATTTTTACATAATTATTCTAACATAAACGTAGATTTCTCCTTTCACGCAGCCAAGTGATGCAATATCTATTTTCGCCTATCTTTTCATTATTATATTATATGTATGTTGGCGAACTTGTTTCAAAGTCAAAAGTAAACAAATAAATAAGGCGTTGTAATTCTAAATATAAACAGATATCGCGGTTTGTTGACCCTTGAGCAGTGAATTGAAAAGCATTTCACACAAATCGTATTCGGACAATACCCACACGCAATCCAGCCAACGAGATGGCAACAAGTCTCGATTGCAGAGGCGGGAAACAATGCGTAGGTTTTCAAGAATTTCGCAACTTTATTCCTTAATTGTATATTATTATCGCATTTGTATAGTTAATTATTTGAGAAGAGGAGTGCACTAAATTTTTGCTTAAGGTAATAAGGTTGCGCGCTTTAAATTCGTACCGTTCGTAATAACTAATGGTCCACACCTGGTGGTGGAGTTGGGTTAAGATTTTCATTTAGTTTTATACAGATATGGTAAACTATGCCCTTATTTTTCAAATTTTATACAATTTAATATTTTTATATCTGTGAAGAAAATTATATAATATTTAAATAATTACAGTAAAATATATTTAAAGGAAGTTGAGAAGCCGCGCTTCTTTGAAAATTTTTACCAAGATATTCGGTATAAAATGGCATTTTTAAAATAGCCTGTTTTTGAGTCTAGGCAGGTGCCTGAAAAATAAATTTTTCATACTCCTCTTATGCGACTCGGCAGCGCATTTCTTTTGAAGATCTCAAGTGCGAGTATGTGAGTTTATGAAATGAAGAAAAATCACAGGGAGTCAAGTCTAGTGCACAAGTTGGCTAAGTGGTAACCTTTTGTGCTTTTTAGCAAGATCTCTTCAGTGAGTTCATCCTCGAAGTTCTTATCGTAAAAATGCAAGGGCTTCAAGCATGATTCTGGGTGACTCTCGTTTCGTATCTAAATCGTCCAAGAAAATGTGTTGAACCACTTTATAAGTGTTTTTAAAAGCCTTCGTCTTCATCTTTTCATGAGCTCGGATAGTTAGCGTGACTCACTAAAACTCAAATACGCGAGTTTGGCATAAAATTGTGTTCTAAAAACACTTTTCAGCCTAATCAATAATAATGCGTCAATAATATGTGATCTCGAAACTGCAAATAAACAAAATTTTTTCCATAGAAAAATTGCCAGACTCAACTTTTTTCTCACGAATTTCTTTGTTTTGTTATAAACATGTTCGAATCCCTTTCCGAGTCCGCTCGATGATACATGCATCAAATTTGGTGGTATTGGTTTCAGCAAACGGTAATATATGTACATGAAGAGTTTCTGGCAGTTAACTTCACAGTGATCTACATTCGATGAAGCTGTCTTAAAGTCTTCACCTGATCACAATGATTCATGAAAACCGTTAAGTACTTCTGGTATTGTAGGTTGTAGTTAACTAGATCTGCTTTTGATTTATTAAATAAATTATTTGGGTCTTCTTCTCTAGAAGTATACTTTTAGAGTACCACCCAATATTGCTCTTTTTTAATCCTTGTGTGGAGTTCTAACTTTATGGCTTTCCAAACTTAGTTCTTTTAACCATTTTAAATTTTCATTTAAGGCGTATTTTTTGTTTTATATAGCAATTTAGTGCAATTGTTTTTGCTATTTTAAGGAGTTTGAGAATTTTTTGTACATCTTTTTATTTATCTACTATTCTGCCTATTTACATTAAGAAATATTTTTTTTTGTAAATATATATTTTTGCAACAAATACTTGCCATCTATAAGGACAATTTTCCTTCAAAGCAGCGCAGCACAATTTTCGGAAAACACTTTACGGAAATTTACTTTTAATTCGATTTTTGTATTGAAATTGGGAAAACCACAACAGTTCACCACAAGGCATTGGATTCAACTAGCTATTAAACTTCAACATCAGCTACGACTTCACTCTTCACTATTCGCGTTGTTGTTGTGCTGTTGTGTTTTCAGAGCGCCAATTCTAATAAAATTGTGTCCAATGAAATTTTTGAACTGCTCGAAATTGATTTTGAATTAAAGCGGAAGCGCCTACCGTCAAACATGCGTTTGCTTCGATGTTTCCATATAATACATCTGTATGTATGTATGTGTATTACTTATGTACATATTTATGTGCATGTGTAAGTGTAAAATGCAGTGTGCAGCCACCTGGCTTCATTAGCTCTACGCATTCCATTTGGAGTGGTGTCGAGTGCTGTGCTATATTAATTTCTGATTGCCTTGTTATCGGCGCACAATGAACAGCATGCCAACATATGGACACGCGTATCACACAAAAGGCATTTCCGCTTAGTGTACTTATGTTTATGATAATCAAATATTATTTTTGATGCAACGCTTTATGTGCATCATAATTTCCGCATTGCATATGATAAGTGGTTTGCGGATCAATAAACATGTGCACAGTGTGCTACAGATAACATGAACTAACAATGAATGAGGGACTATGATACAGTAAGTGATTGTTGGTAATTTATTGTTTTTGTTATTTTAAATGTAATTGGTTGACTCTGTTGCATAATTCTTCATTTATATACACTGACTCACACTATAAATGGGACAACCCAAAACTATTTAATTTTTTAACTTGAAATATGAATAGTAAGCAAAGTATGCAAATTTTTTCAAAAATTCCTTTTCATTTCAAATAAGAGATATATTTTTTATTGACATGAAGAAAACGAATCAAAGTTGATGCTATAACAACAACAAAATGAACGTAATTACATTTATTGTGCGTTCAATGCAATTCACACAGTTTTGGGTTGTCCCATTTATATTGTGAGTCAGTGTAGATTACGAAAATTGTGTTTCTTTTATTGCGAGCGCACTGTAATCGACTACATGCAGATATTGGCATATTTCGGTTGCATTTTTGTGCATGTCATACTTCAATATTTTTGCCAATATGTTTCTAGTGAGCTTATTTTGCATTTTCCGGAGGCCTTCTAACACGCTTCAGACCATTTTAATATGAGAGTAATGGCTGTGTGCCAAATAAGTCTATTAAAATAATCGGTTATATGTTTAGTTATCAGGAAACCATTACTACTTGTATCTGAACAACAATTAGTAAATAGTTCAATTAAGCTAGTAAGATCGTTTATTTATATTATGTTGTTTAACACTAAATCCGTTTATTTGCTTAGTGTGCGGAGTAGCTCAACCAATCAGTGCTATCTCAATCAGTACTATATTTCTCGGCCTTCCGAATTGCCTTTGTTTTGACTCTCTTTCGATTACTCTTTCAAAATATCGGGTTTTTCAGTAGGCATCTATAAATTTTGGAATATTTTTTAGATATTCCCCCATTTCATTATTGCAAGTTTGCATTGAATCAAGATTTTGTGCATACAGACCAAAGAAAGCCCTTGAACTTTAAACGAATTCGCAGAGTGTGGAGCGCTCCTACTGGAGCTAAAATTAACTAGGGCAACCTTTGCAATATGAAAAAGAGAATTTTTCCAGAGAATGCTGAAAATTATAAATGATTTTGCATTCCTGCCAACTCTTCCGAGGAGTACAAACAAATTATTGTATGTAATTTTCTCCGGCTTCGAAAATCAAGCACACTTGTTTGTATATCTAATTGCTTCTATTGGTTTCTAAAATATGCAGCTGTATAAGATATCCATAGTATAGTCGGCGTTAAGCGACTGAGAGCATACTACATACATACATACTTATATGCATGTACAATTGTAAGTATATTCAGATCGAGTTATTAAGTGCGGTTGTGGGTAAATTGCCAGCAAATTAAGTTGGTCAACAACTATGCACATCTTGTCTACCTCATCAAGCATTTAGCATCGTTTATATGCAATGTACATGTGCAGTTAAATATGCTTAGTAGTTGGAATTTGGTTATCTGCAGACATTTACAATTGCACAATTGCAAGCTATTGTTTATTTGTACTGCTGCAACTTATCTGCTCAGGAATAATATTGTATTTATGCAAATTGCCTCCGCAATATTAGCCGGATTTGTGTTTGACCAGCACAATATTAATGCAACAAAACACGGCTAAGCGTAACGGAAGTGGAAATTTAGTATTCATATGACAAATTGATTATAATAGATTGACGAAAATTGTGTGTCTAGACACACTACTGCTTAATTTTAAATTGCATACACTTAAGGGAGCTTGAGGGAGCTAAAAGGACCGTATATGCACAGTTTTACACCAAAAAAAAAAAAAAAAAAAACAAATAACACAAATATAGGTATGTTTTCCATAGTAAGTAAATCTTTAATGAATTCCTGAACAGATACATACATATATGTTGCGATTTACGCGAGTGGTTCGATAAGTACTTAGCCAGCAAAATAAAAAAGAAACATTTCGGAAAAATGGCGAAATATCCGAAAAATACGTTCTCTGGGGATTTAAAAAGTAGGCGATAACCTCCTCATTCTACTCAAATTTCTGACCTACTTTTAATCTTTTCGAATTTGGCAACAAAAAGTAGTTGCCTGGAGAGAAATCTGGAGCAAAGAGTGTATTGAGCAGCAGTTCGTCTAATTCGACCAATTTCATCTTGGTGACGGCGGAGGTGTGAGCCAAAGCGTTGTCATGGTGGAAGAATACTTATCTCATCGCCAAATGGCGCCATTTTTCTACAATTCGGGGTTGAAACGGCCTAATATTTCGGCATAGCATAGTGATTTTCGCTTTCCGAGTATATAACGGAATTTGAAAATAATATTTGTAAGCAAACAAACAATGCAGCATGAATTTCACTATATTCATTCAAATGGAAAATCATTCTTCGGAGACACTTCATTATCACCATCAACCAGAAGTCAGAAGTCAATCGAGCAGAGATTGCACGCGTATATTTGCAACTTCATCTCGCAGCGATAAGTCACGCTTGCCTATTGTTGTAGTTGTGACAAGCGCACATCAACTGTAGTGGTGTAGACAGGCGCAACAACAAGAATTAGAAATAAAATCCACACAAATACACATACCACAAGCATATTCCGGCAGGAATTAGTAGTCATGTCAGCACTTCGTCGAAATTATAACAGCACTTGCGCTCCCAATCGCACCTCACTGCCAATGAAGCTTCTTTTCGAGTGCTTGTGTGTGTGTGTGTGTATGCTTGTTGTAGCATTGTTGTTGCTATTTGCTCGGTCGGTTGTCGGCGCTGCAAAATTGTATCGAAGAGTTTATTTCAAAGCGTCTAGGGGAGCAGCAGCAGATTTTGGTGGAACAAACAATGTCATTCGCAATAATTGTGTCAAACAACAAAAGCATCGCCGGAGCAGCTCTGAGACTTGGAGCGAAAAAGGTTTTCGCATTTCATGTTGCTGGAAACAATGTAGTGTGCAACGCAGAATTGCACACAAAATAAAATAGTGGAATTCCAAACATGTCGCAGACAATTTTTGCATTCCGAATAACGTATAAAACCGTGTGAAAGTGTGTGTGTGTGTGTGTGCGTCTGTTGGCATTCACCTGGCATTGACTGGTGAATTGGTAGTTGCATGAAATTGTGTACGATTTTGTATTAGTTGCACAGTGTTTTACTTTTGGTTAAAATTGCTTACTAGAAGTTAGACCTTGATACTTAAGATATTAGCTATTTAATTTTTTAATTTAAATTAGTTAAAGATTTTAGATATAACTAAACTGTACTGTATCATAATATAGATTTTACAAATTTTAAAATGTGGGTCTAACTACAACAAGGCTTACTTAACGGACAATATCTGTAAAAATTCATCACAAATGTAAAAATAAATGATGCGTTCAGTGAGTTTCAATTTTTTAAGAAACGCTTTTTTGGAATGCCAGAAAATAGAGAGCACTTAATTTACGAGGTGTGTTAAAAAAATAACGGGAATTTTGGTTTTTTTAAAAAATTATTTATTCATTCGTTTACATTAATGTTGTCGACTTTAAAATAGTCCCGATCCAATATTATCTATTCCAATCGTCGAAACACTTCTCAAACTACAATTTTGGGACAGCCTTTAGGTCTTTCAAAGAAGAGCTTTTAATGTCATCTATACCAATACTTATAAAACGACGGCCCTTTAAGGTTCTCTTTATTTTTGGAAATAGGAAAAAGTCACAAGGAGTCATGTCTGGTGAATATGGAGACAGGGGCATCGTTACAGTAGAAGTGTGAGCAGAATTGAGCAAAAGTGAGTAAAAGTCTTGAATTGTTTTTTCACAAATCCGAGCGTTGTTTTCGGATTGCTTCACGCAAACGGCATTGAACTTGTAGGTAGTACTCCCCACTGATCGTTGGACCTTGACGCAAAAATTTATGACGCACTATCCCATTCGAAGAACACAGTCAAAGAACATTACCGTTATTTTCTGAATACATCTCGTATATTGCATAAAAATAATTGGCTCTTTCCTGTGCTTTAGATACTTCACTGAGTTTCTCCTCCCAGTCGTGATATGCGCCTTAACGTTATCTGAGAAATGGACGGACCTACAACATTCAAGCTGACACCGAACGGATAATAGACTTTTTATGGCAGAAATACTTTCGTAGATTCAACTTTTTTCTTCTGGAAGAAGTGGCATAGCGTTGTCTAATTTTATTTATATATATCTCAACTCATTTCAAACTACCTTCGATGTAGCATTTATTTATTCTACACTGAACCAAGTACTATGATTTCTAAATGTTCAATATTCTCTACAAATATTAATTAACACACGGTGCAGAATTACTTCGTGAACTTTAAATCATACTTTGAATAATTAATCAATTAAAAAGGACATGGTTTAGTGAAGAGGACGAGACTTTCTTATTGGTTTTCCAATTCGTAAATTATTTTCACCGATATTGAAGCGAAACACAAACAAATGTCTCAATTTATCGAAAGAGAAATCTTATAGGGTCTTCAGAACTGCGCTTTGTGCGAAGCAATTTGTTCGTTTTCGCTCAACTGCAAACTACCAGATAGTAGAGTGTCTCGTTGTCTTATTGTCGTGTCTGTGTGTTCGCGCGTACTCGATTTATCTTGTTGGTGTATTGGGATGTTTATTTTTTTACCAAGCTCTCTAAATTATCTCTCAAACTCGCTTAAGCCGTTATAAATAAAATGTTCATAAGAATATGGTAACTTCTCGAGAAGTGTCTATAACTTCAAAAAATTTTAACGCTATGAGACGTCGTTAAATAAAAAAAATAAATAAATTTCTAAACCTAGTAAAGTAATCCAATAAGTAATCGAAACCTAATAAGTATCTCCGGAAACTTTTAGCTGGCCTCGTAAATATATATGTAATACTTTGAAAACAGGTCCATCTAGGCAAAAGATGAAGAGAATATCGTTCCAAACTTAGTAAAAACTTGGGAAAATAAAATGTCAAAGAGCAACAAAAAGCATTTTCTATAACTTAGAACAACACAAAAAAAACAAGAAAAAAAAACAAAAAATCGTCCCTGTTTTACTTCCACCACACTGTGCCGCATTTCGTCAAATTGTTGGCTCGCCGATGTGCTTATTCATTTGTTCGCATATTCATTGCTTTACTCGTGCAATCACACCATTCACCGCGCACACCAGACGATTGAATGGCTGCGGCTTGAAATAGTAACGCACTAATGTCAAACACAGGTTTTCCGCACTGTGCATCTAAATGTTTGTAGTAAACAAGATCTACGTCGCCGCGTGGACAACGCACAGCGCCAGCCAGCATAACCAATATACAACACACGAGTGCATAGGATGAGTGTCGGCGCCCACAGCGCTAACGGGTGCTAATAAAAGCCTTTGCATAGTAATCGCAGGTATGGTTGGTAGCTGGATAAATTTTACACTTCTATATAAAGCCAACGCCTGTGCTGCCGAAAATTACAATATTGTATGTCCATAGTTGGTTATTTGCTTGCCTGGTTGCACACATCCACATGCATACTAATAATATCTCTATATCATCACAGATGCTATCGCTGCGGCGCCTTGGGTACACTACTACTACCAGAGTACAACCTCCACCACTGGCATTATAAACTTTAATTAAACATAAAGTGAGCGTAGAGGAGTATACAGCATCCTGCCGCATCGTAGCGAGTCCTGTATCGTACGCTGCCTTGCTGTGCAGCTGTTTGGCGGCTTGTATTCCGGAGAGCCATGGCAGTCAACCAAATAAGCGTATTAGTATAACCAGAAAGCAGCGCTAGCCCTTGCTGTTCCGCTCACTTTGCTTGTATGTAGTTCGATTTGTGGTTGTTGCATGAGCTGTGTTGGCGGCGGCTCGGCGGACACAGTGTTCTTTGAACAAACACATTCACGTGTGTGTGTGTGTGTGTACACATTAAGCCATTGAAACTGGTCCAGCTTCCGGGCATTAAATGCTATTTACATGCTTATAACTGTGTTTGTTTGTATATATATATATATGTATGTATGTTTGTAACGGTATGCTAGCACTTGGAATCGTTGTCGCCGTCATTCTAACGCCATGTTTTGTATGTAAATTGTGCATTATGTATATGTAAGATGTGTCGGAGCATTCCAATGTTTGGCGAATTCTTCATTATGCACAAGAATATGCTGGAAAGCAGTTACGTTGCCTGCAAATTATGTTTTAGAATAATACGAGGGCGGGTCAATAAGTCCGTGACTTTTGACTTTTTGAATTTCTGACCTCTTTACTGAAAAAAAACTACACTACTAAACACTACTACTAAAAGTCACGTACTTATTGACCCGCCCGCGTAATGTACAGATCTACATATATATACAAATAAACACATACAAAATGTATAGTGACTGAGTGACTGATTCAATGTATACGTTTATGATTTAATAGTTGGCATATTAATAATATAAGAGAAGCTAGAATATAATTAACCCTAATGTTATTATAACTAGCTGGAGGGGATCTTGTAAAATTTGGGATAACAGTATCCTGGCAAATATTGATACTCTTTTGGTAATGTTTACGATATTTCGTAGAGTCTAGAGAGATATACTATAGAGAGGATAATGGTTCTTGTTACATTTATTGTAGTTACTATAGCTAGATTTATCTCAAAGAGCTGGATATAATGTTTCCGATCTATCTCATATATATGCTGTTTCTCTTACTGTTATGTTTATATATCGAAAAGATTTATGTAAATTATTAAATCCTTTAAGTAAAATTTACCTTCGAAGTATAATAAAAGTAGTACTTACCTTAACCTCAAAAGTTAAACTAATAAAAAAATCCCTCCTTAAAAATTGATCAACCACTCGCAGACAATTTAACATTTCAACACATCAAAAAGTGACTAAATGAGTGAAAAAAGACTAAATGAGAAAATGCGTGAAATCGGTACACGAATTTCAAAATATACATTTGATATATACGAATACACGAAAAAAACCCCAGCTCCGATATACTACAAGTAATGATTTTCCTAATTCTAGTAGATTTTACACCGAATATATCTGAAACATTCAGAGTCATTTTAGTTAATTATTTAAAAACTGGAAATATTGTATATCTCGAGCATCCTTTAGTTTAATGCCAAAAGTAACTGTTCTATGCTTAGACCTACCCAAGGTCCAATATGCCCAATATAGTAATTTCCAGCTTTCCAGCTGACTTTAAACCGTTTATGTTTTCTTAACCATAATGTGGTTTTGCGCTAAATATGAGTGAAACTGGTCCTGACCTTGGTCTAAGCCCTTTAATGCTAATATAGTATTTCGGTTTCTCCTCATATACCTAGTATATTTAATTAAGCCACTTTGGTTGAGTGTATATCGCATTTATCTCATGCAAGAGAATGAAGAATGATGACTTTTAACCAGTATTTGTATAATAATTAAGGTTTATTAAAAATATATGTAATATGGAAGATAAGAGCAATTAAAAATAATTACTATATAACCCTGTAATGTTAGATAGTGAAATAACTCGTGGTATAACTTTGGGGTTCAAACTTTTTAGGGGTTATTATTTTTAGAAATAATGGCGAGTGGCCATCACAAATCAACCACAATAGAAAAATTTATGACGTAGGTCTTCATCGCTTTTTCTCGAGGAGAAACTAAGGAGAAGCTAATTCAGTATATTACAGATACCTATAACAGGTATCAAAAAATGCTTCGTTTTATTAAGAAAGATTTGTATTAAGAAAGTCCTTAACAAAATAGAATCACATCTGCAAACCGATGACAAGTTTGTCATCTGATAAGTTCGTTGAATTTTCGGCCTTCGGTGAAAATTTCATAAGTGCGTTAAAAAATAGAAACAGTATAGATAATATTGGCTTATTAAAACATTATGAAGCAGAGTTAGTTGAATGAGATGAGAAATAACTTGCAGGCGGTCCATGCCGTAAATGGTTAACCTATATGATCGGTCAGTCAATGTTCTAGCAAACAGGATATTAGAAGGTATAAAGATGGGCGATTTAAAATTTTAATTGAAGTTGGTGTGAAATCAGTGCTAATTATACTAATTTCGCTGGGAATGAATGCACCACTTCACATAGGTCTTCTTTTTTATTTTATTCCTTTTGGTTGAAGCACATATTTTACATATACATATAAGGCATAAACACTCCGTCAAAGAAAGTTTTCAAGATATAAAAAAGTAGACGCAGTTTTACTAAACTTTTCGCATAACGATGGCATTCCTTACACTTTATTCATTAATTTACTGATTTAGAAATACTTTCTCTTGCTTACTTTGTAACTTGCTTGTATGAGCATGTATGCTTCATACAGCACAGCTTCCCACTTCCCATCCGCGTTCGAACCTACTAACAACTTTATGTGGAATAAAATCTCCCTAGATGCAGAATCACACCTCTCCGAATCCAAACATTATTTTAATCGCTCATAATTGTCACAATATGTATATTAATATGTATTAACTCCCCTTGGATAGTACATCAAACGAACTATCAATTTTAATTGTATAGATATGCCATATCTGGTACAAAATATTTCGATGTTGATTGAATTTAGAAGCTTTAGAGATCTAGAAATCTAGAGATTTATATAGGGATCTAAAATATATTATTAAGTGAAGTGCTGTTGTTGTGAGTAAAAAATAAGCCGCTTAGTAAATTACCAGCGCATTTTTAGACAGCTGGCAGTAATTGTAACGAATCTCGTCTGCTTTGGTGTTACCAAACCAGTGAAGCACAAAAACTGCGGAGAGCAGCAAAATAGCAAAGCTCATTCAATCATTCAATCATTTGGACATTGATATGCAGCATTTTGTTGATTTTATTCATTTCAATAATTTCTTAGAATTTTTGCCACAGCTTTGTTTGCATTCTGGAGGTCCTTAACATTCGCAACAAATTTGGAATGGGATAATGACTTATGCACAATGAAATTGGCTTGGCAACCATACAACAAAAAACAAAAACAAAAAAACAATTAAACAACAAACATTGTACACATGCGTACATATATACAGATATTTGTAGGTGTATATATATTGATAGAAACACTTAAGTACACAACGCAGATATTCATATAAAGATATATTCGCCTATACATATTTACATTTCAATAAAAGCAAACCAAGTATATGAAGGCACACCGCAAGCAGGCAGGGGAAAACGCTTTCTGCTTGGAACAAAACGTGCTGTTTGACTAATAAATAAAACGTTAATAGAATTGCGTTCAACGACTGCGTAAAGCGGGAGGCGTCAGTCAATGAGGCAGACACTTTATGGATACGCGCCGTAGAAGGTAATTTGTAAGGACTACAAGCGGCTTATATAAATATAGATGTGTGTGTATGTATGTATGTATGTATGTATGCATGTATACTAATAATAATACATATATGTATCACTCGCCCTTCCTCACTTTTACAAGCACCGTGGGGAGCGTTGTGGTGCGTTGCAGGCAGTTGGTGGCATGCTACAAATTAAATGAGCATTGCAAATAGAAGGCGGTTTATTTGTATTTTGCTACTTTTTCGCCTTATCTAATGGCCGGCGGATAAATACAATATTATTAATGCCACAATCGACTAATGAGATTTCGTACAAAACAGACTAAATATCGCTGGGGTTAGAATTTTTTTTTGACTTGGTTAAGTATGTGTTTGTGTCGGAATTTCTTTGCTTTTAGTAGAAAGTATTTAATTTTGAGTTGATTACAATGAAAAATTGTGCAAATATGAATTTAAAAGAGTATGAAGAATTTGTTGTTAAAACTCTAAGTGTCTGACATTTTTTATGATGAGGAAGAGGAGATTTTTTTAGACATGCTTTTTGTGTCTTTGTGTGTCCGCTTACCAAAATTATAATTACCTATTTTAGTAAGTCTATAAGTGTATTATTATTATAATCAAATAAAGTAGCAAAATTTTGGAATTCCATCTGGAAAATCTGGAATCCCAAAATTGCAACACTCTATCTCATGAGTATTATAGTAGAGTAAATAGTTAATGAATAGAACACACCCTTTTATTATAAGTGTCTTAATATATTGCAGGGTAATTATTGAGAAGTTTGAGAAACTTCTTCAGCAAATTTTTTTTAAATGTGGCATTATTGGTTAATAGTTGATTGCTTGTTACACCGAAAACTAATCGAGATATATATATTTAGCCCGCTCGTACGCCCGTTCGTACGCCCGTTAGAAACTTTATAAACAAAATGGCGGTATTAATAGAAATACGAACTAAAAATTCGGGCAATGACTGACCGATTTGAACCAAATCCTCTTGACACAGTGTGATAATGGGAGCAATCAACACTTAACCGGTTTCTACTTTTCATAAATCGACATTTTGAGATATCTCAAGAAATATTGGAGTTATCAACACAGAACTAAAAACAGCTGATGCTTAGGATAAGCGGCGACGCCTATCCGAAATTAGCTTTTATCTTAACTAGTCACCAAATACCGAATGTGAGAAACTCCATTCTACCGATTGAGTTTATGTGATACTAAAAAAGCATGTGTATGATCTAAATGTGGTTCAGATACTTCCCAAGCCATCATATATCCACTATAATAGTATTCGCTATTTTGCTCAACTTTGTACCATATAATTCGACAAAAAGTGAGGCACATTAATGAAATTAAGTGAGAAAGTTTACTTAAGCATAATATGGTTCGGTGCCAAAGATTAATGAAATCGGTTCAGACTTTCCCTTCATACCCCTTATAGTCCCTTCATACCTAGTATGATAAGTTTTTCCTTTTAAACTCCTTTTTGATTGACTTTAAGCCATATATAATGCCAAAACGTAATATCTCTTAAAGGAAAGTAAGTCGACATTTTTCGCAAGCGTAGTATGATAGGCTTGGTAGTAAAAATTAATAAACCGGTTGGTATATAGACATTAGCATAATGTACATTAAAAATTATTAAATGAAATTGATTTATAACTTCTCTAACTCCTCATATTATGAATATACAAGATATTAGACAGATAGGGAAATCTCGGACCATAACTAAGAAATATTATTGGTTGATTTATTCTCTAGCATATTTTTTTTTACATTATATTTAGCTCAGAACAAGATCCGCTTTAAATTCTCAGTCGTTGATTTTAGTACAAAACTTTTTTGACACAAAAAAATGAAAGCGACAATATGACATATGTAGATGTAACATCTTCTTCAACTATAGGAAAGTAAGTATATCCAAATGCATGTCAAGATTTTAGACCAAGAAGTTCTGTACCGTGTATCACAATCGGTAGAGGTGTAGATGTTGGGATCATAACTTTTTCTATCCCTACGAGATCATAGGTTTTTTGAAAGACAAAAACTGAATTGGTGAACATGCGCTAATGCGATGTACTACTATGAACTGCCCCAGACGTTTAGGCGCTTTCTAACTCGAGTAACACTTTTATCTTTGTGAACGACGATAATGTCGAAAAGGGACTGAAACTTCTTTTAGAAGTGCCTAGTGATAACAATATTAGAAGGAATTCTTGAGCCGCAAAAAGAAAAAAGAAAAAAGCAAAACATCTTCGAATTACAATTGATTTAAATTACGACTTCTACTTTAGTTTACAACTCCATCAATATACAAAGTTTATAAAATATTGTTGTAAAATAATGTAAGTAATATCAATGCATCCTCAGAAGTAGCAAGCATAAATTATAAACACAGAACCTGATATGAGTTATATACAGTACAGGGAGATGTATAAATCATTGCATATAAAATGTTCATATTTTGTGAGGTTGTTCATGAATAAGTTTTATGCAAAATTTTCATTAATTTCCTAATTAACATTTACATAATTTATATGCCTATCTAGTTATGCTGGGAGAGAGGGATAGGACCGAACTACTGCCGGCAATATATTACGTATAACAATTTAAAATTTATTTGCGCGACACACATATACAAACACCGAAATATTTTGCATAATTTGTATGACTAAAGGAATATGCGAATTTTCTACGCACACTTCTGGGCGTCCCCATAAATAGCCGAAACCAGAGCGTATAAAAACTGTGAAAATATACAAATTTATTGGTACTCACCACTGGTGTAAATAAATGAAGGACGCGAAGTAATACAGCCGTCAGAGGCTAAGCTGCTATTGAAGATATACGATGTTTTGTTGTCGCTTGTTTCTGTTATTGCTGGCTGTCAGTGGCACAGCCCACTCGACGACTACGCTCGTGTTACTTTGATAGCGCTCCTGGCTCCTGGCTTATGCTCGCGCTTACACTCACACTACAACGTTTACTCTCTCAATTGTATTTTGTATTTTCTATGCTCATTCGTTATGTTGTTGTTGTTGCGGTTCCCTGGCTCGTGCAATCAGCTGTCAGAATGTTAAGGATATTGTTTTGATATATTTGGCAAAAACTATATGGTAATAAAAATAAAACCGCAAGGATATGGTGAAGAATGAGGAGTTACACATGAAAATTGACAAAGTCAAACAAGCACACATGAACACAATATACACATCGCATTTTTAGCTCACTTTTAGGCGGTTTTACATGTTGTATTTGCCGCTTACTTTGCTCAACTTAACGCAAAAACATATGCACACACACACATGCACATTTAATGAACCTGCACCAACACATTTGCCTGAGGATTTTATGCTTTACTTCTTCAAAATATAATTTTCTCTTGCTTTTTCCGCATATTCGCAATCAATTCTTAAAGCATTAGTTTGTTTTTAAAAATTTGCACCTACTTCCACTTCAATTTCCACTATCTTTCGCTCTTACCTTCAATACACAAGCACACACGGTAAATTGGGTCATATTTTATTTGATACCTTGGCGTAATAACATGATCTCACTTCACACAAAATTTCCGCGAAATCATACTCTCTTTATGCACTGCTTTTCATGAAATCATAAAATTGCTTTCATGCTTTCCACTGAAATTGAATTCACTTTAACTCACAAATTATGCAAATATTTTCTTGTTTCCTTCAACTTTTTTCCATCCAACAATTGCAACAGTAGAATATTTTCACGCGCTGTCTTGGCCTCGCACAACATTCTCTCGCGCAATTCACGACATGTTTGCTGGGGACGACTAGTTGGGCAAACACAGTAACCATCTGTGAGCGAGGAATCATGGTGTTGCCACAGCGCTGCTAAATAGATAAAGTAGAAAAATGAGAGCGTAAGGAATAATGAAAAATTGTTTATTCGAATATGATTGTAGTAGGTGAAGAAATAGTCGAATAATCCGAAAAAACTTAAAATGAAACCGACTATTATAGAATTGAGAGGCCATTCAATGCTGTCTAGAAATATAAAAAAATCAAGTGTGTGAGCATTGAAAGTAATGCCTCTAAAATATTGATATTAAAATCAGCGGTATCTTTTTCAATTTTTTTTTTCGCATTTTTCAAATATAAAAGCTGGAAATACAGCTCGGTCACATGTAGCACCATCCATTGTATTCATAAATGGGTCAGGTGTAAATGCAAGAGGAGGATTCATATGGTTTACAAGTCACTTCAATTTCTCCTTTGAGACCCCAATAAATTTATATTAGCCTTAGCTGTGCCAGATGTTGAATGAATCTGTTGGATTTAGAAGAAAGCCAGGTAGTCCAAGTATGCCACTGAAACTAAGTAAATTAACTATGCACTAAACTACCACCGAAAATGGTCAGTGTTCGATCACACTCCGAAATCCGACCCAGGGTCATGATAATTAAAGAAAAAGAAACATATTTTTAAAGCAATAATAAATATTTTTTATTATGAATCGGCAGAGTGAAGTGCAAAAGTTGAAAAATTTATCGCAAAGTGTTATAGTAGAGTATTTTCTTAGAGAATGGCAAATTTTAAATCGATTTATTGGTATAGAATACAGAATATAATATAGAATAGAGATATGGAAGTGTTTAATTAGCACGCAATTTCTTGGAAATCCTTCTGGTGACCTAACCGTGGTTAATAACCAAAAAATTAACATCTTTTAAAAACATAATAATTTATTTAAAATATTATGGCACTTAGCAAAGCCACATTACCATTTTCATTCTAGAATGAAAGCACTTAACAATATGACTACCCAATAAATTTTGGCAAGTATTGCAGAAAGGAACGTAACTTTTGCGCAAAAAAGCACCTACCAAACTTTATATCAAGAAGCTTTAGGTTGTGTTTACCATTAAGTTCATTACCCAACTAATCTTGACAAGAAAATTTTTCGTTAAGCTCATATAAAATTTTCCAGTGCTTTCCAAATTGTTCACTTTTGAGCTTTTGTGCTTCCGATTTCGGTCAGCCTTGAAGAGACTAGTTGATCCCTTGATTTTTTTGCCGTCAGATGGCCCAGCAGTTTGTCGTATGAATATTTGTAATAATGCCAATTTTTAGCGGTAGGTTATATATTGTAACTATTAGTAGCTAGAGGGGACATTAAATTATAAGCCATTATATTATATTTGGGAAAAGTAAGACCTTCTTCACATTTAGAATTTTTACAACAGCTACATGTTTTTTTAACTTTTAGACTCCAACAATTTATTTTTATGGACCAACTGGCAGTTATTTGAGTTTATGTAATGGGTCAAAAAGAGATAGTGTATGCTATATTTGTTAAATTTTATATAAATGTCGAATATATAGAGGATTTTTTTGGATGGTGAATGGATGAAATGTAATGAATTCTTGTACTTGCGAAAGTTCCTCAAATATAAATTAATTGGTAAATAAGTCTTAATGGTCAATAAAATTGACTGCTACAGTTACATGCCTAAAAGCATACGATAATCATAAAATAGTGTAAACTTCATTGATTTCTTTCACCACTGCACTTTAGGACTAGATTTTACTTTATATTTAGTAAATATTTGTTATTTCACTCTGTAAACATTTGCTAGATTTGCTTTTGAGCACCTTTTTGAATCACAAAATCTATTCACTTATCTTCAATACTTTTCTCATAATCCATAAAAAAAGCTAAGTAATTTCTTTAAAAGCAACTTCAAGCCTTGTAGCAATGTTATACTCGGCATTACACTCCTTTATTCTCTCCCATAAACGTTAGATTTTTCGACATTAGCAAAGCACAAAAAGTTTTTGCATACTTTTAGCTTCCGCAAACAAATATTACAATAATTTCGAACTGAGTTAGCTACACCAATGGCCTTTTGCAATTCAACAACAAATTTTCCGCCTACAATCCGCATTGATTTCAAAGTCAATAATTCTTTTTAAGTCAACAAATATGCTGTACAACAATGCGCTGTTATCATTGCTCACTTTTTGGCGCATAATCGTTGGTAGGCTCGGTGGTTGTTATTAAAACTCGTAAATTCTAACATTGGCAATAGGCGCGCGAAACTTTTACTTCGCTCAATTTATTGGCACCCAAAAATATGCAAAGTAGTCATAATTTCACTTTGGCCCGGAGGATTGGCATTTGCCTTTTTGCTTCTTTGATTTCAGTTGTTCGTGAAAATTTGCAACAAAAATTCTTGATAAACAAAACTTTTTTATGTGTTAAGTTATTTTGAGAAGATTGTAAATACAAGGCTCAAGAGCATAAATATACTTATAATATTTTTGTACACAGAAGTGAAAACTCTTTCATTGAATGCAAATTGCTGATTGAAAATATAAATATGAGCAAAGTTGCAGAAATTCAATAATTGCATGAACATGAAAATTTTTTTTTTCTTAATAAATCAATAAGGCTACCAATCCTCCAAAAAGCTTCTAAAAATAAGGCATTCGCCAAAAAGTATGCTAAGTTATGTTACTAAAAAGGCGTAAATAAAATGTAAAAAAGTCTAAATAAGTAAGGTAAGAAGTATAGGCGCCAGAAATAATGTCGATATTAGCGAATTTATTAACCGCATAGCTTTCATATCCTTCCAAGCTTTGTAAAGCACGCTAGGTTTTATATACAATATTATAACCCAAGCCTATCGATAATTCACCAGGTTTCTGTTTATTTGCCATGTGCATACGACTCAAGAAACTTTCTAACATAAATAATCAACCCAACACACGCGCTTCACCAGCACACACGCTCTACTTTTCGTACGCAAATAAAGACAAATGAAGGTGTTTGCAGTGCATTTGTAGATTACCAAAAGGCCAGAAAGAAAAATGTTTGCGGTTCCCTTTGAATGACTGCAATTTTTCCACCTAATTCCATAGTTTACGCCACGAAAAGAAACTTTTTTAATTTCACTTAATAGCATAGTTTTAGGCGTTAGGCATAATATATACAGAGTGCTAACGCTTTTGTGGCGAGCAGTGGCGAATTGAGTTGTAAAAGTTCGGCACAACAACTATATTTTCCAGCTGACTAACACATAGGCCTTTACGCTTGAGAATACTTAAATCTTCCATGCCCGAAAATGGCCTCATTAGGTAACTGCATACGTTTGCATGTAGATAAAGTGGTTGTTCAGTTTAATAAAAAAGCATCTCCATTATCTAGTCTATACAGTTTGGCTACACTCACGCACCGCTATTCACCTATGCGCTCACGCGTGCTGCTATTAATCTCTCATTGAAAACCAACATTTCATTCGCGCAGCAACTCAGATCGATTTCACTTATTACCAGCATATGTTGGTTCCATTAAAACTCACACTATTGCTCAGCACTGCCCCGGCTGTAATGTGTAAAATAAATAATTGCAAATCTTTGCAATTCTCACAACCTCGCAACTCAAAGCCAAAATACACCTTCGTAAGCGCGCTAATACTGCCGAAAATCTTGTGAGCTCGCATTAATTAACTTCACTTCCGTTTCGTTTGTTTTTTCACAACAATTCGGCGGTGTGTGTGCGGCCTATTACCGCCTTCCGTTCGTGTAGTGCTGATTTTCTTAATTCATGCTTTGCGGTTTTTGTGTTGCTTCAATGTTTTATTGCTATTGTTGTTGTTGTTGTTGTTCTTTGCGGCATTTCACGCTTATTCATTCAATTTCTCATTAATTCACTACCCGCGTCTGGTTATTGTTGTTTTATTGTTGTTTATGTATTGGATTTGTGTTGCGTAATGCGTTATTTTCTTAGCAAAAACTTTTAATTAGCACGATGATAAGCTCAGGTAGGCATAGGCCAATATATTTACATTTTAATTAACATTTAGTGAAAATTAATTTAACTTTGTGGCGCATAATTTTTGACGCGTGTTGTTGTTGATTTTTGATGTATTTTTTACTGCTGCGAATTCCTTTCGCTGGCGCAGCGCTTTAAGAAATCTGAGCAGAAAGGTTTTCGATAATAGGGTGTGTGTTGTGAAAATAGCAAGAACATTGCTACAATGCAAACAAATTTATTATATAATTCGAAAGTATTTTTTCCACAAAAAACTCTTTGAGATTGTCATTCACACGACTCTAAATAATCCGTAATAAATTTTTATTATTTGGTTAATTCCAATTTTAGTGGGTAGGTTATGGCTAAATTTTATACCGCGGTTAAGTCCGGTTAGTGCCAGTTTCAAAAACGGCGCGTGATCTCAATACCTTCAGCTAACACGATTTACGACTTCGTTGAAACCAGTTGGTATTCTCGATGAATTTTCTGACATCTCAACTGCCTTTTGTCGATTTCCTGTCATAACTAGGTCGAGTCTGGTCAGCCAACTAAGTTTAGTATATAATCTAATAGTGCCACTCTTGGAATATAATAGGGCATAGGCCACTCTTGGAAAAAAAAATGGCTGATGTTTTCAACTGCACAGTGGTTGTCGTTACTCTATGTTGTTGAATATGTTCTCTCTCTTCGATGTGTTAAATACGGGTAAATGCTTCTTATTTAACCTACAGTGGCTTACGTGGGTCCATATTTTTCAAGTTAATTCCTCCAACTAAAAATGTAGTGCCCTCCTGACTATTTCTGCCGAACATTGTCTACCACAGCTTCGAATTCAACAAGAGATGCTCTTGCTAAGGCTAAGATCGTAGTTCTGTCAATGACATGTATTGTATAACCCTATAGTCGGAAACTCATATAAAGGAGCAGCCGAGTTGAGATGTTAGTATAAATTGTCAGATAATGTCAAATAACCGTACAAAGATAGCAAAACTATGAAAGGTAGCCAATAGGCATTGTCGTGCTCATAGTAAACTCAACACGAAATTTAGCATTCAGAAGATCGAAGAAGATTAAATTGAAATCAACGATCGTTCAAGCACATACACATATGCCTTCGGTCAAAAAAAATAGTATTTTAATAAACAACAATAATAAAACCAGCAGCATCCGAGAGAGTTTTTTGGGAAAGATCTTTCCTAAGAACTTCTGAGATTTTCTAATACAAAAATTGTCACTTTCACTGAAATGAGTTTGAGGCTTTGGAAATATAGTGCTGTAACTTTGTAAATTTTGTAAAAATTATTTTTTATATAAGTAATAATATATTAGAGAGGGCGAAGCTTTTCTAAAGCGCTATTAAGCCTAAAATTTAGCTCTACAGTGTTCGCAAAATTAAATAACATTAAAAATATATGAATTAAGTTCGTTTTTAACAAAGGATTATCAACTGAAATACTATGCAAACGTTAATCTCGGAAATAATATTTCTACTCAAAAAGGTCCCCATGTATAATGTCCTCAAATGTGCTGTATAAGCAAGTCTTATTAAAAAAGTTCGAAAAAGAATTATATTTTACATCAAAGTACTTTTGCGAACTTAACTTAACTTAAGTTAACTCAACTCAACCAGCTTAACTAGCTTAACTCAACTTAACTTAAAACTAATAATTTCGAAATGAACAAAATTAATGTTTGCATTTAAATATATCGTACATCCATTTATGTGCATATTAACCGTTGTTGGGATTTAGTATACCACTATGCCTCCAAACCATAGCATTCGTAGTAATATATATTACCAAAAAATGCGGAACAAAGATGAATATGTTATGCAATTGACAATTAACGCTATAATATACATGTGCATATTACTTTTGTCCTTGGCCAAAATGTGTGAAGCGCAAAAACACGCTTCACTGCAATTATTGTTGCAACCACATAGGAGTTGCTGGTAGGCAGATGGACAAGCAGACTGCTATTCGTTTCGTATGCAACTAGCATTCCTGTTGAAATTGCCACTTGAAAATACATGCATTTTAAAAATTAACTAATTTGCTCAAATTCTGCGAAATTGTCATCAAATTTTCATAATTCATAATTAAAAAACCACGTCACGACAAGCAATATAACCGCAAACTTATTTTTTCAACAACAACAAATTAATGTATTTGACTGAATGTTGTGTGTGTGTGTGTGTCGGATCGTGCCATTGAAATGCCATTCCCTCATAGGCGTTGAAGCTGTGCTGCGTTGTAGACAAACGAATATGGTCGACTGCTGACTGACGTTGCGACAACAGCGGTCAGACTATAAATTGGCGTACAGGCGTATAATCAGCGGCGAGAATGGTGGCAAAGCCTTTTAATTGTTGAAAGGCATATATGTACACATATATTTGTGACACGTACAGTGATTTCGCTAACTGTGAATGAAATAATCAGTTATGTGATTCGGAATGAGAACTTCAAAGGTAGATGGATTGTGGTCGCTGCCATGAAATATTACCAATATTGCAAGCCTTAGTGAAACTCAACCGAAAGGTTAGATTTTCTGAGTGTGGAAGTAGTATAAGCCTCGCCTAATTACAGCCCTCGGAGGCCTCTCGACTAGCACAATTTCGAATAATGGCCTGAATGGCCAAACGAGGGTGCAAAGTAACTATTTGTTAGCCAACTAAATACCGCTACGATTTTATATAGAACATCAGTTTGGATCGTTACCCGAAATACAGCAAGTTCATTCCACGAAATCGGTTGTCCAAACACCGAATCCAAAATATTGCGGAAGTCGTTTCTTCATACTATAAGTTGCAGCCAATACAAAACACTATATAAAGCCATGTGCTTATCTAGAGAAGGCCTCCTCACTTAGCTACAGTTATATTAACTTCAAAGTTGGAGACTCTGCATTCATTCGGATGACATGCCCAAATCTACGCAGTCGCTGAGTTTTATTTCGGTGACTTTCCTTGAGGTCCGTTCAACTCGTAATTCTAAGCGAATCTTTCTCTGGAACACTTCTAGAGCTGTTATATCGGATTCATGCTTCTGCAAGATATGGTGGAGTGGTTATGGCGAGAGCTTTAAGTGATATTAGTTCTATTTGTCCAAAGAGGACTTTAATTTTCAATTGAGAAAGAACTATTTGTCCTAAAGCAAGGGTATTGTAAGATGGCCAAATTTGATCAATTTTAATGCTGTTACTAATAGCTGGGTTGTTAAGTCCGATGATTTGAATGTCAAAAGCATACGACAGCAGTTGTATGGTTTTATAAGCGACTTGAACATTTCCGATCTCTTGCTTAAGTCCTGACCTCAAACATCCATAAGCATTAAAACACAACATATTCTGCAGAATGTGGCTTTCAAACAAATGGGTAGATAGTAAAGGTAGAGCGGTTTCCCACCCAGAATTTGGTGCATGATGAATATTTCGTCAATTGCATATGATTAAAAGGTTCTATCGGTTTCTTAATGGTAGGTTATACTCATTCATTTGGCATGCCTACCGAGCTTCCATACTATATTCATAAAGAGGATTCCTCAATAGATGGCGAGGGCATTTGCCTTAGCACTCTTTAATTGTATTGAAATAAGAGCAATTAACTGCCAATTGGCAGACTTCTTCTCTTCCAATAATATTTTGTAATAAAAAAATTAAAAATACTAACTATAAGTTGGTATTGGGGCCATCTGTTAAAATGTTGCAATACGGGAGACCAGGTTCAATGAAAGGATTAATTCAAGCCTTAACCACAAAGAACTCGGCCCTGTAGTATCTTTACAGAAACCCAAAGTATTAAATCACTCAATAGTTCAGTTCATTATCATTTCTATGAATAACTGTAAATATGAATAATATTCACATATGCATCCGTAAATCATATATTAGGGCATTTGCATGCAGCATCGTCATTATTATGCGGTCACCGGTGCACACCCGACTAGCCCAGAACGTATGTTGCAACCGACGCACACGGCAACCCTACCAAATACGCAGCTCATATAAATAAAGAAATATAAATTTGCGTGTGCTTATGTATTCACACGAGTTCATGCGTGTATGAATCCATATTGATCCTCTCCATTCACGCACAGAATCATTTTGCCATGGAAATTAAAATTGTCGACAATAACTGTTTCTCCACTGCGCGCCAGTACTGCTACCGTTCAAAGTTTTGTTGCCGCAATCCATGTTGCGCACATTCGCTTGCTGCCGGCACTTTTGCCGCTGACCACATTTCATTTGCAGCAGCAGTTGTATGGCAACACATAACGGCATGCCATATGCAACGTGCAGCACTTATCATCGCATCTGTGTGTTGTTGTTGTTTGCAATTTAACAGTTCGTGACTGGCGCAAAAGTACACGCATTTTCAAAGTAGATTAAAATGTATACCAATTTCATGCATGCGAAAATTACCGCGAATTATGTTGCATTTGGCAAACAGTGCGACCCAGCTCTCATTCTCTGAGTCGTTGAACTCGATTCCCTAAATTCGAATTCGAATCCGAATCGAATATGGAAATGATAGTATTTACCTGATTATGAAATGGATGAAATTAGAAGGCAATTAGGTAATTAGAAGGTTCTGAAGGTAATAAATTAAAAGAATTGGCACTTACGGCACGACATTCGAGATCAATTGTCTAATTTTAATGGGCTTTCATATGTTGAAGCAAATAATTTCAGCAGCAAAACTAAATTGATGGGTGAATTTTTTTACGGGAGCATTCAACTACTGTGGACATCGATATGATTGGCCTAAAAATGATCCTTTAACTCCGATTTCCATGGATTGGAACAAGATAAGAGGTGAAAGTGTAACGACGATTCAGATATGCCTTATATAATAGCATGCATTCATACTGCAAGTTGGAAAGATCAACTGGAGATCAGGTCAAGGATAGAAGAGGTGATATAATCTCGACAGGTATATTTCATTCTTCCATTTTTGAAACAAAAGCGAACCATATTGAACTTGACTTGACTGGAATTGATTAAAATTAAGCAAACTCGAATTAAGTCTATTAATATCAATATTTTTCCGAGATTGTGAACAGTAGTGCAGACAATTGGATTGTTAAATATATTTCTTTTGAAATTATTCTACGGTACCAAGAGCCTGCAAACAAAAATAACTTTCTTTAAAAGCAAGGTTTTTTTGGAACCTATTTTTTGAGTTTACACACAGAACTCAATATTAGTCACCTTATCTCTTTCATGATATTTCCAACGATAATGCAACAATTCTCCAACAAAAGCGATTACTCCTAAAGTCAGGCTGCCAAAGTACTGTATATGTAACCAGAAGAAATCGTCTACAGCCAAGGGTCTCCCAGAGTCCAATGGTTTACTTAAATCCTCGAATATAACCAACTTTAATTTCGCCAAGACAAAGAAATTCAACGATATCCACTCTTTTATTATACCCGAAGAATGCAGGCGCAGTATGAAGTCATCTAGTAGATCACGATAAGGCAGATCCGGGCGCGTCGGCAAACAAACGATGGCACTTCTAAAGAAACAAAGATCCGTATTGAAATAGAATATGGGTCGATGGAAGAGACTTTGTTGAAATTCGAAGACCTCCCAACGTGTGTTCGATACAGGATACACATACTGCGTGTCCATCGAAGAACGATGCTTCAGCCATGTGTTGTAGTCTTGCACGATTTCAAACAGTTTAGTGTGCTCCAGTACGCTGCTGTTCGCATCTAATACATATTTTTCTTTGGCAGAAAATAAAATTTTGAGACCAGAAGCTTCCAAGTCGTCGTAACTGCGATACATCGGTTGTAGAGGCGGTTGTGTTAGAAACGATTGCAGATAAGCCTGATATGTTGTATTGGTAATGATGCTCATATAGCATAGTAAGAATATGATAAGTTTCACTTTAAGATTTGGTCCGACCACCGGTACAAAGGATTGTCCCAAAATGCCGCGTATACTTTTATCGTTCAAAAATAGGTTAATACAATTGATTTCCATGCGCTTATTAAGGTGTGTAAGTAGGGCGGCGAAAATTACGGTGAAAATGAAGATATAAAACAGTGTTGGTAAACGCACAATGCCAACGAATAGCTCATTAATTGGTATTGTCTCGGGCAATGGCACCATATAACAATAATCCAAGTTTTCCACTGGATAAGACATCACCTCCAGGTCTTCCGAAGAACTTGGGAATGTCAAACCCGCAGCGACGTCGACTGTGTTGTTAAGTGCCAATGTCAATAATTCACCGAAGTACGTAGTTTTACCCACTTCAAAGGGATGCTCAATGGCCAGCGTTGCATTTCGTTTGTTTGCAAATACACGCAGTAATCTGCCGATGTAACCCTCTAGCTCCACTTTGCCATCCGCTCTGTAGTAAAGCATTGAGCGTGGTTCCAGCTGATCGGGATACGTCAACAACTTCGTGCCATACATATTATGAAACTGATGCTCAAAGATTGCACTATTAGCGCCAGCGTCTAGAGTTTTCTGCTTGTAGCGTGGCGCGTCAAGAGGAAACCTATTGCAGGTGTAGTACTTAGATTTCTCAGCGAAATCATTTTGTATTACCAACACATTGTAAATATCATTAGACATTGCCTTTGTGCAGATTTTTTGTATGCTGTCTAAATTTGTCGCATATGGTGCATAGGCTACAATACGCGTTTGCTTCAAGCCATGAAACATATTGAGTGCCTGAAATGCTGCGCCCACATTTCTATGCTCCAAACATAGTAGAATGACAAGTTCTTTTGAAAAATTCGATTTGTATTTATACGTCAGTCGTTTATTGATGAGCACCACAGGTAATTGCAGCTCTGTTAGAAGTTGTTCAAAAATACAGTGTTGCTTTCGTGTCCTGCAAATTGCTACGGTATTATAATCTCGTTCCTCACGCACGCTTTCGAGTAGTTTTAGCAAGTCCTTGGTTAGGGTTTCATTAAAACTGGTAATATTGAAGAATGAATTCGCGGCTCCTAAAGTCACAGCAATCGTCAATGATGATATAATGCACAATGGAAACGTCAAAATCTGACCACTTAGCATGCTGGAAGTTGAAACTGCACTATTTAACTGTTCAACTAAACGGTTAGGCATTATTAAACACTTTTAAGTAGTCATTTGACACATATTTGGAATTATTGCGTGCAAATATTCGCATTTAAATTAGTTTCAGAAATATTTTGTGTTGTTGTTTTCGTTGTTTGACAAGTCCCTTTTCATGTTTTCTGAATAAAAATAACAGTCAGATATTCAGATATCATATTTTCTGGTAAAAGAAGGGGTCTGTATTTTTTTCTAAGTAGGTACATACAATAAAGGCTTTGGGTGTGTAAAAAAAGAATTGACAAACCTGTGCCTACCCTTTGTAGTTAGTATCTATCTAAATATATTTTGTTTTTCCAGAACCCTAAAAGCATTCTATATTTACTATGTTCACGAGTAAGGGAAACCTTGGGTTGGGCATGGGTGGAAGTGAAAATGAAACAAATTTATGAACTTTTGTATCGATTTCAGCATTCGAATTTATTTTCATTAAGTTACAATATATCACAAAATTTCTGAAATATCAACTTTAAAGCTAACTGGACAGATGTAAATCAGTATTAATTAGTAATAAGGGGCTCAAGGAGGATTTGAACCGATTTAATAAATTTTGGCACTATTTCCCCTTATAATAGACGCACCAACACACTTTGCTTAATATATCACTTTCGTTACTGATACATATTCGGTATAAAGACCACCAGCGGACTGAGGGTCCTCATATTTGATATACGGGAGTGTATGATATATATTATATCTCAATATCTCCTTTATAATGCTCTATACTATAATGCACCAGGCAGCTACACCATGAAAAAGCGTCACTAAAAATATTTGCATAAAAAACTGGTTAACGAGATTAAGCTTTTTGAGTGGCACGAGTTTAGGAATTTTGAAAAATCGATATAAAAAAATTGCCTGGGTTAATAATATACTATTTTTTTTATGAAAAAATGCTCCTACTATCAAAAAGTAGCTCGATGACTGAGAGACAGATGAAGCCACCATTTGTAAGAGGTTTGCTAAATCACATACTGCCCATATGAGCATCGAAGAGAATGAACTCAGTGGATTTTCAAAAGAAGCATTTACAGTTCACGAATATTTTGTTATCGGGAAGCTCTTTTCAAAGTGGATGCCGCGCGAACTCACAATCGGGACAATGCGCCGTATTTTAAATCACTGAAAATCAAATTGCTTCGACATCTTTCAGGTAATCACCGAAACTGCTGCACATTTTGAAGTAAATACGCATATCATATCGAAAAGTAGAAAGATTCTAACATTTCTGAGCTTATTCGTCAGAGACGGACGGACGGACGAACTAATTTGCACCATCTGCATATAAATGCATCTTTGAAAAGCTCCTTTTTGGTAATCATTTTAGGCAAATGGTAGACCATTACTAAGTTAAAGCTATAAATGTTAACTTTGAGCATTACAGAATAAAAGCTACCAATATCTTGGACGTTCTTGAATGACATTATTATTTTTAAAAAATTCTGGTACTTTTTCTGTCGGAGACAAAAGATACACATTCAATTTCAGAAGAAACGATTACTGTTAAATAAGGTGTTATATTGGAAATATCAAGTCGATCTTTAAGGTTCAATAACTCCTAGACAATCACTCGACTTTGGACCGGTATTAGCCACAAATTCGTTGAACGATGTCTTTGTGCACTTAGAAGGTGCAGTTAAAGCTTAAACGGAGTTCAACACTTGATGGAATACTTCAGCCCTAATAATAAAAGATGATGTCTTTGTTATTTCACTTTTTCTTGCCTTGTTTTATTCAATCGGGGCTCTAACGGCATTACTGAATAAGACAAAACTATTTTATAGTTCCTGGCATGCTCTAATTAAGCACTTCGAAAAGCTTTTACTTCCAACTATTTGTTGAACATTCATAAACTGATTTATTTACATATTTACACCAGTTGAATATATGTATCTGATAACTCAAAGAATGAGCATTAAAACCAAGAGGAAAATTATAGCGCAACAGGAAATAAACCCAGCCTTTTGCTATCATAATTACAGTCTTTGACCGGTTCCTGATTAAAAGTGAAACAAGGGAACAATAAATAAGCGTTTCGCCATTTATTGAGCACTTGCAAGACGAAAGTGTTACTTTGTTGTCATATTATGAATGCAACTCGGCCAGCGGCCGGCGGCCACTCGGCCACTCGGCAGAAGGTTGTGGCAAATTCTATGCAATCAACTTGCTGCAATTTGGTTTAAAACGAACTGATCAATTTGTAAAAACGAAAAGAAAGCAGAGCTTTACAGCAACCACGAACAAAGCAAAAAAAGTGAAGCAAGAAAAAAAGATGTTGCTCTTGCTCTTCCCTCTTCCTCTGTTCCTTTTCTTGAACGCACAACATTTTCGCGCTTCCCTATTTTCCGGCCTTTCAGTAGTTTTAATTCATTTGCCGCTTTTCATTGCGTTTATTAATGGCGCTGTCGCCAATGGCAGGCGGTGTCCGTCCTGTGTGCGACGCGTCGCAACAATTGCGTGAATTGCTGCGACAATTTTGCGCTGTTAGCGATAAATTGCTGTATTTCACTTTGTGCTTTTCTTCCATTTGTTTAGTATATTTATACTTTTGTCTCTTTTAGATTTTTACGCGCTTACGCTTTTCGCTTTTCGCACCAACTTTGCTTGGCAAAGCTGTAACTTTGAAAGGAAACAGCGCACCCTTTGTAAGGCAAGGGTAAGTAGTGAGCGGGGCGCGGTGCATGGAAGGTCGGTAGTGTCCTTTTGAACGTGTTGTCGTAGTTTACAGCTTTGCGGGCCTTTCAATGGCGCCGCTTGAAAAGTAATTGATTTATGCGCAGAAAATGCTCAGTTAATTGGACAGCGCTGTGGACACTAGAGTAGCGTGAGAAGTGGTCACAGTTTTTTACAAAGAATTTAAAAAAAAAAAACACGCGACTAAATGCCCTGAAGTATATTTAAATTAAAGCTTTGTAAATGCAAACCCATTGAAGTGTATAGTAAATAATGAATATATAGTTAAAAGTAAGCGTATAGCATGCTAGTCAAACTAATTTATTGGTAGTAGAATTGCTGCAATGGCTCTTACTTGATGCAGAGAAAACTCAATGAAATGTAATTAATTTTCTTAGTACTTTACTTTAGAACTAATTATTGCAGTTGCGTTCAATACTCTTTTTCAATTTCGCTTACAAAGCATATGGGTGGGTTTGTTTGGCACCTTAAAAACTTGTTCACTTATGAAGTACTATTTTGAAAAGAACGTAGAAAAGAAGTACTATTTGGAACTACGAAACCTTGCTATATCCCATGTAAAGTAGAACACATTTAGATCCACAGCTGGAAAAAATTTGCTTTTATTATTTCCTCTTAGAACTACTTTGAACCAAGTCATGTAAATGTTGAATCCGCCCAACTTCAGCTCCATACGCATAGGACAAATTATGACGTGGCTATGTATTTACATATATACAACCAAACATACCTTTAGATCAAACACCGTTCTCACGACAGTCGTGCTTACATCATCGGAACGAATCCGGATTTTTATCTGGCCAAGGACTGTCCCATCGGCATTAATCTCAAATTTATTTGAGACGACCCTATGTTGCAAGTACTTTATATTTATGTATATATAATATATATTTATGCCTAATATGCCTCTCTTTAAAAGTAGCTGCTCTCACTCAGGCGGCCATTTCCTGAAACTTAAGCTGCACAGCACTCAATCTAGCGCAATTTTTTTATGCTCAGAGGGATCACGCCTGTTGGCCTGTCTTCCCTTTCATTTTCATCATAAATGCATGTATGTATTGGGTTGTTCGGAAAGTCATTTCGTTTTTTTTGGGGAACATGAAAGACAGTTTTCGTATAATGCCTTTCAAATGGCCATAAACAGTTGAATTCGACAAATTTAACCTCTCACCGATCTCTCGTGTTGTGATTCGCCGATTTGCATCAACTAATGCCTTTATCGCCTTCCAGACCGTGGTGCATCTTCGACATCAAAATTGCCGGATCGAAATTTTGCAAACCAGTTCTGGCACTGGCGTACTGTTAACACGCCTTCTCCATACACATCGTCAATTTTTTTCTCGCTTGGACAGCATTTTTACCTTTTCTGAAGTTAAAAAGTAAAATATGACGAAAATGCTGCTTATTGCTCTCCATATTTAAAAAGGCACCAACCAAAAACTACTGGGTAGAATTAATAGAACTTTTTCACACACAAGCCTTGCAATATCAGCTCTCATGACATATAATGGTTATGGGGCTTAAGTGTGAAGTTAGTTTCGAAAAAACGCAATTAAGTCCACTGGCGGGAAAAAACGAAATGACTTTCCGAACAACCCAATATATAAAATATATTTAAATGCATTAATTAAATCGTTTAGTTATATTAGTGTAGATGTATGCATGCATAAGAAAGATTTCTCATGAAAATATGTCAAAATTGATTTGTGTTTTTATTTTCTTACACATATAACACAATTATTGGGCACTTAATATTCAGTAGAAAATAAATGAGCTTACAATAACAAATATCTTTCATCAATTCATGTATTTGGTGTATTTTTTGGTGATCTACTACTACCGCACTTCATTCTATCTACGGCTTAAAGCTTCATAGTTACAAGTCGCTAACAACTTTCACGAAATTAACGGAGGTGAAAGCTGTCTGAAAATACGAATTCTTTTGCATTATAGAGGAAAAACTTTTGGAATGTCAGTCAAGCATTATGATAACTTTCTGCTTTGCAACATTTTTGACTGTCTGCTAGAAAAGTTAGCATGAAGATAAATATAATTAATTATGTAATTAATATAATTAATGAAGTAACCCAAGTGGTTGTGATACTACCTTGAGTAGCTTGCGTAAAATTTTTTAAGTATTATTGTAGTTGGCGATAGTTGGGTATTAGACGGTATTTAGTTGGGTATTTTCTCTTTCTTTTCCTTTTTCCTTGGTAAAACAAGGAAACAAGTTTAAAAAAACATAAATAATAATTTACATTAAAGTAATAGATTTTAAAAATAAAAGCGTGATTGAAAGAAAGCAATATTAAATGTTTCGTGCTGCCAAAGCTCATTTCAAATTAATTGTATATATTTTTCTGCTTTTATTATATTTCGCCTGCAGTGCACTAATTAACTCAAGCGCGACTTGAAAGCTCATTTCGCATTTAAGTGCCTCTCGCCACCAAAAAACAAAAATGTAGTGGAAATGTGTATAAAAATGTGCTCATATATACATAAAATATATATACATGTATTCACTTTAAAAGCAACATTTCGTAACACCACAGCGACCACATAAAGCTTTTAACCCGCCATCAAGCGAAAAGCTATTTTAACAGTTGCGTAAATGCGAAAGCGCTGCACACTTACACACACACACGCACACACACAAATACGTTTGCCCTTTAAAGCATTACAACAAAGCACATATGCCTTCATTATGTATGCACTGTGTAGGAGTATAAATATGCTCGCACGCACCTTTGATTGCCGCCAGTCAATTACAGTCGAGAATTACCGCTAATTGAGCATATGTAAAAAATAGTTAATTAAAGTTGCACTTAAGTGCAACTGCCATTAATGTTGCAAGTGCATTTGGGCAAGTGGCAAGTCAAGCTAACTGCTTTCTTTCCACACTTTCAAAGTTCCAATGCAATGCAACGAATAGCTAAAAAGCATTAAATGAAATACTAATGGCATTTCCACACTAAATTTGTTGTAATAAATTTCCATGCTTTAGAATTTTGTTAGGTTTGTCTGCTGAAGAATTCTGTTTGCAGCTTACTTGACAAAGGAAACAGCGAAATTTACTACTTTCTTTGGTACTAAATTGTTTTTACTATCTTTTGACAAATAAGTTTTGAAGACTACCCACAAAAATTTATATTAATAACATTAATAAAAGAGTTTGAAACAGCAGATGCTTTGTATGTCGCCAATATTTAGTAACAGCTTTTACCTTGTTCAAGACTTCAGATTTAAAATTTTTTGTCCGAGAAAGTAAGTATGGTTACGGACCGATTTCCCGGTTTTCTGTACCATATTAACTTCTACTAAGGCTAACAACGTGCTCTCCTGGTCTTATTAAAGTATATTCAGTAAACATTTTCTTTTTTGAAATATGGGTTATTTTAGATATATGACTTGGTCGATGTTTGATATTGTCTGTTAATTATTGTTAGGTAAAGGCTAGAGGGCGTTCTACGAAACTTATACACCAAATTTTGACTAAATTGGTGGAATAACATTTGGATGTATGAATACTTGTCTAAATGAATCTTATGTGCTTCACCAAGATGGTCATTAAATCTTGATTATCATTAATAGTGTGAAACACGCTGAAAGCAATTACTAAGGTATTAAAAATAGGTTAGCAAGGTTATTGTCAGTTAAAATCAATTAAAACAAGGGAAGAGAGAGATTATAGATACATAGTATTTGCAAATTTTGAAGAAAAGTTTGCTTTTTATATAGATTATGGATTTTATATAGATGATATGGATTATGAATACTTATGCATTACAACATTACTACAATTAGTCCTTAAAGAACCCTATATTTCAATTAACCAGGGAAGTGATGTTCTCTCGGCTTAACAAATTCGCCTGATAATAACTAATGGCAGTTCTGTGGAAGCGACGTGTGGAGTTCTATCAGACTGCATTACTCAACAAGTGGTGATGGCTTGGAATTGTACTGCCTTGAAACGATTCGAAGGAGGAATCAATATTAATCATTTCATGGAAAAGCTTTGGAGGTTGCTTAGCATATTAAGGCTGTGAGAAGGAGAGCAAAATGACTTTGATATCAATTATTTCTGTTGTATGTATCTACTTCAAACTAACTTCAAAACAACCATTTATGTAGATATATTATCTAGTTTAAGATTAAGATTCTCAAAGGAAATACTTTCGTATTAATTTCGCATGATTTCGTATAGATGAAAAAATATATGGTAAAACCTTATGTACGGGGTGTGTTCAGAAAATATCGGATATGTTTTCGACCATATTCTTCGACTATAATTGCATAGTGCGTCATGGATCCTTGCATCAAGGTCAAACGGTCAAAAAGAAGTTCCACATGCTACCTAGAAGTTCAACGCTGTTTTCGGGAAGCAATCAGAAGAAAACCGACCGGATTTGTGGAAAAACAATTCATCGCTTTTACTCACGTTGCTTGTTCGTGAATTTTTGGCCAAAAACAATACTGTAACGATGTCCCTAATATCCCAGCCTCCACATTCGCCAGACATGGCTCCGTGTGACTTTTTCCTATTTCCCAAAATAAAGAGAACCTTAAAGGGCAGTCGTTTTACAAGTACTCGTACATATGACATTAAAAGCGCATGGCTGAAAGAGCTAAAGGCTATCTCAGTAATCGAGTTTGAGAAGTTTGATTCGACGATTGGACGATTGGAAGAAGCGCTTGTATAAGTGCATAATATCGAATGGATACTATTTTCAAGGTGACGACATTAATGTAGACGAATGCGTAAATATTTTTTTCGTACCTTACCTCGTACCTTAAAAACACATATTCTGTAATCGTTATCAAAAGGCGGGAGAGTTCCAACATCATAAACATAAATCAAATAGACATCATATCAGTACAGTAAGTCTGATTAATATTTATAGAATATGTAGCGAGTATTAAAAGTCTGGCTTAAAGTACAATATTTCCAAGTAAAAGTAAATATAAAGTCTAGTTATAAATTATTTTTAAATAAAAATTACTCGAATTTGGCACTTTTGAAAAACGTAGCAAAATATTAAAAGACCCAGATAAGAAAGTACCTTAGTAAAGTATGCGAAATACTAACCTTAATTGATGTAGATTTACAAATCAGCCCTAAATTAATGTATTGTTTGCACTTAATATAATTACAGTAATACAATTCTTTGAATTCTGCTATATACATAGATATTTATGCGCAAATTCCAGTTTTATTAATTTCGAAGTTTATTAAGGAAAATTCTACACTTTTTTGTACATTTTTTCATTTGCAAATAACTAAATGGGCAATCTCAAGAGTAATTAGTGAACTAAAATATACAAAACGAATTAAGTTTATGAAATAATCGAATAATTGCAAACACACTCCCAAACCGAAACCAAAATTAACTATCTGCGCATATCTGTAAATATATGAATATGCAATTATACGGTTGCAAAAACAAATGCATATGCATTTCATAAACTTTCTAAACCGTCGGTGAATAATTATGTAAGTGTTGCAGAGTTTTTTGCTTGCTACATAATGAAGTTAACTAAAAACACAGCGAGAACTACCAACCAATACAAGCGTTAATAATATCGCTGGCAACTTACAAACATGCTTTCGTTGCGCTCAATATTTGCTTGTTTACTTATTGATAACTGCCGGCTGCGTGGTGCGTATGCCTGTCTACATGTATATATGTGTGTGTGTGTGTGTGTGTGTGTTTGTGGCATTGGCTTGAGTCAGCTACACGAAATGTTAGTTAATTGTGGGAATATTGGTTTCTTGTTGTTGTTGTTGTTGTTGCTGCTGTTGTAACTTATGTATTTAGTTGGTGATAGTTGGTAGTTACGGAATTCCGCACTAAAGATGAGCACTTAGCGTGCGCGCACACACATGTAGGTGCATGCGGAGAATGCGGTTGCTGGAGTTGGCATTTGTAGTGCTACACAAAAATTTAATTACGTTTGTCTGTGATGCGGCTTTAGTGTCGGGATGAACTATGCTTCGATAAATCACGAAATCAATTGAATTAGCATTGCTGCGGAAGCTTCTGGCACTAAAGTGGTGATAGTGGAGAAAGTGTGTTTAAGTAGTTTAATGCAACTGCCGCGTAAATGTGGTTTACTGGGCGTATATGGCGTGATATAGGGTCATGTTAATGCGGATATTGTTGTGAATTTTCCAGTTTGCTAATATTGTAGAAAGCAAAGTATTATGTAACTAAATAAGGATTAGTGGGAATACTTGATCAATCTCTAAGTACAAATACAAATTCCAAACCAGAGAGGAACTTTTTCAAATCGAAACTGGAATGGAACGGATTAAGTCAGGATACTTCTTTAATATTATAGGTCGATACTTGAAAGTGGGCGCATATTTTACACAATTTTACCTTCTTGCAAGCTGATGAAGTTAGGAAATTACTAATGGAAACACATATCTTCTAAGAAGGTCATCATATAAGTTTTCGAAACTATCATTAGTTTGGATTTTCGTGATTTTAGCAGATTTAATTATTTGTTACCCGATCCGAAATAGGAAAAAGTCATAATATTTGAGCTCAACTCAACAACACAACATAAAACAGCTTTATTCGAGTTTTAGTAATGCATATTAGTGTAATGTATAATGTATAATATGTATAATAATAAAACGACTTACCACGGCTTATGACTGATTTGCAGAACTTAGAAATTTTTGCCGAACAAATTGATAAATTCTATGAAGACAGATCCTTCAAAAAAAAAAAAAAAAACAACAGAGAAGCTGCGAACAGTGAAGTGCTGAATCAAGCTAGGCTGTCAGAACTATACTGGAAATGGTACAGATCTATACATAAATAACTCGGATTTGCCTAGGCATTTTATAATTGAAGTGAACGAAAGAGTTCAGACTTCTTCCATAAAAGTAGGTTACTGTTTAGAGTTGCTCTTGAAGATCAAAGAACTGATGATTTCTGATGCTGCTATGCATACTTATCGAAAAACACTTCTCTGTCCTTTACTACGATAGACAGCATTCGCTCCCGATTAAACGAGATTTGTATAAGAAAAATTCTAAATAATAACTCGTAAGCCTTCTAACCACATTTTTGGGCGAATTCTTGTAGTATTTTCATAATGTGGTTTTCTTTTTTCATAACCAAAAATAGCTTGAATGCATTCGGTAACAATATTTCTATCCTAGTTACGTCTGGGAGTATAGAACTGTTTCTGTATGTATATGTATTTGCATGGAAGTCGAATAGTCTGACGATCCCCGCGTCAATGTGATTTGATTTGAGATAGCTATTACCTCCATAAACTAATTTAACATGTGCGACCCTGTGAAAATTTTTGTTGAGTTCCGTCGAATTTTTCGTTAGGAAGTTAGACCAGTTTATATTTTCAAAATATTGATAATTTTTTGAGCTGCACGTACGCTTTAAGGTTCTAAAAACATTATTTAATTTGGAGAAGTGTGAAAAAAATATTATATATGTACACAAATACATTTTTAATAAAGCTTGGAAGAGCGAGATTCGATTCCTTTTCCTCGGAATAAATTGTGAAAGATGTGGTTTTTTTGAGGGTACTAGACTGGCCGAACCGATGCAGAGAATTTAAATTTCCATGCTTCTGAATTTATTAAGAACTTTTTTAAAATGTGTTTCACTTATTTTTCGATACTTCAGGTTCCTAATACTGATTTAGAGTAAAAAATAGTTCTGTAATATTTTAATGTTATGAAGATAATGTGAACTGGAACTGGAACTCGCTAATTAACACTATAACTATGAACTCATCACTTACATACAGTTAAACATTGACCCGTTACGTACCACAAAAACAATTTCCAAGCTAGAGTTTATTATCGTTTTGCTTCCGTTGCATATTTTTAGGCGTACATGCACTGACAATTGCCGAATTCACATTTAAAATCGGAAATAAGTATGTATTTATATGCAATATATATGTGTATATATGTGTGTATGACTAAATGTAAGTCACTAACATTTCATATTTATAAGCGCATTAAATGGCATAGAATTGTAAATAAACTAATTAAATGTGGACTTTCGACGATACGAGTAACTGTGATCTCTAAACCAAATATGCGCGCTCATATTTGCGTGAATGAGACAATGTATTAGAACTGAGTCTAAAATCATATGACTATTAATAGCAAAATATAGCTTTGCACGTACTAAATTTTCAACGACCTAGTATAATATTCACAAATCCATATATATCCACAGTTGCATTTGAAACTAGCTATTTATTTGTTTTTTTTGAAATACCAGCAATAATAAATGAAATATTCGGCGAAATTGAATAGAATAAACAAACATTTTTATATAGTTATTTATATATGACATGTACATTTGTACATGTGTATTTATATAAATGCAACAATCTACTATTTATTATATGTAGTTGTGCATATCATATCGTTCCATGGCATGTTTTATTGGCATAAATCAAAATATTTGCGTTTATTTAGATTGTAACGGATTTTTGCATAGTTTGCACTGTCGCACGTTGCATCGCGGCATCCACGCTCTTGTGGAATATTAACAAAAAATTAATAATACTACTATTTCATTCGCCACTATGGGCGATGTTAGGTGACCACAAATTATGACTTACAAGCTTATTGAATAAATAACTGTCGCAGCTTATAAAATATTTTGTAAAAATATTACTACGCACATAAATACATTTGTCGTAATATAAATTCTTTTTATATGCAAGCATTTTGAATTTATTGAGAGTATGCTTTGGAAACGTTTTTAGTATGCTACGAAATCACCAAAATGTTATTTCAAAATGTTGAGTTAAGCGTTTTTAAAAATAATGTTCGATGAGCAGCTAGGCAAACAAGAGAGCATTATGCTATTCACAAATCAGCTGATGAAGCTTCAATTAATATCCATAACAAATTTTTGATATAGTCAGCTAGGCTAATTACTCATTTGGTAAGCTAAATATCAAAGGAAAATACTAAATTATTTCTAAATATTTATATAATATGCATTGAATATTGTAAAGAAATTCTATCCGATTTAAATATACACTTCTTCGTGATCGGAATATAAAATCTGCGCTCTGAGCTGAAGCTTGGTGGGAATATAAAATTTTTTACAAACGCTACCGAAGTTTACATACTCTCGAATATTTTATAAACCGCAGCAGCCTGGGCATACAACGCACTGTTACTCAAGGGTTTTTAAGAGATGAAATCTACATTGCTTTAGGTCACTTTTAATCGCAGGTGTATCATATAATTACTATATATCTCATAAACTGTTGGATCTTTGTTAACCAAGCTCCTCGATGACCTTTAACTTCACCTTGGAATAGTATGAAAATGGTTCAAATCAGGTAATAACCACGCTCCCCTCTTATACAATAGTTATTATATATATAAAATTGCTGAAATGGGACATGAAAACTTAACTATAGATCAATTCAAAACAATGAAAGTAGTACTATCTAGATGATATATATCATAAACTAACTGACTAAATTTAATTCCTTATCCATTCGGTTCTCTTGAAAGAGTGTGTATATAATCGAACTTCGACTACGACAACGTACAGAATATTTACATTTTTCGAAGCTTATTTTATACAAAATACCTCGAGTAGCAAAAGGCATTTTCGAGTAAAAATTGTGCTCCTAATAAATATCTTAACCCAACAATTTCCGATATCGGTACATAGCTACCGCTAGCCATCGTAAACCAAATATGAGAAAATCCGTCCTTCCAATTTACTACATATCGTCTTTTTGGATAATAACTGGTCAGTTTGTTTCGCTTAGCATGATATTTTTAAAGCTAAAAACGGATAAAAACGATTAATGTTTTCCCTAAGTAAATCGATAACAGTGACACCGATCAACTCTACGCCTTATTTATCGATCAGAATTTGGTTAACTTCGGAAGCGCATCAGTAAAATTTGACTTAGTAGCAAACCAGATGAAATCTGGCTATACCTTCCCCCAACCGCCATACACGCTATTTTATGACTTTTATTGCTTAATTTCTCAGATAGTCTTTATTGCTTTACAAAATTGAAATTTATCGAACTGTGAAAAATTTTGCAAATATTTAACAAAATTTCTTTCGGGAAATGTTTTTGTTTCGAGATAAATAAGCTATGGTTTTTGTAGTACTAAACATTTCTAAATAATGTCAATATGTATGACATTGTTTTAAGTTTATGCTAGTTATTTAATGGACTAAAATGTATATAGCTGGTATAGCCGGAATTAGGTTTATTAAAAGTGACGCATGAGCTAATATGAGTTGACAGTTGCTCTTCTGTGATGGCAGGAGTTATTTCGTCTTATATTCCTTCGCCAACAGATTAATGCTCTTCAGTTATCTATGCATTTTGGAATTTTTCTATACTTCCTCATAATAACAAGATCAAAAAATGCGTATACTTTTTATAAAGATTTTTCACCTAATTCAATTTACTAGCAACAAAATATTAGCTCATACACAGTATGTTACCACAATAGCATAGAATATCTAAGGCAAGGAAACTGTTGTATGAAAGAGCTAATAAAATCAGCTGATGATGGTCATTAGACCGAAAAGTAATTTCATTTATTTGCAAACTCGATTTGCTGTTTTGTGTTGCTATGTGCTGCCGAGCGTCAATTTTCATACATATATATGTATACTACTACACCCACAAGCGAGTACCGGGCAGTACAACCCTCGTATTTAATTGTGGAACGAGAATGGCGTTGCTAATGCGAAGGAATATCAAAACAAAGCGAAAGGATACGGGATACTCAGGAGTGGAGCAGTGCACAGGGAGGTTAGACAATCAAGCGTGTAGTCGAAGTACTTTTAAAGCTAAAGCGTAGGAGCGGGTCACTTAAGTAGACTACGCTTGAATGCGAAAAATCGAAAGTGAAACAAATTCTTAAAATTAGCGATTTTGATAGCTTTTCTTTAACAAAATTTTGCAGCTGAGACGCAGCCAATAAGCATAAAAATACCTAAACGTTGCGCAAACGAAATGCCTAAAGCATAAAATGGACATTTTAGTGGGCACAAAAATATTTTCGAAGCAAAACTATAAAAAGCATTGGACCACGAAAACCGTGCGGAAATTTCGTGAGCAAAAAAAAATCTCAACCAACCAAAACAAGAAATTTCACAAAACGCCAATAAAAGCGTTGAGACAATGTTACCTTAAACGATTGCTTCGGAGCTTTAGCAAAGGCATGCGGTTGAGAGGGATCACGTTCAATGTCAGATCGAATGAATTTGTCCATTTGGTTGCCATAGCAGCTGCTAGTCGCCAGCGAATACAACACGGTTGAGTCATAAAAGAGTCAGCAAAAGCGCCAGCCGGACAACAAGCTCACCTGTAATCATGTAAAAATACAATAAAATTTATTTTTGGCACCGCTACGCGTGGCTGCAAAATCAGCAGCTGCTGAAGCGCAGGCTAGCAGGACAGAGGGACCAAATGGCCCAAACGGCGCCTCCGCCGCTAGAATGGCTGAGCAAAGTTTTTGATGGGAATTTTCATGCACATTAACAAAGGAAAAGTTTGCCCGAACGCAGACATACAACGAAACTTGTGTTCGCTGGGCGCTTCGTGTGTTTGCTGTTGCCGCTTTTGGTGGACTTTTATTCGTTACATTTCAAAAATTTAAATGGCAATACAAAATGTACAAAATGTAAATGTAAAATGCGACTTTTATGCAACACTGAGTGAAATTTATGGCGTTTTAAGAAGTGGAAGCTGTTATGGTGGTGCGCTGTGCGCTTAGGTTGCCTAACTACACTGCGAAAAATTTTTAAGATTTTATGCTTCTAGTTGGTATATATTAATATGTATTAATATTATAACGAAGAAGTCAGAAAATCTTGGTTTTATGAACTATCGAAACTAAATTGATAGATTCTTCTTTTAATTGATGATTTTATAAAAAAAAGTATTCAACGCATGGTAAATATTCTTGATTGTGAAGTCCTTCTTTTCGGAATATTGAAGAACTCACCTTTTAAAGTATGACATTATTTTATTTCACCAAATCCATAGTACTTCCTTTTGCTAGCAGCGTGAGTCAAGGAAATTATTAATAGGTGTTTCCAAAAATGGTCTTTGCGAACGAAAACATCCAAAAAGTACTCAAAAAGACTTTGAATGGCTCTAAAATAAATTTGAACCACGCTGCCGACACTCTAAAGATGCCAAAGGGACGTGTTGGGCATGTTGTCTATGAATATTTGACAATGGATTACATATGAATCCATTATTTCACCGCGGAGTTCAATCGGATATCTGCCTTGAACCAAATCCAAAGCGTAGAAGACTGGTACAGCTATGATGACTATACTTTGGCATACGGCTGGAATAATGTCATTTACTTTACTGATATGGGAAAAACCACCAATAGTGACTGCTAAATAGCTTTATTGGAACGTTTGAAGGAGGAAGTTATAAAACCGACCCTATTTGGGTAAGAAGAAAGTGTTTATGAAAGAAACCATAAAAATTGTGTGTTGATTCCGCATCCACCAAGTTGTTTGGCTATGGTCTCCAGCGAACTTTTCCCGTCCGTAGAAATCAACAGTATTTCCACTAGAAAAAAATTTGGGGATAATGAGTGGTAATGAGTGACTGAGTACAATTTTGAAGCTAAAGACTAAACCAGCGACAATTATGGTATGGAAAAGTTGAGAGTTCGTTATAATCGGTATATCTCATTTGATGACAACAAAATTGAGAGTAAAATCGAATTTCACCAAAAAATATTTTATGTTCTTTTTTAAAACCGTACGAACTTTTTAGTGTTTTAAATTGGATTTTCTTAGCCATAGACTTAGACAGAACAGTTAGGCGAAGATCTCACTCCAGACTCGCGCCTAGCGGACGCACCCCGTTAGCTGGGTAGCGAAAAAAGGTGTTTTTCAGCATGTGGTCATTTCGGTGGTTTTTGCATTGAACTAGAATCTCGCATACTTTCTCTCAGTATATTGCAGCTGAGCTGCGGCACCGCTAAACCGAGCTATGTTGACGATGGTGGATACGCGCAAAATTGAGCACAAAATGTTGCTTTTGTTGCCATTTGCTAAAAGGCTATTAAATGATTTTCGTTTATATTGTTTTTAGTTCATTGCTTTTGCTTTTGTTGTTTATTTTATTATTTCTTGAGCGCTGAAAGTAATGGAAATTTGCATGCACCATCGCGACTTTTTAACGCACCAGAATGGTGGCATTGTAATGTTTTAGTGGTGGAGTTTTTGTTTTGCTTATGAATTTCCTACGAAAGATATTTGCTTAATATAATAGCGTGATTATATTTGATATTATTTGCCATAAGAAGTGATAGCATACTTTTATGCTTTATGTAGCTAGAAATATACCTGTAATTACGCTGCTGGTGAATATTGTAGTAAAAAAGGCAAGTTAAAAGGCCGATTTAAGAAGTTTTGAACTACTAATGGTGTGATCAAAGCAAAATCTTTTTAATACAGTTCTGAAGTTTGTTTAAAATTATAATGCAGATTTCTTGAATACGCTATTGAAATTGTGGCTTTTTCTTATGTAAATTAGGCCAAGAGCAGAGTGGTGTGCCGGGTGCAAAAATTAATGTGAAATTTTTAAATAATTTACTAAACCATTAGCGAAACTTTAGCCATATATTTTCCTTTTTCGCTCATAAGCACCATTGCTAAGTTGCTCCTCAACGCTGTGCTACGGCATGTACCTAGATTAAGGCATTGCCTAAATATTTAGTTCAATTAAATGACTACGAAAGAGCTGTGTAGACAACTTCACCACCAAGGTGGTGGAAATCGAGCTCCTATAAACACTTAAGATAGTCACCTTGAAAAAAAATTTTTTAAGCACTTGAATATTTCTTGGAACATAATCATTTCATTTCAACTATTCTTTTACTATTTTCCAACCAAATACAACAAAAAAATTTATAGTATTAGTATTTTAATAATAATATAATTTATAGTATATTTTCACCATTTTCAACATTTCCACCAGCTTTCAGACTCAGTTAGTCCGTCGTGGTAACACAAGTTTAATATTTCTGACTGGTCCGGAATTGCACTTAAAATATAAATTACATTTTTTACGCAATAAAATTTCCATCAGCACTTTTCCCTTTATGCAAGTGAATATGAAAATTTCCAAGTGCGCTAAATATGAAGAGTCACCGTGACGACAATACTATTCATTTCATAATTTCTTCCTCTCATTTTCTTTCAAATTTTCAGAGTAGCTGTTGGAATCGTTTCATTTAAGGTTAGTGCTTACTTCCTTGACTTATTATATCATAGTTAATTCGTACTTTTTACATATTTTTTCAACATGCTCTTCCTTTTGCTAGTATGAGTTCACAACAAATGACATTTCTATTCGCACAGCGACTAATTTGATTTGCTACTGACCGCGCATTATACTCGCACAAAGAGAACAGAAATAAAAGACAGTAAGAGAGTGCTGAATTCGTGCGGAAAACCATATTATATTTGGTATATATCAAGTAGAAAGTGAAAAAAATAATAATTCTATTAGTATGAGGATTGTTATATTTATTTCGGATCTAGCACACACGTTGATGGAATTAAATTTACAGTTCAAAAACGGTTTATTCTGCAATTCCGAAACAACAATGTTGAATGGTTGAAGATCGTCTAATTAGCATTCGCTTGGAGAGAGAGAGTATAGCAATATTTCTTGTATGTTTCGGTCACTAGGTAGCGAAGCTCATTTCCGAAGTGCTTGATTCGGATTAGCGTCTCTCAGGAACTGTTGAATGCATCAGTATATGGTTATAAGGTTGGAACGATATTCTAGTAAACTAAAATTTTAATTTTTTGTTCATTTGTTTGGATAGCATAAAATCACCGAGCAAACTAAATATTTCCAACCTATTTTCTCTCGCACAATACAAACAATTATAGCATTATTCGAATCGGATTATCGTGAATGCGAACATATGTTCAAGCCAAGTATACCAATATGTAAAGAAATTAAAGATTATGCCGAGTTGGTAAAAAAAAGTTCTACTATTCTTTTCTCTCTTTAACTAAAATCTTTTAACATAAACAAACTGTAAACAAAAGTAACCAGCGCGACATCTAATGCTTGGATATAACTGCAACACTTATATATTATAAGTGCGTGGTTCTGTGACAAGAAATGCGATGAGCTCACTAATAAATTCACGAAACAAGGAAGAAATATGATGTGAAAAATGCGAATAAACAAAGAAGTAATCGTGCAATAATAAATAAAAGCCAACTCAACTGTCAAATTTAATGAAACTCATTCTAAATGTAGGAGTATTACCTTATTTGTTTCTTTGTTTATTTGTTTGTGCGATTTGTGCGGAAAATAGTAAGTGAATGCAAGTTGTCTGCTTAAGGACTCACATTTAATCAACTACGATGGCGTTTTCACCACTAACGCGTATATTCACAATGGAAATTGATGGTTATAAGGTAAAATAGAGAATGAGGGAGGGAAAATATGCAAGAGCAGATGACTTTAAGGCTTTAAAGAAATGGAATATATTGTGCCTTAAAGAAGTTTCGTAAGTATTTCCGGATATTAAAGCTAAATCTTAAAGTAGGTTGTGAACTTTAACAAAATTTTGACACTCCAGTTCCTTATGTTCCAATCAAGTTTTAAGTCCCAAGTTTTCATCAAGTCATCAAGTTTTAAGAAGATTCATTATAAAATTTACGAGATTGGGTACTCGTAAATCGATAGAGTTAATTTACTCATTATAAGCACGGATGCAAAAGAGGATACTTGGTAAGAAAAGCAATACAATCTAGTAGAGAGTAAAAATGTGGAGAAAGTCACGCTATTTGTTATTCTGAGATATTTCAATAAGTGAATAAGCCCTGATACAATCATAATACAGAAAAAGGAAACCACTATTAGAGAATGGTGCAAGAAAAGTAATTCGCCGCTATGAACGTAGATAGGCTCAGCTAAGAAGAATCAATCGAATAAAACAGTCTGAGAAGTTGAACAATTGGTATGTTTGTCGCTCTGCATAAGAACCCGCCTAAAGTTCTAACCCAAAATTACTATTTGGAGAGGTCTTTGGAAAAATGGTCAGTTGTGAAAAAACCATTTAATGAAACAAAAAAATTTTTTTTAAATTTCCAAAATTTTTTTTTTTTTTGTTAAAAGACGGAGTAACTACCAGGATTGCGTTGGTTTGGGGTGTAACTGAAGAAAACAGAATCTTTTGATATTTCCATACATTTGATTCGAAGCTGAATAGTATGGTCGCCAGTTTTCTTTTAATTTAATATTTCGACTTCTGAAACAGCCCATTATGGGGAGCAACTATTTGAGCGAGTTATCTCCGTTAAACACCTACATATCTACTTTGATAACCAAGCATAAAAGTGTTAGCTGATATGTCTGACCTTTGGGTCGAAGTTGATTTGGATATTTTTCGGTTAGATGAGCGTTAGGTTTTTTGAACGTCGGAAAAACAGCTTTTTCGCAGATATCAGTTATTACTGGGGACTGTTCTATTGGAACTCATATGTTGCGTCTGCCACTAAGTTCTAACCTCAATTTTATTAAATAAATGGCGATTTGACAGAGGTCAAGTATATGGAGGTGTATATCTTTAGTTTACGGAAGAATATCTCAAAATTAAATGTTTGTAAATATTTGATTAATATTAATAAGTAAGATATAAATAATGATTACAGTTTCGTCCCTTTATTATCATATTTTTTTATGTGGGATTGACGGGAAAATTAATTTTATTATTCTCTTTATTATATTTCTATCTATTATATTTTATTATTATATCTTACTTATTTATTTATTTATGATTTGTATGAAAGAAATCGTTTTATACAATAATAATGTTCTCGCTTTTTGAATCTAAATCTGTGCTTTCTGTAATAACGGTTATTACTATAAGCTTGTGTCACGTTTAGTCAAACGTCAAACACTTTGTATTTCAACCGCATCGCCGTATCTATTGGCATAACTTTCAAACATTGCCATACAAACAAGTCACTCACACAATTAGACCTATATATGGGTATATGTGTGTGGGTACGTGTGCATATTAAAAGTCCTTCGTAATCGTTCCAACAGTTTGTCGATTGCCCTTTACCTCTGTGCTCAACAACTTGACATTCCGAACCGACTGTCAACGATGTAAACAACTGCCAAATAACTGTAACGTATATTGAATTGGTAAATCGTTACAGGAAAAACGGTGAACGGCAACACAATGCTGTCGACCAAATTAATGAAAGCATTTGCACAAATTAATTTCGTAAAGGATTAGTAACACACACACACATGTATATGACGTTGAAGGGCAAAGAAAGCTGATGTGAGAAGTGCTCATTAGCATAACATGGCTAAGCAACCGCATGTAGACACAGGCTTCAAAGCATACTCACACCCATATACACACACACGCACACAACCATGCCCAGGAGCAGGCAAATAAACAAATTCCTGTATGCACAAATACAAGCGAGCAATCAGGTATGAACGCAAGCAGTTTGAGGCCAAACAAATGAAAGACACAAAGCAATAAATATATGCATATGTAAATATGTATGTGTATGTGTGTGTACAAATGTATTTATTGATGCTGCTATTTGCGTACCGAATTGAAATTTACGTAAATTAGCATTAATTAATCAAAGCAGCAAATGAATTTGAACTGAGAAATTTCAAAATTGCAAACCGACTCCTTCCAGCACCTCAACATATTTACATTTGTCTACCAAAGCTACAAATAAGTGTATGTACATACATGCATCTATTTACCTGTTGTACACTATTGATATTCAAAAGCAACAAACAGCATTAAACAACAACAACACACAGCACAAATAGAAGCGCATAAAGCCCAAGCTCCAACCGAAATGGCAGCTGAAACAGACTGGGTACGTGCACTAAGGCTTATAGCTGCCAAGTGGGCAAGTAAAGTGAGATACACACACATGCATACAATGCAACGAAGACTCCCGGCTTCATGTCAAATGTGAAGAGCATTTGGTATTGCCAAGCAGCTTCATTGATTGCCAAATGAACCAGAGCAAGGTGAAATGAGCGCTGAGCAGCATTGGTTGGACTGTAACCCCGGTCAAAGGTGCGCTAAGAAGTTAATACGTTAGTACGAGTATATGGGATGTAAGATTGTTAAGGTGGTGTACGAAATGTGCTAAAATTTTATCTCTTTGTACTGATTAATATAGTTTGCTTCTTTAAGCACAAATTTAATGTTAAAAATGTGAATAAATTTTTTCGTACGTTTTATTTGTCTATTAAGAAAAAATAATAATAATAGTAATATTACATGTAACTAATGTAAGAGATCGCAGTAAGTATTACTGATTTTGTATTTCGTTGACATATGAAAGACCTCAAATAAAATGTTGTAATCAAAATTATACCAGATAGGTGGCGCTAGTCTCAATTTGGTTCATACTTCGATATACTCGTAATGACATTACGATATTAAAAATTAACTTAATTAATAAAAATTTAGTTAATTTTTTTTTTTTTTTATTCATAAATTTATAAAAATATTAAATTTATATAAAAAAATAATAAATTTTGAAATAATAAAATAAATAAGTAAAATATAAATAAATAATAAATAATAAATAAATAATAAATAATAATAAATAAATAAATAAATAAATAATAATAAATAACAATTTTACTCTAATTTTTTATTTTTTTTTTCATAAATTTATAAAAATATTAAATTTATTTCAAAATTTATTACAATTTATTTACAATTTTACTCTAATTTTTTATTTTTTTTTTTCATAAATTTATAAAAATATTAAATTTCTTTCAAAATTTATTATTTTTTTATATAAATTTAATATTTTTATAAATTTATGAATAAAAAAAAATAAAAATTGGAGTAAAATTGTTATATTAACTAAATTTTTATTAATTAATTTGATTTTTTTTTGTTATTTTATTTAATTGTTATTTCAGTTGATAGTTTATTATTTTTTTATTATTTATATTTATTTGATTTGTAAGATTAATTTATAACTATATGTAAATAGTTGATATTAAATAAAAGAAAAACTTTGTTCAATTTAAAAGAAAAATGTTCATGTGTGTTAGTAATATTTATTGCCTACAGTATTACTGTCTAATGTGTCTTTTACACTATGCCAATTCAATGATGCTAATTTGACAATAAAATAAAATAACAATAAAAAAATTTGACAATAAAAATGTTGCACAAAATGTAGTTTCACTGCATTCAGAAGAAGTATTCAAAAGAAAACAAGCCTTCATTTTCAATCGTGTTGACATTTATCGTCATATATAATAATATATTGACAGCTTCTTTTCTCTGCTTTCTTTGCAACTGCCATTGAATTTGACATATTGCAAACTGCACATAATAAACAACTGTTCGATACTGCTATTTTGCAAGTATTAATTAATTTCGATCTTTATTTAATAGCACACCAAAAAACCATAGTAATAATTATATTACAAATGTTGTAGAAGGGTTTATATATCACACAATCTAACCGAAGTTCAACAGAATCTCGTCCGAAGTTCCCGCAGCAGTCGCATTTGATTGCTTAGTGGACGGCCGAATATATTGTTACAGATTAAAACGTATTCCATATAGCTCTTCAAGGAACCAGCTTGGATAACAAAGAATTTCAACGCTTTTAGCGGTTGTGAGAATAGTTCTGGGCCTAGTTTAAACTGATATTTCAAAGAGAAACTTTATTATTTGATATTTTGTGGGTACTATTTTAATGCGTAGACGATCCTTAGCTTCTACCCTCCTTTTTATTACTCAATCTCAATCATAAAATGGTAATCCCTTTGCGGCAATAGAGCACTAGAGCGAGTTTGGCATACCATTTATTTCGGTTGCCATCAGTGCTTTTTTCTGCTCATCATCATTCTGCTGTACAATTGGATAAGTTCTCTCCCGGATTTTGACTAAAATTCCTTAAACTTCCTCGCCTAAAAAGTTGGGTGAGTATTTCAGCAGATGTGAATCCAATAATTTTAAACCATCTTCAAGTGACTCATGGATTTCTCTGGTGTATGAGCCTTCACATCTGAGCTTCAAGAGCCAAGAGGCAGCACTGCTAGCTGGACCGGGTTTACTTCAAAGTTTGAGTCCGAACTAAGCACCGTGAGTGGTTTCTACTTGATAGAAAATAAAATAAGCAAATTTCAATGATTTTTACTTGATATAAATATAAAACAAAAATATGATAAGGAAAGTTTTTTCTTGCTCACAAGCTCTAGATGGCGCGCAGCGCTGCCTCTTGGCTCTTGAAGGTACACAAATCTTCTACTGGTGTTTAAATTTCTAATTTAAGTATTTTAAAAATTAACAAGGCCAGTTTCCTAAAATATATCCACGAAACAAATTTTCGAAGATACGAATTATTTAGCAATCCTTGTAAGAAGTTAAGGCAAAGTATATTCAGGTAAGGTTACTGTGGTTATAAGCAAATTGTCTGCATTATTAACAGTTTAACTTCTAAAATATTATTGTTACTAAATATTTGAGTGCATGCATGTCAATCATAATCGGTGAGTCTACCAAATCTTCTTTGCGAAATTTTATTAAGTTTTTCGATTATTATTATTGTTTCAATTTGTAACAGCAAATTCAATAATTTTTATATATGTTGTGACCAGCGTAGCATTTTATTTGACAAGTAGTTGCAAGTATGTTACATGCCTCAAAATTAAGTCACTATTTCTCATACCAGCGAAGAAAGTCTGGGAAAAGTTTACAAATTTCAATAAGAAACACCGCCAATTCCTCTAGACAATTCCCGAATTGCCTGTGTCAGTCCGTATTGTATGCGGTGATGTGTTAACACGAGTAAGTAAATGCACTCAAATGTTTGCTGATTTTATTTCGCGTGCCAGGGATGCCAGGCAAGCAAGTTTTGCGCTCAGCCATCCACAGCACCACCACTGCAATCACTAATATAACCAATATAACCAATTTACCAAAGCCACCACTGTCATTGAAGGAAAGCACGCACTCATGTTTATTTGTATGCCTGAGCGCATTACTGAATTACGTAGTAAAAGAAACTTTCGAAACTCCGCCGAGGCAATGCCGAAGGACCAAGTTTACGCAACGCCACACCACGTTGCCTAAAACACCTTCTGTATGCCTTGCGTGTGCATGCAAAAATCTCAAATATATTTATGTGGCAACAACAATATGGCAGCAGTCACCTTTTCGGCCGCCAAAACCGATTGTGTCAACTGTGTAGGCAAATAAAATTTGAAACGCAGACACTAAATCCACAAAGTCCAATTGAAAAGTTTTCGTGGAAGTAAAAAGCGAAGCGAACAAGTTGGTAGGAGAAAAAGTTGACGTTACGGAAATTATTGCTTGCGGCACACAGCCACACTGCCACACAGCCGCATCATGCAACGTTGGCAAGCGCGCGGGCAAGTGACGGCAGCGGTGGGATTTTCCTTCGCACGCCTGGTGGCAGTTCGCCAGCGAGAAGCAATTAAATTTCTTAATCGTCGCGGAAACTGGACGCATCAATGAATTCCTTCAGCTATAACCTCATGTTTTCTTTGGATGCTTGTGTATATTTGTATATATATATATATATAAGTGTGTGTGTATGTATATGGACATGATGCTGGGTGTATGTAAACTTTCAAATGTGGTCACAGCTGGCTGGCAGCATTTGTCATTGCTTTATTGCTTTTGTTGTGGCAAATGAAATATATATTGCTTAAGTGAAATTGCAAAAATTTTTAGAGTATGCAAATCTCGGCGATGAAATTTATCGAAATTTGGTATTTACATAATCGTCGGGAAAAACAAGACATGCTTACATAATTTTAACAAAAACCGCGTAGGGTAAAGCATGCAGTTGCAAGAGAGCAGTGTTTGCCGCTGTGAAGAAATTAATTAAAAAATTTTGCTAGAGGATAAGCGTTTATTAAAATTTGTTTCTTACAACTGCCTTTGATAAAATAAAAACAATACTGTGGAGTTTACCTCTAAACACATGCTGCTGGTATATTTCAAAACGAAAAGTGCTTTAAAGGAGAGCTTTCATCACATTAGGAACAATTCCGTTAAAAGCTGATTTAACTCTCATAGAATAATTTGGAAAGCTACCGCTGAATAGGTATCAATAAAACTCTAAGATTGGTAAAGCCAAGGGCAGATTAGAGAAAACAGATCGACACAAGTTGTTCCATTATTGATTCCAAATGTCAAAAAAACATTGACAATATGAAATTACCCATAAATATTGAGGACTTAGTTAGAATACTCACAAACCTTCGATTCAAATTACCTCGAGTTATATCAGCATTTCTTTCGTAATTGAGACGGAGTTCGAATTGTCGAAGTTCTTAATACCAAACTGGGTTTTAGAGTGAAATTTTGTTTTCCAAGTGATTTCTGTGACAGAAGTTTGAGGCATCCTAGCTGGATAAAAGAACTGCTTCATTCCTGACACTTGAACTCCACTGTCTTGGGAACCGCATGAATAATTACTCGAACACACCGGTTAAGCTGGATTACTAAGCTTTGTACGAAAATCATTATTTGAACATTATAGTATATTTGAGGTTCTAGGTTGGACACTGCGGAACTCAAGAGACTCGTTAATTTTGCTGTATATCGTGCTAGTCATGTAAGTTATCCTGATAGCCTAGAAGCATATCAGAGACCCTACCGAACACTACCGAAATCGACTCAATACTTTTTAATTGGTGTTTTTGGTCTTTGTTTATTCAAAGAATTCTTTTGGGAGAACATGAAGTCTGCTTATTTATTTTTATTTTATTGTACATATACTTATTTGGCTTCCCGGGACATTTTTCCTTTATCAAAACTTAAATATACGCACTGCGGTATGCATCGTTAGACTATTGAAACCATGAAAATAAATTCGATAAATATTTTAATGGACTTTCCAGTCGGAATTTTAAGAAAAATGTTTGCCAATTGAGCGTAATCCTTGATATTATTGTACCGACTCAAGAAGAGAACATTTGGGTGTTGTATTAAAAGTGTGAATCTGGTTTCCTAACAGCCCGGCCAAATTTTGTTGAGTTGGTAAAATCACTAGTAAATATTCATATTCATAAATATATCTACACCACTACCACTTGCTTCACGCTGACATTCAATCAGCACAAAATCAACAATTGCTTTTTAATAATTTTCTTATTTAATTTCATTTCTTCTTCACTTTGCACAGCCAAAACGATGTGCAAACTTAAACAAATCATTAGCAGCCGCAAGTTGAATATGAAATCACAACAAAAACCACTATCCACAACTGATAGATAAATTATAACTCAATCTGTGGATAGTTTTGGGCGTGTGCAAAGCGAAAAGTTGCAAACAAAACGCCACGAGTACAAATTTAATTAAAATGAAATTCAATTTGCATTGCAAATTAGCAAAAAGTAGCAAGCAAAAAAGGAGTCAAATAAATTTTTGTACTTTTTTCAACAACTTACCATTTATATGCTGACATGAGAGGCGAATGAGAAAGCAAATTTTTTTATCGCTGCGTGTGGTTGTAGCGCGTTGGCGGCATAACTGTCAATTGGAGAACGGCATGGCGGCGGCTTCGAAGGGCTAACTCGTTGACCACGCAACACAAACGTCATCGAGTGCCTTTTAGCTACGCGTCATTGCTTGAATATTTCCACTTTGTACGCCACTCTACTATTAGCTGAATAGAAAATTTCATTTCATTTCGAAGATTTTATTGCTTATTTGTTAAATGGCTTGAAAAATTTAATCAAGCGTGTCTTTTGATATTCACGCAATGTAAAGGACACGGAAATGGCGAAGATTAAGCAAGCGTTGGCATGCTTGAAAATTCATTTCATGTAAATATATACATGTATATGTATTTATATATATACGCATACAAGTATGTAAGTGTTATTACTTTCGCTTTCATTGCGCTGGCATTGATATTTTCGCTATTTCGTGTGCGTCGGAGGTTATGTGCTGGATTATGGCGTCGAGATTTCATTTTAATTTCACCTGTTTTACACACACACACACACACACACACACACACACACACACACAAAATAGAAGCAACAACAGCAGGTTACAAAATTCGTTCGTAAGTACAATGTATTGTAGTATGCATATCTACAACAAAAATAGCGAGTAATAACTATTAACCCAGTATACAATTTGCAGCAAACCTCCCCCCTTTCCATCAAAGTGCAAAGATAGAGAGTGTGAAAGCCACATACCAGCCAAAAAATATTATATTTTCGTCGCTTTATGAATTAATAAAAGCGCACAGCAATTGCAAAAACATTTTCGCAAGCTGATACTACATCTACAATTATATTGTTTTTAACATGAAGAAACGCGCGCCACGCAGTCAAAGTCTGCGTTGTGCAACATTTTGAGTGAACTTATTAAATTTTTTACAACATATTTAACAAGAATTTTCACTTTATATGCAAACATATGAAACACTATAAACAAAATTTAATGGCAACACACACACACACCAGCGTCCATGTGCGCACTCTGATTTTATTTTTAGTTGTTGTTGCCACGGCGCCTGATGGCTGAGAAAATTGGCACAAGATGTCATTGAACCTCCCACCGCTTGACTTGCTCTTCTATTATATATTCCAAACAATGTATGTAAGTCCATACATACAATACGCTTAGCGCTGAATCTGCTCCTCTTGGCCGATTGTCGTGAAGGTGTTGTGATGTAAGCACACAAAAAAGTAGTCAGCATTATGGAATGGCAAAGTATGCTTATTTTAGGAACAAGTGTAAAAGTTAGTAAATTTATTAAATGGCCTCTGAATGCCAAATGTATCTGTATGACGCAGAAAGTTCGATAATAGTAATGTTAATATCTAAGTAAATTCTAAAATTTACTTAATTTAAAATTGCGAGAGGGTACAGCAGAGGAAAGTGAGGTCTTAAGCCGCTTCCAAATGGTTGATCGATTGTTGTAAAAAGGCTTTTCGATGGCAGAAACTTATACGGCGGTTTGTCATGGTCGCCGAAGTGGTGCGTCCGATCAGGGAATCCTATATATAGTAGTCAAACTGTCGAGATACTCGGCTATAATGATGATATATTCCATAGACTCTCGAAAGTTTCATACGCACAAATTATTTGCAAAAGGCATCTTTTGAAGACCATTCTGTAAAATTTCCCAACATATTCGCCCTCACCAATAACGCAGCGAATGTTGGTTTCCAACTAATGAGTGAAAGCTGGTTTAATAGAACAGATCGTTGACATATCGTACCCCTCAAAAAAAGGCTTAACGGAGTCAAATTGGCTGGCAAAGTCCACTGAGTTCAATTAAGAAACCCATTTCTTTACATGCTACGATCACAAAAAGTTCTTCTGAAACCATTTAGTTGATAAACATTGATGGCGGAACCAAAAAGTCACAAATCACTTGTCTATAGCACTTACCGTTAAGGGTAAAGTTCGCTTCATCATTGAAATTAAATGTTCGGATGTTAATTTGCCCAAATATAGCGAACATGAAGGTCAAATACATGTATTTACTTGACAATTGGTTTGACAGCTGGTTTGACAGCTATGCCTGTAGGAAATTGTATACTTCTAAAATGCACCGAAGATACACATATGGATAGAGTCAATTTTGTCAATTACTATTTCAAAGATTCAGCTAAATTTGGTATTATATATTCACTTTCAATCCATTGATTAAAAAAACATTTTTTCAAAAGTAATTCTTCAAAAGTAATATTTTGAAAATCTAGTATGAAGGTCTTTTCATTTAAGAAATAATTTAGTAGCTTAAATGCGCATTTAATTCAAGAAAGACTGAGTATTTTACTATAACTCGCCTGCCATTTACTAATTTTTTCCTTTGGCCGCATGCGACTGCTTATGTATATTTATCCCCTTAAATGGAGACACCTGCTGGTGAAAATTAGAAAAATAATACCGTTTAGAATAGGAGGAAAACAAGAAAAAAAGCAAGCTGCACAAAACACAATATTCGCCAAGCGAGAAAAATATAAACGTAAATGTGTTTATTAAATATGAAACGGAGGTATGAAAGGCTGTCAAATTAGCTTTTGCCCTCATTTCGCTGTGAGGGAAAGTGAGCGACAAATAATAAAACAACAGGTGTGCGCAAATCAGGCGCAACGAATGTGTTTTGTCGTCTTATTAAATTTGGTGTCGCGCACTTTTGTTTTTCCTTTTAACATATTTACAACGGTTTATGTTTTCTTACAATAGATTTTGTATAAAACTGGGTGAAGACGAAAATTATCACTGGAATAGGGCTTATTCGGCCAAAATTGCATGGGAAAATATATTAGATTTTTGATTGCTTTTTACACTGACGACGAAATACAAGCGAGTGAGTTCAAAGCATTGGTAGATGGCGGCAGCAGGTTACCATATAATCTACATAAACAAGAAACCGTTATCCTTGTCTTATTGTACTAACCTTAACTCATGTCAAATTTCCATGATGTCAAATGGCTGTTGCCAAGTGAAAATCGTCCAAAGCGCCCAAAGCACCCAATAGTCGGCCAGCAAGGTTTATCCGGTGTTTTTTTTTGAAATTCAAATGGAATTATTTTTGTCGACTACCTCGAACATGCTAAAATAATCTATAAAGAATATTACTCTGCGTTATTGGACTGATTGGATGTCGAGAAGAAAGTTAGGCCAAAGACTTGTCAGTCTAGTATAATCACAGTTATGCTAGCAATACCAGTTGAATTTCCCGAAATAAGTGGGTCTGTGTTTTATATTCTAATTCTATTCTATATTCTATTCATAAAAGGTTTCTGAAGAGGTACTCCTTCGCTCTAAGATCTTAATCAACAAAAGTGCTAAGCATTTGGAGAACCCAGGAAAGTTAGTTTTGGTGATCTAAGCTCTATTTTTATCTCTGTCTGGTCTGGGTAACTATGGGTATAAATATATATCGAAACGAGCGCTTACACAAATTAATTAAGAGCGGAACATCGCTTGAATTTGATGTAACTAAAAATTTATTGAAAAGTCAAAGAATAATATATTTTAATTTGGAAAAGATAATAAAAAATTGGTACAAAGGCAATGAGCCTCGTAGAGCTTGAGAGCTTGAGCTTGAGCGCTCAACCAACCAGTGAAGAGATATTTAACATTCAATATGAAATATTTTATATACTTGTTATTGTTGTTAAGTTGTTGTTGTTGTTGTTGTAGTTGTCAATGTTCATCACATCATCAACAGTATTAATTACACATTTACGCATATTTTCTCAAAGTATGCGCACTTCCTTTTGATAATTAATGACAATACTTAAGCAAATACATCTAAATGAAGTGCCTTTATATATATGTAATTAATTGTCAAAGGAAATTTATATATTATTTACTTAAGTACAGATATCAAAGAAAATCTAAGCATAAATATACATGACACATGCAAATAAAGTTGCACGCATCAACACATACGTAAATTTAGCTAGAAACAGTATAAAGCAAATTGATGCCACTGGCATCCAGTTGGAAAAAAGCATTTTACTCGTACTTATATATATATATGTGTGTGTGTGTTTGCAACATACATTTGTATACGTAAATCATGTGGGAGAATAGAAACACCAATAGCCACGGCTCGGAACAGACGGCTGTGTGTGTGTGTGTGTGTGTGTGTAATCTTATTGGAATTCACGCCACAAGCCACAGTTAGCTAACGGCAGTTGCCTGCTGCTAAGCAAATCCTTAAGCACTTATATGGTAACTTTTTACAATCAATTACCGCAGATCCTAGTCGGTGCTGCAAAAACATTTAAGATGCAACACCATCAACACTCGAGATGTCAATCAATGAACTTGAGCACTTAATACTACACATATACATCATATGCATACAGATGTGTATGCCACTAGAGTACTGTGCAGGTATGTAAACACTTAACTGTAAATACACAATTCTACTTTGCCCGTTCGCCACACATACATACACATGTACTTGTATGTAGATATGTATAGAAGTATATGCACATGAGTAACTGTTTTCTTAAATCACACGTGTTTAGCTGTCAGCTGAAGAACAAATTAAATTATGTTGTAGGTATGTCGGCGAATAGCAAATAGTAGAAGAATATATATATAGATATACTCAACCTACAGTGGTATTAAGCTTTTATTGACTCCTGAGATGTGACGCCTGTAATGCCGCTGATAAGAGTAAATGATTATGCCAAATTTGATTCGATTCGATTTGCGCTTCAATCAACTCGACATTAAGCAACAACAACAACAATCAACTCGAACAACAAAACCATTAATGCGCATTATTCGAGTTGAGAGCAAATTTGACTTAGACAAATGGTTTTAATGCTCGCTTTGATCCGAGTAAATTCCGCAGAAAAAATCAACTGCAGCTGTTGAAAATATGTTCCACTCTCACACACTTTTGATTGAATAAGCTCCACATGTGTACGAGCGTTTGCACTGCAAATTTTGTTAGACAGAAGCTGAGCAGAAGCAAAAACCTTTGGGTACAAATTCGACGGAGTGAATTCAGCTGAAAGACATTTTGAACAATAACAATATGTTTTCAATTAGATGTATAAAAATTCACAATTTTTTGTTTTTTTGTTGGGATCGCGTATCAGCTTTTAAAAAATGATAAATATATAAATTTGTTCCAATTAAATAAGAAATTCTCCTTTAATTTTTGTTCCAAGTAGTCCTTGTATCACTCCAAGCATGGGCCTTTTGGGTACTTAAAACGATCCTTAGATACCACTAGTATCCGCCGGTTCTTGCGGTATTTTATAGAGATTTCATTAATTATGATTATAGAACCTGTATATTGCGATGAAATTTGGTCTGTTGCTACAGGTATACAGGAAATAGTTTCCGAGATTGTTTAAAACTGATAGGTGGCGCGCAAGTTCGCCCCTTAGTGTAAACCTAATAATTCTTAATATACTTTAAATTATTTCCAAAAAACTTTCGGCCGGTCATTTGCTGCTCAAATTAAAAAAATTACTAAGTTTTCTTACAATAATTTGATAAGAGCAGAAGTGAGAGATTTTGTGAGAATGCTTCACTTGCGCAGACTTTGCTTTTAGATATCGTCTAACCATGACAGAATTTGTTATTGAGATCTGTCGAAATTTTTTTGGACGGAAAATAAAAGATAAGTCTTGGGGTTCGCAAAAAGTTAACAAAATGGACTTAGATTTGGCATTTGTGAACAAATAAGAAAGAAATCCAGAACTGAGCCAAGTAGAAACTTCGTCGGGAAAATGTGTAAAAGAACTTGTGTAATAAATAACTAAGAATTTTATAAACTAAACAAAAGCAAACGGTGCTCTGGAAGGCAAATCGCCATTCACATTCATTCACATAAAAGATTCTAGTTAAAATTTAAGGCCATATTCTTCTTTAGAATCAAAAAACACTGAGCTTTGAAGTCCATTCTCGAATTCCACAGTGAAAAATTTAAACCATGAATTGTTTCAGGGCTGGTTTTAGTTCGGCTTCCAGAAAGTTAAGTATGCCTCAAACATATGATAGTTATTAAACATTCTTGGTCGATTGAAAATGCAATTAATTTAAATACTTTTAAAAAATTTTAGCAAGAAAACATTGCTTGCATTGCATTGGATTGAAATGGGTTACAATTCATACAAATACAAAGTACTAAGCTATATAAAAAATTTAAAGTGACAATATACACGATATGTTCTCGAAAATTTTTCATTATTCATTGAAATATCCATGAAAATATATTATGTGACAAAATGGAAGGTTAAAAATTGAAATCGGAATTATTTTGACGCCATTGAAAATTTAACATTTCTGTTATGGAAATGAATTACATGTCAAATTAAATTTTTGATAATGTGAAAAAATATATCTTATCCGTTATAATATAATAAGAATTGAATGGGAGGGATATACCCATCGGTTTCCAATATTGTAATTATTGTAATTATTCAATACCTTACCTAGAGATACAAATGACCAATCCCTGATAACAAGAAACTTTACTTTTATCTTATAAAATGATAATTAATTTATTTTCCATACTATTAATAATTTTTTTTAAAGCTTTCGAAAGTGTTGTCGGTACATAATATGCTTTTGATATTTTTTCCTGTTTCATCGGAATTCTTGTTGCAGGGACCACAACTTTTGCCGTGATTACCGAGGTAACGCTGTCGACTTGTTGAAATTTGTTGCATTAACGTGAAAAATATTCTTTCGTTTCTACTCCGTAACACGAAGTAAGTACAAAAATCTACAGTTGGTTACTCAACGACACCCACAATATATTTATTTACACATGAGAGTAAATGTTTGCAAATTTGAAATTCAGTTGGCATTTCATTTTCGGCAAATGTGGACCAACCATGTGTATCATGTTGCAACTTTTTAATGAAACTGAGCATAGAAAAGAAATGTCCAACTTTTTGTGCTAATTGGCTATAGTGGTGCGGCATTTTAAAAGCTTTTCAAAGCTAAAGTTGAGCGAAAATGTTTTGAAGGTTAGTTTGCTTACATTTTGAAACCCTCCGTGTGACAATTCAGGTGGTGGACCATGTTGCTTTTTATGCGATGCTTTGCTTAGTAAAGTATATATTTGTAATGAAATGTGCATGGAAATGTTTATATTATTTAAATTAAATTACTGCCGATCACATTTATGGAGTATGGGCGGTGAGCTTGGATGCAGATAATAATTGTTCTAAATCATACTTTTTACCTTATGAAATTTCAGCAATTAATTGGTTTACTTGGATCAAATTTATATTTATATATCTGCATTTATAATCTCATTTCTGTAAGATACTGACTGGTTTAATATCATTAAAAAAAAAAAAAAAAAACTATTCCAAAGATAAATTAGTTTACTACAAAAGCTTATTAAATTAGTTTGGAAGTAAAGCGCGATATTTTTTTTTTAAACAAAATATTTCATAAATTCGAAAGTTTCAGATTTTCTTTTTCATAATTTCTAAAAATTTATTTAAATAAACATTTTAAAAATAATCAAGGAAACTCTTCAAAATAAATTGCAGTTTACGAGAAATTTGAATTGTATTATTTTTGATGTGAGTCCTTGAGAGAAATATGAGTCTTTACAATCTTATTTTTTGAAAATTGAAAATTTTAAAATTTTTCCGCGCATATAAAATATTAACGAAACTGATCACAAAACATTTTAGAACTATTTAATTATTTTACTCTAAATAAAGTATATCAAAAAGTAAACATTCTCCGCCTTTTTTAAATTTTGTTGGAAAGGAATATTTAAATAAACATATTTCGGAAGCAAATAAATCACTCCATCGTTCAAAATAAATTGAAATTCTTCTTACAAAGCATTTCTAAAATTGTTTGACTGCTGCGCATTGTTTGTTGATTTGATAAATATTTTCTATTTGCAAGTAAATATTAACTAAATTAACAAACACTCAAAAAATATTAATAATTTAGACATTTAAATTACATTATATATATATATATATATATATATATATATATATATGCAGAAGTGGGATATACAAAAAAGAACAGGAAAGTTCTTCGACTGTGTTCTTCAACCTTAATGGCATAGTGCATGAATTCATGAATTCTGACCTCAAGGTCAAATGGTCAATAAGAAATACCACCTACAAGTTCAACGCTACGTGAAGCAATCCGCTCAGATTTGTGTAAAAACAATTCATGGCTTTTACTCGCGTTGTTTGTTCGTGAATTCTTGGCCAAAAACAATACTGTAACGATGTCCCTAATATCCCAGCCTCCACATTCATCAGACATGGCTCCGTGTGACTTTTTACTATTTCCAAAAATAAAGAGAACTTAAGAAGGTCGTCGTTTTACAAGTATCCGTACAGATGATATTAAAAGCGCATTGCTGAAATAGCTAAAGGCTATCTCAATAATCTAGTTTGAGAAGTTTGATTCGACGATTGGACGATTGGAAGAAGCGCTGGCGTAAGTGTATAATATCGTATGTAGACTTTTTTTTAAGGCGGCAACATCAATGTATACGAATGAATACCTTTTTTTTTCAAAAAACAAAATTCCCGTTATTTGTTGAGCACACCACGTATTTGTCATTACTTTATATTTTTTTCAAATTCAAAAACGTGTATATGTTTGTATGTATGTATGTGCAATATATTAGAAATAAGTAATTAAACAAGGGAATGCTTAAAAAACATTGTTGCAAAACAGGTAGTAAAAATTTAAAGAATATTTTTAATAAGTAAGGAAGTTCTAAATTCGTGCGATATCGAAAACTTTTTTATTAATAATATATTCAATATTTTTCTTTATATTTCAGTTTGAGTATGTTTGAGTAATGGTAACAAAATAACTATAATTAGATATGCTGGATCCAATTTAAACCTTCGATGCTATGATGGTGCATGAAACCCATTTATGCAGTATATAACGTATTTCAGAAAATTTATGTAGTACCATTGAATATATTTTCTTCAGGAAATATGTGGGCTCAAGCTGTTAAAAAATGAATATGCTATCGAATAATGTTAAAACATAGCCAACTTATTCGAAATTAGGAAAGAATGGTCTTAGGAATAAATAGTCTTAGGAACTCTGGAATGGAACCCCTCTGGAATGGTTTAAATTTTATTGGGAACTTGCTTCGTTTCTGCATTAAAACCTCCGGCAAGGTATAGTTAGAGTTACAATAGATAGTTGAGTGTATTGCTTTCAACATAATCGTCGACAATTTGAAGTCGGCTTTCAGCAAACTGGGTGCTTCCCTTATGATTTGACTGAACGAGTAATCGAAGAGATGAACAATTACTATAAGCAAGATATTCTGGAAAGAATATTTATGAAATGTTCTCTAAGTTACCACACAATATTATTGAAAAGAAATTAAAAAGCAACAGACAGATGTCAGGGTTTTTAAAAATTTTTAATTTGAAAGCGCTATTAAGCGATCTTAAATCATTTAAGATTTACCGCATCGCCTTCTTTTAATTCATTGAAAGTACTTCGACGATTATCTTATATTTAAGATTACATATTCTTCGGAGAAGAACTTCTTCTTCGTCTTGGCTACCTGTCGTGTTCGCAAGTGGTCAAAACTAACGAGTAAGATGGCTAAATGTAACAAAGGGTATGCTTGTGAAAGCAAAAACAGAATGCTTTCTCCTCCTTTTCCTTTTTGATATCGTCTCGAAGATTTTTTTTTTTATAAAAAGTGCAGCTTTTCACTGACAGGATAGTGTTACCATTACAAAAGACCGATGTTTAATCACACAATGGTCTGCTAAAGGTAATAGGGTATATATCAAGTACACTTTCTTTCACCTCTTCGGAGTTGTCAATATCTAGGGGTGAATAGAAGCTATTTGAAGCTTAACTTGAAAGAGTAGACACCCAAAAGCAAGTTTGCAGCATTCTTATTGATTCAGGAATACAATTTATGTATTCAAATAGACCAGTTTTGGTCAAATTAGATGGTGTAATAAAAAAAAAATGATGATTATTTTACAATGAGATCGAAGTATTACTCAAAAAGTAGTTCCAAGGGCGAATTATTTGATAAAATAACCAGCTTGGATATTCGATGCTTATTTCACTATTAAACAGCTAAAACTTCAAATGAGAGCACACAACACGAAAAGTAAAGCTTTGAAAATAATATCAGCCACGATAGAAAAAAAAATATAAAAAATAAACCATCAAACCGTCGGATCTGCGATGCCATAAACTAAAAACCCAAGCGCGGTTTAACAAATTGAATTTAATGTTTCAATCAGCGCAACACATACATTCAAAGAAGAAATTCTCCGTCATGCGAGTATATGCACACACATACACACACACACACTCTATTAAACGCTTTAGTTTATTTGCCAATGGCTGATTGTTGGCTTCATATCAGCACGTCTGTGTCTGTCGCTGGCGAGCGTTGAACTGCCAATTTTGGCAGTGCGTTAAGATAACAAAGTTTCTGCGGGCGATTGGAAGACCCAAAGTGAAATTGCCCGCCATTCGGAGGACGGACGAGTGCGCAGACTGCAAGTTGACACCAATCGAGTGCCACTACTCATTTGTGATATGTTTGTCAACAAAAAGCAACCGAGAAAAGTTAATGGAAAACAATAATAACAATGGAGGAAATCGGCAACAAATTGCAACAAAAACTGCTGTTGAAAATTGCCAACGATGCTATTAACAATGAAATCAAACAAAACGAGCATCAAAAACAATTGGCAATCTGCACATTGTCATCGCATCGCTGAAAACAATAACAACAACGACAACAACAACAACAACAACAACAACAGCACAAGTGACACCGCCATATAATATGAGTGTAAGCGCGATTGCCAGCTGTGTTTGACTCGCGTGCTGGGTGTGTGCGGATAAAAACAATGGCTAAATCAACTGACATTTGGCGTGTTGCGTAGGAAAAACCATAGAAAGAATGTAACTGTTAAATCACACATACAACAACAATATTGGCGCGACATGTGCATTGGAAAAGCGAACGCGCGCGGGAACAAGGGAAAAGCACGCAGCCAAAAATAAAAAAAAAATTCTGTGAAACTTTGCGACGCCAGCGCGCAAATGAACCGAAGCAAACATTTTGAAGTGGGAGAAATGGCAACTGGAAAAAAATAAGAAGCATTAAAAATAAAAATTTGACATATGATTTCGATAGTATTGATTACTTAATACCTTAAAGCTGGCATTTACGAATTAGAAAAGAAAAATTCAAATAATAATAATACTAAATGAACAAACAAATAAATAATAAACAATAAAATAAAATACTTTAAATTTTTCATTCTATAATTAACTTTAATTCAAATTTTTTCACCACTTTTTATGCTACACGTAAGTTCTATGCCTCCAAAAACGCTTTTGCTTCTGTTGCCTTAAATTTGTGCAAATTTCTAAAAAATGTTTTTTGCTTTTTAGGGTGCAAGTTAGGTAGCAACCCTTTAAAATTATATATTTGCAAGTAAAATTCCCTAAAAATTTATTTTATTTAAAATTTTATAAATTTTTATATATGAACCTTTTAATATAATTATTAAAGGTGGCAACGCCCCTTAACGTGTTACCTAAATTAAAACTTTTCGAAAATATTACAAATTTTTGCAACACAATTGTGAACTCTTAAAGTTTTAATTTTTTTGCATACAGTTTTAATTTAAATTCAGGTGGCAACGCCATTAAAATTGTACTTTACTTATAAATATTGTTAAAACACTCCGTAAGATCACATTATTATAATTTTTGGTATTTATTTTATATTTATGCATTTTAAATTTATTACATCTGGCAACCTTTTCTATGAGCTACTCTATAAAAATTACTCTATTAAATCTCTTGCACTGTATGATGAAATTTTAACTATTTTTTATTTTTCCATTTCATTTACACTTTCTAAATTTATTAGGTATGGCAATCTTTTTTGTTTGTGTTCATAGAAATACTCTAGTTTCCTCTGATATAACAGCTGGGTTTGGATGGCAACACTAGAAAGATAATGTTTTCTCAAAAAAGTCTCCAAAATAATTTTAGATAAGCTTATTTTTTATTTTATTTATAATTTAAATATTTTATATATATATGGCAACATTTTTTTTTAATTTAAGACAATAAAAATATTTTTATATTGTCGAACTTTTTGTAATAAGGTATTTATATTTTTTTTATCTCAATTTTTCTTTTTCTTTTCATAAAAACAACACGCCGCGAAAAGTCGTGGTAGCGCATTAAGCAAAGCATGTGGCAGCCACAAGCTGACAATTGTCATACAGCAGCTATCGCCGTACAAAAATTTCAACTTGGCTCGAACGACAGAGTCGCCGATTGTCAACTACAGATAAGATAAATCACCATCAGCACCACCACCAACAACAACAACAACAACAACAACAACAACAACTACAACAGCAACGCTACTGCCCAAACATTCTTCGCTGCTCGTTAGCGGTGGCTAGCTGCCGCGCATTCAGCCAAAGGCGGTTCGCTCCTTTCGATGGCTTTGCCATCCACCAACTAGCTGGCTGTGTGCTGGTGCTGTCTTTGTATGCTGGTGATGATGATGCTTGTAAATGCTGTTGATGCTTACAGTTGTTGCTGGTGACAGTGACTTTGCCGCTAGATGCTGATAACGAATTTGATGAAGTGCTAAGGATTTATGTGGCCACCACACACCACTCTCCCGCGTGGCAGCCGCAAAAAAGCAACAAAAACGTGCAACAAGCAGCTTTAACATTTAATTGTGGTGTATTATGAAAAGTCTTTTGCAGGATAAAAGCTTGCCATGCTGGCTAATTGTATTAGCTTTCTTCCTTTTTTGGATTTTTTTTTTTTTTTTTTGAATTTCGGTTAGTTTGTAGGTTAGGTGACACTTTGTTGGCTTAACACTTAATGCATTTGTATATTTGTCTAAGTAGTGTTAAATGTTAAAGGATTAAAAAGTGATTTACGACGCTCACTTTGAGGCTTCCGGGCAGATGTGCAACAGTTGCTGACTGCGGCTTGTGACAACACACCGTTAGTCCATTAGCTAATTATCTGCGTAAAAGCATTGGAAATGCTAAAACCGAAACAATAATGCAATCAGTTCCAATTATAGCCGGTTACCAGTGGTGGTATGAGGCTTATACCTTGGGGTCATCATTATCATTAGTGTAAATAACATTGCACATCTACACACACACACACACACAAACACACACATGCAATTAGTGATTAACATGTGCATAAATAAATGTGTTGGGGCCTGTATAAATATACCGTAAGCTGCCTTCAAGCACAAACACAAGCAGATAAAATCAAATACTAACCCATTGTAGATAAACATAAACATAAACATAAATAAATATTATAATGCGCATTAGCATGTATGATATATGTTTTCTTACACGCTTAATATAGATACACACACACATTTCAACACACTTGAATGCATCTAAAGCCATTAGAGAACATCGGCTGAGCTAGTATGCACTTATAAACAGATAAATATCAAGCCTGAAATGGTTCATTGGTTGTCTTCAGAGATTACTTAATTGTATGTGTGTATATGTGTACAGCACACAATTACAATTAGCATTTGAGCCGTAAAATACACTTAAAACGCTTTACTGAATGACCCAAAGTAATGGAAACCAAGAGATATGCATTGAAAATCTTTAATAATGTTGATTATAGCATTGTTAGGGAAACTTGTATAGCTAGGAAGTTAAGAAAATCGATTCACTAAACCTTTGTGAGTTGCGAATTGAACAACAAACTGGCATAACAAGCGCTTATAAAACGGTACAAGAAAAAATATGCAAGAAAAAACAAATTACTTATAAATACATTAATGCTCTCTGAAAATTGGAGACCCCGTGGCGTATGATGAACATATTATAAAAGAAAATCAATCACATATCGGACACCACAACTTTTAGAAAAAAAAATAGAGCGTTTTAAAAAGTTATGGAAAATACCATAAAGGAAACAATATAGAATCTACTTCAGTAATCAATATGTGTTTTTTTTAATTGATGGTCAGCTCTTTAGCTGTACTACAGTAATGTCAGTTTAGGTGGGGTATAATATGTTGGTGTTTAGTAAAAATTTTATAGCATACGAATATCTGGAACATAGTGTCACCTAAAGCGTAAATTTAGAAAGAAATCTCTGTTTTGTTAGATATGTCCAAGTATGAACTGATTTGAGAAATATGTGCCAAATTTAGGTATAAACAGAACCCAGCGCCATCTATCGAATTTACTCCAACCGAGATTAAGCAGTTCAGTCAATTAGTAGTTTGATGTCGATCGTCTGAAATGCATTAATTCTTTTACAAAAACAAAAAAATTTTTTCACTCACAAAATATTTTAAAAACATTTAATAAAAAGAGCGATTCGTTAAGTATCGGATTTATATTGAAATGAAAGTGAGGAAAAAAAGCGACCTATGATGTAATTTATTCATTTAAAAACCTTTAATTCTTTTATCCGAATAAAGATTGAAGCATTGACTTTCGAAATACTGAAGCGAACCGAACTTGGATTTTAGGTGAAATATTTCTAAAGAGTCATCAAATATTTAAACAAATACTAAAGCTTCCTGATTCAATATTAGAATAGCCGAATGCGGTAATTCTGAAAATTTAGTCACTTATCTCATACATGCTCTACTTTCGTCACTCACTTACCCACTACCTACCCACTCTGCCAAAGTTTAGCTGAAATCTGGCCTTTTTTCCATGATTTCTCACATACAGACTGCCTGCTCGTCCTCCAACGCTGCCAGCAGAATATTTCTATACTTTAACATTCGGATCAGTTCGGAAGTTCTAGTTATAGAAAGCGACCTAGCCTTGGAGAAAGTCAAGTTATAGAGGCAACCTTTCGTTTGATTACATAATTTAAACGGAAATTTATTATCTTTTTATCGAATGTGTCAATAATTGGTTGCTAATTGTAAGAACTACTCTTATGATTTTGAATATGGAACATTTGGCTGCTAATAATTGCAATCAATCTTATTCTCCTTGGCACTCTATTTAATTTAGAGAAGGAAGTGCTGAAGGCTCAGATATATCGGCAAAGTTGAAAACTGGTCTCATAACCACATTTAAAGTCACCTTTAGGAGATTGTTGGGTCTGAACGAAGTCATTTTGGAAGAGTTGAATATTGTTATAGGAAGTTCAAGGCAGCTACACACGCGGAGATTTGGATACGTACGGAAAGATTTAGGAAAAACTACTGTTCAAAAATGGAATCAAACTAAAGTACTGGCTCAGTGCGCACCACTTGGCACTACACCAAAGTGGGAGAGTAACAAAATATACTGAGAGCCTTAAGAGATTCTCTACAAAAATTTTCACAACATTTGATTTGTCCAGCCAGCAGTTGAGCCCTGTTTATTTGTTTGCTTGCTGCATTCCCATACACAGTGTTCCTCTGACCAACAGATTTACTTAAGCCTATTAGTTCGTCTCAGTTTTTACCGCTAACCGCTTGTAGAAGTGTAGAAAAAGTAGCAGGATTTCGCAAATTTTGCGCATGGGTTTTAATTAAAAATTTTCTTGCCTGTTTATATTTTCACATTCACAATGCTTGCAAATAACAAGGTGGGATTTCGGTTGATGCAGTGCGCAGATAGACGAACCTGTAAGCTATATAAGCACTTGTTTGTAAGCGTAAAGCACGTATGCAAGTTAAGCAGTGTTGCAGCGTTCTCACATTTAACCACAGGACTTTTTGTCTACGCACTCAGTTAATTTTCCAAGCCACTGAGTGTGCGTTCTACTGCAGTGAACTTCATTTAAGCTGATTTCGCAGCTGCAAACTATTTCTTCTTGCTGGTTTTATACAATACTGCGCTGGTAATTCCTTCTCATTCGCATACCTGGTTGTTTGTAAGTGAATCCTTTTTAAGGATATAAGTGGTGTGCGAGTTTTTTTTTGCCGACATAGCGTTGTTTTTCCACTGGTGATTTAGTGTTTGCTACATTTTGTTAACCGGCAATTATTTTCATAAACAGTTAAGAGCGGTGTGGTGTACTGGGTAATTTTGGTGCGCCAAGCAAAATGTAAAAACATGAAAAAAAAATTAAGCTTAGTTGGCACTTAGCAACTATTATTGTTTTCTTCACATTTAATGAAATTTAGTAAATACGTAGTTTTTATATTATCCATACTAAAGTTGTTATCTCTTGTTTTTTGGTTATCTTATAATGGGTTTTGGTGCCGGTTTTGGGTATGCAGTTACAGTTCCATGTCTAAGTTTAATTAAGTTAACCTTCTACTTGCAACCAATCTCTCTTCAAAATATGAGTGAGCATAGCGCGAAATACGATAACCTACCCGGGTGTAATTTGTAAGACTAAAAGAGAGGGAACTCCAGTGGAAATAAACGGAAATTTTCTCTCAAAGCTCCACTAAAGTCGGCAGCGTCTCGCTATCAAGGTATGCTTTCGTTTTTCACGGAGACAGTATTTCCCCACATAGTTTGAGCCTTCATGAAACTAATATGGGTCTTGATCTTACGAGCGCTACATTCAAAAAGTCTTCAATGCAAAAACGTAAAACAAAAATGTGGACTAAGCGCCGAAGAGCAACTAGTATGACTAATAATTCTAGAACCCTATCGGAATGTAGCGAACTTTTTTCGGCTCTCGTAAGAATTAAGTATTGACTGCTCATCGTTTAAGCTATGTATTATATATTAGCTTATTGATTTCTGAGACATAAAACCCAACTACTTGTACAATTCTGCTTAATGTTGATATTTTGTCGAGATTATACTTGGTTCAAGGCAACACTGATGCGATTAAAACAATTTAATGAATGTGCGCTTAAATCCTATATGCAAAAACTTTAAAGAATACAACATAACAGCTGCAGAAGAATTCTCTGATTAGCTACTTGTCTTCTCAACAATCCATGCATCGTTGCTATTAATCGTGGTTTCGACTTCTTAGCCTCTATATTAAGGCATTGAAGTTCATAAATGAGTGTCTCTTCAGTAGCAGATCCTGTCGTTGTGTTAATAAAGTAAGAAGTGGAACGAAACCTATATAGAATTTGGACTTGGCTGTCGGTATGGCTCTAACAATATTTGCTCGCTAATAGCCTTTGTTGATTAAACACTGGTTTTTCTTCAAGAGTTTAAGAAACATCCTCAGTTACACAAACTGTATACAAGTGCACATAAATCAACCCATAATCAAACTTATATTGGCAATACTTGAATAATAGCGAATCGAACAAGCCAGTGGTATAAATGAAATAGATGTTTAAGAGATGCCCTTATTTACATAAAATTGATACAGCTGTAAATTAGCAACCCTTAATCAAAACTTATTTTTTATATTTTACCTTTTTAATACTTTGAAAGTGGCGAAACGAACAAACAATTTGAATAAATCAAACAAAGTGTGATATGAGAGTTTCCATTTACTATATTGTATTGAATTCAATTGTTGTCAGTTGTCGTTGTTTTTTAATTTGATCTAAGTTTCAAGGTCAACACTCTCATTTTTTTAAAAAAAGAAGAGCGATCTCATCGAACAGCGATCGTTTCCCGGTAGATAATATCAAAACTGCGATTAAATTTATGGCTCTTGAAATAAGAAGCTCTTAATCAATCAGAGACAACTTGAACTGCATGGGTCCTCATTATTTGTAGAATATTTAGCGCCATGATGCAAATGTAAGAAGTCTGAGCAAATCTTTCCTACAAAAACTATTATCTGTAAGGCCCATTTTAAAGCTATTTTAGCAGGTGTTGGAATACTTTAATGACTTTGCCTCTAACATTCAGGATATTTAATGAGAAATACACACTTATTTACATACATATGCCATTAGTGGCCATTAACAGAGTGCTCCACTATATGTGATTCGCAGAATAGCACATTGAAATTTGCACATACCGCCTCTCATATATTTTACCAAATTGCGAAATACGAAGAACTCCTTCAACATTTGCTCAGACCAAACCGAAAATAAATTACCGCATTAAAAGTAACCCGAAGGCCATAATTTAAGCAAACGCACCAAGAAGCTCAAAACATACATATGTGTTGGTAAGCAGCACCTTATGTTCAATTATGTGTGTCTTCTGCAGCCACAGTCGTTGCATACTACGCAGGTATAATAACAAACACCAGCCGAGCTGTTCAACCGAGACTGGGTGGAAAGTAGTGCTGCCAAAGCGGAGCTTTTTGTGTTTTTTGCACATGTGTGCTTACACTCACATTTATACCGTTATACTACATACAAAATGTGGCAGTCGTTTAGTTGGCACTTCCTTTTGCATGCCTTCGAAAATCCCTTATTAAGCGGATTAAAATGCTTCCTGATTTTAATTGTCTACTCGCCGACAGAGCGAACAAACACTTTTGTGGACATATGATGTGTGTTATGCTCGGCTCAGCTCAGATTTCCTTCACATGCGCAACATGCAGCAACAGCTACAAACTCAACCATATGTGTGTATAACGGCATATACTGTGCTGAGTTGCATTCCAACATTTCGCTTAACTGCAGTGTTACTTTCCTTGGGCGCTTTCAATTTGGTTGTACATTTTGCAAATCGTTATTCGGGCACTTCTACGAGTGCCAAGCGGTGTTGTTGTTTTTGTTTCTCATGTTGACACTAGTGTTGTTATTGCGCTCACACCGCAAACTTTGTAGAAATCACCGAAAGTGTGCGCACACTACCCCACAAATATCACCGACACATACACTCACAAATGCCTACAAACGAGCACATATGTATGTATGTATATGTAAGTGTGGGACTACTCATACGTTGTGCACCAAGTCAACTGTTGTTTGTAGGTGTGTCTGTTGGTATTGCATATCCTGCGGATATTTTTTGTTATCGTTGGAAAATATACCTAAGCTCATAGTCGCTTCATAAAGCAAAGCAAGGGCCGGATTAAGCGAATTTGTAGGTGAAACTTAGTTGAAATGCTTATGTTATACATAAAGACTGATCGGGCCTTGAGGTGTAACCTCATGTATGTAGGTGAGAATTTATACACACATGGAAATAAGGTGTGATTATTATGAACTATAAGAGCACATTACCGAGAAAAAACAACAAAGCTGTACGTATACGTTGGGCAAAAGTAAAAGGCGCCGGTAAGTGTAGGATCGAAGGTATTGAGATGCTAATCAAAATTTTCCTAAAGTTCTGCACAAAGGTTAGGGTGGCCCAACGATGGACTAAAGAAAGAGAAAAAGTAGACCTATTAACTTACTCCCAGAGCACACAGAAATTATGGAGGAAACTTTTCTCCACACTGCTAAAAGGTGACGGTAGTCAAATTTCCCGATTAGGCGATGAACCAGAGTATCCAAACGAGAATGTCTGAACGATGGTATCATTAATGGATTATAAAAAAATTTAGGTAGATTTTTTCCCGCTTATATACTTTTACTACCCAGTCCCTAATACGAATGCAAGTCATTTGATAATTCCAAATTCCTTTTAATGTATTAATCCTTTTAAATATCTCCAAGGTTTTAGCCTTCGACTTCGAAAAAAGTATTGCACCATATAATGGAATATTTTAACCCGATAAATTTAAAACTGACGAGATATTCATTCTCTCATCTCTAGATCCATGAAAATAGCAGATGATGTTTTACGTATTTTTAATAATCAAATGATTTTAAAGCCACTTTGTAACCTTTGAGGTTTCTATCTTCACCATTCTATTAGAATTCGCAAGGTTCAGTCCGAGCTGATTGAACAGAGCGAATTTTAGAAAGGGTGACTCTTTGACTGGAGTGACTTTTTAACTCTTTGACTAAAGTTGCTGAAAATAATTCGGGAATAGGAACTAAATTGCTAAGAAACACCGTTGTCAGCGTTCCAAACAATATCGATCCCCGATTTAAGGAATAAGATGGCGATATATCAAGGTGATAGATATTTTATGTTGGTAAATGGTTACAAGATGAAATGTGTACAAACAATGGCAATAAACTGACCTTGCCAATAGAATTTTGGATTTTGGACTGCCTAGGAAAAAGTAAAGGCTTTTCTTATCCAATAGATCGACCCTGAAAGTATGCTAGGCAACAGTTTGGGGAAAGATAAGTACATTGTAAGAACCTTAGATTTTTGTGAACTAAATTTCGGTCAATTTTTTTAAAAATGTGGATGAAGTTTGGGTCCAAATATATATACATATGTAACATAATTCTCCCATCTTCTCCCATGGGCTTCTTCTCCCGTCTACAGTTATGAATATTGCTGAAAATGGGACAATAGAAAGAAAGTTCTTCTAATATTGATGGACAGTTCGTGAATCCCAACAAAGTCACTCGTTCCCATATGTTCCCATATATGAAATAGTAATCACAGGGCAACTAGTTACCTTTGTGTTGCCACTAACTAAGTATTCACTAAGTCCTGCATTTTATATTTTGGGAAAATATTTGCAATTTACGTCAAGCAAAATCGTGTGCGATATTAAGTCGTAGTGCTTTGGTGCTTTTGGGCGCTTTTGCTAACAGGCGCACGAAGGTGTTTCGGCGCATGCAATTAATTGAAAGTTGCTCACCTTGCAACGTTGCCATAGCAGAAGCCAACATACTTGCACCACACTCTGCATTCGTGCACCAACAAATTGCAATATATACATTTCGCTTTAGGTGCGTGTGATTTCAGTTGTAGGCAGTGTAAATGCCTTGCTGCACAGTGTTGGTAAGCGTTTTAAGTAAGAGAGTAATAAATTGAAAAGTTAACTGGCTGAGGAGCTGAAAAGGAGGCACTTACACACACACACACTCACTGCGCTCAATGCAATTGCACTTATACGCCACTGGCAAGTTAGTGGTTGTAGGTGTTGCGTACTTCTTGTTGTTGTTGCTGTTGTTGTTGTAATGTCGGAAGAATTTAACTCAGCAAATTATTCAACTTGGAGTGCAGCTAATTGAAAGCACATTCATACAAATAGACATATAATATTTACTTGCATACTCAGGTGTTGGCGGACCTAGAGCGAGCTGTACGTATAAATATGTATGTCCATATGTAGAAATTTTTGTATATAAGAATTCATATGTCATTACATACACATATAAACAAATGTATTTAACGAGAAACACAAATATTTAGAATGCTTTTAATAGCGAAGAATAAGTGGAAGCGTTCTCTGCAGATGAAAGGCGAGTATTTATGCAACGGAAATTGGTTACAATTGCTTAGCGAGCAGCTTAGGGAGGATATAACTAAATATATTTACTTGTTTTAAATATGTGCTTACAATGGTTTTCGAAACTCGTTAAGGCCGTTGCTGTTTCTTTAATAATCTCGAACTGTGTACCTCTAGATAATGTTGTATTTGCTTAACACATAATTATGACCAATTATTTGCTGACTGGGAAATTCTTATTTTTAAAGAATTTTGGGTTTAGAAAAAGGGAGCAAAATATTCAATATATTTATGTCTATAAAAAAAGAAAAAAACTTTGTATGGCTTGGATTGCCTGAGTTCATATTTAAATCTGACATTTAATACATCAAATGATATACTAGTACTAAAACGCTATCCGCTAGGTGGCGCAGGGGTCCAACTATTTTCCAAAAACCTTATTCTATCTGATTTAGCAAATATTTTAATTAGCTATGATTCGTATGAAATAAAATATTCAAACCATACAATATCCAATAGATGGCGCTGTACTTGATATAGCTCTCAAATCAAAATTACTGTATGTTTAAATGTAAATAATTGAGCTATATTGATGAAGTTAATTGTATATATTTAAATCTTTTATTTGGATTGCCTTGTCCCGAACACTGAAAATTTAACTATGAGTTTATATGCCTTAAAACACTTCTGGTGAAATTTGAAATATAACATTGCCCGAATATTTTGCAATTTTCTGCCTAAAAATGGGAGAAATAGAGAGTATGTTTCCGCGCCATATATTTACAAGGGATTTCTTCACAGCGGGTTAAATATCTTCAGTGAGAACTAATTAATCATTTTATTTTTCGCGTTATATGTTCAGGTGCTAAAAATTTAGATAACCTGCACTCGACTTCCTTACAGCACCGTATGACAGTTATAATAAGTTTTGGTTGTGGTTTTTCCTTTTACAATGGATTTCTGAAACCATAAGTGAGAGACTTTACTTTAAAAAAATATCTAGAACATTAGGCGAGACATTTGGAAAACCTGGGGCATTAGCCATCTGGAAAATAAAGAGATTTGGACTGAAATATATGCAGTTGGTCCACGCTTTCGCCTACTAACATAAAAATACATTAAATCTCAGTCATTTCAGTCAGTTGTTTATGGTTATTTTAGATTATTTTAGATTGTACGTGGTGTGTTCAAAAAATTACGGGAATATTCTTCGACTTTAAAGCATAGTCCATCACGAATACTTGCCTCAAGGTCAAGCGGTCAACAAGGAGTACTACCTTCAAGTTCAACGTCGTTTGCGTGAAGCAATCCGAAAAAAAGACCCGGGTTTGTGGAAAAATAATTCATGGCTTTTGCTCACTTTTGCTCAATTCTGCTCACGCCTCGTTACTTGTTCGTGAATTCTTGGCCAAAAACAATACCGTAATGATGCCCTAGTCTGCACATTCGCCAGACATGGCTCCGTGTGACTTTTCTTATTTCCAAAAATTAAGAGAACCTTAAAGAGCCGTCGTTTTACAAGTACTCGTATAGGTGACATTAAAAGCGCATCGCTGAGAGAGCTGAAGGTTATCCCCAAAAGCGAGTTTGAGAAGTGTTTCGATGATTGGAAGAAGCTACGGCATAAGTGCACAATATCGAATGGAGTTTATTTTGAAGGCGACAACATTAATGTAGATAGAATAAAAATATATTTTTTTTTTAAAACCAAAATGCCCGTTGTTTTTTGAACACACCACGTATGTCAAATACTTAATGAAACTGTGTAAAACTTACGACCAAATATTAATAAAATCATTCATAACTTCACCTATCGCTGTTATAAGAAATTTGAGAGTTATTTTGTTGTAAATAAGTTTAATAGACAGTCCGATCTATATCAGTGGGGTTTCATTAATAAAATTTGTGAGACCAGCCCATTTTTGGTTCCACCACTAACCTTCTTCTTCTGCTTATTATTTCCGATTTTCATTTTTGAATTTCCTGCAACATTTCCCTCAATTATTACTATGTTTCTAATAATGAAAAGTTGTTACACCACTATTGAAAAACTCATCAATCTATCAGTCGATAACTAAAATTGAGTGGAAATTTTATTACAAAAGAAATTCCAATTAAAATATAAATATTTGTATCTCGCAACAATCGCTGTGTTAGTTATTATGTTGCTTGTAAGTGAAAATCAGAGCAAAATAAAAGCCATATTGTGTAAATTTCTTGACATTTTTAACAATTTCTCTGCAGAAAATCTGCATTTTACATAACATACAAAACCGAGCAACAAGATTGCCGTCATTGTTTGCCAGCTGCAACATTGCAGAGAGTTTTCTTTTTTTGCCGAAATATTAACAAGCTTTTGTGTGTTTTGTATACAATTTCAAATAATTAACAGATTTTATAATACGGGCAATATGGTTGTTAACCATTTATTTTGGCAAACAAATAAAGCAAACAAATGCAGAATGCAAAGAAAACACACACAAAACAATGTTTTTTTTTATCAAGGAAATCTTAACAGATATGAATAAAATTCAATAAATGTAATTGTGGTCTTAAAAACTAATTATACTTTTCCAGTTGTTGAACACGTAAATGCCAAAGGAAACACGCACACTTGTCGAAACCAGATAAATAAATCAAATAAACACACACACACACACACATATATATACACATATATATTTTGAATAAGTTGCTATTGAAAGCAAGATGGCAAGATGCTTCATCAAAAAGTAATGCTTCGTACACTTTTTGTTCACAGACAAAACTAAATATCTCTTTGTTTATCTCTAAATGTGTATGTGTGTATGTGTGCGCTTGCCTAATATACCACACGCATACTTGTGTGCAAATATTTGCATATTTAAATTTTTGCATTAAGTGTTTGTTTAGTGCCTTCAGCCAGGTTGCCACCGGCATTCTGATTGAATTCAAGATTTGGATTAAAGTCTGCGATGATTCTCACCTTTTCTACTTACACGAAGCTGGCACAATGCAGAAGTACAGATATCTTTGCTTGTGTGTGTGTGTGTGCGTGTGTGCGGACTATTTGCTTTGTTGTAGTAAAATTCGATCTTGTGCAAGAATTGTTTAAACGTCTGCAATTCCACTAAATTGTTTGCGTTATGAATAAAAATTATGTTTGAATGCACAAATGCACTGCGGAAAATACTAATGAAATAAAAATTAATTGCTCTGATATAATTCGGTCCAAATCTACCGATAGCTCCTATATAGTTGATAGCTCCTTTATATTGACTATGAAGATTTAACCTTCCGGTTGAATTATGAAGTGCACATGAACACATTTTATCTGGCTTCCATATACCCAATATAATTATATGCATTCGGTTGAGTTTAGACCTATTAAATCGAGCACCTCGCTTCGGTTCCACTTGTAAGCATAGTTCAGTCTAGAGCCCTAAAACAAGATCCAACTTCGAAAATTTCTTCTGGTACTAAGTATTGGGTTGTTCGGAAAGTCATTTCGTTTTTTTTGGGGAACATGAAAGACAGTTTTCGTATAATGAATAAATATTTGTTATATATATTTATAATCATTCAATTTGTCCAGCTGATGACAATAGACTTCTGAATTAATCGTTGTATTGTCCGGCAAAAGCTCAAAAAAAACGATTCCTTTGACATCCCACCAAACGGAGAGCATCACCTTTTTTTGGTGAATGTTGGCTTTTGACACGCTTTGAGCCGGTTCATCTTTTCTGCTCCATGACCTCTTGCGTTTAACATTGTTGTATACAACCCATTTTTCGTCCCCAGTAATAATCCGCTTCAAAAATGGATCATTTTCTAGACGTTTGAGGAGCGAATCACACGCGTCAACACGACGACACAAATTTCGCTCGGTAAGGACATGGGGCACCCACACATCGAGCTTCGAGGTTAAGTCCATGCCTTTCAAATGGCCATAAACAGTTGAATTCGACAAATTTAACCTCTCACCGATCTCTCGTGTGGTGATTCGCCGATTTGCATCAACTAATGCCTTTATCGCATCTTTGTCAGCTTCGACCGGCCTTCCAGACCGTGGTGCATCTTCGACATCAAAATTGCCGGATCGAAATTTTGCAAACCAGTTCTGGCACTGGCGTACTGTTAACACGCCTTCTCCATACACATCCGTCAATTTTTTTCTCGCTTGGACAGCATTTTTACCTTTTCTGAAGTTAAAAAGTAAAATATGACGAAAATGCTGCTTATTGCTCTCCATATTTAAAAAGGCACCAACCAAAAACTACTGGGTAGAATTAATAGAACTTTTTCACACACAAGGCTTGCAATATCAGCTCTCATGACATATAATGGTAATGGGGCTTAAGTGTGAAGTTAGTTTCGAAAAAACGTAATTAAGTCCTCTGGCGGGAAAAAAACGAAATGACTTTCCGAACAACCCAATAGAAAAGAATTGAATTTCGCTCTCAGGTTTTATTAAACATGTATTCAAGCGTATAAAATTTTTTTCATTTTGAAATTTTTAAACAAAATGGCGATTGTTCGGCCAATCTTCGGAAACACCTTTTTCAAGTTTTTCTCGACGCGTGACGGTGATTCTATGAACTCCTGTTAACTGAAAGAAAATTAAAAAAGCTGGCTTACTCTATGTAAGACTTGCTAGTATAGTACGTGGCTTTAGAGTATTTTTCGCAAAATTTGTAAAGAAACAGTAATTTTTTAGTTATTTTAAATTAGAAATTTTTTTCCAAAAAAATTAACTGAAAATTGCTCATAAAAAAATTTCTAATATTGACAAAAAAATTGTAGGTAGTTTACTAGATAATGCCACTGTGAAGCTACTGGGTGTCTACATGCGAATGACTGTCTAGTCTCCAAATAACATTGTCATCCGTTTTGAAAAATGCGGTTTCCAAAAAAAACCCGTGTAAAGTGTTGCGTGCTGAAGCTACCGACACTACATCAGATTGCACGGGGAAAGTATTTTTTTCACTCTTCTAGAAAATTAATACTATTTTTAGGATCCTAAAGTGTACTTCAAACGAAACAAAATTTCTATTTTTGAAAATTCTAGAGTGGCCTGACTTAGACTTAAGCACTTTATCCCATATTAATTGTTTGGAACATGAAATATTTTGATAAAATGAGATAAACCAAAGCTATTTTGATAACACTTAACACGAAGTTACAGTGATTTGGTACTAAAATTAAAATCTTTCAATGCCTTTCTTGAGCCCTCATATATCAAATACAATCATTTAAGTTCCTCTTGTTCCCCTCTCTTCATGGTGTGTATATCAGTTGATATGTGAACCTAAATAATCTTAATCTGAATAATCTGAGTCCAACAATACTTTATAATATAGCCGCTGTGATTAAGTATGGCATTTATATTTTCGAACGAAGCTTTGAAATATATAACAAGCCATAATCGATTTCCTCCGTATATTCCCGACTTCTGCAAAATCAGATATTTATGGCAATAATTATATACTCGTCATTACTAATTGATATATTCCACAAATTCGCATGCTTAAATTTACTTTATCCAAACACTCGTCGTTCGTTTTTGATTCTTCTCCAATAACGCCAGTTGTTTTCTTTCAGTGCAATTAACAGCCTGTAATCTTCTTTAACACCTTGGAGATAATTGAATTCGTCTATCTGTACACACACATATACGCGCACACAATATGCTTTTAAGTACTTATAATTCAGCTCCTTTCTAATTGTTATCCACTTCGCAACGATTTTCGCCTCTTATGATATACACACATACAATCACAAATTCATAAATTTGTACGAGTTCGAGTATACACACACATACATATACATTCGAAATCTTAAATTTTATCAAATAGGTGACATATTGTCGTCGGGATTAGTAGAATTTGTTAGTTTTTGGTCGATAAGAAAATATTTGCACAAGTTTGCGAGTTCAAATGCATTTTATTTAAATTAACATTAGAAACTAATGCAGCTGTTCAATCGAGCGTAAACTGTAAATGACTGCAATGATAAGAGCATTTTCAACGGTGAAAAGTTTTCCTAAAGGTTGAACACCCAAACTCATACATATACAAATACATATAATAAGTGAAGGATGTGTATTTATTCATATTAAAATATGAAATTTTCAATTGAACGAATTTACCTTTGCATTCTCTCATAAGTTGTGTCGGTGGTGTGTTAAGCGTGAATTGTTTAAATGCGACTTCATTGAAAATATTAAATTTGGAAACTAATGAAAAATTTGGTAATTTTGTTTAGCAGGTCAATTAAGTTCTATCGTTCTGAGTTAAAAATTAATACAGATTTATTTCCTTCAAAATTTAAAAGACCTATGTGGATATATGTCGAAACGTTTGAATAAAAATTATGCAACAATATAAATATTCTCCAAGAAATGTTATGATGAACTTGAAGATCATCTCTGGTGAAAATACCGACATTGAGAATATATTGATACACGATAGACTTTGTCAACTGTAACTTTGACTCCAGTTCTCTGCTATAGTCTCCACTATGGATATTTATCATGTAGTTGTGACTGGGAATATTTTAGTATATTCAGAATATACAAATGAAAACAATTTGAGAACTTAGTTTGAAGCACCAAGTAGTTCCAATTTGTTTTAAAAGCGATAATTTTCTCTTAAAAGCTCAACTATGTGTATATATTGTATATCTTTGTCACCAAAAGTGCTATTATTTTTGAGAGACACATTTTTCTCATAGAGTGTTGTCGAAAAATGTAAGAATTTCGAAGCATCTCCTTCGATTTTTAAAATTTTTATGCTTTCTCAGCATATTGCTTAGGGCTCGCTAACTGCTGTCTGTAAGACCGAAAACTAAGCGAAATCGATAAAATGGTGTGTGTATGCCAAAATGATCAGGCTGTTGAGGCGCATTAAGTAAAAATTTAGAGAGGCTGGATCATTATTCGAAAAAACACTATGTGTTATAACCAACTCACCAAACAAGCCACCAAATTCTCTCTCCCTCTCTCTTTTTCTCTTTTTCTCTGGAAGAGGCTGCATGGTTTCAGAGCAGTTTGCACATTGAAATTAATGCTAACATGATATGTATCTCAAGGGGGTGAAAATGTATTCACTTACCACTAGCCTGTACCATGACACATCTATTTTATTAGTAACTTATGGAAGTCAAAAGGTTTCAAAACACGCTTGTAGGAACAATAATACATATTTGTGATTGCTTGGGAGTTATTCTAGGTAGCCCGAGTAACTCTTTTACGCCCTTGATTTTACTTATTTAACTTTTGGACTATTCTATAATAAGGGTAAACTTAGTATTACCCAGATTTGGAAGTATATGACCCTTAGTATCCATATGAAAACGATTCTTTTCCAAAAATGAAATTAATAAGGAGAGAGAAAATACAAGTGGCTTAATACCGAAAAGTTAACTACAAATTGTGATAGCTGTTCTCAGAGTAGACTCTGCTTAATCTGAGAGATGGTCAGTTACTACGTTCGAATATTAAAGTTTTATTCGAAAATGTGTTCAAAAGTATATGTTTGCCTTCTAATCGTACTACCAAATTTCCAAAACAAAAAAAGACTCTAATTTCATTTTCGGTATTTCAAATTTCAAAGGTTTGTGTGTTATTGGTTCCTTCCTCTGAGTTATGACGAAATAAATGTCCCTTGTTTATCAGGATCCAATATTATGATTTCTATCTCTCTGACATCCATTTTTAAAGGAATTAAGCGCGCATATTTTATTTATTATATAGAGATTCAGACCAAAAAAAAGAGTGTTATTGGTTCCTACCTATGAATATAGTTATTCCAGTTGATTAGATTGACTTTCAAGTATACTTATATATCATATTAAAACAAGATATGCTAATGAACTTACATAAGTGAGTACATGAGCTTAGTATGATGACAAAAATTATTATATAATCGGTTGATATTTTTGTCTAATAACAAAATTGCACACATATGGGAAAATTTATATAAAAAATTCATTAGGCATTGCGCCCAAACCTAAATCAGCCTTAATTGGTTGAAAGGTATTTTAAATTAATTAGATATATGTGTATATGCATATCCGGAATTTGAAACAGCTCCAACAGAGGCTGCCTTTTAGTACGCATACATTACATTACATTATTTTATTACATTATTTTAAAACATACATTACATATTCACAAATATTCATATGTGCATAAGTACCACCCTAAATGGGAGTAAAAATATACGAAAGATCAATCATTTGTGCCTATATAATATCTTCAACATAATTTTTAACTGCATGAATATTTAATTCGAAAATTAATACCTATGAATAAAATATAAACAACAAATTTGCAGGCATTTGCAAAAATTATTAATTGCCAACACGCATATATACACACATACGCACAGATGCAACGCTTAATGGCGCGCACTAGCGAACGATTGATTGATGATTACAATTGCATACATGCACACATACGCACATATATAAGTGGGTATGTGTATGTGTGCGCGTAACTGTATTGATGCGCAGGTGTGCGCTGTGTGCACATTTCCCGCGAAAAATTACAATAATTGCTATATCTACGTTGGCAGCACACACACATACACATCCACATGCACACACACACACACACACATGCACAGACGTGAACGAATGAATGTGTGGACGGCCAATAAGTGGCCACCAATGGATGACAACAAGCGTATAATTTTCTACTCATTTAACTGGAAAATTAAATTTACCGCCAACGCTTTTAATAAATGCGCGTACATGCAACATCGATTAACGGCGCTTTTGTGCAACGGTTTTGTCATTTTGGTAAATGCAATGTGCAATGGATTAACAATCGCACAAAGCATTATAAAATTAAACTTAAAACAATTCACACATAAATATATATGTTTGTGTGTATGTCTGTATGTATGTTCACCGCAAGCGGGGCGTGCATATTAAATGAAGTACGAACATTGATAAAATATGGAAATTGCTTTACTTGCGCGCTACTTTTGTAACGGTAATTAAACGCGCATTAAATCGCAGCAAGGCGCAAGCAACAACGCACCAAATTTATTTATTATTTCCACAGATTTGTTTATTCATTTGCTAAGCATGGCTGGCTGATTATGGCGGCGCTGCTGTTGCCACACTGATAACCGCTATGTGGCAATAAGAAAGCCACTTGCGAATGAAATTAACTGAAATGATATTAAGTTTATGTTGCTTGACTTTGCTTTTCTCTTTTCTCTTTCATCTTTTCTCTTTTATCTTCCCTTTCTTTTCCAATTTCAACAACCGCCACATTTATGCAAACGCGTTGACCAGTCGCGGGCGAAGGAGTGGGAGCATGCAAGGAAAACAATAGCAGCAAAAACAGCAGCAAAAAAATGTTGCTTTACAATAATGGCGGCAACATTTGGTCACAAAGGCGCGTTGGAGCTAAGCGTTTTAGCGCTGCTGAAAAACTCACTCAAGAGGAAATTCTATGAAAAAGTTTTGTTGTTTTTTGTTTTTTCACTTTTTGTGCAACGAAGCGGATAATGGCAATGCACGAATAACAAAAGCGCAAATTAAAAGCGATATAATGATTTAACTATTTCTAATAATTCTCACAATTTTTCGTGATTGTATTGAAAATAGGTTTTAAAAAAGCGACTGTATGACCACGGCTTAAATCTACACACCCCACAATGTTGCATATAGACAATTAAAATATAGAAACTCCAAGCAGCTAACTCCCTTTAAATACCTACCCAGAAATATTGTAAACGCACTACCCACTCCTAGAATATCCACACTCGCGCTTCCCAAGGCACGTGGCGCACCGCAGAGTAGAATAAGCGTTAATAATGAAGGCATTTGCAGAGCGCTGCCGCTAGCATTGCACAGTGGCATGAATCCATATGTTTTCGTGGAAAAATATAAAATATATATATATGAAAATAGAAAGAGAAACAAGAGCTTTTGGGTATCCCTTTGTACTCGTATTACAAAATACTAGAATTACATTACGTGCTTCAGAGGTCTAGAATTTGTTAGAAGGAGAATTGTCAAACCAACTGTCATATTGAACGCACATGCTTGACATTTAGGTAGGCACCTTTGGACCACACTTTTTAAACTCAAGATACAGCCAACATTAGCGTCAATGGTGAGCGCTGCAGGCAAATGATTCGGTACTTTTTGACTCTACGCGCCCACATCAGTGTTATATGGTTCCAGCTGAACGGTACAAGAAATGTACAGTGCGTGAAACCTTAATTTTGTTGGGTGCACTTTTAGTGATCTAACCATATCAAGAAATTTTTTTTTTAAGTTGGTCTATTGACTATGTACCTCTGTATATATTGATTAAGGAGCATAACTGACTAGCCAGAAACCAACAGTATATATTAAACATAACATGAAATATTTCATAGAGCTGATTGCTCGCAATCCATACGCTAATGGTAGGAGTTGATAGAATGCCGTTTGCGGGGGTTGCCTGCTGGAAAGCTGCAAATTACATATGTTGCTGTTTTCTACTTCCTTCGCTTTACTTGCCTTTAATAACCCCACTAATTTTGCGTTTCCGTTTGTTTTTTTTTTTTTGTTGCTTTTTCTTGTACTGTTTTCGGCTGAGTCCATGTAATCAAATGTTGTCCGTTAATATAATTTTGTGCTAATTTTGGTTTATTCTGCTGTTATTTATAATACAAAATATTCGTGGAACACAAAAGAAAGTGCCTTCTCGTTTGTTTGAATGAAACGTTTGCTTAAACTTTTGTATTTCGAGATCTGAGTATTTCAACATACATTTATGGGAAATTGTGTATTATTATAATTTGTACTATTGCAACATCAGTTCGTGATACAACAACTGTGTACTCTGTGGGATTTAGCATTGGAAATTCTTGAGCTAATCCCACATATTTACAAATTCACTCATGAAACAACTATAATTATTATGGTTAGTAAGCCCTTAGAAAATTTGTCGAAAAAAATAAGTTAAAAATCTTTTCGGAAAGTATTTGGAAGGTCTTAAATCTAATGATTTTATGGAGAAGTCGCTAGTGTTTGAAATATGTAAAATGGGTCACAAAATGCGCGCGAAGATAATGGGAGTGATAAATGCGTTCCCTGAAGTCGGCATCGAAATATTCACCTTCGAATTTCGAAATTGTGTCTATTAAAAACTTCATTACTAATTTTATCATGTTGTTTCTTAAAAAAGTAAAAACATAAGTCTCTTCCACATTTTCCTCTTACTTTAATGTTGTATAACATTTTTCGGTCAGGCTTATATGATAGATCCTACGCGGTTTCAAAGTCGACCCAGTATTTTTGAAATAGATTTTTTTATTATTTATTAATTTATATTTTTTTCGAAGACCCGACTTTTTTTTAATTAAGTTAAAATGGTCTCTCAGTTTTAGAAAAAATTTTTAATTTATTTTATATATTAAGTCGTTAATGCAATTGCCTTTTCCTTTGAGCTATTAAATTACTTATTTTCGAAATATTATTAGATTAGTATGAAAACAGCAAAAAATTGGGGCTGTTACATGAAAAATTCAAAAATTTAAAACAGATTGCTAAAATTAAACAAGTGATTTATGAGAAATAAATATTCACGCAACAGTTGGCAGTATCGGTAGTATCAATTATCAAACTTTATTTTAACGTATTAAGGGTCCTCCCTCAACAGACTCAGCATTATAATGATATTTATTCCAAACGAATTACTTCTCCTGCGGCTGAACCGCGCAAATATACTGGCTTAATTGTTCTATGGTGCTGAAAACACTTTAATCCAGCCTATTTCGATAGCAAGTTACCTTCGTTAAGATTTCTGCATTTAAGAGCCGACAGATGAATGGAAAAATCGTAGATAATAAGAAAAAACGTTGAGCCAACGAAGAATTAACCCAAATGTAACACTTCATAGATAAATTTCACAAATGAAATAAATTTCTAAGAATATCTGTTAAGGTAAATATAAATGCGTATAGAGAGCCCCTTTGTTTTTTTGAAGAAGAAAAGTAAATTTTAAATATGTGGGTGGCCATACATTGCATGTTGGTCCCAGCGGGCTTTTTCTGTCATTGACAATGCCTTGCAGCTCACCAAAAGCACACACACACACACACACACGCGCACACGTTGACCGGCAAGGAAACTCGTAGGCAACTTGTTGTTGAAAGCCCGTGAAATGAGCCTAGGGACGCGAACACAAAAAAGGTGAATGCGTAAATTGTTTTGCTACGCAAAAGTTCATTTGCAGTTTCGCACAACGACACATGTCTCTCTTGGCGCTTAAAGCGGGCGTAAATTCTAATGAGCAACGCTAGAGGTCCTCCATTGAATCGGACACCTAATCGCATTTCCATCACACGACGAACTTTCGTTGTGGATGTTGCGAGTTGCGAGTAAGCGACAGCAGCCGTTGAAATCCGAAATGAAAATGGTATGTTCCCTCGAGAGAATTGCTTTGCATTTTAGCCCTCTAAGTGCACCGTTAATTTGTGTCTTTTGTTCTACACACCGACGCTGGGCTGTCATCAGAGGGTGAGCCATGAAAATAATCGCATTGGAAATAAATTTCGCCGAATACGTTGCTATGATAAGAGACACAGTTTGGTATGTAAAAGTGCAAACGCGCGCTTAATTTACTGAGCGCGGAAATGGCGAATTATTTTCATTTAGATATACATCAACACTTTTTGGGTGAACAGCAACCTGCCTGAACAAAAATGCTAATTTCTGTCCGCTTAATATTTGCCTGCCAGCTGTTCGAACGCCTCCCTTTGCATCCCCATCAACTTGCTGCGGAAGTCAAGTTGAAATTTTGTACGTGAAATATTTTCGGGCATATTTTCCAACTCATTATCTTCGAATTATTTTAACGAAGAGTTAAGTTTGCTAAAATGACTCTCGGGGCTTATTCACTGCGGTGAAATACATTTAGCGCCTTTGTAAGTTGATTTTTTTGGTTCAAACGGTTGAATTCAACTTATTCTTAGAGGGAAATTCATTACTAGGCAAACTCTGTGAAATGCTTTTTCTATGCATTCTTAATAATATATACTATTATTATTATTACTTTTAATTCATTGAAATTGGAAGTAATATTTTCGAAGGTGTAAGTAGTAATTTTCTATATATATAGAAGCTAAAGTCCTGCTATGGTATTTTGATGTCAACTGACAAGTAGAAAGCTCTCGATTTGCGAGGCTTTCAGAGATAGGCTTAGCCATGTCCAGTTATAGCTGAAATGTTAATATATCACAATAAAAAATGTGACCATATTCACATCCCACTACTATTGTTCGAATTTTTTAATTTTCTGTGCCATCAGCTCACTTAACTTGACAGTGGGTAACTAAAAAATAATGAAAGAACCCAAAACTAGCATGAACAGACTTCTATAGCGCTCCTGAAACTATAATATAACATTATCAGGACTATGTCGTACATTTACTCGTTAACTTTGTGGTGGATAACTTGTTCAAGAAATTAAATGTCTTGTTGAAACCGATTTACAATTTTTCACGTATATCGAATACCGACCTTTCTCCGGTATTTCCGGTTGGCTTTATTTGGTACAACTTCATTTCTAAGATATCTGAATAATCTTGATTTAATTAAGACAGGATGATTCGCTTAGGAAAATATTGATGTTCCTAAAAATAATTTCAGTTTATCTCCTCCTTTTTCGTTCTATGTTTGACTTTATCATATATATTCGTCAATATGGGAGGAATTTAAGTGAAATTAAGGGTAGGTCGATCAGTCTTTTTACTGCCTTTCACATGGATAATATAGAAATCTCTGGTGCATTGATTTGGCTTTAAACCGTACATACCTGCTAGAGAGGGAAACAGATAGGTAAAGACAGATCTCAATGAAACTAAGCGGGTTTTGAAGCCGTTTGAAAAGTTAAGAAAATATGTCGGCACCAAAAACTAGCGGTATCATTGAATATAGCAAGGTTTGTTAACCAAGTTTTATATATAATACGAGTTTCTCTTATAATGTCGCCTTCATTCTACCGGAAGTTGTTGCGGATTCGATCTGAATTTGCGGAATATACTAAAACTGAGTTCATGTGTAGCCGAAGAGAATTAATTTCACTTTTTTTTGAAGTTGTTTAGTCGATTTAATATTACGCGAATGGATCAAGTTCGATGGATTCATTTAACAAAAAATAAAAATAATAATAATATTTAAGTTTTTTTTAATTGTTTCCCTTGACAATGGGAATGGGACAGTGGAGCATATCTCACATTTACTCAACAAACTTTAACATTAATTCCTTAATAAAATTAAACTTCAATACCTTTCCTAATAAAAATATATATCACTACAACCCTATATAGTTTTTTCTTGGCACAAATAGCGACAGCAAATTAAATCAGAAAAATCAATTAAAGGCACACAATAGACAGGCGCCTTTTTAATTCGCCTTCCAATGGAAATTAACTCATTAAGCGTTTATTTTCGCTCCTAACCACACCGCCTGGCATACTCTACCGTCCAACTCACTTAACTACACAGCCTTTATAGCGTAGAGGCGCCACATTGTGTTTATTAATTAAATTTCCCTCCCTGCTTATCTCCCTTAATCATCAATATTTAGATTCATTTCACAAATGGCGCAAGCCTCCGTCGACGTTGGCATATTGAACGCGAGGAGAAAGTGAGGTGCAATGAGCAGCACAACATTTTTTGCATAAATTATTCATTAATTCAAGGAAATTTGTGTCGTTAAGTGGAAATGATATCTGTATGTAAATATAAAAAAAAAAACTTCAAAGGAGAAATTATGAGACTATCGGAAAATATAGACTTGATTTTTTATTTTGTTCCTGTTCTTTTAGAGGGATGCTATATTGCACTACCGTTTAGATCAGGCAGAAAGTTATGAGTTATCACAGAGAAATTTAACTGTTTTTGACCTATTAGTGGAAGACAATACTTAGCAAGATCGGGAGAACCGTCTTGGAATAAGGATATCACGCATAAGAACTGCGATGTATTTATTCCTGGTTTATTTTCGGTTATTCGGGCTATAGAAAGTGACAATGTTCATAAAGTACTGAATTTTGTTTTATCAGTCCACAAAATATTTTTTAATTGCTAGAGTAGAAGAACCATCAGACGTAATTTCAGATCCTTACTCCAGGAAATAGTTTTTCGCCCAACCCTATCTCGGAATCCTCTCTCACACTCTTTTTACTCGTCAAATAAACAGTCTTTAAGAATGCAAGCACCCTTTCTTGAAATAGTGATTCAAATTTAAAACTGGAACGTTCAGTCTTACTTTCATTTTCCACTATGAACATCTCGAATCGAACAGCAGAGGTAGAGTGGGTTTCTTAGGTCGAGACTAACGATAATATTAGTCCAGGCTAGATGTTTTAAAATTAGTTCAGTTAGGAGGTACTTTTTTAATAAAGAAAAAGACCATGGAATGCTGAATCTAGCAATGTCGGTATCGATCTAGGGATCAAAGATGTTAGTATGCCTATTTTTGGATGGGATATGAAAGTGGAGGAAGTTTATTGGTGATGAGTAACAAGACAATAAATGGTCTCACCTTATATAGACACTCTATTTAGTCTGTAGAGTCAAAACACTTGAAAAATTAACCATTAAAGGTGTCTGAGAAATATTCTCAACAATAATATGAAAGAAGTGAAATATCGCTCAAAGCGATACTATATCTTCAGACCGGAAAGCATTAAAATTCAGTGTGATTATGTGGAGAAATATTGATTTTGCGTAAAATTCTAAAACTTTCAACAACCGGAATCGACTGAGGATTTGGCTAAAAAAAGCTCTTAGGGTTAGAGACCTTTTAAGAAGATAATAAATTGTTCTAGAGATATTGCTTTCTATTTATAATAGCATGACTCATTTCAATACAAACTTTTAAATATATAGTAGACTCCAACACTTTGCTTTTCAATTTCCTAAAGAAGTGATTGTGCTTTCCAACAGCCAACTAGTTCTTCGTTAGCAACATGTTGAGCCTGGTGTAACAATCAACTTGGCTGGAATATCTTAATTGGCAATATTTCTTGAATGTCAATGACAATAATACCCTTTAACTTCACGCAGCGAAGACTCAAGCGCCAAGAGCCACTGCGTGTCTTGCATGAAAGTAGGAAAAATTAAAACATTTAAGCGCTTCCACACCAACCACAATGCCACCGAGATGAAAATAATTATGACAACACGAACGCACACATACACACACGCCTGAGTTTGCACCCAAAACTTTGTCAATGCCTCAATTCTGCAGTTTGTCGGCAATTCTTTGCAGCGCTCTGCACTTCTTACAATTATCTTACTCTTATTCTTATTCTATTTGGACTTGCGAGTAAGTGGAGGAAGTGCAATGAAAAAGGAAAGTAACAGCAACAGCAGGCAATTTTCATATGCTGTGAAGCGCGAGTATGCGCACACACATACACATGTGCAAACTTTCCTATACAAATATAGCTGCATGACATTTGAACTTTAATTTCCCTCATGCCTTTGTGTGTGAGTGTGTGTTCGCTTGTGTGCGTGAATGCCACACCTTTGCGTTCTCCGCTTTTATGGAAGTGAGCCAGTTACCATGTACAACTCTTTCCTTCAGCTTTCTTATGCTGTTATGTGCATTCGAGTTTTAATTAATTTCTCATTCTTTGACAATTCACAGCTGCTGCCGCTGCTACTGTCGCTGCTACTTCGGGTGTAAGACAATTCGCAAGAAATGGGAGAAAATATTCAACATGTGACAACAGACAAAAATGCGTAAAAATTATAGAGGAGAAAGGATGTATTGTTTCATTTTTATATATGTAAGTGCATTAAGGCGGTCCTTAAGTGAAATTTCGGGATACCTCAACTGTTTTCGAAGGTTAGGGAAATTAATATGAGATACTTGATCCAGAGTAATACCAAATTTAATTATGAAATTACACAAAATTGTATACGTTGAGTGTTCATTAGGAGATCTGTACACCAGTGTGGTACGTTCTGAATGCTTCCGGCTGGATCCAAATTTCCAAGTGCTCAAATAAAGTAGCATCGACATAGAGTTAAATTTTAGGAACTATGTATAACGTAAATTTTTTTTAAGATCTAGAAACCCCCTAATATGCATAATAACGAATACCTGGCGTAAAAAATTGAGCTGAGAGAAGGGAGATGCGCCGAAGTTGAACTTCATTGGTGATTATTTGCAGTTCTTGGTAGCATGGAATATTATTAATCCAGTGTTATTTATAAAATTAAATACTTCACCTTTTTCTTTTATATAGTCACACATAAGGAGACGAAAATTTCCCGACAACCATATATAGGACAAAAATATATATTAGAGTGGACAACTGATTCTACCATAACGTCATCACTAAGCATATAAACAACTAAATCAACGTATATTAACTAGGAAGAATTGTGACTAAATACTGGGAGCCGTTGCTAACGGTAGCCGAAAACTATCGCAATATTATTGGGTCAATAACTATATTCGTGCGTTTTTTTTTCAAATTTTAAATATTTATTTTAGAAAACATGTACAATAGTATTATTCAAAGTATTGTCCATCTGAAGCTATAACATTTTCCCATCTTTCTGGCAATTTGTGGATTCCATTCCAAAAGAGCTGCATCGGCTTGGGGGCAAAAAATTAATCAAGCTAATTTTTGATACCCTTTACTGATGTGAACCATATCCAGTGAGGGCGTTCTTCATCGATCAGAACAAATGATAGTCAGAAGGGGTAAGTTCTGGGCTACAAAGCGGGTGAGGCGAAACTTCCCCGCCGCTGTTTTCCAAATAGTTTTTAACCGATTCTGATCCCAAAAAATACACAAACTACTGAGCATAACGCAGGCGTCATGGATATTCGGCTTTGCCGTTGATTTGGTTGGTTGGCCAGGTTTCACATATGATTTTGGGCGTTCAGGGTTGTCGTAGTGGATCCACTTTTCATCACCAGTCACATTCCTATGCGAAAACGACTTTCGACTTCTTTTTGTAGCGCTCAAGCAGCATTTCTGACATGCAAAATCGTTTCTCAACATATCTTGGCTTCATTACATACGGGATCCAATTTCCCGGCTTTTGAATTTATCCGGCTGCTTTTAAACGTTTTGGAATGGCTGTTTGAGCGACCCATAAAGGTTCTGGGAGCTCATCTTTTATTTGGCAACAATGTTCATTGAATCACCGAGTAATGGTCCCAGTTCCTCATCTTCAAACATTTTTGGCCGCCCAAGACATTCCTCGTCTTCCACGCCACCACTTCAAAATCACTCAATCAATCAATCACAAAATCAATGAAAAGACGATGTCTTTCGGGTAAAATTTTCTTCACATTAAAGTAATGAAGAAGAACTCCCCTCAAAAAACTTTTCCAGGCACTAAGTTCTACATATTTGAGTGAAAAAAGAAGATTGTTGTTTGCGTTTCAAATGAATGACATATAGACGATATAGAAAAAGACGTCCGAGGACAATAGCTTTCCAGCGCATGTCCGGAATTATTGGAACAATGGAATAATAATCAAGTTACGTCATCTCCTGGCAAACCGCACAATATAGTTAATATAGTTATATAGTTATAATAAAAAAAATTAATGTAAAAAATACTAGAAAAGTTAAAAAAAATATATTTCGTTAAATTTATTTGGAAATGGGGGTTTCTTTGGTAGGTAATATTTAGTGGGTAATTTTATTTGAATTCTTTCAAGATTATTTTAAATATTTCTAAAATTAACAGAGAGTTTCCAAAAAAAGAAAGCGCTGCTTACAAAACACTGGCGCGCATAAAATATTCCGTACCGATATCCCTGAAGGTGAAGATTAAACAATTTCAAAAAGAACAAGAACAAAAAGAAGAAGTTCAACAAAAAAAAAAGCAACAAATGCACAAAGATTTTTGCATTTTTCATTTTTGGTAGTTAAAGTGATTTTTTTATACGCCGCCAAAGTTACACGACTTTGAATTTAAGGAGAAATTATTTATTTTTTAATAATAATTTAATATTATTAACAATTCAAGTCGTTAAAAGCTTTTGTTGTATTAAAAACACATTAAATGTAATTTGTTTTTAATAATATGTTTATTTCATTAATAATCTTTCTTACTTTTATGCACTTAAGTACTAATTTAAAAAAATTACGAAAATAAGTGAAACATGCATTTAAAAATTATTCATTTTTCTTTTGCTTTGTTTATCTTTAAATTACAATGTACTAACAGAAATTTAACTTAACTACAGAAATGCACACACAAATGTACGAACAGATATGTATGTATAATATAACTATTATATGAATATTTGCTTACATAATATACTATGTGCTTAAAATGCAACAAACATTTACGATAAGTACGAGTGGTTTGAAAACAAGTCGACAAATATATGATAAAGTGAGGAGGAGTTTTGTTCAAATGATTTTATATTATTTCGCATTTGCCTTATTTTAATAAAAATAAATGCTTTGCTAGGAATATTTTATTGCAATTTGTCGTATCTTAACAAAGTCAATACGCTCTGAAGTATTTACTGATTTATTAAATTTTTATTATGCGTACAGAAAATGTGGTTTCCGATTTATGAAAAAAATCTATGAATGTACAAAAGGAATTAATGCCTGTTGGTATTCTTGTTGTGCAACATTCCATTTAAATATTCGAATGCACTTAAGACTTAAAAGCTATGGACTCCTGTTGCTTTTGCGCACTTCTGCTTTTCAATTATTTTTATTTTATTTATTTTTTGTTAGATTATATTTTACTTTATATATTTAAAGTATTTTGAGATTAAAAATATACTAGAGTAACTTAAGGTGCATTGGTTGAATTTCCATTAGTTTTTTCTTCTCTTTTTATCTAGCAAATACTTAATAGATTTGAAGCGAATTTGCTTATAGTTGTAGTTTTTCTCTTTCAATAATAGTTAAATGCATTCAAACTTAACATCACATTGCTTGTCGATTTTCATTTTAGTACGCGTAATTCCTTTTTTATAATTTCGTCTACATATGTATTTATTCAGATTTATTTAATACTAGTTCTTTGAGAAGAAAATATTTAAATACAGGCAATGCGAACGGGCTGAAAGTACATATGTGAGCTTCAGTTAAGAACTTGAGCTCGCGATAGAGCTTACTAAGCGGCCAAACTGTAAATTTTCTAAATCCAGCGAGTTAATTTTTTGTTATTTTTGTTATTAAAATTTATTTAGAGTCGAATATTGCTTAGTTGAAAAAAGCTTTGAGAGAATGCTCTAATATTGATTACCTTAGAAGCTTTATTTCGACACTCAATTATTATTCCAAAGTTCGAGTGAATAAAAAATGTTTCTAGAGAGTAAAAAATTTTATAAACTACAACTTGTTATTGCTTAAAACTTGGAAATGGCTTAAGTTCAAAGCAAAACAGGGTTTTTAGAATGAACTGAAATTTTTACTATGGATTACAGAAGTTTATAAAATTTTCCTATAATTTGTGCTGCCAATTTCGATCAAATCCTTCAAAAATATACCAACCAGAGATTTTGTCAGGACCTGTGCTAAGCTTTAAGTTCTAAAGAGAACTTTTTAACATTATGCCAACAACTTACTTTAAAAACCACATATCAGATTTCGTCCCAGTCTGCCTAGAATAAATTATTCAGTAAGCTTTAAGCTCCAAAGAGCGCTTTTATGAATAACAGCTACTAATATTTGAATAAAAGAAAATTTTTTCAGAGAACTGCATGACGAATTTTGACGCAGTCTTCCTGGATTAGTTAATGCAGAGCTTTCGGGCTTTATTAACTTAAAAAAAAAAACCAAACCAAAAACCGTTGAATACCATGTTTTCTCCCAATCGTGCGAGAAGGTTTTTTTAAATTTTGTTTCTTTTCTAATCAAAAATGTTAAACTTCAAGCCCTAATGTATATGAGCCCCAATTTGAGAAACACAAAAAAATTATAGAGTTACGGCGAGTTCATATATTATTTCACTTTAGCGTACCTTAAGCTTAAAGCTCTCTTCAAGCCGGCATTTTTAAGAAATTTAAGTTCTGGTGATTATAAAAAATAGCTTCTTCTTCTCTCTTCTTCGAAGTACTGAACCTCTTCGAGTACTGAACCAAGCTTTAAGCTCACAGCTGTGCAGAAGCTATCAAGGATCCTGAAGTCAAAGACTACTGTAACAATACTATATGTTTTGTGGGTCTTGCAGAGTTACAAACTCTCTGAGTTACCAAAAAAAAATTTAGGTTTAGGTATGCTTGAGCATAGAAAAGTATTTCTTAACTCGTAAAAGTCGCCGAAAACTCGTTTGTTTTCGTAATTGAAAAAAGAAAAGATCCAGCAATTCTCAAAAGCCAAAGTGCTGTAGTACCATGGTTCTACTTACATTATTATGTTGGTATGCTCTTGCTTATATGTATGTGTGTACTTGAATTCTTGCTTTTACACTTTTGTTCAACTGCTGGACTTGTTTGTTGCCGTTGTTATTGTAAAATTATGGGCTTGTAAAAAATAGTAACTTAATGCTATCAGTTCGGCGCCAATTATTTTCGGTCTCTTCAAAAAATTTATTGCCTTTTATTGCATCGGAATTGTTGTCAGCTGCACTTGCTGCATTTGCGCTTGCCTTTTTCCATCCATCGTTTGATCTATGATTTAATTTGTGTATAATTATTGTTTTTACTGTCAATATTTATTAGCCTATTTATTTAGCGCCTATTTATTACGAAAAAATTAAGCCGCGTTGCATTTGTATTTATCGTTTCACCAATAATCTGTTTGTGCTTTTGTTGCAATGCTTTTCACTTTTTTTTCGCTTTATTTGTGTAACTGATTTATTTACTGTTTGTTGGTGTAATGTTGGTCCATGCATGCATGTGTGTTCTTTGATTGCATTCGTTTTGTATTTGTGTAACTGTTTAAGCTTTTTTTTTTTGTTTTTTTTTTGTTTTTTTTTTTTTTTGTTTTCTGTTCTGCACATTTGAGGATTGCCATAATGCTTGTAATCCTGTGCTATTTTTTATATTTAATTATTTTTAATTTTTCGTTTCGAAGTGTGTTTTCAACCATGTTTCAATGCGGGAACTTTCGTTGGTTTTGTAGATTTGCGCTTTGCTTGCTTTATGCTTGTGTTGGTTTTCTGCCTTTTAACTGTTTTTAATATTTTTTTCTTTAATTTAAGTTTTTTATTATTAAATTTAAATATCTTACAATATTGCATTTTTTTATTTATTTTATCTTACTGTCTTATATTATTAGTTTTTTTTTTTTTCTTTTAGCTATAATGCGATTGCTTGAGTGTATTCAATTGAGTTTACTGTTGTCGAAATTTATTTCATAACTTTTATTTTTTTTTTTTTTTGTATTGTGTTAATTAAAGTTGAATTTTCTCATGAACATTTGAATGCTGCGCTACGAATATGTATCTAATGTAATATCGATGTTTCTCGATCTTGTCAACTTAAATTATTTAAAAGTTTCATGTATGCCGCTCTTTAATTCCATATCTAGTACTTAACTCTCAACCTCTTTACCGTTATCAGGCTTACGTAAAATTAGACATATGCGCAAACATGCGCAAACTTTTCCTGCTACACCTTCATAACCCGAAACTGCTTCATCTCCCCATCTCTCAATTTTAACCGCTCAGTTCTCCAACTCATCGCCTGGTAGTCATTAGTTGGTTGTCAGCAATCTTTACCTCTTATAGATGCAGTTTTATGGACATTAGTTGTAGTTGATTTTCTTGATATCAGACATTGTTTTTACGAAAAACTTCATTGGGATGCTGATTGCTGAAGTTCTGGCGCGAAGAGCATTGCTGAAAGAAGACAGAAAGAGCACATAAAGAGTAAATAAAAGTCACCATACCTTACAGTATTGCTAAAACAGTTAGCATGTGATCCGGTTATTAAAAATATGAAAAAATTTGTTGATTCTAAAGATTTTTGCGCTAGACCAAGGTACTCGTAGTTCCAAAATATTAAAACCTTGATCTAACTGAAAACATTCAAAATTTTGCTGGAGACTTGCAAATTATTTTGATGCTTTTATAATCGCGTGCTATATAAAAGAAAAAAAAAACTTGCTGTGACTATAAATTTTACTATTTCTTCTGCTGAAACCTCGACTCATACTTGATTTCAAGCGATTTTTCCCACAACTTTAGTAAATGCCACTTAATAACGAAAACATAGGGTTACACTTATGTATTTACACCAGCCGGCATTAAATATTTAACACTTTGACGTGTATTTGACATATTGACCCACAAGCGTTCATCTACAATTGCACCGACATGGATAGGTCGCACACCCGCAAAATGTCCGGCATTTACGGTATGCCATTAAAAGTCTTATATAATATTTATGAAACATTCGCGCTAAAATTCGAAGCAGTTTAAGTGGCAGTCGTGCCCATCATAGACATGCCTTCAACAACTTACAATGCAATGGTGACGTTGGGTGATGTTGGTGACGTGTGTTACGACAACACCTGGCCAAGTGTGCAGTTATTTTCCCAGAGGCAAGGGGCAAGGGGATGAAGGTGTCAGTGTAAGTGTGCTGAGGAAAATGTTTAGCTGTTCTATTTTTAAAATAATTGCTTAGTTCTTCTTCCCCGTATTGCTGGATGTAGTGACAGGCAAATTTTAAGCACACTTAGAAAAAAAAAAAACTAAAATGTTCTAATCATAAATTGAACTTCTCTGAGTATATTCTTAATAAATAGGTGATGGGAATTTACATTTTTCTCTCATGTTCACATTTTCGAACAACGGAATTGACTTGGGGTGTTAGCTTAAAGCATGTTATTCGCGCTGATTATACGGTACTTTCTTGGAACCTTGAAGTACAGGGTGCACCAAAGTTTCTTCAACTTTAGATTTTTTTCCGAAAAATGCATAAGGTTTTATTTGTTGACTGAGTCCTTTTCGGAGGACGAAAAGTGGATTAAAAATTTCCAGCAAGATGATAATCAGTGTTTTCGGAAGAACCACCACCATGAAAGAAAATAAGTTTAAGACCCTTGTTACCCAAAATAATATCGTTATTAATATTAATATCGATATTAATATCGAAATTAAGGTCAACCCCAATAGTATGTGTTGTTTTGAGAAGAAAAAGGCTTTTAATTGAACAATTGAGGAAATTTCAACTAATTGTTTCAATTTAGATATAATAGTGCAATTAACAAATTATCCAATTAATATTCAATTTACAATAAATTGATTTAAAAGTGTTTATTTAACTCTTCAAATAGGATTCAAGGCAAGGAGAAATGCGCATGTTTAATGAGAAATTCTTAAAGAGAAATTAAATAGAAGAGAAAAATAATAAAATCAAGTAGACTGAAATCTGACATAATTTGTTTGCAAGTACATGGTCAACTAAAAATTTTCTATCTACGACAGTGTTTAGATAGGAGCACTGAGTACCAAAAGACAATCGAACATGTCAAAAGTAACACGAGCGATACGAAAATCTTTATCTTTTAAATCCCAGTCGAAATTGGTTAGCAATCAAACAGTTACCCCTAAAAAAAAAACTGGGCAAGGAGACTCTATGATAGAAGAATGTTACTGATAACAACAATAATTATGTTTGTAGCAATTGTTGCTGGCGCTTTTAATTATGAGTAATTGTCACATTATACTTATTTTCGGCTTTTGAAAGCCGGTTGTTGTTTAAAACTCGATACTGTTGACCAGAGAATTTCAATTTTACTGTTATTTAAAGTTATTCAACTGTCAATTTTATTTACATAGAAATGTTTACCAACTAAATTTAAAAATTTTCTAGACAACTATGAAATACTTATTTAGCGAGCTAAATTGTGGCAGTTACATGCGGCAATTCAATTAATATCTTAATTGTCTCAGTTAATTTACCTAATCGAACGTGATATTGCTAATTTTAATAAATATTCAACTACTTAATTGCCTCGATTAATTTGCCTGTTTGAACACGATTTTGCCAATTCTTATTCAATTTAACGGATATATTTGATCTTGAATGAAATCTGCTTAACAACATAAGAAGTCTTTCTAAATTAAAAAAAAAAAAAATCGAGTCAATTAACGTCTTAATTGTCTTAGATATTGCTACTGTTTGAACATGGTATTGTTAGCTGTTATTCAATTTATTAATTGCCTCAACAAATTTAACTGTTTGAATGTGTTATTGCTTTGAGTTATTTTAAACGAAATAAATTTTTTCCAAGTGTATATAATGCATTTCCTTTCTGTTAAAGTTCCTTACTCAATAATTGTCTAAACGACCGCATGTCCAAGATGTCTAAATATTTATAAACCCACACGGATATCAAATTGTTATGCACTCGCATATTATGTATAAACTTACCGCCTGTTTCTTTTCCCACGATTTCATAGCGGTTTTGTATTTTTCAAATTCGTGACACCAATCCGAGTAGATTTTCTGATAATCGTTGCTTTTGTTTGGCGGAGTGCATCTGAGAAAAGGATAAAATAAAAGTGATTTTTAGAATTTTTTCGCAGGAAAATTATAATATTTAGTGTATTACAGATAATAAATGCAATTTTATTCACCTGTGTGCATCGACGGTGATGTTATAGCTGCACAATAAGGAGCCGCCCAAATGGCAATCATAGCGACCGCCATCCGCTTCATTCACCGATACGACAACCAAACCGCGCTCAGTGGTCTCAATATACTTGGTGGGGCTGTACCTGATTTCGTAGCTGTGAGAAAGTAAAAAAAAAAATAACAAAAAATAGGTGTGCAGAAAGTGGGAATAATGATTTGAAACAGAAAAGTGAAAAAACAACAAATTTCTAAAAAGTAATACGAAGTAAAAGAAGCTGCTGCTGTCTTACCGCCCCTTATCCTTTGAGTGATGATACCAGGTAACTTGCTCGTTCTTCAGCACCTCTGGTATCTTGACGAAGCAGCCCAAATGCACGCTCTGCCCATAGGTGACGACGATTTTCTTCTTCAACACGCTGGAGTCGCATATATCACTAGTCTCGTTGGCAACATCCTGCAACGAGCGAAAGCAAAATATAGATTATATATACTCTGATATGTAAGTTTGTTTGTTTGTATATAATACGGGAAATCATAAAGGGATATCGACGAAATTTGCATGCAACGCAGCAATGCAGGTGTTGTACTGGAAAATTGCTGCCACATGCAGCGTAGACACACACAAGAACGGCTGCAGCATGCAGTGTGTAACTGCTTCCAAGCCAATCGACTCGAAATCTTCGCATATGTACATATGTGTGTATTTCTGCTACCAGCATAGCTTGTCTATCATTTTGTCATTTGTCTGTCTGCATGTCTAACTCAATGTCTGTGCGCGTAGCTCAATGTCTCAATAACTGTTTATCGGTTTCCGCACCGCGCTGACTGTTTGTTTAACAACCGGTTGCTGTGCATCAACAACGTTGATTTACGCGTGCGCTCGACGCATTTACATTGAGTTGTTGTCACAAGCAATTTCCAAACACATATATATATATATATAGACAATTTGTATGCATCTTCGCTTTCCATTTTCCGCTTTCCGCTTTCCGCTTACCTGCAACAAATCCAATTCGTATGGGCGGCATGTGTTCGCCTCCTTGTCCCAGCCACAGTAGGGATCACGCACACAGCGGAAGCAATTGTCATAACGTCGATTGCACATCGCCAAATCGATTTGTTTGATACGATGATCTGTGGCAACATAGAGCGATTTACGTGCCTGGCTGAGACCCATCACCTGTATCGCTTCGTTCGGTGCCACATCGAAGATGTCAAGCAATTTCGAAAGCGATTCACCGTTACGATAGTACTGTACTATTTTGTAGATGCGCCCCAAATTGGTGCCCACGTAGTAGACGGTGTACTCCTGGTTGAGTATGTCAATGCGGATTCTGTGGGAGAAGTAGAAAGAAAGTCAGTAATGACACTGTGTTATAAAAATAAACAAATTCGTGACACAGCACATAAAAAAAAAAATAAAAAATAAAATTCTTAAAAGAGGAATTATTCTCTAGGCTCTCTTTGTTAAAATCTAGGCTTAATGCTTTAAATAAGTATCTCAAAATTTGAATTCAGCCCACCTACAGGATAAATATGTTGAAGGAAAAATTTATATGTATATTAATAATGTTGCCGGTTTTAATTTAAAATAAGAAAATAAAAAAAAAATTAAGCACTTTCAGTTAAATAAAAAATGTGTATAAACTCCCAATGAACAACTTTAAATTTATTTTAGGTAGGAAAATTTTGTGAAAAGAGTTGCCAACTGCCAAGACATAAATACTTCTTCAAATAATGATTATCTATGCATGCACTTCATCCCCGTCTTCTTTTATTTTGTTTCTACCTTTGCTCTCTGCGCTGCTCTTTTGTCAAAAGTTTTAGATGTAAAGGTACCTCACTAACGCTGCATAACCGCTTTCCAAGGTTTGTTTTACAGCTCTTAGACGAGTTTTAATAATGTGAATGATTAAAATGACAGATTGATGTCCAAAATAATAAAACCTTTTATTGATATCAGTAGCTTATAGCTTGAAATAAAAAATAATTGTTTATAGCAAGAGTAAGAGATGGGATGTTCGAAATAAAGGGGTCACTAAAATTCGATTTGACGCGAACTACACATTTATATAGTAACATTTATCCGTCATAGAAAGAAGCACTTCACAATAGTGCAAGCGTTAGAGCGTAAATTAGCTGGTATAGTCTGTTCGTTTCGTTGCTCACTTCCGCTCGTCGAATCAAAGATAGCTTATATAATTTATAGAAGTGCTCTGTAAGTGTAATTTAAAAAAGAAATACATTTCTGAGGATTAAATAAATCTTCCCCTTACGAACTGTTATATATAATAGATTATATTTAATATCTGTATAACAAGCACCCTTGTTGGAACAATTTAACCTTCTGGCTTCTCAACAGATGGTATCTTCGTCACAAACTAAGTAGCAAGTCAAAATACGAGCAACAAATTGTTACAAACGTTTATATCTTATATTTCAATATATTAGCACTCGGAATCCAACTTTAGCGCTAGCAAACAGGCTAAAATAAAAATGTGCTCATGGATAACTTTCGAATTTATTCCAACGTGTATAATTATTAAAAATTCCCTAGGAAATCGTGCAAAAAAGATGTACATATATACTACAAGGGCTGAAAAGTCTGTGGTCTAACAAAGAAATAAAGTTTTTTCTCGAACGAAAGTATTGTTTTAATCTTCCACATAATCTCCATCAAGAGCAATGCAATAGTTGTGAAGCTTCGATGTAGATAAAATTGGCGCCTGTGTCCATACTGACCACATGCTTTGAGTGAAATCTTTCTTCAGCGGGTCACTTTGCAATCTGGAAAATAGGAAATTGTCACTGGCGCCCAAATCTGACGTATACGGTGCGTGTGGGACTTGCTCATTGTATAATTCCTTTATTGGTCGTAACACAAGCTGAACGAGCATCGATGTTGTAGAAACTGGGTACCCGAATTTGTGGTTGATATGACCTACGACGCATTTCTTTGAGATGATATTGATGCTAACCAATTCACTTAATTTACTGTCATCTAACAGAGTGTCGTGAATTTACGAGATGTTTTCTGGTATTACTCCTGCTAGTAAATTTTAAACAAACAATAGAAGAGGTAGCGACCAATAACTTGAGAACTTGAGAGATTGAATGAAAAAAAACTTTGAATGAAATATAACGGTTGTAACTTTGTGCATTTTGATTTTCAGCATTAATCAAAAAAGGAAAAAAAGAAAGAAACATTCGTCGAACCGATTCCGTTCGAGCTTAACTTCTTCCTACTCCTTTTCTACCATATTTACTATATATATTGCGCTCATTTAATAACCGCGAAATTCGAATCTCAATAAGAAATCAATTAAATTCACTGATCTGAGTGCTTGCGCAACCGATAAAGAAAAGATTTCATATTGTATCCCTCTTTTATTCGGCTGTTGAAATCAATGAAATCCTTGTTATCTGATCGGAATTATTTTGATGATGATTGAAGCACTTCAACGGCAAAAAATACACACAACATTTTACGCTAGCATTGTGAGTTTAAGTGGTTGTGCATGTAAATAAAGGCATTAATAAATCATTAAAAATGGATATTAATATGATGCATGCAACACGTGCGCATGGTCATTACAGTGCGAGCGAAATTACAGCAGCAAAGCGCGAGCAACAGCGCATTGATGGAGCACTTGCACACCTGTGCGTTGGGCGGCAGCAGGCATTGTGTGCATTTTAAAGTTTTTTGATGTGAAATCAAAAATGCACAGCGTATAAAATAATTAAGCCGGCAACAACAACAATAAGGCTGGCAAACCATGCAACAAGTATGGCGGTTGCGCAAGAATTAAGTGTGCATATTTAATAACAAAGGTGATATCAATTTTATTGTGCGAACCTTTTCATTGCGCCGCGATGAGCGTATAATGCACGAAATTATATGCAGCCGAACTTCAAGGTAAAAATTAAAATGAATTACATAAAGCTGCGCATTTCGCTCGCAATTGCATTAGTACGAGTATGAGCAAGTGTGCGATTTAAGCGTTATGGTGGCAAGCAAAAATCAAGCAGCGCAAACTCAGCTGCAGCTCGTTGCATTTATTGCTGTTGCCTACTTATAGGCGCCCAAAGGCATTAAGTGTACAAGTGGCGGATTGCCGAAGAATTATTAAAATTTATACATATTCATGTATATATATATATATATATCTTAAGAAGGGCGACAGTAAAGGCAATGTGGCAGCGAAATGGAAAATGAAAATCCCTAGAAGTGTCCGCCGCCAGCATTGTAATATAATTGCAGTCACCACTGATGCCACAATCATTTTAATATGCGTGTCTGTCGTGGAAAGCTGAGCTTTTCGCCGAACGTGAATAAGAAAGAGGTGGCGGAAAGCTTTCCGGAGCGCATCAATATCTGTGCTGTGCTGTGTGTGATGGCTTAAGTGTGGCTATTTGAGGCAGTTTTTGAAAGCCGGCTGCGCACTTCTGCTCTTAATTATTTATTGTAAATTCAATGCGGCATCTCGTTTTATTACACGCTTCGCGCTCGTTATAAATGCAATAGTGTGGTCAGAATTGCGTTGAATTGGTGGGCAGTTCGAAGACAGTGTTTCGGACGACAAGATATCGACGTTTTTTTGGATATATAGGCGAAAACAGTGGCAATATGGCATATTAGTTAAACAAATCGAGGGAAAGAACTAGAAATTAAGCGAAATTTTTACAAAATATGCACTATGATAAATCGATGAGTATAAAAAATCAGCATCCGATAGGTGGCGCTGTATTACAAATATTACTAAAAACCGTGCTTATTGTCTGATATATATACCATTTAAGAAATATGTCACTAGTCAAAACTAATTTATTGGTTTATCTTGTCTGCCAATTATTAAGATATGCGTAATGAAGTAATTTTTAGAAATTGTGTTTACTGAGAAATATGTGTAAATATATATGTAAATCTAAAAACAAAACTTTTAGCATACTTTATATATTGGACGATACCCACGTCGAAATCTTTTACTTCTAAATCATTATTTCGTCCCAAAGTCATTTATTCCCAATTAGATAATTTTGGTAATATTTATTTCTAACTAATGAAAAACTAGATATCAGTAAATTACTCGGTAGGTGTCGCTATGATGAAGTTTTTTTTTAATAGGAACGGCAATTTTATTTCATACACCCAACTATTTTAATATTCATTTTCTGTCAGTGCTTTGTGAAAGAAACGCAGCTATATCAGGATACCAGGCGGAATGAAAATTAATCGTTTTGATTCAGCGATTCGAACAGAATTTTCACCTTTGGATTGGTTTGCCAAATTTTTTCTTTTTTGATTGGTTTTGAAATTATCTTGTAATATCGTGTTCATTCGTGTTCTAAACAACTTTTTATTTAGAATGTGGAGAAAAAGAGACTAGTAGATATTTTGGGGAGAATAGATTTTTTTTTTTGGAAAATACACTATGTTAAAAAGACTTGAATTTCCGAAAAGCCAATCAAATGTTCAAGCCAATTTAGATAATAAAAATTATTAATCGCCTAAATTTCTTATATTCTTCCCTATATCTTTCAATATTTCTTAAATTTTTCAGCAGTAGTCAATTTTCGAGACATTCTTCAAGAAAAAAAAACTTTTTAAGATATTAGGCCGCACAAAATTGGTTGAAACGAATTATTAAACTGGTATGGCTCAAAAAGACGCACGTCCCCGTTTAGTAAGAAATGACTTCTACGTCAAGTAACTGTCTTACTTCCGCTTTAGTTTAGCTAATATTTCAAACACTTATTGAATACTTAGTATGAAAAATTAAACACTTTGTCCAAAACTTTAACTTTAGATGTAGCGCTTTTGACACAATTACCCTCTAAAGAGGTAATATATTCATATTTTTTTTTTGAAATAAGAATTCTAAAGTATTAAAACTAAACTAAATTTATACGATTTGAAGGGCTCTCTCTCTCTATTCAGTCATATATCTATACAGGGTGTTTTTGGTACATAGTTTCCACGATGGTTTTGCTCTAAAATCAACAGTTAATATAAAAGTATATGTTTGAGGTTGAGGATCCGTATATTTTGACATATTATTATGTTACATATATTTTGTTTGGTGTGATTTACATACCGTAGGTATTTTTTCTATGCCCGAAATCCGCGTTAAGCAAATTTCTTAAGCATTGCTAACTAATATATTATAAAATCATAAATTTTTCTTCATTTTATATCAACTAGAATTCTTTACACATGTATTTCCATCCAAAGAGCTTTAATACTTAAATAAAAGTGCAGTAAGATACATAACAAAAACTCGTTACATGCATCTCCATATAACCAAGAATATTCGCACAATTTCACGTACTTATTGTTGTTTCGGTTTTTTGTCAAGTGCTTATAAAATTGGCAATATTATTTTGATTGAATTTCAGTTGATTGAGTAAATTACATGCTCTCGCTTCAACTGTCAACTGTAGTGCATGCAAATTTTAATTGCATTTGTATATTAATTCAGCCTTTTCTGGCTTTATTGATTTCGCTTGCCACAAAAATATTTGCATAAATTGTCAAAGTGTTCGTCGTGCGTTCAAACAATCGAGCCATAGTCTGTCACTTATTAAATGCAGGCATATACAGCCCAATGCAACTTGTTGAAAACCAGGCTCTCGCAAGCACATACAAATTAATAAATACACATATACAATTAAAAATATGTCCTGTATTTGAATGGCATTAAAAATCAATTTGCAGCATTGCGGCACATTAAAATAAACCTCAGATATATGTCGATATGTATAAAACTATAACAAAAAGCATAATATTGGACTGCGAATAAAAACTGTCGTATAAAATGTGCCACCATTTGTCCCTTTATATATTTGCACTTAAATGAGCTAAAATTTAATTAAAAAATAATTTAGCGAATCCTTTCAAACATATTGCATTTATGTAAATGGGTCTGTGGCGAAAATTGAAAAATTGCTAGTGGTGAAGCGAACATGTATTTGCTGTAAAAAAGAATGTCAATTAATGTTGGTAAAATTATTACAGCTGTTCACAAATCGGTAGGTAATAATGTTTAATGCTTTCAAAAACATTTTTACCAGAAATTTAGAAAAAATATTAAAAGTCTGATAAAATCTAAAAGGTTCCATTCAAACATGATAACTAGTAAATATTTTAATAAAGCGTAAGTTCGCTTGGGTTCAGGTTTGTTTTAGGAGCTTATCCCAGGAACGAAGTCAACGGGGATCCCACTTAAGCAGTCACCGAAACGCCGATCCCTTGTTATGTCCAAAATCGTTAGGTATGAATCAAGAGATACTCACGTATCGACGAAGTGCTTTCAGCCTAACACAAATCCATGGAGGTGGGGTGGCTAATTTCGATTCTAGCCAATTCGCCCGATTCATCGAGGGTATGAAATACAACATGTTTCGGCGTTAGTCTAACAAAAGCTGTTGAAAAGAAAGTGTAGGCTTTTTTTCACCACAAATTTTCTTTTCGTTAAGAAGTACTACATATTAGAAATAAGATAAAAATTATTTAATTTATCACAATCACTTTCGCGCAGAAATGTAGGCTATATTTATAGAAAATCTAAAGTTGTTGTATATTTTTTTTGATTCGAAGTAAAACCTTAGTTGTTTGAATAATTTTACCAAAAAAAAAAAATAAAAAATCTTCCTATTCAAGATATTAAAAACCTCAAGTATTCGTATCCTAAAATTTTGAAATCCTTCTTACCTAATTTTAAGTTATTTGAGTAATCATACGTAACTGCAGTCCAAAGTGAACAAGCAAGGAAGGAACCGGACTTTACCCTGGATAAGTATTTGATAACAATACATTTTCATTCGAAATCAGTTTGTTTAAGATGTAGGATAATTACAGGAACAAAGTGCTTCCCATCAAACTAATTCCTTATGGAGAGAAACTGACTGATCTAACATTACGTCTTACGTTAACATTGTTGAAAACGAGGAACAAATCAAATAAAAGATACTTCGAATGATAGATACATCGTCTTAAAAGCTTTCGAAGATGAGAAAAAAGACACACAGCAGAGAGTCACCGAGTATTAGCCATATTACTAGACCTAGCCATAAACCTACCTTTCTGAATAATTGCAACCGTTTAGGAGAATCTGCAGCATCGGATAGATTTCTTAGTGACTCTCCGCTATTTATTGACCATCTCCCTGCTAATTTTTTTAGCGCTGGGAGAAATTACTCAGAAAGAGATATATTTATTGACCGCATAATTATCACTGTAGCTGGACTTGCATTGTAGATTTTTTCTTCGGCTTTGTAATATAAAAAGTTTAGGTATAATTTTTAGAAATCGGTTCATATAATAAATTTAATAAATGACGGCTGTATGATGACCACCGAAATGTTTCGGAAACTAGCATCACTTTATTTATCATCAGAGGGTATTTATAAATAACTACATTAAAATTCAATGCGAAACTATTCTCATACCAGTCAAAGACCAATATAATGCAGATTAACGGCATTTTTTCCAAAAATATTTGTTGTTAATTGAAATTGTAATTAGCAGTAATTAATGGCTGCAACACATTCTTGTGAATGCATCACAAATTCGCTGGTTAAATGGTGAATCAAGTGTACTATATACACACATGTAATGTGCTAATATAATATTTATACTTCGACTACTTATAATTAGATTGAATTTTTGGCGGTAGTGAAATTTTATTTATATAGCTTGATAAACTGAAATCTTCGACATTATTTTATAAGTGTGTATTCATATATTTGAGTCTAGATTCATCGCATCTAATGTATACCTATGTATATATTTTCAATATATATTTCTAATTGAATTGTTTAGAAACTCACTAAATTTACTTTCTGTCAAAACAAGACCATCTAAGCGAATGAAAACCACATTGACAAGCAATCGCACTCAAATCCGGATATAGTAGTAAAAAGTAACACCTCGAACGACCACACAGGACGCACATACACACACATAGCTGTGCATTCATCTATAAATAAGTTGCAATTGCCGGTGGATGGCATGATGGAAAAAACAAACAATTCATTTTAAACTAAATTGCATATGTATATAATAATTTGTACACAACTACTCGGAAACAAGTAAATAAAGTAAACTTACTTGTCAATAACGAGCTTAGTGAATACCAAATCTCGTTTATAATAGACTGGATTGTTGTGTTCATGATTCACAGCTTTATCCATAAGCGGATGCGAGCGTATAAAGTACAACACGGTGTCGGGGAGATTTGAGGTGTCGTTGACACAGATGCCGGGACGTGGTTCGGGTACACGTGAATTTAATACTGGCAGCCAAGCTGAATTGGATGAGGATTGTTCTTTGAATTTGCCTGAAAACGTGAGAGAATAAGAGAAATTAATAAAAGGAAAAATTGAGAGAAGAGTTTGATACAAATTGTTATGGTATTACAATTTCGGGAGGATTGTATAGATAACGATGAAGTCAAAGATAAATATAAAGCTGGAGAAATAGAGGAAAAGGAAGTAGGTTAAGATAAATATAAATATAAGCAAAGAGTAAAGACAATCACAAAGACAAAGATAAATATTAGGATAAATATAAAGATAAAGATAAAGAAAATTAAGCTCGAAAAAGACATAGATAAATATAAAGATAAAGATAGTTAAGTGCGATAAAGATAAAGATAAAATGGATAATAAGATAAAGAAAAGGATAAATATAAAGACAAAGATAATTAAGGCCGATAGAGATATAAACAAATATAAAGACAAAGATATATATAAAGATAAAGATAATCAAGCCCGATTAAGACAAAGGTAAGGATAAAGACAAAGATGAAGATAAAAAAATTACAAATACAAGGTAAAGTTATGTATAAAGATAAAGATAATTAAGCTCAATGTTTTCGATTCAACTATTATTTATTTAGCTTCATATTTCAGCGCTTTAGCTTAAGCTCAAATGTTGCCCTTTTCTCCCTTATTTTAATATAGATAATCAATGCTCTCGAATAAACTAGTATTATGTAGTATGCTATTCACACAAGCGCCGCATCGACCGCCAACGAGCATTGAAAAGCACTTCTTTGTATTCACAAAACTACAAATGAAAGATGTGGAAGGAAGCAGTACTTTTAAGCATAGCATCTGAGGACATACATGGCTACCGACATGTAAAGACTTCGCCTGATTTCCGCAGCATTTGATGAGCTTAACCGCTTCAACAGGATATTCATAATCCATCAAAATGGATTTTCTAATACGATTTCCGAGTAACTTCGTTTTTTGTTCACTTTGAAGAAGATGTATAAGTGCGACGTGCGATGTGAGTAATGTACAGAGAAATGAAAGGTTAGATCATATATATATATATAACATACATATTTCTGTACATTTCCGTTTTGTATAATAATTTACTTGAAAGTTCACTCTCATGGAGCTACATGGAGCTACAAAATTTGCAGAGTAACTTAGTGAGCTGCTGGCATGCTAGGAAAGTGAGTTCAAAGCTTTGTCGAATAATATTTACATACATATATGCATAACCGATTATTTTAAATATAAAATGCAAGATTTGCAGACGAAACTTTTGGTAGAAAACTCAAACAAAATATGAATATTTTATCTGCGAAATTGCACACCGAAGCGAATCGTTGCAGCGTTTTGCATAAATTCCTAAAATTCAAAACATAAAAATAAATATGTGTTTGTAAAATATTATGTTTAAAAAAGTCAGAAAAGCTTTATTTTTAAATACATAAGTAGGTGCATAAAAATATATTTCTGTTTAGATCACGTTCTACAACCATAAATAAATTGCTTTATGTCTCTACAAAAAAATAAAATATTAATTAAAAGCAAATATCAATTAAATCATAAGCCTCTTAAGCTACTCATATGTGCTACACAGCTAATCCTATGCGTTTTTACGCACTCCCACCTCGCAATTTCATTCGCTCGCTTTTAATGCACTCTCTTCTACTCACCGTTGAAAGCGGCTTGCACTTCGTTGATGTGAAAACTGCACACCGCTGAGCCGATTAAGCCATTTGTGCTGGTCGTGAATGTCGCATAGAAACGTGTCTTATCCGTTGGCAGTTGATATACGGATTGTATTTCATTGAAATAGAATGGAAATTCACCGGAGATGCTGCAGTTCAAACGCGCCTTCAAATAGGTGGCCCAATTGTGTGCGAGTAGATTTTTACCACCAATATCCTTTTTGCAAACGCGTGCAATTCGTGAGTACACCGCCTTGCCGCAATTGATATATTCAACGGCAGTTTCGCGGAAGAAGAAATACACGTACTCGCCAATGTCAAAAGAGCCGACGAAATTGGGTTCTGCAGGTGAGAGAATAGAGTATTTATAAATGGGTAGTTCTAGAGGAAATATTTTTTTAAATAAATAATAATATTATTTTGCTATTATGAATTTTAAGATCATATGATCTAATACATATGTACAGGGTGCCTCAAATTTTCATTACCAAAATAACTTTAGTCTTTTTTAGCCTATAAACCTTCCTTTTTCAAGAGCTCGGGATCGATTTCTCAGTTTCAGTAGAAAAGCATTCGAAATTCGCCCGAAGGAATCCTAAATCTTTTGCATAAAATTGCATGTTTTGACCACATAACAACGGTCTGTGAAGATGCCACGATCATTAATGCTTAAAATCGTATATCGAAGTTCGGTCATAGCTTATTAACAACACCAAGGCTGCTGATGCACCCTTTAATTAAACAGTCAGATGACAGACTATATTGGAGAAATTGACGGTGCGTGCAAATCTACGTCTTAAATTGTTGCTGTTGTATCGTAGGACCGGGTTGTATAAATACGGGTTGGTTTTCGTTCTGTAGAACTGCCATAATTCCAATTTCCAATGGTTTATTAGGTTCTTTTAGCCCCTATCGGTTATTAAAATGAAAACCACCACTTAGAGATCCACATCAAATTTTCACTCTCTGAGTTATGGAACACTTTTACTTTTAGCATAGTGGTTCCCTAAGATTTTCAGCGTTAATGAAACATCGCTATCAATGTAACACTTCATAATGGACCACCCTGTATATACCTTGAATTGGATTACGTGCATGTTGGAAATATCAGAAAATTAACCCTATTAATTTCTTTCTTTGCATCCAATTTCATGCACAGTTACAACCTGCTATGTTTATTAAATAATATTGGAGTTTCTTAATATTCACTTCAACGCCTTCACTCCCAGCCTGGTGTATTATATTTGTTACAACCAAATTGCGCTAAATAAATTCTGTTCATTCAATTGCTTTTAAATGAGCTTTGTTTGAACATCGCTTTTAAATCTCACTATTTATCTACATAATTGCTAACAAAATTCGCTTGAACGCCTTTCCACGTGAAATTAATAAGATTTTGACCATTCACATTTCATAAACCAAAACCCAAAGCTTCGCGTTTGAAGTAAAGTCTTTAGGCATGAGACCTTCGGTTCTCAATCTTCTGTTCTTTGCGCAATGCTTTTGTCTCAATATACTCGTTTACAATGCGCCTTTCAATTTAATCTGCTGCAATACAAGTTTTAATTAATTTTCAAGCTGAACTGAAAGACTTTAATTGTATTAGCAGCTTTAGAGTGCCTCTAACTATATGCGCACACAAGCGCCTACAACACTGCTTCAGCAGGAAGAAACTAAAATAAGCAAGTGAGTAAAGCGGAAAATAACTATGAGCAGAATGAGATGGGAGTGTGAGAACTAGACTGTAGGATGCGCCATAGTGATTTGCCGCTGTCGCCCATGTCTGTATATAGGCACCAGGCTCCACCATTGCTGCACGAGTGTTTGCTTCAAGGATCCGCACAAGGTATCTTGCCTGTTTGCTTGGTGTTATGAAAATAGTGATTTAATAAAATTTATGCCTGTGTTTTTTTGTTTGGTAGAATATTCGCGTGTATTCATTCATATATGTTTGTATTGGGGGCCTTGTTATGTATTCAAACTTTATTAAGTGTTAATATTTTGGTTTTATTTTGTGGGTTGTTAAAGAGAAGAACTAAGGAATTGAAGCTTTTAAAATGTATGAAGAAAGCATGTAGGAGTATGGGAAGAAAAGTCTTAAGGCCTACTATAAATTGGAGATGCTATCAGGGTAGTATTTAGCGCTGTAAAATTGGTATTAAACAGCAAATTTTTAATAAAATCGTGTTTAATAGTGTGTTCAGGTGAACGTGTTAAAAAATGACAAACTCTGTATTTGCAAGTGTTGTTTAAACTTCTCAGTATCTAATAAACTGAGTCTGTGGTACTTCTTGTATCTAATGTACGAACTAACTCTAAGTATACTCCACATTATAGTGGCGTCTGTTTCATAGAAATTTTGATTTTACTTATTTGTTGCAGTTGCGTCATAATGCTGTCATTATTAGAGTTAACTTTCCGTAAATTCGAAATTTAGTGAAGTAAATTAAATGTGTACCTGTTAATTAAATTGGACTAAAATATTAACACAATTGAAATAAATTTTGATCTGAATAATTTTTTTCGATGCTGCTGAAACACTTGTCGAAGAAATTTTTATTTTGTCAGTTTGGCGTCATTGAATTTGACATAACCTACCACAAATTATTGAAGTAGAATGAAATAATTTGAGTATTTGCAATTAGCTTTCATTTCCGTATCGTAAAGCATATACTAAAAGTCCGGCTAATGAAGACTTTATGTCAGTTGTTGGTGAGTTGAAAATAGTTGGAAATTTCTTGGCTTGGCCAAGGAGCGCTCTTTAATAATTTTTAATGGGTTCCACAGTGATGAAAAGATATTCCCATGAAAAGAAAAGAACCACTAGAACTTTGATACAAATTATCGGATGAATGCCAATGAAACCCAATCATAAGTTGAACGCATTTTCTGCACTTACTTTTAGGCTCATATATGACAATACAGAAAACAATTCTTGATTTAGGAATGTATTTGATTCTCTTAATCTTTCCACTTTCAATTGTCTCACTTTTACCATAATTAGATTGAAGCACATTGGTAAACTATTTCCATAGTCAGAAGAAGAATTTTTAACGAAAATTTGAGAGAAAGTTGCTACGTTCCTGCTTATTACATACTTACTCCGTTTATTTAGCCAAAGTGGTCTAATGGTACTGCATTGATCTAGAACACTAACTTAACAAATTGCTTTCAAAGTAGTTCTTCGAATAATTAATTTAAATCATACTACAGTGTGAAAACTAGTGAATTCAAAAACAAGTGAAATGTTTTACCGATGATTTTTCAAAACACGAAGACAATCGAATATTTCTCTAAGAATTATTGTTGAAAAACGCTTTAATAAGAATGTATTAAAATTGAGCAAACACAAAATATTATGCTTGCCTATGCTTATAAATTTTTTAAGAAAATATTATATATAACCACAATACTGAAATTCACCAAATAATATACTATGTTTCTCTCGAAAAATTATTTTTGTCACGCTCTCGTTTCTCTTTGAGCATAACTATGAGTGCGTGCATAATTTCGCTTTAGGAGTTTGTCTTTGCTTCTGTTCTACAATGTTCCACAAGTTCTTCTACAGCGTTAAATAAATTCAATTAACGTTGAAAAAATTGCAAAAACCTCTTCAGATTTTTCTTAGAAGTTGAATTTTCGCTATTGAAATGAAATTTTCATACGAAACTAATTTTCTTAGTTAAACTTGCGGACATTTTGATTCAGTTTGCTTTGCGGTTTTCAAAAGGAAATTGCATAAAAATTTAAACTGCGAAATATTGCACTTCATCGGCATCCTTTGCTGGCCTTTTTTCTGCTCATTATATTCTTTGAAATTCATTATGCAAATTTAATATCTTTTGTTTTTAAGCCGATTTGGGGCAAAGTGTCGAATGTTACGATAATGTCTGCAAAGTTTTATGTGATGACGGAATAGAAGTTTCATTTGCTGCCATGTTTGTGTGGCATTAAGACGGAGCACATATTATTTCTGGGTATTTTGTTATTTTTCGAAGTTTTCCAAATGAAATATTTATTGAGTTTTAGATAAAGTTTTTCAACTAGTTTTGAAACTGATAATAAACGTTACGTTTGGCATAAAGATCTTAAATTTACCAGGAGGATTAAACAAGGGTGTAATATATATAAATATATAATGTAAGGAAATAGTCTCAATATTTTGAATTTTTCCTATGTATGATTTTTACTTCAGTATTGTATTTATAATAAAAAATTTAAATAGTATTTGTACTTACTGTCCAACCATTTGGAGTCATATTTAAGTGTGCGTTTAAATTTGAACTCCAATCGCTTTGCTGTGCTATTATATAAATCCGTTCGGAAGATCACAGTATCCGCTTTTGTAAATTCTGCGTTGGTGCCTGAATACTGTAATATAAAGCAGAAATAACACAGTGAATATTAATGAATGCATAATCACTACAAAAGTAGCTTGAAACATTTAAGCCGAGTCGAAAGAGAATGGTGACTAAATGAATTCTTTTATTTTTTGCATTGTAACTGTACTCAACAGTTAATATATTAAAAAAAAGTAAGAAAGGGCTAAGTTCGATTGTGACTGAACATTTTATACTCTCGCAATGTGCAATTTGCTAAATTAACTCAAAAGTGACATATGCGATTTAAACTCAACTAAATTGGTTTAATAAATATATCAGATGAGGAAAGTCAGCCAGAGAAAAGGAAATCATTATATTAGGAATAAGGGGCTTAGACAATGATCTAGACCGATTTCTCTCATATTTAGCGTCTAATCACATTGTGTTTAAGAAAACATATCCACTTAGTTTCATTAAAATATCACACATTTTGACCTACATAAACGGTTTAAAGTCAGATGGAAAGTCGGGAATTGTTATATCGAGCATTTTTGGGATAGAGGAAGATCTGCACTGATCACATTAACTCTTTTCATTATTCAAGTATATTAGGGAACATGTGTTTATACACGATAGTGCGAGTGTTCTTAATTTTGCTAAGATATTTTACGGATTTACCGTTATATGTGGTATAAAGTGTGCCCAGAGGTTGAAAATCCGTATATTAGGTACATGGGGACTAGGGGAAGTGCTTACCCGATTTTATCCATTTTAAGCACGTGGACACACTGTTATCAGAAAGAGACGCTCTCTAAATTAAACTAAAATAAAGAGACGCTACTAAACTCATGTATTGATCGTTATATATGGTACAAAGTCTACAGGAAGGTTGAAAATCCTTATATTAGATATATTGGGGCTATGAGAAGTATTTACCCGATTTTCCCAATTTTTGACACAAGAACACATTATTATCATGGAAAGAGAATCCCTAAATTTCATTACAATACCTTACATATTTACCGTTACATATGGTATACAGTTTACCGGAAGGTTGAAAATCAGTATATTAGTTATATGGGGGCTAGGGGAAGTATTTATCCAATTTTCCCCATTTTCGATACCAGAGCGCATTATTATCGTGGAAAGATAATCCTCCAATTTCATTACAATATCTTACAGATTTCAGAATATTTTCATTAAAAAGTCATATAGAGGCACAGAGGTCTTAAGATCGGGTATGTGGTGGCTTGAAAAGTTATAATCCGATTTCGTCTATTTCTACGCATGAGATGGTATATCTTGAAAGCACTATTTGTTCAAAGTTTGATTTTCATATCTTAATTGCTGCTCGATGGGTCTGCTTTAAAGTGAAAGGATCAGATGAAACTTAAAATTGTGTTATATGGGAAGTAGGTGTGGTTGTTATCCGATTCCATTTACATTTTATCCATTTTCACAGCGTGATATAAGAATGCAAATATAATGTCATATGCCAAATTTGTTGAAATCGGTTAAGGGGTTCTAGAGATATGGGATTTCTCCTAAAAGTGTGCGGTACCAAGCAAATCATCAAAACTTTACACGGATTCCTATGCAACCCTTTCGTATCATATTTGCTGCAAGATTTGATGTTTCTAACGTGCTTGTTCAGTGAGTTATCGCATTTTTAGTAGTTTTAACGTAACTTTTGTATGAGAGGTGGGCGTGGTTATTATTCGATTTCACTTATTTTCTCAGCATATGAAGAAATGCTAGAAAAACTTAGTCGGAGCAAGTTTGATTGATATAGCTTTAACGATTTCCGAGGTATATATATTAAACCTACTGGCGGGGCCATGCCCACTTATACAAAAGTTTTTGCCCATAGATACCCCGCCCTACTAGAATACTCTATACCAAATAACGCGTTTATATCTTAATTTACTTTTTAGTTATAGCACTTTATCTGTTTTCGATTAATGGCGTTTTGTGGGCGTGACAGATGTCCAATTACGCCAATCTGCAACACTAACCGTCTTACTGTGACAAAGAATACATGTACCAAGATTCATCATAATACCTTAATTTTTACTCAAGTTATCGCTTGCACCGACGGACGGACGGACTGACGGACCGTCACTCGGATTTCAACTCGTCTTTTCATCCTGATCATTTATAAATCTGTATGTCTATATCTAACTCGTTTAGTTTTAGGTGTTACAAACAACCGTTAGGTGAACAAAACTAATATATTTTGTAGCAACATGCTGCGAGAGTATAAAAATGGTTACTTACCAAACCAGGCAAATCCCCTGGGTTGCCTTCTTCGACATAAATGGCAGTTGAATTATCCAGTGGATCGTAGGGACATTTTGCTATACCTTGGCCAACACCAATCACATATTCCGAGCGAGGCAAATGAGTGAGATTAGACTGAAATTATAATAAATAATTAATACAGAGTATATAAAAATTATAAAACATTTTACTAAATATTTTAGAAGAAAATAGTTTTTTGGAATTTTAGAAACAAAATTTTAGAAATTTTTTAAGAATTTTAGAAAAAAATTTTCATGAAATTTGTGACTAAAAATGTTTAACTTATTTTCGACCATACAAGACTCCATCTAACCTCCTTTCAGGCATACATCTCTTATATAGCTTGAGATGTGGGCGTTTTGTGATTTTAATAGATACTCCTTCTCACAGAGGCCATCGATTTTTGATGGTACTAAATAGATGAACTTTGAAAACATTTGAGTAGAAGACTTTTTGAATGTATGAGAATAACAATGAATATATCTACTGGTCAAACGATGTGTTTTATGAGTTGTAGAATGACGTCAACATGCTTGGGCGAAACAAAAATTAAGAGCAACGCAGAAGAAGACAAATCTTGTATCTGTATGTAGACTCTCTATCCAGGTTAGTGTTTAATGCAGTACTATTACTTGTACTTGATTTCACTTGGTGGTTGGGATTCTTGCCAACTTTCAAAAACAAAAATGATTAGCGCGTCTCTGCCAACACTGTCTATATCGTAGGCGCTTATAGAGCCTATCAAGGAAACGAAACGTGCTGTCCAAGCATTACATCCTTTATTATATTTGTTATAGATTCGAAAAATTAGTTGTTTTTTTCCTCTTTAAGGAGGTTCTCTGCTACTTGATTGCCAAGTTATATTATAGTCGAATTTTCTCTGCTGTTCGAGTAGAGTGACAAGAGAGCAAGATAGCGATTGGTCCAGCGAGATGTGTGGTACTCGAACTCCCCAACAAAATGTGTTCGTAAAGACTACTGTATAATTTATTTAGTCTGATAATAGTCGGAACTAACTAACCGGACTAGAACCGGATTTATATCCAGCAAAGGTTTAGGGAAATTTATCAAAATTATTCGGGAAATATTTTCCGTCGCTACAACAACGACAGTTTAAATTACTATTCATCAAAATATTTTAATTTCACAAACTCTCTGTTGAGTCACCTCTTCCCATATTGAGTTATTTAAAGAAGCATTTAAAAATATAAAATCTGGATCAAACTGACATCGATATGAATATGAAAATACTTTCGATGACCAACTAACAATATTTTCATAGACAAACGTATGAAGATATTTCTTAACTTCTGCAATAAGTACCACTGAGATACAAAAGATAAATGTCCATAAAAATATGTGTCAATTGAAGGAAAACGTATGGTTGTCGCCGTTGTCATTTATCACTGAGCGCCATAAGCTAAAATGCAAGGACACATACACATACATACAACGACATTCTAAAGTCTTTTGCTCATATGCGACAAATAGAAAATATTCAAGCACAGATTTTTTCCCCCTCATCTCAACCATAATCTTTCTAGCGTTTGTGCGTGTGTCTGCTAAAAACCATTGAGGATTTACTTTACAACAAAAACTACAAAAAACAGCAACAACAACAACAACAGAGAGACGGTATAATAGTAAAAAGTGCTTTTTTACGTGAGTCACTGCGATAACAGCAATCTGTTCCGAGTCAAGTGAAGCAAGAAAGTTGATTTCGCAAGAAATGAAAGTAAGCGTTCTATTGGCGCACAAATAAACGCTTTCAACGGACGGACAGACGGACAGACGGACAATTGCATTTGGTAAGTTGGAAAACAAAAAAAAAAAAACAAAATGAATTTATCCAGTGTGTCACATATGTGTGTGTGTAGATCTGTATGTGTGTATGTTGGCGTCCAGAAGAAAAGCGTTTGAATGTTTAGATTGTATGCACTCACTCTCAGTGGTACTCGCCCACTTCCACTAATGTCTGCAACTCCACTGTTGCAACTGGATTTTTTTATTTATATTTTTTATGACTTTACATTTCTACGAAAGTGTGTGTGTGTGTGTGTGTGTGTGTGTGTTTGTGTGGTTGGTAGTCGACCACTTTGGTGCTGATTTCTATTGATACTTACATATATGACATAATCCTTGGGATTGTGCGCATTTGTGCCACAAACGTAGAGCCTCTCGCCGTTTTGCATTGATTGTATGACACGAATGTGATTCTTGCAATCGAAAATCTGCAATGAAAGAAAAGTTGTGCGCAAAAAAAAATCAGTGAAATGAATAAACTCACAAACTATTCATGCAGCTTGTGCAATATATATTATGTTATGCTAGATGTTGAGTGAGAAAAAGGTCTGAATATTGAACTGTGCAATATTTTATCATTTCCGCCATTTTTTCTTTCAGTCCCTGTCATTTATCGCCACAAAATTGTTGCACAAAGCAAAACAGAAAAAATAAAAACAGGGTATAAATAAATACAGACAAAAACAACAAATTGCAGAATTGCAAGCGGAGTCGCACAGCTGTTGCCGATGTGTTGCTCGATTGCACATGAATATTGCAAGAAATTATTATTAAATCTTATACCCAGCATATAAATACTTGAGCGAAACATTTAAAGTTTGAGAAGTTTTCATGGAAACTGAACACCATGAGACCAAATTAGGCAAGTTAATTACTTTATTAATTCATAATTTTTATTTGTTCTGGGAAAAATTTAATCTAGAGTAATTTTTAGTTACAAATAAAGGTTGCATGTCTCATGAGAGTTCTCTCTGGCCCCGGAAATATTATATTTGTTAAAGAGAGTTAAAAGCTGTAAGAGCGTCACAGCTTTGGGATTTTTTCAACTTTCTGCTAGTGCACTAAATAACTTCTTTTGATTATGAAATGAATTGAAGTACCGAGAGATTCTAAAAATAGCATCAAATTGAAGTTATGAACAGACTCATTTCGGAAAACGAAATATACGACCAAAAGGAAAAGAAGTAATACAATATGAACCTCTCTCCCTTACTCTGAAAGTAAATGAGAAATATTTTCAAAGCATACTATCGCGTTTTATAGTAAGTCGCCACAAGAAGACCTGGCTAATGTAAGGAACAAATCGTGATATCTCTAATAAAGAAATGTTTTATAGCATAATCTGACCACCTCATTTACTGATGGTTAAAAGTTCCAAGAAAAATTCGAGCGAAAATTGCGTCCATGGAACTCAGAGGTACTGAAATCAATATTTGTCATTGTGAAAATCAAACAGTAAATGCTTTTTGATGGTGGTATATAGTCTATAATCCAACTGACTTATATAGGTGTATTCAAAAAATCACTAATGGATAGTAATGGTAAGATATTTAAGAAGGCTTAAAAGTCCTAAATATTTTTTTATTCACAATATCGGTTAGCTAGTGTTCGTTTCCGCCCGAATTCATTAGTATCTTACTTCAATTTATCTACGTTTTTAGTTTCTTTTCAGTTTTTACTTTGTCATTTGCAAATTATGACATGTTGCTCGATTGCGTACGACTCTGAAAGCATTTAATTTAGATTTTTATTCCAAGCAAATTGAAATTGAAATAGACTACCATGCAGCTGAGTCTGTTGAGGAACTTATGAGACATATCAGAGGAAGTCTCACGATTTGTATTGATAGTTTTTTAAGAGTAGAAATTGCAATTTATAAAGTGAAATGTATTTGTTTGTGGTGTTCTTAGAAGTATATATTTTTCTGGAGGTACAAGTTTCAATCCGGAAACCATCTAGACATCAACACTGAACAATTGCGACGAACTTATAGAACACTTCACACTCTTAATCGATGATGATATTTCTTTCTAACGGTTCTGGCTTAACTATATGTACCCGTATACAATTTGTATGTATATGGAGAGCGAACAATCTGGAATGTACTCTCAATGAACTTTTCCGTTCAGAAGGTTTGACCGTCTGGTCTGTCGAAGGCTATATTCGTCTATACTTTATTAAAACTGAAGATAGAGCTAAATGTTTCGCCACCTTTTTGGTTCTGCACGTCAGTATCAACCGTATAAGTGTCAAGTAGTTCCAGGGAGAGAAGGGCGCAACAACCGATACGGGGCGTGAAAGCTTCAGCTTACTCGGACGAATATTTGGTGACTGAATCATACAAAGAAATAAGATTCTTAAGGGACCACTTAAGCCATAGGATTTGACTCTGTTAGTCTACTTTTTGTGAGGTTACCGCAGGTAAATGGTCTATGCCATTAAGATGGCATTCAATATTTCGTGCATTATTGGGAATTGGACCCACATATTATATTTCATAAGACTCATCATAAGACAAGTCAAAAGCTCTTAAAGGTAGCATCTAGTATGTATCTAGTAGCTCTTAAATATGTTGCAACAGCAAATTGAAAAAATAAATAAATACCGTTGTGGAGCATTAATAAATAAGAAAACAATCAGCTTCGCAGCAAAGTAAAATACGAAATCAAATTTCTGCACAAAACAAGTTGCTCATTACACAATTGCAAGCCGCAAATTATGTTGCAACATTGCAAAGTAGCAAATCTGGCAGTATTTGTGCTGAGTATGCTGTAACTGACAAGAAGATGGGCTGCGGCAAACACAAAAGCGGAATACATATAAAATAAATATCATAATGGCGGGTAAAATACAAAACTGCGAATTTTCTGCAATATTTCGCACAATAATCCCTTGCAACATATAGTGGCACGCAGCGGCAAAGGGTGAGAAGAGGAAGGCAACCTGCAGTTGCAATCATAGAGAAGAAATATGAGGAAAATTGCAAGATGTTGCACTGTCAATTGGGGCAGCGGCAGCCACGCATTATAGTGATTCCGCCAACAACAGCAGGCGGCAGGAGCAGCAGTGCGCACAAATTGCACGCCACAAATAAGATGATGAGATTTTTTAAAAGCAGCAACACATAAACGAACGAGTATGCTTGTATGTGTGTGTGTGCGTGCGTGCGTGCGTGTGTGTGTGTGTGTGTGTGCATGCGCGCCACTCAACAGCAGCGGTAACCGCAATGACGTCGCGTTAAATGCGAATGCGGGTGTGAAGAGGAATTGCTCTATTACGCAGACATTTGCCGCACGCTGAAGATGATATAAAAATCAATCAAATTGCTGGTAGCCGCCCGCGATAGTTTTGTGTTGATTTTTTATAATTTTTTTTTATTTTTTTTTTTGTTGGCGCTGTAGGCAAAGGGGTAGTGTAGGCGACAAGAAGTCACAGGGACTCTGATGCGCGTGTGTTTGCATCTATGTGTTGGTGCAACTGTCTCAAGGATATGTGCACGAAATTGACTTGAAATGCGCGCTTGCAATCGCACTACAGCTGCACACACACACAAGCATACACGTATATAAATGAGCAGTCATGTGTGTTAAAGTAACAGGGTGAATGTGTATTTGTTCACTTCCCATGTGCGGAAGCTCACGCAAAGTAGCAAAAATTGAATTTGCACGCAATGAAGCGATGCGCACACGCATTTATTTGAAGGGATTCCCTTTTTCTGATAGTAAAAAGTATGAGTTTTAGTTTTTTATTCGTTCGCAATTGCATGCGAATGTGCAGGACTATATCAATATATAGGATGACTTTGTAAAGAATTTAAATCGATTGCGGTGTGGTTTGGCCTTTTAGTGATTTTGGAGTGGCGGAAAATTATATTAAGTGTATTTAAAAATATAATTATGAGAAACATAGAAATCTTGTTCATAGTCATATTTTTTTTATATTTTTTTACCTTTTTTCTGAAAATTTTTTTTTTTCAAAGTAATAATTTTAAAGTCCGTGAACATAGAAATCATATAAATTTCTTTTTATACCTTTCAATTATGAAAAAAAACATCATCTACAATTACAACAATTCCGAGTTGGAAATATTCAATTTTTGGATGGATAATATTATGTGAGCTACAAAATTTTATACTTAATTTTATCATCGATATGATCGGAGTGGCGATACTACTTGATTCTCATAATCCTCTCTGTCTGATTGTTCGCCTAACTGTCAGTGCAAGGGATAGCTTGAGTAAAAATTTAGATTTTTTTAATGAAATTTGTTTATGTGTTCCTTGTCATGTCCTCATGACGGTGCTTTCTACAGTGGAAAAGGTGGCCTATACTCCTATATACTCAAGAGTATAAATAAAATCGACTACAACCACGCCCATATCCAATTAATTATAGCTTTGCTTCATATTAGTCTTTTTGCCGTTAAAATAGTGAAGTGATGCCCGAACAAATTTCAACTTGAAGCGATATATGGAAGCTAAATAGATGATGTTTCCAAATTTTACTACCCTTTCCTTATTTATAAAACAAAATTTTGACAAACAAAATAGAACATTTGTTCAACATTTATAGAACAAAATTTCATGTTCTTATCCCCTAAATTTGTTGATTTATAATGCAAACTGTCATATCTGAACAATCGGATCGTCTGGGAGTTATGTTCCACAGTCGACTGATCTCAAAGAATCCAAAAAAGAGTGAATATTTTTCTAAAATGCATTGGGCTATAAAATTTCAGCATGGTAACTCTAAAACTGCGTTTGGATTGAAACAGTGCTAACTAAGCTCGGCTCATCTGCCAAATAGGTTTAAAAAGGGCATATAATGTACAAACATATACTATTCATGCTCGAGTAAATTTGCTAAAAATTGAAAAACAGCGATAAATGTGGCACAAAATAAAAAGAATTGCTTTGCTTTAAGCAAATTGCAACTGGAACTGCACTTGTGCAAATGAGAAATTATCAGCCAACTGGTGGCGCACCAATGACAGTCAACCGCTTGGGAAATCCTACAAAAGTGGATTTTGTGCCGTACTTTGAGAGGCTTTGCGAAATTTTGAATTGAACCGCGGCAGTAGACTTATTCCATGCAGTTAAAATAAGACTTTACCCCCTTGACTTAGTGTTACACACACATAGATGTGCCTGCATGCGAGTATTATATTGTGCGCGTGCGGATTTAGCTTACCTGGCTCTTGCCTTTGGAGACGCAGCTGACAACATCGTCGCGTGTGGGTTCCAAGTTAATAACATCGCGCTGCAAAGTAGATGAGAAAGAATAAGATGAAGTTGAATAAAATTGGAGCATGTTCATACAAAAGTTGTAAAAGTTGTGAAAGTAGTAGTGGAAATAAAAACTATTACATAAGCGTTTAAAAATTCCATTATATGAGTACATATATGACCTACAATGCTGATGGAATTATAGCTAATTGAATATTGCATGACAATCCAACTTACGTCTGGGATTTATTGAAATTTTCTACGTTTCTGTTTAACAATAAATATGTGTGTGGCGCTGTTGCACCACTTTTCCGCCATGTCCCTGCCAACATTTTAATCTTTTCGCAATACTTATGCAGGTCCTCTCTCTGTTCATTTCACTCACACTGACAGTTCAATTTGATTGTGACAGTTTCATTTGGCAATTTCACCTTGGTTTTATGTTCAATCGCTTAGTTTTGTATTCACACTACTTCGCTGCATCTTTTATGCAGGTATGATAGTGTATAAATGCATAAGTAGCGCGAGAGCTTCTTTCTAAGCGACTGACATAGATGAATTGCTCGATATGTGGCGAAGGCCGCCAATAATACCATTTATTCCGTTATGTGTGATTTTATGTATGTGTTAAGCTGGGATTTGAGCTTTTAAATTTAACACCTCCTCTATTAACCTTATTTCGAAATTGAACGAAAGGTTGACAGGGTATATTTGAAATGTTTGATAGATGTAAATGCAATTTCGCTTAAGAGTCAAAACCACAAGAGAAGATTATGTTGATATTACTTTTTCATGACAGTTGAACATTTTTAGAGAGAACATTTGTTCCTCTTTTTATGGTCGATATGTTTTAAAGTGATACTCACCAAAAGCTTAAGCACAATATCGATAACTCGAATAATGAAGTAAAGAGTCAAATTAGATAATTTTTTCATATTTCTATTCCATGAACAAGGAGTCAATTGATGTTTAAAAAAATGTGGTTTAAGTCCTAACTGACATGCGCTTAAAGCTCCCTATGTAATTATTTGGGCAGAGAGTTCGTTTGTGATGAGATGTAATTGAAAATTGTAATCTATTAGAAAGTAAAAGCAAATGAAAAACATCTGTTTTAAAAGGGCACTTTTCATAGATCATTTTTTTTATACTGACTTAATGGATCAGATTGGTTTGCGGCTTTGCTAAAAGCTTTTGAGCTTTTTGCTTAAATGCAGAACTTTTGAATCGGCAACAGTTTTAAAGATTCTCATATATTTTCTGAAGTAATTTAAATCGATTGGCAAATTGAAAGGGGTGAATTATAATTCATCAGTAGTGCCATCTAGAGTCCATCATTAAGTTTTTTTAATGCTCTTTGTTGTATTTTGTACTCATATTTGTAATCAGTTATTAATATATCGGTTATATTAAACTAAAATTGCCTTACTACCTTCAGCAGTTAGACTCGTAAAGCTAAATACTTAAATATAAAGCGAATATGAACTGGTTTAATAGAGTTAAATATGGAAAATTCGGTTAGCAGTTATAACTACAATTTATACTCTCTTCAACTAGCACGTTTTCGGTTTCTTCGGCTTGTCATAATTTATTAATAGGGTTTGGATCGGCAATACTTGACATAATTAGAGACGTGCTTGAGAGTTCCACAATTCGACTTGTGCTAAGGGAAATCAGGTAGGTTTATACGTTTAAGAACTTTTCTAGAAAGACTTTAAATTTAATTTGCCAGAAGAAGAGAGCGAAAAAGTAATTAAAGGTTGTAATCACAATTTTCGATAGCCGACTAGTGAAACTTTTAAGCAGGTCCTTATTGTTTTTTTTTTTTTTGTTATCTTTTGGCACTACACATCCACATATTCTACGGTTTATTTTAAAGGTGCTGAGTCTTGTAACATGTTTTATAAGCAATTGTCTCAAAACTAACAAACATTTCAGTTTTAGTGGATTACACTTATGCTGGGAGCACTTTCAATTAGAAAGGCAATTGTTTCAATCTGTGATGTGTAAAACTGAAATTCTTCCAAGACTATTTGTTATACAAATAAATTTCAAGCAATTAAGCCATTGCAGAAGAGCATAAAATTCCAACTCGGTCGCAATCTCATTCGCTGTGCTCGAAAAAGAACGGGTAATCTGGATGTTGCAGCGAAAAATTACCACTCCTGCCCCTGCTGTAGCTTGTGTCTATGAGTAGTTTATTTAATTTACTCAAAGCAAATAAAGTTAATTCATGCGCAAACGAGTGCACAACACTTCACATGACCACTACACAAATACAAGCGCACACACACACACATCCACAGCCAGACATATATGTGTGTGCGTGTGTGTTAGTAGAGTGGCAAGGAAGTGACAGCCCAGCGGTGGACTTGAAATGGACATGATGAACAGCAGACTTATGTTTGTACACAGAGGTGACAGTATCTGACTGCCCGGCTGACAGTTAGTTATTTAGTCAGACAGTAGACAGTAGACGTACATAAACGTAAACTTTGTTTACTTAACAAATCTGATTTTTATTCTATTTTTTTAATGTGATTTTTTAATTTCTCCGACATTCAGTGTTGCAAATGAATGACTCAGCGCTCTGCACGCCTTCGTATGTATGTTGTTTTTGTGTTTTGGTTTTCCACTTTTGTAGCTAGGATTTAGTCTGCTGTCCACTGTCTGCCGTCTCTGCACAATTTGCCGTTACTTTGTTGCGGTGGCGCAACGACTTTAGCATGTATTGGAGCATAGTGTTCATGTTATTTAAAAATTAATTATATTTGTGCAGCGATTTTGTCGCCTTTCAACTACCGTTGATGCTTTTGATGACTGTTGGTGTGTATGTATGTAGATGTCTAAGTCATTCGCTTTGCTTCGGTTTGTTCGTGCGCTTTCATAGAAGTTTTTAAATTCCGTTTGAGACATATACATATATATATATATATATACGCTGTATAAGTCTGCTTTGCAATCGGATTGCCTTAAATTTTCCTCCGTTGATCTGAATCATAACCTAACTACTTCATTTTGCTTTTAATGATTTTTTTAAACGCTTATTATGGCGTAGTAGATACTTAATATTGTCGCTGAAGAAAAACCAATGCTTTGACAATGTTTGATAGCAGTCAAAAAGGACTATAGGACTTGGAAGGGCTAGGAAAGGTCTAGGAATACATTTATAATGAAATATCATGGCATGATACCCAAATATCTGGCAATGCTCTTGTAAGGCGCAAATTTTTTTTTTAATATATAGACTGAGGTTTGTATGACAATTTGCGAAATTAAAAAAAGAAACTCATTTTTAAAACACTTTTGGGCGATTTTAAAACAGATCAAATTATTTCGAAGGCTGCTAATTATTTCTAAAAGTGCACAGTTCTCTACTTATTTGAAGAGGTCTGTTTTTTACTTCGAAAGTTCTACCCGTTTGAGAACACTAGTTAGAAAAGTCCTTCTCCACATTAAAGTTTCGCCCATAGAAGAAGCATTACAGCCCGTAGACTCACTATTTGATATCTTATCGAAACAATAGATACAGCTGGCTGTATTATTACACAAAACAAATAACTGATCTTTCTCTGGAACAACGAAAATTTCTGCTTCGTTGACTGCTGCCAGCGTCAACATTTCGTACTATATATTAAAATTGTCATAAGTAGAATCTTATAAAGTGTTGAACGTGTTTGTATCGATTAGTATCAATTCAAGACGTTAAATTTGAATTGTCTACGGATTCCTAAGTAGCATTTGTTCGTAGGACGAATTCCGATATAGCTGAAATTGTTTATAACTTTGAAAGCAGGCATGTTAATAGTAACTGGGAACCAAGAGGTTACTAACATCAATATTTTTTTCTAATAGCCGCTTCCTTAGGCGGAAAAATATTCTGATCAAATTCACCTGCCGTTTGGAATTCAGAATTTTTCAGAAAACTTGTTTACTGAAAAACAAAAGTTTTGGCTTAATAAAGTGTGGTCCATATAAAATCCGTGCAAGTAATGCGAAAATTATTTTAAAATGTTAAAAACCTAACAACCAAAAGACCATACTACATTCTAGCATAGTTGTAAACTTTTTATTCAATATATTCGATGGCATATTTTTCATAAACTCACTCTTAAATCATCAAACTACTATGACTATGTAAATTTGTACACTAAACATCAAAAACTTCTCAGACCGATAACATATGTTGCATAGTTATTGCTGTATATCAGTGCTTATTTACTCCACACATGTACTTGTATATATGTGTGAGTGACAAATTCAACAACTTTCTGCATATGTTGGCCACAAGAAGTATTATTATTGTTCATATTCACTTTTTATGTTTTTCCATAAAATAAAATAAAAATCACTCGAAGACCAACACACAAAATACTCTGGAATTTTCTCATACATACACTTAAAGACCACACACTACCGGAAATATGCAGCTGGCCGAGAGTGTGTACATGTGAGTGTGTGTGTGTGTGTATGCTTATGTATAGACAGCTGTTGCAGTCTTGTAGAGAATTATATTATTAACACTATCTGTGGTCCGTTGTGTACTTCTTGACAACCCTGGCGGCAGCTCAAATCACTATGTAGTTCATTTAGTTGTCCCTTAAATTTGGTAAAAACATGAAAAATACATTTGAGCAGCTCAAAAAGTTGTTTGAATCTATTAAGCTGACACATTGTTGAAATTATTTATGTAAATGCGTTTGTGGTTGTGTGTATAAAATGAAATTTGTAGCCGAACTTTGCTTCAAGAGGTCCGCAACACTACCTGAGGTCTCTAGTTTATTTTGTTGTTGTTCGCAGTGTCAATCTCTTTTATGGAAGTGGAAAGTTTACCTCAAATATTTTGCAAACTAAATGTTGGCAGACTTTGACGAGAATATTGATGGAGGACACTTTATTAACTACCTCTGCACCCTGCTACTATTTTGTGCTCATATTTTTGGTCAAAGTATAATTAAGTTAGTTTTCTGAAACAATAATACTGTTTTCGGAGTTTGATGCAGTTGTTTCTCTCTTTGTTGCTAGTTGTTCTCATATACGAGTGTGGATATACGTCTCATTTTTACAAGAAACAAAAAAAAGAAAACAAAAATAGGGAACGCAAATGGTAATGGAGCGCTCCGAACCCTGGGTACCTCCTGTCGAACACATTGGATGCATTATTCTTCTTCTTCAACATCTGAATTCAACGTTTACTTTAAATTGCTGATACTTGTTTCTCTTCAGTCAAATCTTATTAGCAGGCTTGCCGGTTTCTTGAAATCGTAGATTCCATATATATAAAATATAAATATTGTAAGGATGCCCGAGCCTCCATATTCGCCAGATATGGCTCCATGTGACTTTTTCCTATTTCCAAAACTAAAGAGAACCTCAAAGGGCCATCGTTTTATAAGTATAGATGACATTAAAAGCACATCGATGAAAGAGCTAAAGGCTATCCCAAAAATCGAGTTTGAGAAGTGGTTCTATGATTGGACACAGCGCAGGCATAAGTGCATAATATCGCATGGAGACTATTTTGAAGGCGACAGCATTAATGTAGACGAATGAATGAATGCTTATTTCAAAAAACCAAAATTCCCGTTAGTTTTTGAACACAACACATATACAAAATTTTTTTTATTCTAGCACTAAGTTCTAACGCAAGAGAATGCAACACGCTACCGATAAACACAGAACCAAGCGCATTACAAAGAGGCATATGAAAAGACAATTCCGGTACCTTAGACAAGTATAATATATGAGGGTCTGACAAGGACTCCGATTCCAGCTGAGAGTGGAAAGTATACATTACAATTGGCTTGGTGTACTCTGCTTCATTCAGAATAGAGGTAATTCCACGAACTGCTTGAACTCTCGGGAGTAATGGAGTGAAGCGGACTGTGACCCACCATTTAAGTGTTAGCAAAAAAACTGAAGGGAGCAGCGCTATTATTGCAATACTTCCGGAAAAAGTTATAAAAAATTGCTAGAAATATTACATTACATTAATACAGGAGACTTTAGATTCAAGAAAAAACAAAAATAGTTCAAACTGCAATGATCGCGTGCAATATTTCGTGAGAGCGACGATGTAAACGGTGAGTAGTGAGAGGGCAGAAATACAGAACAGCACCACTTTTACAACAAGTGCTACAATGCTTTTCTTTTCAGTGTTAAAGGAGCAATTGGAATGAGACGACTGACGCTCCATTAAGAACTCACTGAGAGTGGCTCATACAGTTATGTAGCGAAGAAGAAGAATACATGGCACATACTTATTTTCCTTCAGAGATGATCAATATCTAGACGCTTCCTACTATAGCTTCCTGAATTTGTAGCCATACTGTGTTAATAGACCCAATAAAGTTATTAAAATATAAATAATCCCTCAAATTAATACCCATATATTTGACAGAATTTGGAAATCGGACAACGCGTTCCACATGTAAGCAGAGATGAAGAGCCATGGGATGAAGATTTGTTGTAGAAAAAACCAAATATTTGGCATTGAAATTTGCTTTTTCGAAAAACACTTTGTAGGACTTTGTGGTGTTTGGGAAACCGAAAACTCACGTGAGATAGATATCATTGCACCCCGCATAATTGCGATACCACACTGAACCATTTTTTCTCTGAAAATACGAAAAGATCATATACGATCAATGCGATGAGAAAATGAGCCGTAACTCACAAAAGCTATAATATCATATAAAAATTTCCATAGCAGCTATAAAAGCTGACTATATTTCCTATGCCTGATATGACGCCTTTGAACTTGTTTTTCTAGGTTTACTTATTTGGTAAATTATATATCACAAAACTTTATATTATTGTAAAGGTAGTGACACTTATTCATGCTAACAGTTGCCTCCCGAAATGCTCGACAAAGTGCTCAAAAAATGTGCATCAAAAGGCATATAAATTTTATGAATAGGGGCTTGATTGCTACTGTATTGAGATGTGGGACCATTGAAATTAGAAAGGATTAAATCAAGTCTAAAGTCTTTCCATATAAAAATTGGTTGGGAATGGGAGCCTGGGCCTCAAAAAGGGACATAAATTTCATTATAGCCTTCTATTTTGATTCGTGCCTTTTAAATTGCAACTAACGATGTATGTTATAGCATTTCACTAAAAGTGAATTAACAATTTTTTTTTTTTTAACCTGAATGCAATATAGAAACTGATTATTAAATTTTAAAATTCTGTCCCTAACTGTTAGTTTTTTATGCAACTACCAGCTAGTTGAAGCAAATTTCCAAATCATCTAATAAAATTATGAAACACTGGAAGCAGCAATCAATTGCATTTCACAACTGCAAATCAGCAAAGTATGGCAACATGCATATAGCAGCAAAAGGGCACAATTGGCCTGAATCGCACAACCGACGCGCAAACGTGTGTAATGCCATTGCATTTGTGGGCAACTGTGCATGTGTGCATGTATGCATGTGTGTTGGTGTTTTGTGAATCAGCGGCAATTGAATTTGAGTAAATAAACCGTAATTATACATAATTTGCATGCAAATGTTGTAAATCGTATTAGGGTTGCCATGGGGCATGTTGTTGCTTGCATGCAATAACAACAAAACGGTATGCAACGGCAGTCAACCAACTTGCCACAGTTGCAAACTTTTCAATAAGACCAGCTGCGCAGAGCAGAGGCAGAGCACAAATTCGAATGCGTGCCATAATAAGGAAAATTAAATCAAATATTTTCACTAACAAATCCGCATAAATGTGCATTGGCGAGGTTAGAACGTGCACGAGTGGCAAGAGTTTGTGCCACATAACGGCAGATGCTTCTTTTTTTTATTTTGTTGAGTTTTGTTTTGTATGCTTTACGATGCGCCACGAGGCTTTCAACCAATTGCAGTGTGAGCGTGCTGTGGTCGCTGCACAACTGCATATTTATGACACACATTTCGGTTTGTATTAACACGCATTTCCATGTGTGTGTGTGTGTGCGAGCACTTGCGTTGACAAGTGTTGTTGTTATTCGCAGTGCTGCTTTTGAATATCTCGTATGCGTAACCTCGCTAGTCGCTTTGAACCAGGCGGCACACTTGTACATTTTAATATTTTATAGTAGGCTGCGGCATTTCATAGCATACACATAGGCGCAACGCACTACCTTCGACTTTAGCAAGCAAATTGAACGCATAAAAGGGCAAAGAGTTGAGTATGTAAAGGAAATAAAATTGAATTCTCCCGCTCAACGCGCCAAACACGCGATCTTACGCATACCTCAGCGTAACGAAATGCAACGAAATTGATTTATAAATCACGTAATGCACATAATGCAAAGACAAAGTAAAGTGCGCATAATGAGCAGTAGAGCGCAGCGTTGATTTCTCCTACTGTCAGCGTTACGCACACACACATTAACGCTGCTGTTGGCCAAGTGTTGAGGTGTTGCGGAAGACGGTGGTGGCGTGGGTGCCACCAGCACCCTGCGTTGCGTGACTTGCAAAGTGTTCAGCGCTCAGGGGAGGCTCTTACGCATCTGTGTGGCGCATACAAATTTATATAAAGTATTCATATATATCTATATATGTCGAGTATAATATATGTCATGTGCAGAATCTGCTTGAATTATGATCTAAACCAAAATTATGTATTATAACACATTCCACGCTTGCAACCAATGAAGTTTTTCATGACCTACAGTGCATCATTTTAAAATAAAATGAGAATAAAAATAAAATTTTCAAAAACATTTTAATTTTGGATTAAAAAAACTAATCATGAATTTAAAAATTATAATAATTGATAAACATTAAAAATTAATTAAAATTAAAAAAAATTTAATTGAAAAGAGAATCTTAAGTCTCAAAGTTTTTTTGTTAAATTTTATTCGTGCTGAAAATTTCTAGATTTCAAGTTGGAGTGTTTTTGCTTAGGTTTAGCTTTTTTACCTTAATCCAAAACTGTCAAAATTTTGTTTCCAAGCAACAAATATATCATTTATGACAGCTCTCTTTCAGTGTTGCCATACGGGTTTATTTGTATAACACATCATAATTCGCTTTACTCTACTTTAATTTGTATTTTTTCCCGAATGTCAATGACTTCAATCATTTCTAAGATGAGATAAGTGCTTTCAATGTTGATTAAAATTTATAGATCTCATTTAAATTTAAATTTAAAAATATTGTGACTTCATAGCGTTCTAAGCAGCCACTTAATTTCGTCAAGTAGCAAATTTCCTATATTAACATTTTCAAGAAAAGTTTTCCAATTGATTCAATTAGATTCAAAACGCTTTTTAAATATTATTAAAATAATTAATTTGCTTCTGTACGTACGTCTAGCGGTTCTTTCTGAAATTTGTTCTGTCGTTCTAAAGTTAACAGATTATTCAATGCCAGAATTTAAAATTTTTTATTCAAAAATAGAATTTTTTGTATAAATAAATATTAATTTTTGAGCATTTTATATAATCTCATACCTAACTTAACACCATTACGCTATATATGCTATGATTACATTTAAAATTTTACCTTAATTGAAAAGAAAAAAAAAATTACTTTTGACATGATATTTTTATATTAACTCGGTTTTCGAACCCATTGTTGCCATATTTCATAATTTATTAAAAAATTGAAATATGCCTACCAAATTTCATTTCAAATAAATTTATTTTATGAAATTTCACAATAAGTTCCTATAACATTGGACAAATATGTCAATCACGCAATAATTTTTCGGTTGTGCGGGTCGTATGAGTAATATTTCACAACGACTTTTATAGGAAGTAATAAAATTTGGTTCGCAAAAGAACTTATATTGAAAAAAGTACTTGTGAAGGCAAAGGATTAACGAAATCTTGATATTCGATTTGACTGCGGTAAAGTGAAAAGCCAAAAGTAAGGTACTGTGTACTTTAAGAGTTACTAAATATTTAGTGTGTACTTTTGTGATTATATGAAGGGAATTTCGCAAATCGTATAACAAGTTTAAAAACTTTTCCACTGACTGTTGACAAAATCGAGGCCTTTTCAAGGCAATAAGAAAACTTTTCACTACTTTATGGCCTTTCGTACTCTTAGGATCGGTGAAGAAGCTAAAAAACAGTTATAAAGTTGGCAAGCAATAAAAATATAAATCTCTAAATTTTATATAAATGTTGAATTATGAGACTTCTCATAGTTCTTTGCCAAGCTACCCCTCCTAGTCTTTCAATTTTCAATTTATTTTACTTAAGAAACTCGCGCATTTATAATTTCCGTCTGTATACTTCCTTGATCCACGTTATGTCATAATAGTCTAAAAATTTCCAGTATATAATCCTCCTATAAAGTTTCCAAACACTGTGTAGAAGCAACCATAATCAAATTTTACCGCGTTCATGCGCCTCTTTCAGTGCAGAAATATTCAGAGCGAAACAAAGTAAAATCACAAGCATTGTTGTTGTTGCCTACGCGACCAGCTTCTCACTAGCTTCTCACTCACTAGCACTCAAGTGGTTGGTTGATGTGTGTGTGAGTGCGTTAAGGGACATAATAAAGTAGGCGCAAACTAAGTATTACTACTAAGTACGCTAAAATCATGAGTCACAAAGGACAACTAAAGCCAGCCGAGCTGTTGAGTTGAATATCTTACGACCTGCCGATTTTGGTGCTTTTATTTGGTATATTTGCAATGCATACGGTGTAGAATTTTGATGGTTATGGTGAATCATGTGGGGAATTTAGAATGTACAAAAAGCATTTCGCTTCTAAATTTTTATGTACTCGGCGGTGTACTAAGGTCTATTTTCACAATTTTAGTGTTAAGTAGATAATGCGATTATTTTGACACGAGAGATGTAGAGTGAAAATAGTTACTTTTAGAGAGACAGTTTTACAATGCAGACCTTTTTTCATTCAATTTATGCCTTCATTACTAAAGCATTTTTATGTATGCATATGTGCAAGTAAGTAGGAAGGAACTGCACTTTTGGTGCTTAGAATATATGACAACAGGATTAACATTGTTCAAAAAAAAAAAAATTGTTTTGCTCCTTGAGGTATGCAACAACTATTTTGCACATTCATATTCCTTCTGGATATGTTTTAGAATTCTAGTATATGAAGTAGCGGTTTAAAATTTATATCTGAAAGTAATTTCGAGCTATCTAACTTTCTATTACAAGAAGTACTTTCCTAGGTCAATAATATCATGCAAAAAAGGTTTTGACACAGTTTATAGGTGTCGAATATGTTCTAGAAAATTATTGGTATCAAGATTTCATGAGCGGTTACCAAATCATTTCAGAAAGCGTCGAAGTCCACGGAAAGTGAAGAAATATACATTAATTGCCCCTCGAGGTATGCTACATTCCTTTTACTAACTCGTTTCTTTTTCTGACATATACAAAGTACAATTATTTTTGTAACTTATCTATTTTCTATTATAGAAATAGTATCTAGGTACAGCTACTAACTATGTGCGTCAAGGTTAAGTACGCTTCAAACAGCTTTTTATTTCTAAATTTGAGCTAGACGGCCTGAAAGCATACTATTCTGAATAAGTACAAATTGAAAAACCAAAAAATATCAAAAAAAAAAATAAAAATCGCAAAAGCATGCCTTCTATGGCAACTGTACTGCCGCAAAGCACGTGCTTGGAGACAATAAACACACATATTCCAAAAGCAATTTTTACTTGTATGAGCTTTCGCACCATTTTGGATTTGCGGTTGTTTGTATCGCTTGGGACGCATTTTCATTAAAAATTTATGTAATTTCGCTTCGGGTTTATTTTATTATTTTTTTTAAATTTTATTATTATTTTTTGTTTGTTTTTTTTGCACGGAGTTTTTCTATGTTATTTGTAGTTGCATGTTTGTGGCAAAATTTCGTCCGATGTTCATAAATCTCTAGTGCTTATGTCAGCCGCGCCGCTTCTGTCTCAGCTGTGCTACCTTCTCAACATAGCTTTCTACCAATTTGCCTATACGCGAGTAAACTCGCCGTTAGCAATTCGTATTAATAAATAAGTAATGTTTTGTAGTTGCAACAGTTGTTGCACACTTTCCGACGTATGACCTTGTAGTCAACGGTGGGTTGAAATTTTGTTTGTCATAGATTTATTTGCTTTTTTGTGAATTTTTGTGGCAAAGTATTAAATTTTTTTTACCAACAGCTTCAGCTTAGTGCTCTCACCGCGCTCGTGCGCTAAGCTCACAGTAAAATATGTCACTGTTAATGCATACGTTTAGGCGCATCAGCCTAAAACATTCATCAATTTTTAATTATAGCTTTAAGTATTGCGAAAAGTCACCATGGTCATATTTTATCAATTATTTATATTTTTTATGCCATTTGCTTTATTCCATCAGCTAATAACTAGTATTTAGTATACACACATGTAATAATACTTACATCGCATTGGGATGACGAAATATTTTTGAGGTTCAAACGAAACACGCGATCCCTGTGGAGACATAAAAATCAGTTAATATCGATAAAAACCAATAAATCGCCGCCGCTGCGGTCGGTATTGAGTTTATTGTGATTGTTGTTGCATATAAAGTTGCACACTGTTGCTAAAACTTCGTTTTGGTGGTGTGAAGGGGGGTTTGTTAAGAAATAAAAAATAGTTTGTGTAAAACTAAAATCAAAAAAAAAAAAAAAACAACTCAACAACAAGCACAATGCGGCCATAGAGGTTTTTTCTTCTTCCATATTTTACTTACATGGCGCCCACGTAGAGCGTGTCCTTCGCCTCATCGATATGGAAAGTTCGGTAATATAATTTGCCACAGTTGAATTCGCGTACATGATCTGAAAAAAAAAAAATAAAAAATTTAAAAAAAATACATATAATTGTAATTTAGTAATGCTAATTTATGAGCAGCTTTAAAACTTTAAACAGCTTTAAACTTTAAATATATTTTTTCCAAATACCCTTTTTTTTCTTTCATAATATAGTTGTCTAATAGTAATTCAATTTAAATACATCAAACTGGTACTCATTCCTTAGATCAGGTCGTCATCAGAATATCTCTAAAATTCCGCTGAATAATGATTTGGCATTCATTTAGAACATTTAAACTTATATTGCTGTTCAATTAATTCAGCAATGCTTCATAGGCTTACTAGTCATACAAAAGCTACTTTCAGTAATTTTTCTACCGACAGATGGCACTGTGGTAAATTTTTTTTCAAATGTTCTCTTCGTCGAGCTTTTCTTTCTTGCTGGCGGATATTCGAAGTATGCATTAGTATGCTAAGGAAACACGATATATTGGCCTATATTTTCGTTTTAAAGAAGAAGTAATTTGATTAAAAATTTTGATTTGATAAAATTTGATTTTGATTGAAGTAATTTGATTATGTGATACCTAAATATAAGACGTTGCTCCCGCTCAACGGTTCACAGTTGTGTTGAAAGTTTTCTTCGTGTCCGATTCTAGTGTACGTCCTACAGGTTGATTATTTTCAAAATGCTTCCATAACTTATGTTTTACACAATACCAGCAAGATAATAACATAAGGTTAGTAATGAGAGGCATACTATTCAGAGAAGTCTACTGTGTCACCATGAAAAGGTAGGATCTTCAATATTTGTATGGAACTATGTGAATATTTTATAGTCTTATATACTTGAATACATATATGGCAGTTTATTCTGAACTGAATATTTACATTTTATTTCTGATTAAATATTTATGAAGTTGTAAGAGTTGTGCAAGTGAACATATTTTTCAAATTAACCCGAAATTCTCATTTTACTACACATAATGTTTAAATTCAATTCTATTTATGCGCAAAGTGCAATCAAGGCTAATATTGCTCCGATCTACAGTGCACTCCACCTGAAATATGACCAAACAATTCCTGAGTAACTGATGTCAAAATGAAAAGCCATCGGCTATACGATCTCCAGATCTGAGTTCCCATGAGTTTCTTGTGGCGTTATTTGAATTTCTCAGACCATTTATGACATAAGGCCACACATTCTTTCCGAAGTCATCACTATACCGCCCGACAATTTTTTTAAATTTTCTTCAAAATCAATGAATCGAGTAGGTGCATTATTTGAAACCCCAGTTAGACATTCTCATCTTAGCTTATATTTGCATTTTTCGATGCGCGAAACTTTGAAAAGTGACGAATCGAACGAACAACTGGCATCAATCAGTTCGTGTATAACTATAACATAAAGATAAAATAACATCGGTTTTTCCTGTTTATTGAGGTTGCCATATAATCTTTTGCAATGAGTAAAATTTCGAAACGAAAATGGCTATTATCTCCGAGCGGCACTGAAGCACTTTCGTTCAGGACACTTTGCTTATCTTCTTCGGTGACTGAAAAACGCTAAGCATCGCAGATGTTAGGAAAGCTTTAGGTGAACAATATATCCATTTCCTCATCACCGTTGCTTGATTATTTGATTAGTCAGTCAACTTTGTTTAAGTGAAAAAAATTATTGAAAGCGAAAAGTGGCAAATTATTTATTTGCTAGGCGATGATGAAAATATGAAGAAATAAAGCACAAAACAGAAAAAAAAATTCAAAGGATTAATTGAAATATACTGAAAGGAGAATTGTGTTTAAAGACTTAGAAATACGATTTCGTACCTTTTTTTTTATTTTTTATTTTTTTGTTTTTTTAAAGACATTCTCATATATTTTCTAAATTTCAAATTTTATAACTATAACATTTTCATAAAAATATTTTCGATGTATTAAACTACTTTGTATATGTAATAAATATTTTCTCTTTGAACCTAGGCGCATTTGCTCGTATATACCTATGTAAATATATTTGGTAGTAAAAAGTTCTATTTTCCGGCGAAAAAATCCCAAAGTATCGTATTGCAGCTCACCAAGACAAACTGATATATGAGAGTAGAGTGCTCCAATGAATAAAAGCGTGCAAGAAGAACTAGAAAACATTGTTACAGGAAAATAAACGATTGAAATGCTTTTAACAATAAATGAGTTAGGGATGCGTCAATAGCTAGTAAAGCAACCAAATAACCAGTTGGAATTGAAAATTGTAAAAGGAATGCGCTCAACTTTATAGGCTTGCAGGGGTCAAACAAATTCAAAGCTGACCACCATTCATTGATTTCGAACAACGAAATATTTTATTTCACTTTATTTTTGTTGTCTACAATATTTTTGCCATGCTATATACCGGTTTATGTGCAGTTTGCGGCTATGCGATTGTATTTGTATATAAATATTTGCGATATGTGAAATGAAAAATTGATATGCGGCAATCGTTTGTAAAGGAATATGGCTGTCAGCGCTGCTAGTATAGCCGTAACGGTATTGTATTTCAATACATATGTAGAAAATGTTAGCAGCAGAATCGCCGGAGCGGAGTAATATAAAATACTGCCAAATGAAAACGAGTTGCAGGCAGCAGTTACGGCGAAATATATACGCACACACACACAGATACACATACACTCACATCGACACTACACGAGCAACGGCACATAAAATATCTGCATTTTTATATTCCTTTATCATTTGTTTCTGCAGCAAAAGGTGCAGGAAAAAAGTATGCATTCCGGCAGTTCATAAAAACTAACGGACTAACATGTCCCGCAAAATCGGACAGAATGAAATTGAAATTCTAATCAATTGACAAATAGCCAAAGGCATTAGTTGGAAAAATTGAATATCTCTGTGGTGTGTGTGATGAGTGTGATGTGTGTGTGTGTGTGTGTGTGTGTGTTAGGGTGGTAGGTGGTCATATGGTAGAGTAGGAACAACTGCAGCTGTTTGGTTTGAAAATTTATTTGAGAGACTTTCTCCTTTAAGTGATTTAGGTTACTCATACGCCGTGTACATTTTTCATTTAAATGGAAGTGTTTTTTTTATATATGAAATAATATTTAAATTTAAATGATTTTATATGAAAGAATATGAAAAGTGTAATAAGATATGCTAAAATTCAAGCGTCAAGTTTTATGGTTTTGAAGCAAATATGGGATGAGACTCAGAATTCCAACTATCCCTAAAAGGAAATATATATACGAATAGCACATATATAATTGTAAAAGTTCTCTGTGCCATATGAGGTAGCTCCTTATAGTAGACTCTAGCAAGCGCATGGTCTAAGCGCTGCAAAAATCGAGTTAACGCTACAAATCATCACTGATTTTTAAGATTACCATTGAAAGGTGGCTGATGATATTAAAAGCATGTAAATTGATAATTTTAAAAGTGGCCAGTGATATTTGTTTAATTTAAATTGCTAAAGACAAATATCAACTAAAACGGTGCAGTCCCAAATTACCTTGTACTACTCGTACAAATACCGAAGAATTGGTTGTCAAATATGGATCTGGTAATCATCAGAAATATTATTCGATTTCAAGGGAAGAAAAAAAAAAGAAAAACAAAGAATTATTAATCACATACTTCACCGCAATTAAGTTTTTTGCTTTCTAAATGCTTATTCTTCAATGAAATACATCACTTTGATGGACAAATAAAATGTCACACAATTTTTGTGCCAATTCTTTTTGTACAAATTCATTACAATTCATCATTTTTGCTTTGCCAACACTTTGCGAATATTTAGCCACAAGACAAACACAACTGCTTAAGTGGCAATCATTTGTTAGAACATTTCTGCACAATTCTATAATTAATTGTCTAACTTGGCGACGTCTTGGCTGAAAGGTCAAGCAATACTCAAACATGTGAGACAGTGGAAAAAAATTCACCAAAAGCGCCATTTAATTAACATAATTAATACTTGCTGTGCTCCATATATTTTTTACATATAACTTTGGTTACATATATATATATACATATACATATACATATATATACATGTATATACATATGTATAAACATATATATACAAACAAATATACTTAGCCATTAAGCAAACGTAAGCATTTAAATGCCAATATTTGTACAATCTGTGAGCACAGACACACACACATGCTTGCGAATTCCACACTAACCTACAAACGCATGTATGTGTGAGAGTGTGTGTGTATTTGTGTGTCTGCTGACGGAAAGCGAGCAAGCAAATCGCACAATTAAACATGCCACGACAACTTAAGCAATTAATATCCTGCCATGTTTGTCCTCAATGTGCTCACACACACCCACACACACACACACTTGCATGCATACACACATATACTTCCAAAGCTGTTTGGCGCTTTATTTATTTTGCTTAATATGGCGAGCTTACACGATCTCTCTTGCTGCTGCCGCCTTTATATTAAAGCAATTATGTGTGTGTGTGTGTGTGTCTGTGTGTGTGTTTTATATTTAATACATGTCTCTTTTTGTAATTTCTGTTTAGTTTTTGTTTTTGTATCGCCCATTTATATATTATGTATGTCAACAATAAGTAAATTGTTGACGTGACGATAACGTGCCACTGTTGTTGTACTGATGTCGTTCGTTAATTGCAAACCATTCATTTAGTGCAAACATGTTTGTTCAGCAAACAACGTGCACGCAAACACACACACACACACACACAAAGGAAAATGTATGCGGAATATTTTGGTACACACATACATTTGCATATTTGCTGCATTCAATATGAGGTGAAAGAAAATCTTGTGCAGACTTCTGGCGTCAATTGCATTGTGATGTCTTAAGGTCTCACTTATTAAATTATCGAGCATCCCTTCCAAGGCGTTAATTTATAAAATCTAAAGGGCTCTAGCTAAACTTCCTTAGTTCAACCTGTTCAAAAAGTTTGACTCAGCGGCTGATCATTTCTGTGCTCACTTCACCCATATGAAAATCACCGACAGTGACACCCACTAATACTATCACTATCAAAAGCAGAAAATGTAATTATTTGACCATAGCTGTGGGAACCAATTACACCCAGGCGCTTAATGTAATATGCAATATTTTGTGTTTGCACTCAGCCATGTTATATTAAAGAGAATTAGAATTAGAAAGTCTTAGCTCACAATATAGACTTCAAAATATCTAACGTAGACCTTTCCAAATTGCCTCAGGTCTTCGAGCTGCGTCGGATATTGGTATAAAAACTACTTTTCAGTGAACTGATCTAATAAATATTTATGGTAAATTTAGGAGTCTACTCCCAAAAGTATTCTACGTTTTTTGATGAACAATTTGTTTCTCATATTTTTCATGTGCAGATCGTTGCTGTTCGATCACTTACTGTTCGAACACATCTATGCCTATAATATGGCTCAAATGAAGTGAAGTCAATACAGTTGGAAATTAAGTCAAGAGTTATAAGGGAATGCTTGATTTGTTGAAGGTCTTTAGTGCTTCATAGATCGCTGAGTCTGAGTGAAGATAAATACTACAACTACAACTGCTACAACTATTCAAACCAACTAATTTTACTTACATGTAACTGAACACCGAGTCAACTTAACTATTGCTTTTGAAAAGCAAGATCCTTTTGATGCTTTTCGGTATCAAATTCTGAGCGAAAATGGTTAAAAGGCATACAGTTATCATCCAAAACTGGACTAGGATCTGTTGAAGCCACTGTTGGTTCAGTAATATGTTGTAGAAGATGTTAAGATGGCATAATCTTCAAGTTTTCCTCTCAATTGTTCAGTTACTATTATGTTTAGATTAGTACTTCTCAAATTATACTAGATTGAGACTTAAAATGATCTGTTGCAATTTCTTTAAACTTCATTCTGAGCATAATTTAAGTTCCGTCTTATTATTTTTTCTTTATTATACTGGCTTAACCTAAAAAATTCAGACTTCCTCGGACTTCAAGCTGAAGCTTCTCGAGTACAAATCCGCTTGTTTGTTATATTCAAATAAAAACTTTGAGTTGAAATTATGCACTCTTTGAGAGAAAACTGAAACCAAGCTAAAGATATTGGTTTTTCTCTTCAATTCAAAAGAGGCGTGAGTCACGGTCACCCACAGCGTGAGTTAATTCTCCTTTCCAACTGCAACATTATACTAACTAAATTGCTATATTCGAAAAGAAATGACGCAATTACAAATCTTCCGCTTAGTCTGGGCTCATATTAACTAAGATATAAAAGCAGAGCAAAATCTAAAGAATTGATATACTAAAAGTGTACTAAAAAAACTGTCCTACAGACACGTGTGTTTAATTGTGAGCAGAAGAAAAAAATTCAAATGACAAAATAATTAAGCGAAAAAAATTCAAATACCTAAAAACTAGAGTGCCGCTAGCGTATTAGCACGCGCACTTAATTAAACTATTTAATTGCAGTGTGTGCTAAGCTCAGTTCATGTCGCCTGCAGAAGCATACATGCAGGCGCAACGCAATTAGATGATTTCATGCAGGTCCATATGCGACAAAGGAACGTGTAAACAAAATACGTTTCTACGTGTGTACTTAAATGCGTAGATATGCGTGTGTGTGTGTGTGTGTTTGTGTAAGAAACTGCGAAAAGTGACACTAATCTAAAGCAGTCCTTGGATCCCAGTTTGCTCAACGTTTCTTCTATTTTAGTTTTAGCGCTCCACTTTCGACCTGCAATTGACTAACGCGTGCGTTTTACTATTTTTCGCAACCTCAACTCTCACGGCAGTGACTAACATGCACATGGCTTTGAGAACAAGCGCGCAAATTAACAGCAGATAGCACCAGCAGTGTGTCTAAAATCAGCGTCGACAAAGACTGCCTTATAACTAACAGAATATAAAAGAAAGTGGCTGAAATTAAGTCGACACTTGGTTGGGAAAGCCACAGAAAAATGAGAAGCGAACTATAAAGGGTTTGAGAGAAAAAAATTGCATGCGAGAAAAAATAAAAATCTGATTAAAGCTACAGTATAAATTTTTCATGCGAACTTTTTAGTAATTTATTTTTCCATGCTACTACAAATTGTAAGCTTTGCTTTACGAGTATTTTCTGTTTTTTTTTTTGGGATACTCCTTAAAATTTACTCTGTTGCAAATAGCGCTAGAAAGACAATGTAAAGCGAGGAAAAAAGAGAACATAATGAGCGGAGAGCGGAAATTATAGCGCATAGGAAGAAATTGTGAATCCTTTATTGACTGCCAAATTGTAAATGTAAAGCGTTACCAGAGATAGCCAAAATTCTACACCGAAGCACTAAATACATTTATTATTTATATGTTTTGTACTATATATGCAAGTTTGCATTAGATATAAAGGCACGATACAAAGAGGTAAGGATCCGGAAATTTTTTAATTCACTTATATTTATAAAGGCTCTAAAGGCTCCAAAGGCAAATCCAAAGGCTACTACACACTGAGCCACACATAAACGCTTGAACTAACAGAACTAGCCACACATATAAGCCGCCAGAGAGACAGCGAGGGAACTAGTAAGTAAGTGAGAACACGAGAATGACAGCTGCCGTGGCATTTTGAGACGTTGTGTTGAATTAAGTTATAAAGAAAACATTTTACAACGAGCGCATTAGTTGAGTGAAAACAACAAAGCAAAATGAGCAAAAAATGCCCAATCGACCAACGCGACAAGACTGGATGCAACGTGAAGTTGCGCAAATGAGCTGAGACTGCGACTAAGAAGAAGAAGATAACAATGTTGTAAAACAAAGAAGCAATATTGCAATTGAAGTGCAGCAACAGAGTAAAATTGCATTTCCAGCAACGCCATCAACAACAATCGTATTAGCAGCAGCTGTTTTGTATGAAATAAGAGAAAACTACATTTGCACCACAAATAGTTAATTAGGATTTATATAGAGTATTTTTTAAATTACTTAAATTAATTAAAATAATTCGATATTTCAATAACGTTGTGAAATGAAAATTATGCGAGAAATCGCTGGTTGACAGCGATTAAATTGATATTAATCAAATTTAATTAAATTAAAATCAAAAATTAAATTAATTAAATTGTTATTAAATTGTTATTAAAATAATTAAAATAATCAATTAAGTTAATTTTTTGTTAATTAATATCAATTTAATTTAAGTAATTAATAATTAATTAAAATTAATTAATTTAATAATGTCAATTTAATTAAATTGATATGGCAACAATTTATAAATATAATTAATATTTTCGGCAGTACTTTTTAAATTTTGTAAGTTTAATCCCTATCTTGTGTTTCTTTTTATCTTACCAACTTTGTTAAACACAAAATCTTGAACAAGTGGCAACACTTTTCAGCCATATTTTGTTTTTTTTTAATTTAGTTTAAAACTCATTCTTGTAGGGATTCAGTTAGCTTATTAAATTTACGGATTTGTAAAGTTTAAATTGGTGGCAACCTCTTTTAAAAAATATTCGCAACTGTAAGTTTCATTGATTCATTCAATTTGACACCCATAATTTAGATTTTTTTTCTTATAAACTTTGTCAAACACAAAATGTTGAACATGTAGCCACACTTCTAATAAACATCTTAAATGCTAAGAACATGCCTTACTTTGAAATTATGCTAATTTAATTGTTTTATCAATTTTATTGAATTGAGGTTAAAATGGTGGCAACTTTTATCAACAAGTTAATTCAGTTATCAGTATCAGTTAGCTTAGTTTTAAACCTTTATTGTAATAATTTTTCATTTATAAAACTTTATTAAATAAAAAGTTTTAAACAGGTGGTAGCTCCACTCAAAATATATTTACCATTTAAACCTCTACCTTTTTGTTCATATATTTTCTGCATAACACAAATTGTGAACCTACTCAACAGCTTCAATTATATGGGAAATTCACATATATTTGAGCAATAAGTAAAGTGAAGCAATGAAAAAACTAGAAAATGTTGGCCAGTTAGGCAGACAATACCACAATAATAATTTTTAAGAAGATATACCGTTAGTGCATATAATATTACTACACTATTTTCACTTTTTGCGGCTTACTAGTCGAACAGAACACAGCGGAAGACCCAGTTGTATTACGCACGAATATGCATGCTTTAAGTTCCTTAGCGGCTTACCGGTGCCTGAACAAACAAAGCACCTAATTTGTGGTGGATAAAAGTCTTTTATTGGCAAACCATTCATAGCCCGTAGTAGCAAATCCAATAGCACATTCATGGGCATTGTTGTTATTGTGTTGTATTCAGTAGGCGGTCCAATTTGTTGTCAACGGAAGTTGGCTTCTACGAAAGTTACCAATTGCTTTGAATTTTTATCTAATTTTTCAGTAGAATAATGTAAGATCGAAAGGAGTGTTAATATATATTGCATGAAATAAACTCAAATAAATTTATATGGAAAAATTATTTACGAAATAATTCAACATAAATGAAACATTAAATCAACAATTAATCAAATCAAATTGAGTCAATTACAAAATACTCGTAATTAAGATTTTATTACTACTTCAATACTCTCTTTCAGATTGCTACTGAACTCATTTAACGAATAGTTGCATTTATTAAAAGGTAAAGAAATTAATAGTTAATTGACTCAATTAGCAGCCTGTCTGAAATGCCTATAAAAGACTAAGTTTACTCATTTGAAAAATAAAACGGTTCTTTGTATTCAATTCTTTCTTCTTAATTAATTCAAATCAAAGAAAAAGTAATAACCAGTAGCGTCTCAAAAGCATCTCATCAGAAGATATTTTCAAAAAATTGCAATGATTGGCTCATAAGCAATTTATTTGTGTACAAAAAGTTGGGAAATTAGTACTTAAAATAAAATTTCTGTGGTTAATTGAGCTGAAATGTTGGCTTAATTGAAAACATAGAGTTGTTGTTGTTGTTGTTATTTTCGATACTATTAAAGACCTACTTTCCAATAACATTAACTACTTTGCAATATAATGAACATAACGTATAGGGAGGTATAGGAAACAATTTATTTCCGATTGGGCAACAATTAGGTATGAGTTGGTTTAAAAGGGTGAGCAAAGAGGTGGTTGGTACAGTATACAGGGCTCAACTCCCTCGACAGTCCGTTCTTTGTGAGAAACATTTATCCGGATTTCATTGTTCCTTTCGCCCGATATCACACATCTTTAGCTTCAAACGCCTTAAAGCGATTACCACTAACAGATGGGTATGTTTCCCGCAGCTAACAGGACCACCATTGTTTCCATAGTTACCTTTCGAACAACATCAACATTAACAACAACAAAAACACAGAGTATGTATTGCTACCTTCTCGCATATACACCAACAAAAAAGCCTTAATTTTGCCAGCCTTCGAGACCTCAAACGTATAGCAAAGGCTGAAACAACTGGCAGAAACAACTAGTTGCAGCTGCAACAACTCAGCGCCTTATCAGCGAGTTGCACACAAAGCGCAGTGCCGAAGACAACAATAACGATAACTGTGCCGTTAACATCATTGTCAACAAGTATAACAACAACTGCAGCTACGCAACCGCTACGAAATGTCAACAGTTGCATTGACAAAAGCCAACCGGAATACAAAACACGAAGCTTCGCCGGTGGTGTACCTAAAACAGGATTGACAGCAGCAGCTATTACCACAACAAGCGCTGCAAATGAGAAATCTCCAGGCTTTGAACAGCGCCAGGTGTATTTCATTTTCGTGTACTAACTGTCATTGTTGCTATTATTGTTGTTTTATAGTCGACTATTATGAGGTAGTGCACCATTAGGAACTCTTAGCACTGTTGGTGCACAAATGAATCCTTTCGATGTATATGTGCGTTAGATTGTTGTCATTTGCATATTTTTGCATAATTTTGGAATGTGCTTACCAGCTACGTATGTGCAAGTTGGCACACGTGTAAGAATTCTTTTGTTCTTCGTGTGTTAACTATCACCTTTTGTTTGAAGTTTGTGATTTCATATTGTGGTGAAATTTGGGTTTTGTTGTCGTTTTTGGATGTCTTTTTTCTTTTTTTTTTTGGTTTTTCTACAATCGACTTGGAATGCTGTAAAATTGTCCTGAAGTTTTTTGAAGTCTAAATCATGTCAAACAAGAATGAAAACGAATTATTATATAAAAAATCGATATATATATATGTTTGAACAGAAAATGGAGAAATCGCTTTTTTTACTTATGATTCAATCTCTCGAAAAAAATTGGTCTGGTCTAATAACCAAAATGTAGGACACTCTCATATTTTCTTTAGATATTCCTAAACTTTTTTACAACCAACTGGCAACCCTCTCACTTGTATTAGATTGAGATTTAATTGTAGCACACAATTCCAACCTACCAGCAAGAATTAATAAATAAAAAAGTGTTTATAATAAAAACAAAGCAATAAATTAAATGACTTACGAGCTGGTGTTTCGACACATTTTCATTGCGCCTATAAATATGCCAGAGAGTAGAGCGAAAATAAAGAAATTAAATGCTTAGTATCGAAGCAGCAGATCTCGCGCATAAACGGATGCTCGGAAGGGTGTCTATACAAATTCATACAAGGATATGAAGTACCCTATATTCGGCATACCCTGCACGAAAAATATATGTCGTTGATATGATAGTCGCGAGATAATACTATAAATTTATATAGTGGTAATAATTTTGATGACGATGAGAGGAATTTCCCTTGTTTTCTCGGTTTTTGTGTGTTTAATTTCTTAGTGCTATTATGGTAATTCTGGCAAAGTATGATAGACTTCGATGATTGAGAAAGCTTGGTAATGAAAGAAGGAATGGCAGCAAGCAGCATATAAGAGCTGTAAAAACATTTCCCTGCTGTCGTACATTACGACTTAAAATAATGTCTTCCCCTAAATGTAGGCAACTTTTTATTTCCTGTTCAAATATATATATATATATATATATATATATTAAATTCAATACGAAAACAGAAAATATTCAATAATAAAAATTACAATATGATGTTGCCATACTTTTGGAAAAGAGAAATATAACAAGATAAATCCAATTCATTAACCTCTTCTTGGGTATTTTCTGAATAAATGACTATAATAAAACTTTTTAAATCGTGCGAAAATAATTTAGTATTTAAGTTAAAAGATATTTGATACAAATGAAAAATTAAAAACTTTTGTTTTTTATTAAGAATATTGCCATTTTCCTTCTTCTAGACAATAAAAACAAATATCCTCCTTAAAAAAATAAATTTTTGTAAATTTTTTGATTGAATTTACAACATTAGTTTGAAAATATATTTATGTTTGAATTATTTTTGAATTATTTTTGATGAAATTATACCTATTCACATTGTTTTTAAAGAAGTTTACGTATTACGTAATTATGCTCCATTTATGGTTACAAAACGTTTGATGTGATACAGAGTTTTAAGATCCTTTTTCCAATAGGTTATATCTTGGGTTTCTTAATCAACAATACTTTACCAGTCATTAGTTAGGCAATTTGAGTTGGATAGTTATTATTATACCCATACTATTGTTAATTTAATGACTACTTTTACATGAAAAAATATTCGTTGAACGCCAAGAATTCACAGAAAAAATTTTATATTGAAAAAAAAAAAAACAATATAATAATAAGGAAAACCGGCAACATTATAGATATCGTATATCAAACTCCACCCCATTTAGGCTATTTGGTATGAGAGTGATGTGGCGGACACATAAACTATATGTCGACACTGTTGTAATTTTTGCCTACCCCCTTCCATGTAAGTTTCCATATGAAAGTGCGTTTTTGCGTATTTCCACAACGACATTGAGTCAATAAAAATATTATAACGCAATAAATGCGAAGAGGGTGAAGAAGTTACACGCATGGCTTGCAAAAGGAAAGGACAATTCAATACTTGTATGAATATATGTAGGTTTATAACTTTAGCGACGCAGAGCAAGTAGCTTCTTGGTGAGCTGCGGATATTCGGTCGAGTTCACTTATATTAACATAAATGTATTTAAGTACATTTATATATGCCGGCATGTATGTATGTGCTTGTCGCCAAATCCCTTCATGTACGAGACAATAATAATAATAAATATCAAATGAAACGGAAGCAAATCGTAGCATATTGTTAGCAGCGGAAGCGGCTATGATCCGTGAATTATGCTACATTTTTGCAAATACTTGTGCAAGCAAGTGTGCGACGGCGGATTTTTGTTCTCGTGGAGGATTCGGGCAAACGGAAAGCTAAATCTTCAACGTTCAACCAAAATTGGAATTCAAGCGAAGTAATTTATGAACGGGCGTGTAAGCATGTATTTGTAAAGTCAAACGACAGGAAAAGCGTGTAATTAAGCAATCGTGACGAAAGCATATTTTTTGGCGTGTTGAAGCATATGTTTGCTGGCGTTAAGATCAATTGTGTACAAATTTCAATTAGTGTTCGAAAAACGGTGAAAATGCAAAATAAAAAAAGCAGTAATTGAAAAATTTTTTTCACAATTTTAATAACACCTCGAGGTATTATTATCGGTAGAATAAATATGCAGTGAAATTTAATGTGCGATATAAAAATAAATTAAACATTACTTATAAAATATAACATTCGCTGAAATAAACTTAAATCATTTTTTTTCATAAAGATTTATAGCATATTTTTTCTTTTCCTTAGAGTTTAAAATTTTTTTAGTTGGTCACCCTAAATGTAGGTAACTAATTATTCACATATGCAGGCATAATTCAAAATCAGCCTTTATTTATATTATATTAATGATAACCATTTGCTTTATTCTGACTTAGCCCCCATATAACTCAATTTACTCTAGTACAACTCTTGAAGGTTATTCTCTGCCTATCTTGCTCTCCTATGGGTAATTCAAAACCTCGCTAGATGGCGCTGGAGTCAAGTTACTTGTAATAATCTTATTTATGAAGGCAATTTGAATAAATGTAAGAATTATACATATTTATTGTGTGAATCTTCCTACTAAAAAAGAACTCACTAAATAACACAGTAAATGATTCATTTACAAAACTTTTATACAAGAAGTGATTATTGAAATTTTATTGAATTGAAAATTTATGTCAGTTGCATAATAGCAAACCTTAGTTCTAGCAATTATCAGATTTTGTTTGCAAATTGGATATAATTGATCGACTTCGGAACCGAAAGCACGGTTTGTCGGACTTGAATTACTATGCAATTTCAGTATGATAATGATTATTCAATGATTATTAATGGCTAATTAATTATAGAGGCTAATGTAAACATTTTTGTATTCAACCACTTCACAGAGTCTTTTAAAGCACTGAGCAAAGAGGTCTTAACCCAGCTTTTTGGGCGTAACAATTTTAAGCTAGTTTTTCGATAAAAATGCAAATAAAAATTACAAAAAAAAAAAAATTGTTGCTTCATTATTCTAACTTTTAATAAGAAAATTTAAAAAAATTCGTTAAACAAAATGGTTTCTATTTCTAACTGGCTAGTTGACAACAAGACCTTTCAGCTCCTTTAGAAAATAAGCTTAGCCTATAATAACTTCTTGTTATAGTTTTGACTTCGAAAGATTCGCAAATAGCTTTTAAGCATTTTAATCTTTCAAAATCGCTATTTGGTCCAGGTATGAATATAAATTTGTATTCCATATAAAAGATAGAAAAATATTCATTCGCATTTCGATTTAATGCGCACACAATTACATATAAATCACGGATTAAGTAGATTTCCATCTCTTCATAATCTTATTCTCTGCCTGGTCCACTTGCTGCTGATTTCTTGATGGCGCAATTTCAAATGCTGCGCGCGTGTTGGAAAACGATAAAATGTTTCGGGATCATAAAATTGTTTAAAAATTCTAGCAGTAAATAGCAGCGATAAAATCAAAAGAAAGTATCCGTATATAATGCCTATGTTCAAATATAATGACTATAAGTGGGCAGCAATAAAATGTTGCACCTTTTTATGACTTAATCATAAAAGCGCAATAATCTAAGGCGTTACCGTTAAGGAAATTTTTATATGTATATAATATATTATTTGGTAATAATTTACTTTATATTGCAGGCCAGCTGCTTTATTGATTTCTAGCTGCACAATGTTGCTTTCAAATAGTTCTCTTTGCAGCTTGCTCTTTCATTTGCCAATATAAGCGACTTTAACCCTTGATATATTTAATTTTATGATCTCAACTCAACTTTGTAATATTTGCTGTAATTTACGATCTTCACTAATGCTGAATACTTCTGGTGGATGAAAAACCAAAAAAAAAAAAAAACATTTTATTACTGTTTTTCCTTGAACCTCTCTCTCACTCTCTCGCTCTCTCCCTCGCTCTTTGAAAGCTCACATTTTTTTCACTTTTTGTTGGTCGTCTTGCAGTTTAATTCCCCAATCGTTTTTATGTACTTTTAATCTATTAAACTTCAATCAACTTCAAATTGCATTTATTGCCTACAACAACAATGGATACAATTTCTGCGCTGTAGCAAAGCAAGTTGTCAAATTTGCAATTCGTTAAAGAAAGCGAACGCAAAAAGCGATTGGAAATGTCAACACAGTCAAGTGGATGTGGCAAACAAAAATACATACCCATATACACAATATATACGTACATACAATCCTATATATGTATACGCGCATAAGTACTTCAATATCCATCAGTCATCAGTCATCACACACGCTGATTGGGAAATGTCGGTAATTTTTATGAGGTCTATAAATGTGCACGGCAATATGTTGCATGAACGCCAAAGTGCCACAGGCAGGTATGTAGGTAGGTGGGCGTGGAAAATGTGAATTCAAAGAAGCCGCACAACTTAATAAAATAAACCAATAAAATGTTGAATGGATATGATGTACGGTGCACATACCGTTATAAAAGAATATCGGCAAAAAGTTTGGAAAACATTTCATTTAATTTTTTTATGAGAGATGGCGGATGGAGCTGAGCTGACTGACTCAAAAATTTATACAAAATTCACTCAAGGACAAAGACTGCACTAAAACTGATTGTACGAAAATCAACGTTTTCAACAGATTTCGATTATGCATAAAATAAAATGGTTATCAAACACTTGCGCGCACACAAACTGTACATATATGGGTAAATATTAAGCAAACAACATCAAATAAGACATGTGCTGCAAGCGCCACTACAATTCTTTGCATACCAGCAGGCGCTCTCATACGAATGCCATCAAATGCACACAGACATTCGCCAAGTTTTGTTAACATTTGCATTAATATATTATTTCGTTCATGCCACTTCTGTGGCATTGTGTGGTTTTTTCACTTGTCAGCTGTCATTTGCAGCCAATTCTACGTGGCAGCTTTGAAAAAAAGGCGACGCTTTGCCTTTTATACCGACGCTTGCTGTGTTGACTTTATGTTTGGATTTCACAAAAGGTTTTTCTTTATGCAAAATTATGTGTGTGCGGCAAATTTATAGTATTTATAAAGTGATACCGTTATGAAAAGGATAAAAGTCATTTTAAGATTATTATAACACACACACACACACACACACACAGTGACAAACAGAAGCGCAAAGTGTGTGTGCAGTGTATTAAGCATTTGTGTGACATTAATATTTTACAATATATGATTTTGATTTATATTTTTTATACATTTAATGTTTCGAAACATTCAAAATTTCACAATCATGTTGCTTTGTCAAAGTATTTATGCATGGAAAGAACATACATTTCAAATAAGCAACATTGCTACAAAAAAAAAAACTTGTCTTGTGGCATTAAAAAGGAGAGCAAAATTATTACATTTGCATTGTTTGAGGTGAAATGTTCGCTTCGTTTTTGATTGTTAACATTTGAAATATTGCAAACTTGTGCTGAATGAAAAATCATTTGTTAGAACTAAATAGCAAACTCTATAGTAGGTATTCAAATGGATTCACCTCAGCACTAAGTTACCCTCTTTGAATGGCAAGTTAAAACAGTTGCCAGTGGTGCACCATCTATTATATAATAAGCATATAAAATTTTAAAGGCACACTTGGAACATTCATTTTAGATTGTTTTCGAAAACTTGATCATCAAAGGTTAATTCGATCTGCCATTCTTCTTCTTGCCATTCTGGCTTCATTTATAAAATAATTATGGGACAATTAAACAAGACAATACATTTTTTTGCTTTCCATTTGATGTTATCACTACTTATGTGATAAAGGGGTCCTACACAACATCTATGAATAATTTCCAAAGCAATTTTTGTAAAGAATTTCGCTGCTAATAATTTTGTTCACATATGGTTTGTGTCAGAAGTAACTCAATACTTGAAAGTTTAAGATTATGGAACTGCTCTCAATCATATTCACGCAAGCAAAAGTCTGCTGAGATAATATACTTAGCACACTGGATATTCATTGCCAATTTCTATTTCGAAACACTTCGTTCATGTCTCACGACTCAACTGGTTACTTCGTGTATTCGAGAAAGTTCAAGCAACTGTACTATGAATGCAGCTTAGTAGTACTTAGTACTACATCTAAGACACTTATTTTCATTCAGCTTCTCAATTTCAGAAAAAGAAAAAGAGAAAAGAAAAAAACATAAAACAAAACGAAAGATAGAGAAAAGTGTTAAAATTTCATTTTAGAAAATTTAGCATCTTTAATATTCCTCATTTGCAATATTGTTATCTTCGGAACCGGAAAAATATTACTCCTCGCTCATAGCATTTATTTCTCCTCGACTGTAATATTAATTGTATATTTTACAATATTGTTTGTGAATCACTAAATGAATGTATGAATTTCAAATGTCTAGGTGAATCTGCTTCTCTCTTCTTTGTCTCAGGTTTTCATGTTTTCTTTACCCTCTTTTAATAAGGAGTTTACTGAATCGGCTCTTATGCTTTATTTGAATTAGAAAAGAAAGTTTAATTATAGGATGCTTTCTTTTATGTATAAAACAACATAAAGGGAGAGTTGTTAAAATAAACGTATGCTTTTGACACTTATGTTAAGTCAAAACCTTGGCAAATTACACCGAAAAATTTAGACTCTTTAAAAACCCGTCGCTTCACTCTCCTTGTCGAAGCTAAACTTACTTTTTACTTTCAACTCAACTTCAATTATGAGGTATATTTCCGACATCAAGCTCAATTTCGAAACATCAAGCATCTGACCATAAGCATTTTTATTCTAACTATTTAGCAATATATTGTTTAGTTTATTGGAGCGCACTTTTGGTGAAGGAATCATGTCAAACAATGGGCCTGTCAGTTAGCTCCACTTAAAGTCTAGAATACGAATCCGTTAGATTCCATTTTGTGGTCAGTCAATGGTCTCTGGCATGATGGTCTCCATAAGAGCAGTCGCCTTTGCCATGTTACCGATATTCTAATAAAGACTATATGCCATAAAATTTGAGAACTAATAAAGCAAAAATATTTTTTTAATTAAAATTTGCTTTTCAAGTAGAATTCATGAATTATTCGCACTTTCTGAAACTCACGGTTAAAGCCCTGTTCTCTTCAGCCTAGTTTAAGCTCAGGTTTCTCGCTTCGTTACAATGTGGGATATTGCAACTTTGAAATGAATGAGACAGATAATTCAAAAAACTTTAAACTTGAAAAGAAAAAATTACAAGCCAGTATGTACCACAAATGTAAAAAAATTATTTTAAACAATTAAATAATTTTAGGAGAAATATATGAAGAGCAGAGAGAGTGCTCGAGAGTGGATGCCATATTCTCTTACTTTATTTCACACAAGTAACCAATTGCAAGAATGCACATAAAAGTGGCAAAATAATTTATTTGTCACCAAGACCGGCTGATGCAGCGCCATTGTAGCCGTGCACTTGCACACACACACACACATACACACACACACACATACATAATCCAATCACACTTAAGGCATCAATGTGAGAAAAAAAATGTGATTCACCTGAGCCAGAAGTTGGCCGCAAACCGAAGGTGGAAACAAGTAAACAAGCAATAAAAAAGTGCAAAAATAACAAAAGCAACAACACAACAACACAATGACACAACAACACTAGAACGTTAATAATATTTTCCGCCATTTTCACATATCCCTCCTTAGTCAGCGTGGATGCGCAATCATAAAATTGCCGCTGCAGCGCAGACAAACACAAAAAAAAAAACACAAGAAATCGCAATGGTGAGGTTGAAAGGTGCTATTATGGTGTCACATGAGAATGGGTGTGTGTGTGAGCAGGCGGTAGTTGTTGTTGGCATTGCACGTACTGGCATGCTCTCGCCAACTTAAAAATGAATTAACCATAAAATTCAGTGTCGATAGTAGCGGGTGCGGCGGATGGAGCGAGTGGAGCGAGTGGCCAGCATACTCTGAGTCAGTGTATGCGTTGCAATGAAATGCAAAAGCATCCGAATGCAATTGTGAATATGTGTCTGCAGTTGAGCGCGTTATTAACCTGCTTTAAATACGAGTTTAAATGTTTATGTGCATAACAAGGACATAAACACGAGTCCACCAGCCAGTTTTCTGCAGCTGTTTATGTGGAAATAAAAATGCACACATATACAGGGTGCTACATATGCATATTAAGAAATTTTAGTTAAATTACGGAAAAGAAGACAATTTTTTTGAGAAGCAGAACTTTATTCACTGAAGCTGAAGCTGACCCACCCAAATGCTTCGATACTACACGGGATAAGAGAGGGGAATTTTTCTTTTTCATATTCTACCAATTGGATGATTTTTTGAGGACCCAAAAGTGTAATTGAAGCCCAAAACAAAATTAAAATTTTTTGAAAATCTTCGACTCTGATTTCAAGAACATGTCATTCGGGTTTCTAGTACCCCCAGTTGTGGCCAATTTGTTTACCAAAATTAAACAAACAACATGTGAACCACCCTATACTTGCATATATACTTATATATGCACATATAATCATTGGAGACTACAAGCGGGTGCTGTCGTTGGAATGTTTTCGGCAATTGGGACTTGTCTTTGCAGAAAATAAATAAGCTGGAAAAAAAAGTATGCACAACAATGACAATAAATGCAATGCTGCCACTATATGCTACTGCCGCTACCACCGCTGAATGCATTGAAATTTATGGCAATCATAAAAATTCATTTCTACCTTGTGGCACGAGCGCTCCTTGCGCACCCACTACCGGCAGGATCACTGCTAGTCGCCACATAAAATGCAGGGTCGCTCTTTTGACGTGCATGTGTGTGTGCGTGTGTGTGCGTGTGTGCTTGTGTGTGTCATACAACCTTATTTAATATTAAGTACGAGCGAAAGTCGCATTGTGGAAGTTCATTTTGTGCTGCTGCATGCCTCACGAAAATCACCAGCTATGCACCAGAGAGAGCAAAGCATGGTCGGAGCATATGAGAAGAGGCGCCAAATAAAGTCGATGGCAACAAATGTGGCACAGGCGAAATTGCTGCAGGCACACATCATATATTCAAACTGGCAAATTACATGAGAACACACAAACACACCTAACTGTATATATAACGGAGGTGCATCGGTACAATAACTGCCACGAATGCAACATTATTATCCACCAATAAGGCATACAAGGAAGCTGGAACATACAAAGCACACATATTAATGAACAAAAAAACCGGTACAAAAACAAAGAAAAAACAACAACAAAAACGGGGGAAAAAAAGTGCGCACCTCTTCCGTGTTCGCCTCTTTTACACATTTGTTCGCCTCTGCGCTCTATAATACAGTTTATGACAGCTCAGGTGAATTGACAAAATTTATAGGCAAATATTCGTGTTTTTATGTGCCATAATGGTAGCATACATGTAGGCGCCTGAGCATAGCACATGAATTGCCTCACATGTTATGAGCAAAGTACATTTACAACAACAAATGCATCTGTGCACACTCGCACATTGTGCTCATATTTTGCTTTATAGCTCATAATGTGCCATTACAAATAAATAATTTAATTGTGCAGAAAAGCTAATACTGGTGCAGTGTTTCTAAGAAATTCCGTCATAAAGTTCTAATTGGAGATCACAAATTTTGTTTGCAGTATACATAAGAGTAAGGCAGTGAGGCCTAATATGGTGCTGGCATATGGGAGTTTATGGTTTTCTCTCAATTGGGTTGCAAGGTAGACCAAATCGACGTTTTAGAGGAAATAATGCTACTTGAAATAGAGTAATTTTATAGGTTATGATATGCCTCCGATAAGGCAGTAGAACTACGTTGCTAATAGAAGCAATATTGTTGCATATTTCTAGACGCAATGTTAATTTTTTATTTTCTGTTTCCTGACAACTTTCCAGATTCACAGTGCAATTTTCATAGGAGTAATTTCCAGGAATAATTTGATTGTTTAGCGACCAATCACATTTATTTTATTTAGGCTCACTGAAAATCGTGAGTTTGAGAGACTTCCATGAGTGAAAAGGTAAGGGTTAATACATTAAGTATTGTCAACATTGTCTCCTCAATATTTTGCCGCATACACTCAGCTTAATAAATTTGAAGATTGCAAATAAATTTCAGTTAGGTGCGCAATAGCGTTTTTTCTTTTTAAAAATCAACCCTGTTTTTAGTGTTCGCATTGGAAGTCAGCTTTTTATTAAAACTTTCTTTGGATTCCAGAAGTACTTACATCAGCACAATTTTTTGTAAATTTTGTTCAACTCAGAATCAGATCAATTATCTCTATTGATATATTGATTAATTAGAATTGTAGACAGAGGGAGTAATGCCTTGAGTTTGAGGCTGAAATTATTATTGACGTTAACCTTAAAATAGGTGAAAGTAGTTGAATTTTTTCTCTCTTTTGATCTTTTATTTTCTAAATTTAAAATATATTAGTTACAAATAAATGGCTCCAAATAATAACTGATAAGTTTTTCCGGTTGCGCATAGCTTTTGTTAACCTTTTCCTGAAAGTAAACCCACTAAAGGTATGTGAGTGCAGTTTGAATAATCTAAAAAAATCTCTCAATTACAATTCAGGGATTAATTCCTAGCGGGGTAGCTGTCAATTCAGGGATTAATTCCTAGAGGGGTGGCTGTCAAATCATGTGTTATGGTGAACACATGAGTTTGAAATTTGTGTTGAGGCTACTACGGCAAATTATCCTGCAAAGATGTCCAACGGAATTTATTTCCAAAACTCACATTCTCAAAGGCCTCTTCGGTACATAAATAACCAAAATTTGCATACTTGCAGTGCGACCAGCTCAGAAAGTCTCAATAGGTACTCATACTTTCAGAGAATGCTGTTGTCTGGCGTTGGTTTGCATGTAGTAGGAGTATACTTCTTTTTTTTTTACCTGAAGATGAGTCAACGTTATTGTCAACGGGGAGTAGTAGAAGTAAATCACTAGTAATTTTTTAATTCCCTACTTCAATACTAATCGTAAAAATTCTTCGAGCAGGCGGTTCAAAAAGCCCAAATGCATCGCACTAGCCCTTGGAACATAGCCTGGTGATCGCGCCATATCACGAAATGGTTCTAAGTGGTCTTTTAAGTAAGTCTTTTTGTCGAGGTGGATCAAGTTAATGGTGAAAAGCCATGCAACACAGACCAGTTGGAAGCGACATAAGCTGTGCTGCAAAAAGTGGCGCAATATTGTACCGATAGAATGGGCTTCATAAGACGCAGACGCAGTTCAAAATATTGATTTTATTTTAAATAAAAGTACTATACCTCCAAAAAGCACCGTTTTGTGCATGCGGAAATTATTCTATTATTTGCAGTTATTTTTCAACTACACTATTGCTTCCTCTCCTTGTCTAATTATGGTTAAGCTAACAAAAAAAAAATTTTATTACAGTACATACTTAAATTACAGGAAATCAATCCCCTCATGAGTAATTATTCGACAAATAGGAAACTAAATACATTTTGTTTTAATTTTATTGTATTCTACAACTATTGCTAATTTCTTCAAGTATGCTACAAGAGGGTTTTTATCGCACGACTGAGCCATGTATTGCATAGCAGCCAAATGCAGGTCAGGAAAGCTGATAAGCCTACTTGTTTATATTATATATAAGATTGTATATATAGTATACATATATGTATATGTATTTACGTAAGAAGTTTAAATTATATATGAACACATAGCATACGTTTGTTTGTATATGTGTGCACAGTAGTAACGCTTAAGAGTACTTGAAAATATTGCATAACATATGCAATATGAATTAACTTCAGCTTCAGCATTCAAGCACAGTATTCGCTAGCACGATAAGAATTTATTAATGAAGTTGAAATGAATTGAGGAAATGCTCGAAGGTATAAAAATCCGTATGAATATGTAAAATAGCTTAGAGGCGGAAATTATAAGCAGTTACTATACATATATATGTGAGTGAGTGTAATAAATGTTGAGTGTTACAAATATTAACCCTTAGTGACTATTAGTTACATATATATGCCAGCAAGCAACAAAAACAACTACATTAAAATATACAAATTGATTTCAAAATAGTTACAAATTCGTAATAATGAGCACTAATTGCGGCCGCTGCTAAGTAGATTAGCTAAGTGCAATGTTTAGTGCCTTTGATACAACAAGTGCACTCAAGCACACACATATATACATATGTATGCTAATATTTAGTGTAGTAACTGGTTTACCCTATATGCTGTGTCTGTATGCCAGCAACTGAGAGTGCAAATGCATTTTCTGCCCCCTATACACTTGTGTCTACTTCAAGTGCTCCTTTAGCTTATCATCTTTCTCCGACTAAGAACTGCACTGCCAGCGCTCCGGCTAAGTGTACTGCCTGTGTGAACGTCAATTAAATTTCAATTTCAAACCAAGCCACTAAATTTACAAAGCCGGCAATTGCTAATATCGATTCGAAGAGCACAAGTGCTGGCATTTCAATACTTCCTGCTGTTAATGAAACAGCATAGCGGCAGTTTGTGCAACTTGTGCATTAGTATGTGTGTGTGTATGCATGTATATGGATTGTTAATTCATTACCATTTCGTGAAATTACAGTTTACTTCTGAAGTGAATTACTCCTTCAATAGATTTTTTTCAAAAGTGATTTCATTTGCATAATTCACAGGAAAAGTACACAAGTTCATAATTATACATTTTGTATGCTTGCTCATGTGACAAACAGTTTCTATATTCTCGCAACGTGTTGCAAGATTGTTGGTGGTGGTTTTCCGGAAAACATGGGGTTTGAAAAATTTAAAAAAAATGGGTGTGGCCCCAGCCCCATGCTCTAATATGATTAATGCACACGTATATGTCACAAACTGCTAGGCTATACAAAACAAACTCGGTGAATCTTTTAATTTTATCATTTAAGGCAATATTTTTAGAATTGGGAAATCGTGTTATAACCAACGATAATAGGCCCATCGGGCCATAACTTCCGCCCATAGCATGTACATTCCGATAGTTTTTTATAATACAATATATAACAATATATAACAAACTCAAGCATCCATGGGGATATCAGGGCAACTTTAAACCAATATGAGAAGCTCCGTTAATCCGGTTGACTTTATATCGTAAATAGCAGTTAGTAAGGAAGATACATTAACGAAACTAATTAGTTATTTCGTTTCGTTGCCAATTATGGAAGAAATCGGTCTATACGTTGCCCAAGCATATTTGTTGTTTTTCATAGCTAAACGTACTTGTTTTCATTAGGATGCTGTGGTTTGATGCCAAAATTGGATGAATTCAGTTTTCACCTGCTCAATTAGTCACTCACTTTCCAGCCCTTCGATTGACGTTATACTTTCTTTATAAGGTAAAAATTGTTGGGATTAAAACAACATAACAGTACTTTTCTAGTTAAAGACGATAGAGCTGAGCAATAAACTACTCTGTTATTTAAAGACAAGTTGTGTTTATATGGGTTTGCATGGATAATTTTATGCCTCCGAGATACCAGCGCAATTGTAACCGAGTTTTTTCAGTTTAGGGACATAAAATGTTTCATGTAACATAAAATACATGTAACATGTAATGCAGGGCGGCGGTTCGAAAAAAATGCCTTTTTTGAGTGAAAATCTTACACCTAGCTTAATTGTGCTTTTATTACATTCAGAAAATAAGCAGAAACAAATAAACAATATATTATTCACATATCTATTTCTTTCCATATTTCAAATTGGGTGGCAACACGGTTATGTCATATTTTTTTCACATTGGTGTCTGATTTTCATTTTAAGAAAAATTAAATATGTATATAAAAATTGAAAAATGGTGGCAAGGCTGTAATACTAATATAGACACTCAAGACTTTGAAAACAGTTAACTACACTGCTTTGCAAACAATCAAAACTATTGTTATTAATAATTTGAAAACAATTTCTACTTTTATTCAGGTGTCAACTCTGTAAAATAATAATTTTATAATAAAGTTTGCACAAACTCATTTATTGCGGCATAATTTTTCAAATTTTTGGTTATTTTGAATTTCTACAAATATTTCGTATTTTTCAAAGTCCACACCAGCTCTGATGTTTTCAAATTGAAATTAAAAATAATTAAATTTTAATTAATATTTTTTAATTAATTACTATTAATTAATTAAAAATATCAAATTGAATATAGTCACGCTCTTAGTTCTGAAATCTAGAAAGCCATAAATGTGCATACCCATCCACTTGCGCTGTTTATAAAATTATTCCGTATTACGTAATTGCCTAATAGACGAAATAACAACAAAGCAAACAAAATAATTAAATTCCCCCCAAGTAACACAAGCATTCGGCATGCAAAACAACTTCCGTTTTCTTATCTGCATATTAAAATGCCTTGCGGTTCATTATTTTAAACCACAAACAAATTATATACACACCAACATATATGTATATGAGTATGAATAGGTCTAACATAGGAAATTTGGTGAAATTATCAAAGCAGCACAATTTTAAATTTTAATTAAATCATAATGTTTTAATAAAATTTCTACAATCATTCATAACCACTCAAGAGCAATTAAGTTAGTGAGGACATATGCACATATGTATGTACACCGTTATGACGGAAACGCTTAAGTGCTAAAAGTGAATATAATATGCATATAGAAGCACACTAATAGGCGCTTAAGGCATATAGATAAAGAAAATATATAGAGAATACAAAAATATACATTTGAAAATATATGTACATATGCGCACATGTATATTAGTATATTGGTGCCTTCATAAGTACACCATAGCTTCGTGATGAAGTTATTTCTACTCGAATTTCGAATTTCGAACTTCATACATTATGCATTACCCATTGGCCACAATGCAGATACTCGGCAAAGTAGGTAGGTATTCGCATGTTGCCGTGGCAGCCTACCAATTGCATTGCATCAATGTGCCAAGCAATGTTGCTTTTGTTGGTGTACGCTTGACGGCTGGACCCTTTGTGGCAGCTTCAGCTTTGCGTGCGCAGCGCACATCGTTGACTGCAATATCGTAAAAGCTAATATGATCTCATATATTTTGATTACTTTAACATTTTATGTTAACATTCGGAAGTTATATCTCCTTAACTGGCGCTGCTCTCTGACTCGCACCATGGAGTTGGGCTGGGCTCAGTGGTGTTTGAAGTAAGTAAATGTGTAATTGAATAGTAAATATCAGTGGAGTTATTAGCAGTATTTTGTGAAGTTATTAACTATTTATGCGATACTATATATACACTGGGTACTTATTTTTGTGTGGGGAAATATATATAAAAGTAACATATTTTACAATCATTTTGATATAACTTATCATTGGAACTATAAAATGCAGTTATTTAGCACGCAAATGGTTGAAATAGGATTTTAAATCGCAAATAAATGTTTAGAATTATAAGCTATTATCATAAAATTTCAATATGTCACTTAGATATTTTAAATTTGATCAAGATCTGCCAAAAACATAGTTGCTGCAGCTTTTGTTGCAAGTTTCCACCTACCGACATGTTTGTAAAATAGCACGAAAAGTTGTATTTGTTAGAGTTTGATCGATAAGCTGGTTGAAGACCCTGTCGTTTCGGGGTCGTAAGTATATAAATGTCTATAAGGTACCCTTAACTTGTACTTCCTTACGTAAGTACAACAATCCAATACCAATTGTTTGGTACTTACTTTCAGTAAGATATTTATAGGCAATATACACAGCACTATAATCAAAACTAAGTTTAGTTTAATTTAAGTTTATTTTAATTTAAGCTTAGTTTATAATTTAACATATTCCAAAATTAAGTGCCACAGGCCTTGGCAGCCACTGGTAGCTGCTAAAAAAGTTGTTAGCAGAATGCACACCTTAAATATTTCGTTAATGCATTGCGTAAGATGAAATGTATGTAAGAGAAAATTGCACTAATCGACAAAATCATCAACCCACAGTTGCCTCATTGCATATTCGCGCTGTAGTCAATTCAGGCCATCTCACAACTGGTGTGAACCACAAGCAAACTAGTTACTAATTCAATTTGCCTTTGCACGAGTTTCTATTTAATATTCCAAGCCGAGCTCATATCTCAAAAGGTGAAGCCGTAATCTCGCCACTACATTTACTAAGCGCGAATAAAAAAATAAATTTTTTACATTAAACGAAGCATATCTTTAGGCTAACTTAGCATACTTGTATTGATGCAACAAACTAGCACGGAAATGTACCAAAATACAACCAGAAATTGCTGTTTGAAATCAAACCAGATCGAGAAATGTTAGACTTGTGCCAATTATAGAATGACTTTTAATGAGTTACCTTATTTGACCAGCGGTGCTCTATATTCCAATTAGTGGATTTTTGATTTCCTTTTGAACCGTTATGATACTGGCATAATTCTGAGCGTAGCTTAACAGAAAAAATATCACTTGCTTGAATGGAAAAGTGAAAGTCGGTGGACCAGTACGGAATGCGTTCTGTATTAGTTGTGGAGTAGTTCATCACATAACTAGTTGACTGCAGGTATAATTTGAATGCGGTTAAATTACATTAGTATTCAAGTGGAAATTCATCTGATCTCTCCAAATTCTTGTTTATCAAACTAAATACGTATCATAGAGAAATTTTGTATCTATGTTAACTGCATTGTAAGTTCTAAAAAATTTAAACGTGTCATAATTTCCGAGATATAACTCGCACGAACTTAAAGCTCGTTCAAATTTAAGTCGCATTTATCTTCCGATATCATGTTTAATACTCATTACTTACATTGAAACTTTTTATTTCAATTTGAAAACAAATTTTCAAGCCCCCCAAACTTGATCTCTGCTGCGACAATGTCATTTGAACTTTGTGCGAAAGCTCATAAATACTCGTACCATGCAGCAAACGTACAGCCAGCACGCCATTTTGCCATTTCGCCATTTCGCCATATTGTCTGTGCGCTTAAGCAGTATGTAAAAATAAAAGTAGTTCAAAACACGAAAAGTGCTACTAAAGACCGAACTTAGCAGTAAATAGAATTTTATTTGAAATTAAAATGCAGGCGAGATCATTGCATTGCAGTATATACACTATAAGCGCGCATATATACTTATATATTTATATATATATGTGTGCATGGCTGTAAGTAGAATCGCACAATGAAAGATGGACGTGCAACATTTTATCAACAATTCACCTGCAATTTGTTGCAATGCGCAGCATCATTACGTGGACATAATCGAAACGACTGCAAGCCATTAAAGCTCAACTTTTGCGCACCAACACACGCATACACGCACACACATATACATACACATACAGTGAAGTCTGTTTACATCAAACACCCATCTTCGGTGCAAGTTGTGCACATTTTTTTATTTTTTTTTTTTTGTTATTAAAGTTACAGTTATTCGCCGATTTTGCAACTTATAGCGAAACTTAGTTTATCTCACATTATTTCCGAGCGTTGATTGCTTTTTTTTTTTGCTTTTCTTGCTCCCATACATTTTGAGTGTTTTGCAAAGTTGTTTCTTCCTCTTTTTTTCTATTTATTTTCGTTTTTTTTTATTTTTAAGTTTAATTTTTTACGGCGCGCGAGATGAGCTCATTGCGCTTAAAAAGTTTAAATGAAGCTGGCAGCTCTAGGTGGCTGGCGTCCACGGGCCAAGTCAAAGTGCCAGCGCAAGATTGTTGCAGAAAGTGGCGAAAGAGCAAAAGTTTAAAAATTACAAAAGTGTTGCACGAGAAGTGTTGTGAAGACTCAAAGTGCGCGCGCATGTATGTGCGGCGGCATCTGGTAAAAGGGGTAGGGCGGTCTCACACATACTCCGAGGTAGCGAAAAGTTTGGAGCAGATACTTCACCTGCATAGTTGCATTAAGTTGCGAATCTTTTGAGCGGCTTAAGTATTCAGCACCGAACTATAAGCAGCAGCAGCAGCACCAGCAAGAAAGTGTGTGCTTCAACTGCTTGCGTCACCTCTTCGTTGCAACTAATAGCAAGTTTTGCTGCCAGCCACTTTTGGGCAGGGCTCTCATAATTTATTACGCAATCGTTTAACACCGTGAAATATTTGCAATCTATTAAGTGGCGACTGGCATGAGGAGGATTGTGGTAAAGGTTGTGCGCCGAAAGTGATCAACCCATTTAAGGACCAGCTGATGCGTGTAATTATCGCAGCTAAAGGGTTTTTATTTTTGCTCCAGCACATTTTGAAGCTTTGGAAATTTCAAGTCAGTTCAGGTTTAAGCTGAATATTCTTACGACAACATATGTGCAACCCCAGTTAAATGCTACAATCTGAAACATTTTCTACTATCAGCCATCTTTCAGTAGGCAATAGCAAACATGCCGCTCAAAATTATCTACTCCTGCAGCATTCGCGCCTATGTAACCAGAACGGACCCGAATTTGTATCCGGCCAAGGACTGTCAACTCGATAGCATTCCTCGATATTATTTGGAAAATGTTCTCTGCGGCTAAAACAATAACAACAGCAACAGCAACAACTGAGCGTATTTTTGCTCTGCGAAGTTTCAGATAGCTCCTCATAAAATCTTAGTCGTTCGTGGTTAACTTTAAATTTAATGATGTCTCCATTTATCGAAATATCGTATGCTACCATAAATAGCGGATAACATGTAATCATTTTACTTCAGTGGAGAGTCATAAATCAGTTCCCATAAGAGTCGATTTCATGTAACCGCAACGGCCCGGTACTTCTCCCTTTCAAGAACTGTCTGCTACAACAACAATAACGGTAACGACGAAATTGGATTAAGTCGAATAAAAAGTATAAGGAGCGAATTAAGGAATGTTTCATCTTTCGTGCGTTATATTGGCTTCGAAGTTCAAAATAATATTGTCTACTTGTGGCATAATCACAATTCGAAAAAATGCCTTTCCAGAGAATCAAAGTGTAAACACACTCTCGGAATATTTTTCCTACAAGATTAGGCTATGATAGACGGAAGAGAGATAGAGACAGGAATAAACTAACTTTGTTTAATGTTGAAACAGACGTGTTTAATATTGATACCTTCACCTTTAGTCAATATTTTCAATATTTAATAAAGGGTGATTTCTTTTTTTCATTTCTTATTTTATAGAGCCTTTGTTTTATGAAAGCTATATTTCTGATGAAGTTATTTTCATTTGAAGCAAAATATGCTCGTGATCGAAAAATCTGCTTGTGATAAAAAAGAAGTTAATGAATGAGAAGTTCAGAGAATGGCTGTATAATGCGGGTTCTGTGCCAGTTCGACCATTTCTCATTAAGAGAGCCATTTAAAATACGTTCACTGAAACTCTATATTGCAGATGAATTTTGAAGACATAGGCTTGAACGAAATTCGCACACTATTTAACACAAATTAACACTATGGACTCTCTCGCTGCATTATTAATATTATTAAAATTTATTATAATTATTTTCAATAAAACACCTGTTGTACAGATCTCATGGTATTTTACTTACTTTTTTCAAATTAATACTTGTTTCTCTATCTCTGTAATACTTCCTTTTTTATTCCTATTAATGGAGTACGCTGTAACTACTAAACTATTGTAGTTTTCAGTAAGTGTCAATTGCTATAATATTTCTGCGCTGTTATAAGGTTAGTAGAAAAAACTGGGCAAACGCATAGACTGTAAAAAGGACAAACCGCAGAAAAATTGAACTGCAATAGTTAGTTGAGGCTCAAATGGAGCTGATTTTGAGACGAAAAAAAAAAGGATTAAATATTTAGTTTTCAAAATTCGAATTCAACTCCAAAATTATATAGATTGCACACAGCAATTTTACTAAGAAGAATTATATTTTTTTAATTATTTGTATACGAAATTAGATTATTTCAGTTCTTATTTTCAAGCCGAACTTTCATACAAAATTCAATTATTTATTTCCTTACACACAAATAAATGATTTCCATGGGAATTACCAGTCAAAATTTACTACTTTTTATACATACCAATATTTTCGTTAACATTTATCGCTATGCTAACTCACACATCAAAATATTTACCGCCAACCATAACATTTGTGCCTTAACAGTGTACGAACTCACCTGCAAAAGAGAATGTGAGAGAGAGAGTAGAGTAAATAAAAGACGCAAATTAATAATGACTTCGGAAACGTGTGAAACATCTTTAGTGCTTAACAATCTATACTTATTGTTAGTGGATAATAAAATAGTGCTAAAAACATGTCTTTGTCTACACATAACCCCCGCCGCCTAAATGGGTGACTTGGTGCATGCCTCGGCAATCTTGAGGATAACATGAAATGGGCGTAACGAGCGACTACATATGCTATGACAAGCGTAACACTTGCTGCACGCTACAAACAAACCCAGCAATAAAAGCATGTAGAAATCGAATAACTGCCGCACAGCCACATACACACACACTGTCACAACCGGTGTTGCCGCGAACACGAACGGCTGCGATGCCATTATCACTTTTAGCACCTAGCGCAATGCGAAACGGTAATCGGCGAACGCTTGAATGAATGTAAACACACACACACGCACACATACACATGCATGCTGTTGTTGTACGTTTGGTGTGCTGTGGTAGGGGTGTGATGTGGTAATGGCGGTACTGCATGTGTGAAGGAGAGTCAATAAAAGGCGTTATTTACACCATATTCCGTAAGCCGTCAGCATAGTGACACACATTCCATATAAATGCGCATGTAAATGTGTCAATCGTGCAATGTGTGAACGCCATGGTCGCATCCTTGTTGCACAGAGGCCAGCGCCACCAAAGTGGGGCAACAACCATTTGGCTTGCCGCCATCGGCATTACGGCTGCCGCTACCTCGTTGCGATAAATGCGTTGGAAGTGCTATAAATGGTGTACGAACGGTGGACGGTGCATTGGCAGCCCATCAATATCCAGCATTGACATGACATGGTCAATACGTACGGTATTATGTAGTCGCAAAATTAACACACGTTTTTCTACTTCTTTGGCGCTTGTCATTATGGACACATCTTCATATCCCAGTCCGACCGTATTTCAACGGCTGACCTGTCGTTTGTTACCATCGTTGGTGGACAGACAGCATATAAATACATAAATATTTATGTATGTCATACAAATATAGTTTCGCAGAAGTGGGAAATGTGCGCGACGGCTCATTCATAAGCTCCAGTATATTTGTAAGTTGTGCACCTTTTTGACGTGTACCTCCGTCCATACTTCCTGTACAATTTGCCACGCAATTTTGGGCAAAAACAGGCAATAATTGGGTGCGTGCAACATACAAAATCCTCCTTTTCGTTCGGTGATTGTGATTTTGTTCCGTTCACTTCATCAAAGGAATGCCAGAAGTCAACTTTGAGCTTTGTGTGCCAGCGGGGTGTCAGCGGGGTGCGGGCCATAAGCAGCGCTCACGAAATGAAAACGTGTCAGTAGGCTTTTATTGTTGACATTGCCGTTATTGGTATGAGTATTTTATGAATTTTCGTCAGGTATGACGGTACATGGGACCATATGTTTTTATATCATCGCGCAATGTTGCTTTTGGTGCAACATTTGTACGTGCGTATATATATATATAAATGTATACAGTTATGCGTTAATTATAAGAACACTTCCATTCTGTTTAATAATTTTCATATTATATTCAAAATGTATTCATACTCTGTGAAACTTGGCTTTTTCAACACTGCTGAAACCTTCTGCGACTTGAGAGAGTGTGTGGAAATGTTCCATATTTGCACACGATTGCCTTCGGTAAACTCTTGAAGCGACACTGTGGTGTTGTAACGAAACTTCAGAGCTAAGGGCAGCACAAGATTTTCAAATAACCAAGTCTTTTGGCATAAAGTACACTTTAGGGTCGTAAAAACATTATTCAATTGATATAATAGTGAAAAAAAAATGTCCTGTCCAATTCGCTGTAGTGCCGAAGCATTCCGGTCAGTCAGTTTCAGCACACAAAATTTCAAACACCTTCTTCCAGTAACAGCATTTTTCACTTCATGCAACGATGATAGTCGGGGACTTTCGCAAGTACCCTACTAAAATTTAAACTAACGCTCAACACTAATATTATCTAACAAAAATATTTTTTTTTACAAAGAATTTCCAACAAATTTTTTAAGTAAAACACTTTACATTTTTTTACAAGTCCGCCATTTTGTGAAACTTTGATTGAAAACTAAAAATATGCGTGATTAACAAGCAAAGCTTGTGTGGCCTAAGAACCTGTTTTTGAGTTTGTTTCAGATAGCACTAGTTCTTAGAATCGTCCTCGCCCGTTAGAAACCCGTTTGAAAAAGGTGGTTTCAAAGATTGGCCCAGTCGCAGCCATTTTGTTTCAATATGTCAATATAAGCATTTAGTTTTACGTTCAAATACATAATTATTTATTAAAGTCTTAAAGAAAGAGATACGATTTCTTCATACTCACTCCCACCATAAATTGTCAAAATTGGACATTTTTCCTACGGAGGGCTCCGGACTGGTCTAATCCCACAAATAAAAGATATTCCTATGACGATCCCATTTAGCAAAAATTCAGAGAAATTGGACTAATTTTGAGCTAGAAATATAACAGCTGTGGTACTGTGCATGTCGTAGAAGCGCTCCCAAAATGTATTATTATGTGCAATGTAATTATTATGTCTCAAAGAGGTTTTACCCTTAATAATTACAGAGTTACTACAGGAATTAAAAAAATTCAAAAATTTTTAATGTATGAATACTATATGAGAATTTTATTCATGTATGAGATTTAAAATTCTTCAATTTTTCTAATTCATGTTCACAATTCCTTAAAGTATTAGATTATTTTTTGTCTTCTGCTTAGTTCACGTCAGCGAGTATACACTGTAATACAGACACCAATGAAGTTATTAGTACGTTAATTAAATGACATTGTTAAAAACTCAACACCTGTCACTAATGCCTAACTAGAGGAAGGCAACAAAAAAGAGCACATTAAACTACCAAATAACCTGCACAAGGTATATATATATATAGGTAAGGCATATTTAGGGTATTAGTAATTACATGCTAGCATGAAAACCGGCTCGTTAGACATGTTTACCTGCTCTCTTGCAAGAGAATATCAACCTTTGCTACTCGGCAATAGGTATATTGCTAGATAATTATATGCCAGCACCTATTTGAGGCCGCCGCTTTACACTTCACACACCGGTCACTTATTGCTTTTGCTTTGCACCTTTTCCTACATTTTAAAATTTATGTTAATAACTAAATCTCTTTTGTTGTTTTATGAAGTTGCCGAACGAAAATGTGATACTTTTCGAGACAAGCGCTGTGAAATAGAGCAATGCCATTAAATGTGGAAATAAAGTGATAATTTTACTTATAATGGTGAAACAATAGAGTGGGAATTGTCTTGAGCAGGTAGAGGACCCCGGACAGCTGAAAATCGCATGCCAAAAGCGTTTGGCATATCTAAAAAAATATAGCAAAGAGCAGCTGGTACACATTCGCAACTGATATAGACATAAAGCAATTGAAACGAATATGTTGCACACGTGACGCCAGCGGAATAAAGAGGAGCCCTGCAGAGAAGCTTGTCAGATATCCAGTTCAGATTGAATTCGTAACAGTCTGCAAGATGTAAACGAATCGAAAAGATCTACCATTGTATCGTGAGACAATAGTCGGACTATTTTGGTACTATAGAAAAAGTATTCAAAAGGTGATAACAACATTTTCCTCGAATGAATTTATGGATGGAATTCCGTATATAATAGAGTCCAAACAATTGTACTTCCTAGAATACTTAACACCATACTATTAAAAAGAGCTCGAAACCTAACAAGTAATGCTGCCTAAGTCGAGCCAGTTCCAAACTAGTTCAAGACCGGCGGTGAAGCAACAAATCGAATAGTAAATAAAAATATGGCATTTCCTCTTCGATGCTCAGCTACTGGCGCGACTCACCCCACACTTTCCTACTCTCTATAGCATATTCATTCGTTTGTCTGTGAAATAAACTGATGCTGTTGATTATCCACATCGCTTTATACGAGTTTTGCCATGTGGCATTCACAAATTTCTTGCCTTTTCGGTTATTTATTGCCCGGCAATTGATGTATCGCTGTCGTGCGGCGCTAAATTATTCACTGTTCATTTTATTGTACGAATGAGTAGGTAAGTAAGAGATGACGATCGTATTGCAGATAATGAGCAGCTTGAGAGCATGTTGATGAGCATGCTGTGAAATTGCTGTATTTCTTCTTCCTCTGCATACTCACAATCCACAATCTTTACTACCTTGCAATTGTTGCCATATTTCAGCATTGCTCTTTGGATGGTTCACAGTCGGTTTGAGTGTTCTAGGAATTTGAATTTTGCAACTACAAACATATGGGATGTGTATACTCGTACATATGTATGTCCCTATATGATATAAGCGGGCAGTTACTCTAGTTACTCGATCAATTTTTATAAAGAAATCACTGAGAATTCTTTGTTCTTGAAATTTGAACTAAATCTAGTTCGAAGAAGGGACCGCAGAAGAAAATGGAAGAATAATGATTAATGGTGGAAGTCGAACTCTTAAATGAGGTTAATAACAAAGTGGAATTCGAAAGTGTCGATATGATCTGCTATAAAAAAAAGAAGAAATTTGTAGCTTGCACTCAACTATTTTGAGGTTAAGTAACTACTAAAACTTTCTGCTGTAATTGACCAGCATTTGCCTGTCAAAAGCGCTGAGTACCGATAAGGTTTCTTCAGTTTTAAAAAACAAAAAGTGGAAATTGCTAAAGCCATTGACAGCTCCAACTTTTATGACTTCCAATAGAATCAGTGTTTGCCAATAAGCTTTCAGTTTAGTTCCGGGTCTCCGGCAACTAGAACACGAAAATTGGATTGGGTAGAACCTCTCTGAATGATTTTGAGGCAGTGACACTATGTTTAACAACTCGAATAAACTCATGAAAACCCAATGGGCTTCTGAACGATGCAAAAAAGTATGAACTGTGGTTCAGATTCACAGAGGTAGATAGAGCTGTATGTAAGAACTATGAATAAGGAAATAACTCTTAATTTTAGCTACGGGTTTTCCTAATTAGCAGACAACATGACGTTAGAAACACTTGGCAGGAAAAAAGACCTTTGTCGTAAATGATAGTATATAACGGTGTCTGGTGAAAATGGTGAAAAAATGACACTTTATGCATTATTTAAGGCATCACAATGTTGCATTTCAGGCAATCCAAAACCTTCAACGATTTAAATATATCTTTCTGTGAGAAATCTTTTCGTATCATGTTCCAGACTTAAACTTTAGATCTAGATCCCATATCTACGGCACCATGAGGCTTCTGCAAGAGTTTCTAAATAGACAATTTCTACGCCATTTTTCTTGCTTGAAAATTTCCCTTTGATTCTATTCATTGCGTCTTTCTTTTATGAAATTTCCGACTCATTTTCTGAGGACAATACTTTGATTCAACGAGCTTCGACCTGATCTCTTATGATCCAAAGACGCTTCAACCTTTCAAATTTGACATTTCGCATAAGTTTCAAGTGTAAAAGTTGAGTCCTCGGAGCAGTAACACTCTAAACTTGTTGCTCTCTCGAGATATTTTTCAACGATACGATTTTTCGTACGGCCTTCAAGCGTTGCACTCTAATGTCCATAGCTGTAGCGCTACGGAGTACATCCGTAGCTCGTATACAACTTCCTGATCTACTTTTTAATCTTTATGCCTATTTATTCAACCCGTCTTTTTGAACTAAGTTACCGCTAGCTTAAAGACACTACATCTCTTTGCAGCACTAATCGGTTTTCTTCGAGCACGAGCAGCCGTATTTTACTGCTGAGTATTAAATTGCATTCAAAGGACCAACTAGGTATATATTATATGTATGTATGTTAAAAGGGCACCGTCTTTCATTGTTGTTATTGTATGCAAGCAATACACTTTTGACTGACCAAAGTACTAAGTGTACAGCTCATGAAATATTGATGTTATGAAGACCAAAGTACGAGTAGTATGCCTGTCTGGGCTCGGCGTACGAAGCACATCAGCTATGCGACTTTATAGCTGAGAGATTGACATACAACTCCTGTACGTGCGTATAGATATGTATGTGTGTGTGTGTGTGTATGTTTGTTGTTGTATGTACAAGTTGTCGTAAATACCGAACGATCCATATTTATCCGAGACATGTGCGCATAGTGTACTCAGGTCAGGTGAACGTGTTTGTTGCCTCGAGCAAATGGCGCGCTAACAACTTAAGCGCTTTTCTAATCGCATCACGTTTCGGCGAGCGCCTCAACAGGATATTGCAGTAAAGCGGCAATACTTTGAATCTTCTTCGTTTCGTTTCGTTTCGGCTTTTTTTTTTAATTTTATTTCTCGAGCTTTTAGTTTCTTCTAAGACGCATAAAAGACGAAGTTTATCACCAACTTGTTGTTGTTGTCGCGTTGTCAATTGTTGTTGCCGTAGCTATGTTTAAAATATTGTTTTTATTGCTGTTATTTTTATTGTGGAACTTGTGGAAGGTTTTGATGATGCAAAAATTGCATGCTTACCAAGTCGAGTAAAAAGGCGAAAAATAAAAAAAAACAAAAATAAAGCGCAAGCAAGAATAAAAAGGAGGCAAGATTTAAGTACAACCGAAACATACACGAAAATAAACATGTCGAAATACTTTTTTGCGTTCGCCAAAATAACATATCAGAGACAATTGTCTCTGGAGCATAAGCAATGCAACTGCTGCCACTCACAAGAACCACTACACAACAATGGACATCTTCACACAACAATAGATACTTGCAACAATATTATCATGAATGCGTTTCAAGGCATTTTGACGATTCAAATGCCGCAAAGCATACGTTGAACGTGCAGTCGTAAAACACGCAAACTGGACATGAACAAGCGGCGGCAGCGCAACCAAGTACATCACTGACGAAACCTAAGATACTACGAGTACATAGACGTCAACGGGTGGCAAGCTAACATAACATTCTTGAATGTGGTTCACAACACATAAACGGTAAATGCCAGCGCAACCCTGCAACAGCAGCATGTACGTCAGGAGCATGAGCAACCACGGCTGCATGTTGCATGTGCCACAAAGCTCTAAATGCATATGTAGAGGCGAGCATATGTTGCTTACAAATCCTTTGAAGACTTTGGCACGCTTAGTGTGGCAAAAGGAATTTGTGAGTGGCGGTGTCTTATACTCGGCAGATAGCGGGGTCAAAATATGTTGAATATTTGGAAAAATATGTTGGGTATCTGGAGCTCCTCATTTTCATTAAGAAATCAGTGCAGTTTCGTTCCCCAGTAATCCTTCTATCGATAACTTGAAGTTGACAAGGGAGCAGAATTTTCTAGAGTAGGAGAAATAGCGCCTGGCAGGCGCCAATAACCGGTAACCGTTGTCTAACTACCGATCTCCGTTAGTGATTTTTAATTACAGAGAAATTATCGAATCTTCCGGTTAAATGGAACCGAGAAAATATAATGGTAATATGTTGCTATTAGTTTAAGCTGAGAAATAGTGAGCCGACTCGACTAATTGACAAAATTATATTTCAAAGGCGTAATGATCGAGAGGCGTGAAAATTGTACTTTACGCAAATGTGTGAAGATTTCTATAGAAAATAGGGAGTCTGGTTTTCGTACGCCTGCCAAGAATCCACAGTGTATTATAGAATATCCCCAGCAAAAATGAAAGAAAGAGGTTTGTAGCATACGATCTCCGAAACCGAATAAATTGATGCTCAATTAGCCGACTTTGAGGTAGTTCGAGTAGCAACAGCTCGGATAATGACGAAGAGTTAATGAAAACCTTGGTCGTATTATGTAAATTTTTGGTTAAAGCTGACTGTTATACGGCTTGAATCTTACTGGTGTAGCATTAAACCGGGTAAATCGAACATATAGAAAAGGTATACGGCACGCATTACCTACTTCAGAACTTTGAAGATATTTATATTCCCAAAAACATATCTAGCGAGAGATCTAGGTAACATGTACAAAAAAATTTTTTTTTCTTCAAGCTTTCTGGTACTACAGGTAGTTTAAAATAGAGAAATCCTTTTGGGACAGATGTTTTCAATCGGACCGTCCTGTATTAAACGGATGCATGTGTTGATGACATCAATTTCATCGAAACACTACTTCCAGCTATTATCAATTGGAGTAGCCAGGCGCATGGCTATGCTTGTGAAGAAGAACAAAACGACATTCAATTTCGTTTAGTTTCGTTTCTCTTGAGGACAGAATCCCCATCCGTCATCAAAATTATTCACCTTCAAAATACACCCAGAATTATAAATGCAGGTAAATGCTATTTTGAACTGAATGGTCAAGTCAAAAGTGTTGCCTTCAGTTGATGTTGAAAGAAGATATAACATTTTCTATATAGTGATACATAACTTGACTATTGTCTTTCTTAAATATGGTATGAAGTCTGTAAAAATTAATAAATATGCACACATTAGCGACAGCTCGAACGATCAGCTCGAAACGTAAGCTCTTTTTATCGTATTTTATTATAATTAAGAACTTATTTGAAAGAAACTATATATGTAAACATATTATGTATTTTCTATACATAGTTTACTGCTTGCAGCACACTGTGCAATTTGAGTAGAAGCATTTATAACATATAACTGCGCAAATAAGTCTAACTTTGAGTGTGTGGCATGCACATTTCTCCTCGGAATGTTTACATGCATAGTATCTCAAAAACAAAAAAAAAGCAGCAAAAAAAACGGCATCTTATCACCATAAAACTATGCACAAGGCGGTGTTGCTGCTGTCTGCATACCGCTGATCGAATAAAATAATATATGCGCTGCCAAATGGAAACTTTGAAACTGAAAACTGCAGCAGACTGCGAATTCATAAATTATTCAGGACAACACTTGCAGTACAACTACATAGGAGTACATTCTAAGTGGCAGCGCAATAAAAAAATCAGCATATAAGGAAGTGCTACGAGTACATAGACATTTGTTGAGGAGCACTGCGGCATGCCGGCACGTAGCGTCAAGGTTCACGCTTGCACTTGTCATGCCGAGGAATGTTTAAAGACAGCTTTGGTGCGCAGCGCATGCAACTTTCGCAATCGGAAGTCGAAATATTGCAGGAATTCGGTAGAAAAAGAATTCGAAATAAAATAAAACTTGGCACAGAGACTTTTGTGTAAGTTTTTCGAAATGATTTTGAAATAAAAAACTCTTTTATGGCCGACGATTAAAAGCCTCGCTGTTGCTGTTACTGTTTGCTGAAATTGCGCTTTCTTATTAAATATTAAACACTTTCAGCAATTTTTCGGCAAGTTCAAGGCACTGTGGCGTTTTTTTCATTTGTTTTTTAGTTGGTAGCACTTCTTTCGCAGAAGCCCTTTTTTTTACTTGACATTTTTTATTTGCCTTCACTTCGCTTACTGATGCCGCATGAAACCCGCTTGGTAATTATTGCGTATATACAAAATGGAATTAAAATTTTTGCTCATACATACTTTTTCTCAAAGCTTAACAGCGCCGTGCCAAATTTTGATTAATCGTAATTATTATTTTTTCTTTCTCTTAATTGCCACATTTTCCATCTTCTTTGCTTCTTGCTTTTTTAACAACTTTCGTGTTGTCTATAAAGTATTTTGTGGTCAGTTCATTGAAATTTTTAATGACTCAATATTGTGGTTGGAACAGAGGTGGCTTCATTGCTTGTCTTGCACTAAAAACATACACACACACACAAACAAGTTTATCAATATCAAAATGGTAGTATAAATACGCACGAAACGCCTTTCTTCTATAAATACAACCAGTTCTTTGCCGCGGCGGCAGCATATGGGAGCGAGCGTGGCGTTGGACCATGTGTTTTCAGCTCATTAGCGAACGGCCACGACTGGAGTCACTTCAGCCATAAATATTGGCTTGTAAATTTGTATGCATTTATGATCATGTGTGTGTGTATGTGTGTGTGTGTGTATGCCAACATATTGAACAATGAGATTAATAATACTATGAAAAATTTACTGTTTCGTTCAAAAATTTTTATGATGTCGTAAATAAGTTAGACATATTGCCTTGCCGCATTGAATATTCGATATTAGAAATATTTTACGAGTACGCATTCAATTAGATGTATGTATGTGTGCGTGTTTCAAACTTTTAAGAATAAATTCGTTATGAGAGCCCTTTTTGTCTCAGCACATTCACTACGATAGGGTGAAAATTGGTTCAGAGCTATTTTATGCGGTACTCTTTGAGAGTGGCAATGGAACTACATATCGGCATATAAAATTGGACTCAACATCGAGGCAATCGTGTTAAGTCACATTACGCTGCTCATAATATTTAGTTAAATTATGCTGGAACTAAAGTTGATAATGACATTTAAAGCGTACATATGTGGGAGAATGTATGCTGTCCGAGCCCATAAAGTTGACAATAGATCAAAATATTTGGAAATAAGGGGTGCATCAATAAGTTGTGTAGAATTTTAAAGGTCTGTGTGTTATTAGAACGATTCACAGTGCAAGCTATAATACGTTTACGTGCTTTTTATCACCTGAAATAAATCCTACTTGGTCTAAACGTATATCCAGCAGCACACTAGTTAAAAAGCAGGCGTATGCAACTATTTCACATTTCTTCTCCTCCATCTTTCGGTGCGTAATATCGGAATATAATTTTTTGTTTTATTGTGCTCCAGCTAATTTCGGGGATGATATCTTGAAATTTAATTGCATGAAGTAGAATACACTTTCCGATCCGTCAGCTTTAAATCAAAGCCTGGCTTAGCAGCTGAAACTGGAATTCTCCGCTTCATATGTTAGTATCAGATAATTACTTCCTTACTTCTTTTAGTAAAAAGAAGAAATTTGAAAGCGTTGTTTTACTATACTGAAAATGTCTTCGAATGTAAAATCAATCGGACTGTGGGAAGATGCTTTCTTTCGGCCACGGATTAGAATTTATTAGACCACAGGTGTTTTTACTTGTTCGCATCTCTTAGAACACCCAAAAACATAAACATGTAGAGAAACTCAGAATAGTTTACAAAGTGTGTAGGAAAATGTTGAAGTTTTAAAATTCAAAGTTATCAAAATTTAAAGAAAAATTTAAGAAATGCAAGTTATGTTTTTCGAAGAGAGGCGAAACAAGTTCATTCGGTATGTAATGTAAAAATATACAGACCTTAATGTCTTGAAAACAATTTTGAGGTTGAATTATCTCTAGGAAATGGCGATTAATCTCAGAGTATAACAATCAGAAGCTTACTGTTCATATAGCTAAATTTGATTGTTTCAGACTTCGCCTCGTTTTTTCGTATCAACCGTACTAAGAGCAAAACCCTTCTTTTTTTTTTTAAAGAATATATGACATATGAAGTTGAATTTAAGGCAAGCGATCAGAAAATTTTATTAGGGACTACTGTTTGAAATTTTCACTCCTAAAAATCGACAGTAAAATCTTTGGATTCCTTTTCTAAGATTTCGAGAGTACAAAATTCTCAAAACTAAGCACTAAGTCTGAAATGTATAACAGTTAATTTAACTTAAGAAATAATAAATGCTTGTACCGCCAGATGGCGCTAAAATCAAATTATTACCAAAACCATTTATTTCTTATTCCGATTTCCATATATTGACAATTTCTTCTTGTAAAAACCCTCACGAGAGTTGGCGCAAATTTTTACAATTTTATAAATTTTCAGAGAAGAATGTCGTTAATGTGCAAGATAAAGTTGGGTTATAATGGATTAAGAATTTGCTCGAGTATGAATTTGAGGTTGAATTTTCACTTCAACCGCTACAACTAAGTTGGACTCTTTGGATGCATTTACCCTTTTTTTGAACGATGGCAAAATGGAAAGTCGAGGGAACATAACATGCTATACAAACAACGTTTATACCGAGGTTCCTTTGGTAAATTTTTAAAATTTACTTTCCGATTTTTACAACCGAACTTTCCAGCTTAGCCCGTCGATGAACAGCCGTTTTAAGATCTGTATATATGTGTATGATTATTTCGAACTGTGGCATATATAATATGTATATATGAAGAAATCGGGGAACTTGGGATTTTTTAGAGCGTCAATTAAGATTTTTGTTAGAAATAATTGGTCTTCAAGTGGATATAAGTAAATATATTACTGGTAAGAAGTGGAGTTATAATTTATTATATTATATTATTTATTATAATACACAAAACTTAGTCTGTGAAGTATAGTATTATATTAATATCATTAAAAAATTAATTCCTTTTCCGTCAAATTTATGTATTAAAATTATTATATTTTGAAAATTAGAACTAGTTTGATTTTTTCAGTATACTTACGTTACTTTTAATAATAAAAATAACAAATTTTTTTTTTTTTGCAAAGAAAAATATATGGAATTATGCCATTATATTTTCAAAATTCAACAAAGCATGCATTTTTTTTTGAGATATTACATTGACCATCTTTCCAAATATGTCGCTCTCACTCACATTTGTTTTCGCTGGTATTATTTATTATTTTATGTTGAACTCAAACTGCAATCAATTCCAAATTGACTGCGATTAATTAAAATAATTACTTCATTGTTTCGTATATAAATTGAATGCCAGCGATGGCTTAAACGATTTTCTGTCATTCATTACGATTATTTTGGGTTTAAGTTTCAATTTAAAAGGCAACGACGCGCATGCGCAGCCGCACGTTATAAACATTGCTGAACACATGCGCACATATGCGTATGTATTATGTTGCAGGGCAGCTGGACAATTGATAAAGTGCAATTTGCATTGATATTAACTGTTGTACATGAAAATATATTAAAGTGTAATGGAAATAAAAAAATGCAAATTTAATTACGTAACTTGCAAAAACATGTGGGCGCACATTTGATGCTGAGCTGCAGACGTGCTCAGCGCATTTAAGCCTCCAATGCATAATTAAATTGCTCATAATGTGCTGTGATTACACGCTAATGAAATGCAACAGCGCAGCCGAACAATGGGCTGAGACCGCTGAAGTGGGTGTAGCAGGCACGGTATTGTTGCAACAGCTGACCTCGAGATCACTGTCAGCACAGCTAACGTTATGTGCGTTATGTGATTATGCTGCCACGGCATTGATTACCCATCTGCCTGGCCCGTGTGCCGTTAGCGAAATGCTGCTGCGGCGCTGATAGCGCGCGGATTATGCATGTGTTGTGTGACAGATAAGGTCCGGTATAAAATGTAAGGTTTATTTTTTCACTAGGGTATCAACATTAAGAATGCATAAAATTGCAATTAAATTTATTAAATATGTATTAAGAGATAATCGCGCTGATGTCGAATTAAGTAAATGGTAAAAGTACATAATTCTGTGTAAAATATGATATTTGCGGGAAACCCTTAAGTGGAAGTAGGAAATCAAAAATATTTTAAAACTACTTAGTGTATGAGAAAAACTTGGCGTATAATGTTGGATTAAATATCTCTTGCTCAGCTCTTGCAAAAAATTTCGACTAATGAATTGGCTTGAGATTTGTCGCTGTACCCTCAAAATAACTGAGTTAAAAATCCTTAAAAAGTTGTATAAAATCGCATGATTCGATTCCCTTCTGAACCGAATGTTTAAATTCAGACAATCAGATGAAGATTATACACTCTCCCTTCTTCTGTATGTGTGTATTGAGTTTATGTTACTAAAAGTGTTCGAAATATCTCTACAGCTCCTCCGCAGATCCAATGGCAACATATATTGGTTCCAAATGCTTGGGATTAAACACAATAATTCCATTCATACGCAAGTGTTGAGAGAGACTGCGCAGAATTCCAATTTCAAAGTTTCGGTGGGCAGTGAGAGAGTCCTCGATGGAATTAGAAGAGGTCTTTTACTAAGGGTCACTCATGAGATCAATATAATACTATCAAAGTTGAAAATCTCATATCGCTTCTATGAGAAGTATACAATTCCCTATGTTTTTGGTTAGGCCTAATGTTTGCAGGATACGTGTATAAACTTTACTGCTCTCGGACAGGTGGTTCGTGAAGCGTAGCAAAATTTTGGTATTTTGGAAAAAGCAGAAATCCAAAAAATTCACCAAATGATTTCGGATAACCATAAAATGGCGTTGATCGAGATAGCTGACACTCTAAAGATATCAAAGCTAAGTGTTGGACATATCGCCCTTGAATATGGTTCACAAAGCAAAATGGCATAAATTGGTCTTCGAATAGATTCCATTCGCTATATCCTTTGGATCTGGTTATAAGAGACACTTGCTTATTTCTAATGCCTTAGATTGGTATGTAACATTCCTTTTTGTTGAAAAGGTAATACAATATAGAACTTTGCGAAGTTCGGTATTATATAGACTTAGTGTAGTCGTCAATTATAATAGTTAATGTAAAATATTCTTTCAGATATTCTCCAGAGAATAGTTAAAGAGTTGGTTGGTTGTCTGGATATTTTTCTCAGTAGTTCAACCTTGGGTGTTTAGCGGAAATGGAATGGATGGATCGTACTCTGATAACGAATATATCAGAAGACTTAATTATAATTTGATTAAATACGAGGGAATGAATCCATTTCAGGTGTTGTGTTTCAAAATTACGGAAATTCAACTATTCGCTCACTGAAAAATTCACCAAAAGTAAAACTATGTCATTTGTTGTTGGTTCAATAAAGCCTAAGGTCACCAATGACCTGAAATTTTACAGAAAAGCGCTAATGACCACGACATTGTACATCAAAGTGACCATTTGTAGAAGAAAAGGTCGGTATAATGACTCAGTGCTAATTTTTATTTGTGTAAAAGAAACCTTAACCCTCTAGTGCGCAAGACCAACATTGGAGGACCTTATATCTCTGTAGGAACATTTACCTTAAATCTTTTCAATGTTTTATTTCCATAAAACCCGACCGCATAACTTTTTTTAAATCCCCAAAAATTGTCGGCCACTAGAGGGTTAAGATCTTAAAATTCAGAAGTCGGTTATTGTGGAGAATTATATTGAGGTCTAACCAAGCCGAAAGTGGACTGTTTCACACATCAAACGTCATTCATGGAACACTTAATATAATAAATGAGTATATAAATGATATACTTGTGCTGATTACAGCATCCTGGGAGCTGCTAAAACGATTACCCCAATGGTTAAGTTTTAATTTATTTGCTTGCATAAGCACACAGTTTACACGATAATTTTCAATTGAGCAGTTTCAAACGCCTTTCATACCATTCGAAGGTTTCATTTCATGCATTTTCATTTAATACGCGCCTTTTGTTCTTTTTTTTTTTTGGCGTCAAAGCGAGTCAGTGCAGGAATATGAAAAAAATTGCCACCCTTGTCACAACTCTTGCCACTTTTTTGTTGTGCTTTTTGTCACAATGCAAGAATTCTCGCAAATAAATTACAATGAAATGAAATTGCACGTTAAACACTTTTTAAAATATTACACAAACGAGAATTCCCATTTTAGCACAACAAAAAAAACAAAAACAAAAAAAGTGAAAAAGTGAAAAAGTGGCAAACAAAAAGCTTCATAAAAGCTAAAAACAAAAAAAAACTGATGCCCGCACAAAAACCAAGCAAACATTTAAATGTGTTTATGACTGTGTGCATATGTGTTGTATGTATTTTTTGTTTACCTCTCTTGTGTTTCACATAATTCGTGACCTCGTTGCTGCAGCACGGCTGTTCGTAGTAAAAATTCCATGTATTCTCATAATCGCAGGATATGTGTGGCACACAGTGCAACAACAACAAAATTGCACCGTACAAGAACAGCATTGAACGATTTGTTGTTGTTGTTGTTGTTGTTGTTCTAGTTGGTTTTGTTGTTCGCCACAATTGGATTATTGTGGTGTTGGGATTTTGTGTGGGCGTCATTTTTGTTGTTGCTGTTGTTGTTGCGCCAATTGCATGTGCAACTCTTTTACACTTGCTTATAATTATTTTGTTCTTGTTGTTGTTTTTTCGTATTTTCGTATTTTCTTGTTGTTTTGTGCGCTTTTAATGAAAGTATAATTTTTTGTAATATTTATTTACTTTTTATTTGCACTTGTATTATACATGTATGTATGGATGTGTAAATATGTGTTTTGATTTTTTTCACACACACTGTTATTGTTATTGTTGTTGTTGTTGTTGTTGTTTTTTCATTAATCTCGCATTGTTTTCCAGTTATTTATACAATATTACTATTTATGATGTTTTCACTGCCCACATGCGGTGCACTTATGCATGTGTGTGCATGTGTTTGTGTGCATATGAAATTTATATTTGATCCTTTTTACCTTAATGCCGGTGCGTTGCGTACGTGCCTTTTGCCTGAAATGGGCTTTTTTGCCAATGAATTATTGTTATTAAATTTATTTGTTTACTATTTAAGACGAATAAACGCCGTTCATTGATATTATTATTTATTGCATTATTATATGCGCCGCCTTTTTTGTTGTTGCTATTGCATTTCGTTATTATTTTTATAATTTATTTGTTTATTAAATTTTTAAATGGCGGCGCGCTCAGCATTTTGGTGATAATAAATATTTAACTATTGTTGTCTTTATGTACTTTTTCATTTAATTTTCATCGAGACAGTTATATTGCGAAAGCATTGTGGGTGATATATTTATTTATTTATATTTAAGGACATAAAAGCCCACAAGTACATACTTGGAATTTTTAATTTGTATACCCCTGGGAAAAGCATATAGTTAAATAGCCTATAATATGACTTTGTTTGTTTGGGTGTTTAAAAGAAAAATCGGCTCTTAAGCACATAATCTGAGGTAGGATTTAAACAGCTTAAGTAGAGTTAATTATATTTAATTAATACGGAGAGCAAAGAAAAAAAAACGAATAAAAACTTTTTCATACAATCTCTTTTATCTCAAAATGCTGAACATACTATCTAATAAATGAATAATTAGCTCTGAAGCACAAACTCCTTAATCAACTATATACTATATTAGCTGGCTTAAATTTGTCCAACCTTGACGAGTATCGAATCGAACACACAACTGGTATAAAATACATAGACTGGCATAACTGTATACAGATAAAATAGCAAACACTTTAAAGCGACTCCACTTTTTATTTGAACTGGATAACTCAGTTATTGCTATCACCTATAAATATTTCGAAAAGGGAGCACTGCCATAAATTATTTCCTGCAGAGAAATGTCGAATCGATGAGGGCAAAAACCATAGAGGGAGAATTTTAAGACTATTTTTTTATATTTTCGTATTCTTTTGTTAAATCTATTCTATTTTCAGCAGTTTGTGAATCATCGTTGGGCAAGCAAGATGCCTTAATTGTCATAGATTACAATTTGGTGCCACTAGTAGTATCCACTCAAATACTTTTGAATAATTTTCATGGTAAAACATGTCACAGCACGTAACTCGTTTCGTAAATCGAAAAACAATGTTGCCATAATCAATAGAGAGCACTTGCGATAACAATCATAAAAAGTTGAAGTGGTGATAGAGAAGTTCATATGCCGTTTAGAAATATTCTCGATCTTAAGCTTTTTCTGATTATTATTATTCGACATTTAACTAAACTTTAAATAATGGCTTATTTGTCTATAGAACAAAATCTACCGTTATTTGCCACAAGTCCGGCATGAGTCCACGATTAGTGCGAAAGAAACTTGTGACTAAGGGCACTTTTGATATTTTTATATGGAAAGAACTGTTTCCTTTAGTTCGAGTATGTGCTATAGAGACTAATTGTGCGGTCTAGTCACCTTGGCTACACTATTCAGTTTCATTATTTTACAACTAATAAATCTCTAATCATACCCTAGAAATATTCGTGTGAACATAATTAGTACTTAATAGGGAGTATTGGAGACTAATTCAGTCCTAAATGTAACCTTTATGGAGTACTCCCGCCGCCCGCACTCTCTTTAAAAATTACTCACATATATTTTTGAAGGGGAGCTATCAACAGCATGAACAGAAGGAAGATATTGTATCAGAGATTGTGTTTTTTTTATAAAATAGCTTCAAGAAAGGCAGATTATGTGTACATATATGGGAACCCATCCAGTTGCGTGGAAATTTTTCCTTCAGAGAAGTTTCTCTAAACAAAATTGGAAAGAATAAAGGAATAATTGGTAACGGGGGTTTGCTCAGATTTGAGAAAATGTGTTCCTCTTCAATTTCAGTTCGCTCAAAAAACAACAGCATCAAAAATTCTTCCTAAAACTTTTTAATAAAAATTTAACGAGTTGGGAGGCAAGAGGAGTAACCGCTGTAAATAATTGATAATTTATTGGAAAAAGTGTAGAAATATAAATACAAGAATATATTACAATCACAATTGAAATTTACTGTGGATAGCTAGAATTTGGATTTCATATGATTTCTCCATGAAAGCCTTGTGCATTATGACATCTATAGGTCGGTTTGATCCACAAATACTTATCTTATTGCACCTATTATAGATTTTGAGATATGAGAAGAAAGAAGATGGCATTAATCATCGTAAACTCGCTCTAGAAAATGGGACATGACGGGCCCAATAAACATTAAGGCCAATGGGAAAACATTTTTGAAAAAATTTAGGAATTGGAAAACGATGCCTTAGAATGGATTTTTTAGACGCACTAGTTCATAGAGGTATATCTAGAATATAGATGTAATGTATATATGCAATAAATATACATACAATAAATAATAATTGTTTCTACACTGCTTCTTGATACTTTTCAAGAACACTACTCCTCCTCTGATCCTCCTATTTGCTGCATTTTGTTTGTTTTGAAATTTTCATTATTTTGAATTTCATTGGAAAAAGTCAAAGAGCAAACCACAATGGCAGACGGCTAAAGAAACGACACAAAAATAACAGCACAGCGGAAAACTGGTTTCAGACAATTTCTATGTCTACACAACAATCAACAGCAAAGGAAATATATATATGTATGTGAACGCGTTTATAAGGTAAATACATATATATGGGCTGTATGTAAGCATTAATGGTGAGAAAATGGGAGCGCTTGAGCGGATACAAAGAAGTGCCCATTGGAGAGCGCATAATATGGTATTATATTTATATTTACATACATTTGTGATGTTGCCAATTAGATAAAAAAAAATAAATCTGAAAAAATTCAATTTAGAAATAGAAGCTTTGTATTATGTGATATTTGATAATTGTAATGGTATAACCATATATATAAGTTTTTTAAATTCAAGAATAGATTTGAAATAAGGCACCACTTAGTAATTAGCTCGGCAAAACATCAATCTCAATGATCTTTTTTTTTTTTTGTGCGAAAACCGTTGTTTGAGGGGAGCTGTAATATTTGCATATTAAATAATATTATCAGTTCTTTAAACATTTGAAATTAAAAAGCCAATTTCTTTAATTTTTCTGTCAACAAGAGTAAAAATTTCAAGCTTATAGAATGATATAAAGAGCTACAATGAAAAGAGTAGTCTTGTTAACTAAGCAAAATATGTTTAGCAAATGAATTTTGCTTTTAGTTAACTGGTTAACTAATTTTTATATGAAAGAACATTTTGAATGCCGAGTGTAAGCATTTTTTAACAACTCAATTTCATATTATAACTCTCTGTCATCACCCTCTCGACCGCATCTGGCCACTTTGCTTAATGCTTTTGCTAAATAAAGCGCGTTCTTATGAATGCCACAAAGATAGGTACACATTTCATATGTTAAATTATTCCCAAAAGGGAAAATAAAAACCAAAATAGTAAACTCATGCCAATATAAGGGGCCGCCGATTTTAAAGTAATTTATAAAATAATTTTTAATTTTTTTCAAAAGTACGTACACTTTTTGTCACAAATTAAATTTTTTAGGTATATTGAATATTTCTTTTCCTATCTTTCATTGCACAAATTATAATACCCGGTGTATTTCTCGCACTTCCTCCAAAAACTATAACTTAATATTTTGCACATTTATAATATGCAATTCACTGAAAGGCAAACAAACTCCCGAAAAAATAAAATTTTCATTTCAAATAAAGTTGCATACAGATATTTGTATATGAGCACATACATATACATACAGATATTTATTTAAGTAAATATATATAAACCGCACGAAATCTCAAATATCCGCTGCACTACTTGCATCTCTCCGTACCAACACCGCTCAGATCACTGAACCGCTTCAACAAATGGAAATTTTTGTGACCATAAAATGTCCAATGTTTTTAGTGATCTTCAAGAAGTGTTTCATTCCCAATTAGTTCCAGTGGCATTTACAAGTCAACAACAAACGAAGTAAATTCCAATGGAGTTTATTTTGCTATGCTGTGGAAGCTGTTGGAAGGCAAACAAACGCATATGGAGAGCGTAGTGCGCGGGTAAGACCGCGTGAGAGAGTGGGAGGAGGTAAACAGAACTCACTCGATCGCTGCAGTAAAATGCAACAGTCAAAAGCAATTAGAATGAGAGTGAACTTGTTAATGAGATAATTGTGCTCACTGCAATACTTTGTTTTATTTTGACCTGAAAGTAGTCTTACCCGTGATAATTGCTTGGCAGAAGATTAAAATTAATAATTTCTAAATACGAAAGCTGAACTGGTTGCGGAAGAGAGCCGTAGAGAAGAGCGCAATCACTTTGTATACACAATTCGTAAGCGAGGTTAAGAGAAATTATGAAAAGTTTGTCTCCCTTAAAATGCAATGAGTGCGGTGCTGCCATATGGAATTAAAAGTAACTTCTTATTAAATAAAATATTTTAGGTTATACATCTATATTTTTCTTTAATTCTTTCATTGGTTAATGTTTTTAGTTTATAATAGTTTCTAGGTACGAACGGATAGGATAGCCGTGATTCTGAATTAACTTTATTACATCATAAAATAACTCGAACAAGTTAATTGGAAGATATCCGATTTATAATAAAAAAATAAAAATAAAATAAAAAAATATAATAAACGAAATAATTTGAAAACGGTAATAAACGACATATTCAGTTTTCCCGTTCGTAACATAACTGAACGATCTATTGCATATCTTGCACACAACTTAAACGTCTTTATTTGAATACTTTTCGTAATATTTAGTCCAATAAAAAAACTAAATTGGAAATTTCCCAAATATTTTTTTTGCAGGACTTTTAATTTTTATGTTATGTACGAACTCGAAAAGTTTTGTCACTCAGTGGCAACTATATTCTAAAACATTTTTTAATTATTAATCGCCCGAATACTATTCAAATAGCATCATTAAATAAACACATATTTTATAACATATTTTAAAATTTTCATTTTGTCATTCGATGGCAACTCTATACTAAAGTGTTTCTACATTTACGACGAAAGTGACCAAAATTTGTGTCTCAAAATTTTACTATCTGAAAGCCTTCACATCACTTTTCGATTATCTTTGAGTTTCAGAACAAGTTGAAGCCTTAAACACTCTGGAATACCCCAGATACATATTTCTAAGACACTTCTTAGAAGCTTATGGAAACCCCTACAAAAATTTGGCATTAAATCACTTCCGTTATCGAGCTTTGCGAACAAAAAAATTTCATTTCAAATATAGTATAAGATATAATACAGTATATATTCGCCTTTTATATTGATAGGATATTTCGATTTAAATGGAAAGATTTGATTCAAGGTACTCAATAAACAAGAATCCACATTTCTATTGCACAATCTGACCCATTTCTTTGTTATATTATGAAGAGAGATGGAATCGATGAAAACTTATTTTTTACTATTGAATAATAGCAGCATTTTGTTGTGCACTGTTCGTATTCGCATTCGCATTAGAAGGACAATCGTGCATGATCGCATAATCTGGGCGCCGGCAATTGCCACACACCAAACTCGTCGTGATAATCTTCAACGCGTGGCGCAGACAGTTCAAGTGGGCGTCACTAAGAGGCAAAACTCGCCGACAGCCGCCCTCACCGTTTAGGGCCCCGACCATGGTGAGCATAAACAGCAGTAGCACACGTTGCGCAGCCACAGACTCGAGTAGTAGCTGTGTGTGTTGTGTTGCAGCAAGTGAATGGCTTCGTAAATGTGTGTGTGTGTGTGTGTGTGTGTGTGCTCAAGTTGCATTTTTTTTTTTTGGTTTTTTCTTTTGCTGCTTGCTTGAAAAATTTGCAACAGTGGCCACAGCTGCTGCACAACAATAATTACACTAAGTGCGTGCGTGTGTGTGTGTGTGTACGTTGATGTTGTGCCGGCACGTTCCAAGGCAGCGAATAAACCGATGCAACTTGTCTGAGTGAAATTTGTTGTTTTTATTTTTAGTGTCGGCTAACGATTTGCCTTCACTTGCTGCTACTTTTTCTATCATTGCTGTATTTTTTATAACATATTTTCCATTTTTTGCATTTTTGAATGCATTTCCCATTTGCGGCAGTTAACAGTTGCATTTATTTCTTTCCATTGCTTGTTGTTGTTTATTTTATACATTTTTTTTCATTGCTGCCACGGAATTTTTCAATTTGAATCTACCATACACACACACACGCGCACACACACACAACCGCATGGGAAGCGCTCTCAATGCAATTGCCTGCATCATTTGTTTTTCTCTGCAATATTGGCAAAGAGCAAAGTGTGAAACGAGCATAAAGATTCATTTGTTTGCATGTATGTGTGTGCGTAGGCGCACATATATCAATGCCAATTGGTGCCACCGCTGCCACCGCTGCAACCAGCTCATCACTGTCTCACACACATATGCGTGTCCGTCTGTCTGTCGGCGTGTCTGGCGTGGCGTGGAGTGTGCCGTAGCGCCGACGAGGACTCAGAGTAAGCACTCAAAGCCTTGTGTGTATGTGAGTTTACAGGCGCGCAGAAAAAAATCATGAATTACACGATGCCATCCGCTGTGGTTGAGCAGACGACGTGATTAAAATTCACACAGCAAGCTGCCATACAAGCGGGCAAACACTAATACTTGCGCACACATGTGTGTTTCCGGTGCTTGTGTGAGTGCACTTCACTTTGCATATATGAAGTGGTCTAGTCAAGGTTAAAGATAGTGAATTTTTTATTGCATAAAAGCACTTATACTATATGAAGGATGCTTCTGCTTTCTGCGGGTATTCCCCCAGCCGGTTACTTGTCTTCGCATAGCATGCCTACATGCATGCTAACTTAGCTGGTTGATGTAAAAAATACGCGAAAGTGATTAAAAAGGTAAAAAGCTCAATGGACTACAGCGAAATATCGCCAGAAACGTAATATAATATTAGAACAGCCGTCTTCGATTCGCCACTTTTCTACTCGGTCGCTTTGTTTGAGCTTTCATCTTTTATTTAGTATTATATGAAACGGTCATAGGCTTTTTTCTTTGATTCTCTCCAATTTCTAATTGATTATACTATTCTATTACATTTATACCAGTTGATTGTTCGATTCGCCACTCTTTAACATCGATTGGGAATGGGCGAATCGTTTAATATTAATATTTAGTAGTCGTGCATTGCTGAGCTGTAAAAATGCCACATCTTATAATTATTGGATATAATTGTTTTGTTCTCTAATATCCTCAAGTATTGTCTGACTTTATCCTTAACCTATGTTTCACATCCCGAGGGTCAAAACATCGTTTCTGTTATTCTAATGATCGCTTATTTTCGGTTTATTTTAGCGCTATAAGTTACTATCTTGTTGTGGACCAATATTTCGATTGATGATTCCCTTTTCGGCGTCTTGGTCTATCTTCTTTAAATTTGAATTGATAAGTTTCTGCTTTCTAAATTTTTGTAAAATGTTATTTGTACTAGAAAAGTGTGATGAAACTGGACACGTTGTAACTTAAATAATATTCTAACAATAAGTTAGTGGAGCCGTTCTTTTTAAGATACTCAAATGAGTTATATTTTCTTTGAAAGAAAAGTGAAGATAAATCTCAAAAAACTTTAGACGACGAAGCCTGATATTTGATGAAGATGAAAATATATCTGCATACACATCCAGTAATCGTTTAAAATTTTTAAAAATGGATGGATTGACTGTCGTTGGGTATAATACCTAGTCAATATTTTAAGCACCACTTTAATTTACTAAGTGGTGTGGTGTTCCGTTTTCTTTGTTTGAAGATTTCATTTTAAAGCAGTGGGAGTTTTCAGAAAATCTTTTAAAATCTACAAAGGAGTATTTCGATAGCAATTCCAGACTAGGTATGTAATCCCAGGGCATTTTGTCTGATGTGTTCATATAATTGCAAGCTCACCGCCTTCATAACCGAGAGCTGTGTGAGGTCAACCGAAAGGATGAAAATCACTATTAGGGATAAGGGGATAGGATAAAGGTTAGGATATAAGAGGGCTAGAGGTAGGTTTAAACGGATTTCATCTATTTTTTGGATCAAACTGAAGTATACTCAAGAAAATATTCCTTCTCCATTACAATTATATACATTAAACCATGCACCAGAGCGTTTTAGGCAGAAAAAGTAAACTGCTGTTATATACACTGACTTTAGTAAAGCTATCGAAAAAGTAAATCACTCAATTATAGTGCATAAATTAATGTTTTTAGTTTTCAACCAAGATTTCCTCAACGGATATCTTTTTATCTCAGTAAAAGAACATAAAGAGTGATATTTAATGATAGTCTTTCGGATGCAATTAATGTCTCCTTAAGTTTTCCATGAGGTAGACATCTTGTTCCGATTTGATTCTTACTATTTATTAATGATAAGTCTTCTGTAAAAAAAACTCAAACATTTTATTATGTGCTGTTCGATGGTCTAAAGGATTCAAAGATCCGTACCTTACAAAAACTCTTTTCACCATTTTGGTTAGGCCTATATTAGGTTATGGCTCTGTGGTATGGAAGCCTGTTTACTAAATCTATTCTGACAAATTAGAGTCCGTTCAAAATTTTTTTTCTTTTTGCCTTAGGGCATTTTCGATGGCATTTTAGATTAAGCCTTCCTCTATACAGTAGTCGTTTAAAAATTATAAATTTTCCTGCACTCGCTAGTCGTAGGGAAATGCTTGGCGTAATATGCATAGTGAAACTCATGAATGGATCATTAGTAGTTCCTTTCGCTTGTCTGAAGTTAAAATTAATAGCCCGGTTCGCTTGTCCAGGCAGTTTAGACCCTTACTGTTAAAATCATCATCACCAAACGAACCGTTCTGCCGCATATGTCATGGTTTTAATTCTCATACCAGTAAGCTTAATTTACTAGTCATTTTTCAGCACTAAAACAACCATATTACTTTCACTCAATAAATAAGGCCATATAAAATTTATTAGAACTTAATCTTAAATCTTAGCTGTTGAAATTTTTGTTTCTATAGCTGAGCAGTTTTAGTTCTCGACGCTTAAGAAACTCTGCTGCATTTCGTGACTCGGCTAATTCCGCACGTCTGTGGATTGCACCCATCGCTCAGGTCGGGCGCATCGTCAGGTTTTATTATGGTATACGGCTAGAGAAACACTTTGGTCGACTCATGAAAAGTTAAAAGTGTTAGCTTAATTTCATTGGAAGATCCCACATATTGATTCACATTTTAGATACAAAATCATGTAAGGAGAATATATTTAAGGTCGGTTTTTTTTTTGGGAAATTAGTACGCAATTTATTAAACTGATGAAGAGTTAGAATTTAGTGCACAAAAAATATTAAACATTTTATATTTGTTTATGCATACTCACTATCCCCATATCAATAGTTCTTTAACTTTGGCAAAAGACTCACCTGAAATAAAAAATGAAGAATAAAATAATATTTTACGCGTCAATAGTAAAATTATTTCGCAGTGTAAAAACATATATGTGTATATTTGTATATTTTCATATAAGTAAATCCAGTAAAAGCATTTTTTGGCACAAGTTTCTAGGCATGAAGTTGAAAACCAAACATTTTCCATTTCCACAGCATTTATAGCATGCTCCGAATTTTTTCTCCACTAAATATTCAAAAGCATTGGCGTTCACCTCGCGACAATCGGCAATTAAATGTCGTCTCGGTATGTTCGCGATGCAGACAATGCAGACAAATATGCCGAATGGTCGCACACGAAGCGGCCAAATAAAGAAAGTGCCCGAAAGTATGCAGATACGCGGAGAAATCATTAAAATTTTTACGGAAGTAATTCAAGTGCATACAGAAACTTCAATTGAATTGGTGTGAGTGAAGCGCGAATAATTTGGCACCTTACTTGAAGATAGTGAGAAGCCAACGAAAACCTGATAGAAAAAAAAAATAAAAAATTTATCAACACTTCTTGCACTGCTGTACATACACAACAACAACATGCTGTAAGCATGTTTATTTATTTTTCCTCTACAGCAGCGCGTCGCGCTAAGTGGCAGAGCTCCGCTGAGAGCAGTGTGAGAAAAACATCTAAAACAATTCGTTTAGTGATGCCACATCAACTTTCAACAAAGGCCTTTAATTAAGCCCTTAATGACAGTTTAATTTACCAACACTTACTGCAGTCACCACTAGGATAACAAAAAACAAAAACAAAAAAAAAAAGGAAACATTATACAAAAAGAACAGCAATGTGGTAGTGCGAGGAGCACAATGTTGCCGCACACACACACACACACACACACACACACACACACACACACACATTGCCACAAGTATGAGTCTACATGAAAGACAAACACAACCGCACTTCAGCGCAACATGCTTTGCTAGACGCACACACACACACACACACACACACACGCGCATATACAGACATGGAGGCCAACAGTAATAGCAATAACAAACAATTGTGCCGTCATTTAGTGACAACAATAGTGCTAACGTTGCGCTTTTATTGTCATAATGAGTTGGCATTGGCATTGGTTTCTGGTTTTTGGTTTCCGACTCCGACGCTGACGCTGACACTCTAACTGTATATTTGCTTGTTGTATAAATGCTCCATTTTCAATTGGTGTGAGTAATTTGTCTGCTGTTCATTCGATTGAAATGCACGTGCAGCAAACATACATACATGCACATACACACGCATATATAGAGCTAAGTATGTGTGTGCAATTAAAAGTAAGTTTGACTTTAACAAAATTAATCGCAAATTTGGTAGCATGCTTTTAGGCGCACTTGCCCTGAAAAATGCTAAATATAGCATTTAATAGGAATCAATAGGAATTTATCACTGCAACTAATTTAATAATAAATCTGCCAAAAAACATGTGTAATTTTTAATCACTTGCTTTTAATTAATTTTTGATAAAACTTCATTTGCACTTATGAAATATACAAATTGCATTTCCGTGAAAATTTCAAATTTAATTGTTTGTTAATTGTGTGCGTGGTTGCTGCAACATGGTTTTTGGTTTATTTATGAATTTAAGTAACTTTAAGTCGGTGAATAATATATTTTTGGCATATCATCTATTTATTAATATTTATTAGTATTTATGTAATATTCGGTATGCCTTTATCAACTTTAAGAAACGAGCAAATAAAGGCGAGCAGGCTAACAATACATATCTCATTAAAATAAGGCTAGGCATAACATTCATAAAATTAACTATAAATTCCGATAGGTAGCGGGTGGTCGAATTATTGTTTTAAGTCGTACTCATCATCCAATTTGGCTCTTATTCGACATATATATATATATATATATATCGTTATAACCATTTATATGGTTGAATAGAAGGAAGCCATATTAGAGTGAAATCGTTAACAAATATTGCTTTTATAACGCGATTTGGCTCATATCTGGCTAGATATCGGCAAAGGAAAGCTACGAAAACTTGGCGCCAGGTGACGCTACAGTCAAAGTAATTAAACAGCCCATTGTATGCTGTCCTATGGTAGTCATATTACATTGAGTCATAATATTTCCACATCTTTCTGGCAATTTGTGGATTTCATCCCAAAGGAACTGCTTGGCGACCAAGAATAAATCAAGCCAATTTTTTATATCCTGTTCTGATGCGAACCATATTCCTGTGAGGGCGTTCCGCACCAATCCGAACAGAAGGATCAAGGTTTGGGCTATAAGGCGGATGAGGCAAAACTTCCCGGCCGCTGTTTTCCAAATAGCTTTTAACCGGTCTTGCAACATGAGGCCTGAGGTCAAGCGTTGTCATGATGGAAAATGATTGCCTGGTGTCTGGTCGCAAATTCCGAATATTTTCGCTTCACTTCGATGAGTTGTTGTTGGTAGTGTTCCAAATTAATGGTTTCATTCGGTTTTAGAGGCTCATAACACGGCACGCCCTTCTGATCACACCAAATACAGCGTACTACCTTGGCGTCATGGATATTCGGTTTTGCCAACTTTGCCGTTCATTTGGCTGATTGGCCAGGTTTCACATACGATTTTTTGCGATCTTCATCGAGTAATGCATCCAGTTCCTCACCTTAAAACTTTTATGGCACTGGCATCTCAAACAAAATCACCACTTTCAAATAATGCAAACCACTTTGGACGCTCGCTCAGCTAGAGCTTTTTCGCTTTCGACTTCGGGACTTTTTTCTTCATATTATTATAATAAGGTAATGAAGACGAACTCTCTCCACAAAAACGCCTTTCCAGGCACATATATGTGAATGACATATAAAGAAGAAGACGCACAATGGTAGTAGCTTTCCAACGCATGTCCGGAATTTAGGAACAATACAATAATAATCGAGTTATTTGGCAGCCTCTTGGCAGTCTCTTGGCAAACCGCACGATTATACTCGTAGTTATAGACCCAATAGTTCATTGCGTTTAAAACGGTTAAATATATCCAAATAATGTAATGGAAACTTTCATAATTAATCTTGGAAAACAAATCATTGCTATGTCGATGAGAATATGCTCAAAGTAGATGAAGAATAAAATAGTGGATTAGGTAAGAACGACGAAGGACGCGGATAATATTTGAAGCCTAGAAAACCGCCGAAATAATATAAGTGCTAAGATTTTTATTAAAAGGGACTCTCCGTACGCTTTTGGATATGATGCATCTAAGTACATTTACTGTTTAATTTTTATTAAAAACACTAGGGTTGATGCAAAAAATTTAAAAACCATTTTGTTATAGATTGTTATATTATATTCGATTTATAAAAAAAGTAAGAATTTCTCAACACAGCTAAATACAGATTCCGGAGCAGTAGATACAAACCAGCTCTTCTTCTTTGGTTGAATCGAATGCACGAAACTATTTGAAATAATGAGAAAAATAACAAAATAAATTTATAACAAATTAAAACCAGAAAATAGGTGGTTAAATTCTAAAATAATTAATTAAAATCACACTCGAAAAAAGTGCTTATAAAGGGGGAACAAAAATTGAGAATAATTACAGTTTTAATTTCGAACGAAAATGCATAACGACCATTGAATTAAAGAAATGTTATTAAAAATAAGAATAAACGTTGTTGTTGTTACTTAAAAGAATTTGAATAAATAACGCCAAATGTCTGCAAGAATGTTTCAAAGGCGAAAGTATGCAACGAAAATATTTCAAGTGCATTTTCCACACCAAACCAACAATTCCGCCTTCACATCACCACCCTAATATTATGAACAATGCGCGAGAGTTCCAAAGCCTATAATTCAACAACAGCAGAATGGCACGACAAAATAACAATAAACAAATAAAAGCAACGGCAGTGGAAAGTTTAGTGGCAGCAACACTGGCAACAACTTGACTTTCATGCATCACTCAACAGTCTATGAACACACGACAAAGATTAATGTCGCCAAACATGACATTTGCCACGTCCACCGACGCACGACAGCGCACAGCAGCGAGGACGACATAACGGCAAATGCCAACATACGTCCATGTGGCAGGCGAGAAAGTGCAGCAAGTAAATGAGAAGAGGGACCTTTAGGAGTAACTAGGAACAGCGCTACTGTATTTAGCGGCGGGTTAGCGGCGGGTATGCGGGCGGCGGCGGTTCAAGTTGTCTAGCTGTCGTCTGTGTTCCGCTGTTTTCCTACGCTTTGAAAAGTTGTGCAATAACAAAAGTTCTTCAATTTCTGTCCAACGAATGAACGAATGAACGAATGAACGAATGAACGAAAGCCCAAAACCGACGAACAGCAAACGAATGAACGGGTGAAAAATGTGCATATGAAGCACGAAGTCGGTCGGAAGTCGGGGAAGTCGGCCGAGACAAGGCGAATCCAGCAAAAAAGCAAGTAGTTGTAATTGATGCATGTCTAACTGTATGCGCGTATGCATGTGTGTGTGTGTGTGTGTTTGTGTGTGTGTGGATAATTAAAAAGGCATTTTGCATGCTGTCGCACAACCGCCACACGCTGCCGCCGCCCAACGGCGTACTTGACTTTGTCCGGAGTTTGGCCTTTGGACCGGATTTGCAATGAAGTTGACGCGTCGTCAAATGCAAATGCAGCAGCCGGCACAAAATTCGTTGCATTCCAAATGTGCAATAATTGTTTTGGCTGTTGTAGTTGTTGCAGCTCAGTGTTTATTCTGCTTTTATTCACTTTTTGTGCTTTGTTTTTTATTTGTGCTTTTTTTTTTTTTTTTTTTTTTTGGTTTAGTGAAAAGTTCTTGAAAGGACGCAGTAGACTAGAAGCAGTCTGTGCATAAATACCGCGTAGACGTGGGCTGGGTATGAGCAATTGTTGAGTGAAAGCAATTTTAAATGCATACTTTTAGGCGCAGGCACGCAACTGTAAACAAACACAAATTTCAATGGTATGCCATGGGTGGCTTACGGGGGAACATTAACGCAAAATTCATTCACCTTTGCCGTCAGCTAATTCAAGTTCGTATTTGAATTTGGAAATCCGCAACAAAACTTAAATAAGCTATAGGTATGCGCGCCGAAAAGTATGTAATAAAATTTACATATATATTGCGGACACAGAGCGCACGTTCTGCTGCGGTGCAGCATATGCTCTTAAGTGTCCACAATAACCCGGCTTTGCCGGCTAGGCCATGGGGTAGTGCCATTGGGAGAACGGCGTACTTATGTAGCAATCAAAACACTTACCAATTCCGCTTGGCGCACCGCAAATGTGGTATGCAAAACAAAGACATGTGCGAAACTCATTCCTCACTCCTCGAGAATCATCATAATTGGGCATTGTGCTCGCGCTTAAGCCGATATCGTCGTATTTTTGGCTTTTTCAGAAACGATTAAACGACGGAGTTCTCATTTTTTTATATCCCCAAATATAAGCGCGCCGTGCACATAATGGCGATGTTCGAAGGTGGCAGTTGGTGGTTGGCAGCTTAATGAAGACAAAAGCCAACGCATTGCAGGCGACATTATGTTGTTAGAGACCGGCTGTTGCGCTAATTCAAATTCCAGTCAACAATCCGAGACGGCAACAGCTGTGCATTGTTTGGTTTATCTCCTACTATCATTACACTTTTGTCTCGATTTTTGGCATTTTATTAATAAAACGTATGAAATATTAGTAAAGAGAACAAAAGAAAATGCTCTGAGTTGTTTTTGAAAGGGAATCACATATATGCGGCATTGTTTTGATTTCATACTATTTGTTTAATTGTATTTTGGTGGTAAGTATTTGAGTATTTATGCCATTTAAATTGAAGGTACTCTTACCGACGTGCCTTGTTTTATAGGTTTTAGCACTATTAGTACTTTTTGTCTATGGAAACCGGTTTCGAAAAAATGAATGCTGAATCCTTAGGAGTTTCTTTCTTGAAGTAAATTCTTCACTATTAAGTAGTAAGTAAGTATTATAAGCTATTACAATTGCGAAGAGATTTTGGACTAGAGATGTTTGAGATGTTGAGAGTTGTTCCCACGAAAGAGTTAAAAGTGTGTTTTGAAATTCGATTCTATTGAGATCATAGGCAATTGAATAATATCAAGGAACTTTCGCTGGAACTAGATATTATACGCTCACTACAAATTATAATATATAGATATATACCTTCTAGTATATTTATACACATAGTTATATAATTTGAATTGGTTCATTGATTTCGATAAGATTTTTAAACTGTTGCAAACCTAACTGCCAAATTTCTTTCAAATTGGAAAATTATGAACTCGGCAGATATTTTGCGTCTGCCAATTGAAAGCTAACCCTTCACAAAGGTAATTGTCTAACGCTTTATCATACTCAGCGCCTGCTCTACTCCCTGCCGATTCTGTTTTACCAAGTTTCTGAAGGTCAGCTCTCAGTGGTAAATGCTCTGTGATGACTGATCTTGATACTTAACAACTTACTTTCCTAAAAGTGGAACCCTTTTGGTATGCCCACAAGGTATATTAGTACAAAGTAATTTTTGTGGAAGGCCCTGTGGATCTCTGGCTTTCCTACAACAACAAATTTTTCAAGCTATCCATGCAGGAGCGGAACGGTTTAGGGTCGCTCTTACGGACTGCATATCTGATCAGAGCAGAGGAGACCAACTCGTCCGCTTCTTCATTTTCTTCTATATATATATGATTGGGTATCCAGGTGATGTTTACTAAGTCTAAAGATTACTTTTTTGCATCACCGCTAAGGTTAGAGGCAAATGTGTGATATTTTATACACTCTTTTTTTTAATAAATTACCTGGACATAATACCTAATTCAAATGTGTTGTCCGCATTTTTTCAAATTCCACACAACGACTTCCCTAAAGGCTTTACAACGAGAAATACTTATTATTAATTCTCTAACCAGATCGTCACGCCTCTTTTCTACAACAGAATGCTTCATATCAGCATGACAGATACCGAGCTACCCAGGACTTATACGACTGTGTCTGTTCTTACTTATCACAAATGATATATCTACGGTTACAAAATTTTCAAAATTGAAAAACTTGGAAAAGACTGAATTGAAAAAAGAAAAACAAAGGACTTTCAAATCGTACTATACAATAAGAGGAAAAAAGTCTTTGGTACAAACGGATCTAAAATATCATATCGAATTAGTGTGCGCTTTACTATATGGAAATATTCTCGGGAACAGTCACACTTTTCTCGATCTGGTTACACGATGGAGCCGAAACTTATTGTTAACCTTCAATATATTAGACACGAATTTTGCCTATTTTAGTATTTCCTTCATAGACTAGACTATATATTCCTTGATAATGATTGTTGTAAAGCCTAATCTTGCCTCTATTAATCACATGGTCTTAATCGATTTTGAAATGATGAGTGTTTTATAAGAATATGGTAAAATGTTAGACATCAAATCTTCAGAGTTTTTTAATTTCTTTTCAACTTCACAACCTAATATTTCTTCGAACTAAGCAACTTGCTAAACCTTGTACTAAAAATCGCAAGCCATTTGCACTACAGGTATGCAAATCACCGCAAATGCAAACTAAAAACCGTTATAGTTGACGGTAAATAACGAATACACCAAGAATAAAACGTGTTAAATGGCTACTCATGCAAATCGGCTGATTAATTATTTACATAACAAAACAATCAGACAAATGAGGCTAATTTACAATTTTGTTTGAGTCCGTGCCTGTCGCACGGCAATGAATTGCTTGCATAGTTTAGGGCGCAATTACCGCGTTACTTTTATGGCGGCGCTGACATTGCATGGCATGTCAACGTGAACAATAACAACAAAAGCGAAAAAGTAACAGTAAAATATATGCAATTCGAACGCGCAAAGAAATGTGAAGAGACGCAGAAGTGTCTTGGCAAATGCACAAAAACTGCACTTCAAATTAATTGAACTTGAAATGTGGAGCGAAAAAGTTGTTTACCGCCAAAACAATAAAAATAAACAAATAAAAAATCCAAATAAAGCAAGAAAAAAAATTTAATAAAAGTGCAAGACAACAACGGCAAATTTATGCTGCAGCAAATGCTCTTAGTTAAGTCAATAGTATTTCTCAGCGCTTTCTTCGGCTTGCAAATCAAAAAAAAAAAAAAAACACAGTAATGGCTGTCTTAAATACAGAAGTGGGAAGTACGGCAGCAAGAAAAACTTGTCGCTCCTTGCCATTTGCGGTGGTCATTAGTGCAATATGTTGCTGACCGAGCGCTGCACGGTTGCACCCAAAACGAAAACAAGCTGCTTTGCGTCGATAGTACCGGTCACAAACGTTTGCGTTGTTGTTGTTGTTGCTGTTCTTGTTGTTGTTGTTGAGAGTTGCCTGACGCCAGCATAGTTTGTCGCTGGTTTGCAGTTTTTGTATAGCATTTCCGTTTAGGAAAATGTAAACTTAAACTAAACTTCTTGCACTACTAGCCAACAACAACAATAAGTTAGTTAAACAAGCAAACAACCAACAAGTTGACAGAGTGTTTGTTTGACCAGCAGAGATTGTCGAGCGTAGTGCTGGCAAGTACAACAACAACACATACAAGTCCTGACGACAACATTGAGTAGGTGAGTGTAGTTGTAGTTGTAGCTGTAGTTGTGGTTGTCGCAGGCGAAGTGCTGCACTGTGCCGTCAACGACAAACAATCAATCGAAAACAGGAAGCAATGTTGGTCACAATTTCAACTTTTACTTTGCGCATAAAAAACATGAAAAAAGTCTGCAGTTACTCTCTACTCGTAAATAAAAATAAAATAATAACGCTTAAAGTAGAGAGACCTTATAGAAATGAATAAGTTTTTAGTTGAGGATAGAGAGCGAAAGAGCGAAAGAGAGATAGAGCGCGATCGCAATAGCAATACACAAATCAAGTGCACTACAATTACACTTACACACACACACACACACACACACACACACACAAAAGTACCCGCATAAAGTTGTACTTGTTCAAGTAAACCATAAGCAGTAAGGAAAATCAACCGACGAGCGGACAAGCGTACAGGATGTTGTTAAGGAAGTTGTTATTTCTACTTTAAAATTGTATTTTCAGCACTTTTTAAGTGCCTTTTTATTTGTGGATAAGTAGAGATGCAACTTAAAAATGTGTAGCCTGCAGCAAGTAACCAAACTTTGTATTTAGAGGCAGAAAATTTCAAATATTTTAACATAGAAATAAATTGAAGATTTCTTTATAATATATTTACCGTTATTTTCATGTTCAGTTCTAAAAGTTGGTTGAATATTTACAGAAAAAAAATGCAGATTTTTTCTAAATACTCGTAAATTTAATTAAAGCATTATATCTGAAGCAGTCGATACTTTTATGAAGCAATATCGATTACAATTCTTTCATGTGCAAATGAAGCTTAGATCTGTATTTTCAAAACAATTTCAAAATTTATGTGAACAAAAACATTGAACACATTTTTATGACCTATCAAATGTTTTGATAATTTCTACAATTTATAACAAATTGTCGCTTTTCCAACACAAACCCTAAAAGTATGCAAAAGAGTTGTTCCCGCTAACGACCATGTCGAATATAGCAAGTAAATCTGTTGTAGAAAAGCAGTTTATCAAATTTTCATCATGCATAAGGCAGCGATTTAAAGCACCGCTATTTGTGGTAGCTCTCAATGCAGTCAGAGTCTCAGAGTCTCTTCAGTCTCAGCGTTTTAAATTAATTAAAAAATTTGTGTACCCATTAATTTCTTACTAACTTAGTAGTAGTCAAAACTAAAGACAAAAAGTGTCAAGTTCTCTATAATACATGGAGCAATCTATCACAATGTTATCGATATTCTATACTGGGTAGTCGTGTCGGCTTATCAGTTAATTCTTTCTCTCTCTCTCTCTCGCCTCATTTCTCTCTGCATATATCATCACTAAAGCGCTGAGGTAACTGATTTTGTAAGTCTCTACATTCAAAGGAGTAATGACCAGTTGTTAAGTGATAGCGCTTCTCAAGCTTGACTGGCAAAGAATCATCATAGTTAATATCTATTAACCAAAATGGAATTCTTCCAGTGAGCTTGCAGTCTACCGTTGGTTAAGAATGTAACAAAATTAACTCTTGTATGTACTACATTTGCACTATTCCACCACATTTGATTAACTTGACATGATTTTTAATTATAGTAGGTACTAGTTCAGTTCATTTCTCACAAATTTGCCACAGAGACAGTCGTCAAGATTAAAAGCTACGCTCCGAAATGTAGGCAACAATTTTAATGGCTTGCCAGAGCTGACTATATATACTATTTATAATGTTTATAATATATTATATGAAAGAAGTAAAATATTCAAAAAGGAAAATCAAGAAATATGGAAAAAAATTCAAGCAAAAAAAAAGGCTGAAGTTCCGAAATCAGTTTTTTTTATTTTAGAAATATAATTGTTTGGAACATAACCGTGTTTCCTTGTCTCATTAAACATTTTTTGAACAGTTGAAAGCCGCAACCACAACAACTAGCTTAAAGCTATTTCTAATGGAAAAAGCGGTAATCTTTTGAATATTTAATGCAAAACCTTACATGCTCAGAGGCTAGCATAATATTCAAATCGTAAAGTGTCGGAGGGAAAATTAACAAATCTGAGCACTCGCCAGCAATCAAAAGCAAATATAGAGCCATAAAACAAATTAAAAGTGGCGAAAAGAGAAATAGTTAAACTAAAATAAATCGACTGCACAGACCGCAGCGCGGAGCCGTGCGAAAAGTGTATGGAAAACCACAGCTAAAAAGTCTTTCATGTAGCAAATTTTCAGCGGCAACCACACAGGAACTCAGCAGTCACACATTTGACGCACAGAAAAAAGTTCTACACACAGTCACATGCTCACTAAATTTACCATAAAATATGCAGCAGTGTATGAGAGAGTCCCGTCCGTTACGATGGTTGTGCGCTAACGCTGCTAACCCGCGGCGTTATGGTGCTGAGTGTGCCGGTTGTTGGTGGGGGAAGGGCATGTCAAAATGACAGCGGTAAAAGTGGTGGTCACTTTGAAAATTTCTACCTTTTTAACCGAAAACCATGGCTGACAGGATCGGTCAGCGCGTCTAATGCAGAGCGGCCACTTTGGGTACAAGCGTTTTAGCTACAGCAAAAAATTTCAAAATAAGCAAATGAGTAGAATGTCGAAAGCAAAAAAAAAATAAAATTAAATAAAATTTAAAAGCTAAGCGCACAGCAGCAGCGTTTTTGTTGCACGCTTTTGCTATTTGCTTTATACCTTTTTGCATTTACCCGCACATAGTTGAACTGAATTTAGCATATTGAAAGGTTTTCATTGCCGCAATGTTATCAACTTCAAATAAAACAAGTTTTTCCTTCGAGTTAACGTACAAAATAATGTACCGTTACACTACAATAACGTCATTGAAGGTGACAGCTCATTTGTATGGCGAAGTACACGCACACACAAACTCACCACAGCCTCTCTTCCACTCCATAAGTACGCATAAAACTCTTCGCGCCAACGAAATTCAGCTTTTGCGCTTGCTTTTATCTGAAGGTGTGAGCTATTTTCACATAATTTGACATTTTAATTTAACCACAGCTTAACTTTTTTGACACGTGCTTGCGCGCATGTGTGCATACGTGTGTATGTGTGTGTGTGTGTGTGTGTGTGTATTTTCTATACAATACTCATTATGGCACGCTCTCCGCTAGCTGCTTTTCCGCTCGCCAAGTTTTTCTTAAGTATTTGAAGGTATTTTCTTTATAATAGAAGCACACGCTTCTATTCTGAGTGTAGCGGGTGGTGAAATTGCTTAGCATTCATGGCGCTTTTTCCAAGAAGAAGCACAGCGAAAAACGCTTAATTATGCATGCTGACATGTTGAAGATTTCTAAGAAATTTGCGGTTTTTTTTTGGTAAGGCAAAAGTTCATATTATAAAATTGTGTGACTTTTATATTTATATTTTTTGGTAATTTTTTGTTTTTTCCTTATTTTGAAAGAGAATTGATGATTTGTTAAAGAAAAGTAATTGGATTGATGCTTTAAAAGTATTTATAAATATTGTTGCTGGGCTAATGTGGTAATAGGGATATAACTGTGGGGATAACAGTACGTATTACACACAAAAGTGGTAAAAGTTGTATCCACTTAGTAGCTAATATCATAACCAAAGGTAATACATACAGATCTTGATTCCAAATGGAGGGCATCTACTGCAAAATGCAAATTCCCACATTATCGTTTATGGTCTAAAACTATTTAAGGTGCTTCTTATTAAACTAATATTAGCTGCAGTTGCCTCTATTATGCACTTTTAACCATTTTCATCCGGAAAAATATTTACATAATAGTTTCGACTATAAGAGCTTCGACGTAGAGCCTGAGGATCGGCAAATCAGAACTCGAAAATTTTTCCCACATTGAAGCACCACCCTAGTATTTTCGTAATTCAGCAGTTGCATTCCATTTTTTATATACTCATTTATATAATAAATTCTAGTTCCATTTCTTAGAAGATTTTAATAATTTGTTCATCTAACGGTTGTTTGTAGCACCAAACACTAACCAAAATAGAAATAGTGGTGTGTATAGCAAGCTTGTTACCGCGAAATTGAGATCCCGATATCGGTTTGTCCATCCGCTTGAAATACTAATACAGCATATATTACATTTATATTTCATTAAAAATACACAATGGACGTGGTACTACGTATTTTTGCCTGAAATTTCATAACTCATAAGCCACTTGCTTGTTTTGAACCAAGTTGAATTTGAACCATTTGAACCTTCAACCTGATTTAAAAGCTTCAGCAATTTCGAATAATGTAGATTAAACTTATTTAGGCCCCTTTAAAATATATGAGACCACGGATGACCCTTTGTTTTGTAGCTGAATTTGTTGACAGCTGCCAAGGACAAATAGTTGGACGGAAGTTATCGTCATCTTGATATCTGATATGTTTGCTTCGATTAGCTGTAGGTGGTACAAACAACCGTTATGTTCGAGAGTATACAAATAATATAAAGTATTGTGAAAAATTAAACCACCCGATGAATATGAGTAGGTGGAATACCACTTACCATATTCCTTGGAATATCTCGTTACAACCGGACCCCTATCGAAACCTTTATTTTCAACCGAACCCCAATACCTAATCATATCTGGTAAGAAGCAGCATCAACATTTACATATATTCTTCGATATTTTAATTTTTTATTAATCATTAAAAAATAATACCTTTATACTTATCTACATCATAACATACCCATATATCTAAGTTATAACAACAATTTATTGAAGTAATAAACTACTTCTTCGGATGATTCTTACGGTATCCGCACATTTCATTGTAATTGCAGATCAGATTTCGCGTTTGGGAAATTTATGCACGTTTTTGAAATAGTATATTATATCAGCCACCTTCAGTGGGTCTAGTTGCGGCTTAAGTGGGCGGTCATCGTACAGAAAAGCTGGCGAGCGTTTGCCGCTGAGCGTGTGCGTACCAAGTGTTTGTCGGTCAAATATGGCACCTAAAAGCTGTCGGGTGGCAATTGATATTTCCGCCCATTTTATTTTTCGCAATTTCTCTTTGGATAAACATGTGCCATTTGGACCTATTGCGAAATAATCATCAATTAATAATGAAGATTTTGTCGATGTGTCGTTTCGTTTTCGATAGTTTTGTATCTCTTTAACAGCTGATACTGGAAAATTTTCGATGTTTCAAAATCAGTAGCTGATAATGTTATGATGATATAAGGAAATAATTACCATATATGTACCAGTCTGCATTAGGCGTAGCTTATGAGTCGAGCAGCTAAACATTTTTCTGACCCTGACTTTTTTAAATTTCAAATATATACCTGTCCGTGGGCATATTGCCTACAGAGGTTATTGTTTTGGAACAATTTCATTTTTTAAACAGTTTGTTTGATTGTTACAATTAACCTTGTCCATTATTGCGTTTGCTATCTCTTAGAAATAAGCACAGCTCTCTTAATTTTCAGATTTTTCTCTGACTAAGGAGGCGTGTCAGAGAACTTGCTAATAATTCCATTGTTAAAAAGGGGCTTATCTGTTGTCACAGCATATGAATGGTAAATATATGGAAGCTTTACAAGATGGACACGGATGACGCAACCGACGTCAATGAATCGCCCATCTATCAATTATTGCGTACTTCTGAGTATATTGAACGAAAAAAAATTGTCAATACGGGTTTTATGTGAAATCGGGTAAAACATTTCCCACCACAGCAACGAAGAGCTGGTTAGATTATGGCGGCCATGTTGTCTGGTGTTATTCGACTAATGTGTTTAGTAAACAAGTAAGGAACGGCAAAGTTCGGGCTTTATACTTTCCCAGTTCATAAAAAATTAAACAGTATGTTTATTATAATCCCTCCGGCCAAAGTTAGTGGAGATTCCGTTAGGTCGTTTTTAAGCAGTTTTGTATTATAACTAAGAATAGATTCTACTTTCTGGTGCTGAAAACTATTGTAAGCTAAGACCTACCCTCGAATAATTATAATTCTTTTCATGAATTTTTTTACATCTCACATGAGCGAGAAGATCTATATACTCGTATGTCTGCACCATAAAATATGAAGAAGACGAACATGCGCTACAAGTTATAAGCGAGGAGTAATGCGAACTTCAGAATACGAATTCTATGGAATGTTTTCGAAATTTCAGAAAATTTAATTTAATTTAAATTAAATTAAAAAAAAAAAAAAAATTAAAGAAAGATTATTTAACAGCGTAAGGAAGAGATCCAACTTATTTGTTTATATATATCATATATTATATAAAAAATTAATAAATATAATAAAAAATATAATATTATAAGTAATTAACTTTCAGCAAAAGGGGTTTTATTTGCACATTTCTGGACATTTCGAATTACTTCGAAAAATAGTTCTATCCAAGATACATACTCTACTGGAGGTCGTTACTAATACCACTCAAATATGGAAGACGTAAAGGCTGATATGAATCTCGAATAAATGGATCAAATGAGGAAATAAGCTTGTGTTCCCAAAAAGAGATGACTCCTGTCTGATAAGTGACCTCCACCAATGCATTTCAAAAGCCGTCACAGAGCACCAATTCCACTTAGCACAACTTCGACTTCTTTTATGCATACTTTGACAGAGACAGACTACTTAAGATATACAAGCCAACAACAAAACATATGGTACTTAGCTTTCAGAAGGACGAGACAGCCTTAAGGATACTCTGTTCATTCGGTCGATCGGTCGACAGTATTTTGGTCAGGTTTTATATAACACATCTTGGAAAGACGTGCATTGTAATAAGCCCTTAGGCTCATCCACCAAGAAAATCTGTCGCCATCTCGTATTTATCAATTTGAAGTATATTAGTAACTGCAAACTAGTAGGTGCCACATTTTTATCTAAGACGGCAAAGAACTCTATTGCGGTGACAAGGTATAGCAGATCGATGAAGAAATTTACGTAGAAGTTTTTCAAGGAATTCTTCTGAGCTTCTTCGATCATTACTCACAATGTTTTGATACTAAATTGCTGTAAGCATTCAAGACAAGGCACTTTGTTAGTACCTATTACTAAGTGTTGTATTATATTGAAAACGAGAGCCTTAATCAGCTGAGCGAATGTAGAGTGAATGAGAATTCATGGAGGCATGCACGGCAACTTTATAAAAAGGCCAACAACATATTTTAGGGATCAATAATTATATTCTTACAGTTGTTTTTTTTCAAAATTTGCACGTTTATTTAAGAAAAACCTAAACAATAGTATCATTCAAAGTGTTGTCCATCTGATGCTATAACATTCTCCCAACTTTCTGGCAATTTGTATACAACCAGAAAGTTATATAAATATTGCAAAACTTGAACAAAATAAATTAATTCGTCAAAATTACGAGTCTAGTGTAGAATTCTATTACTCTTGAGTATTTTCGTAGTGATAGTATTTGTGCGAAAGAGGTTTAGATAACAAAGTCATAAAGTAGAAGAGCTGAAAAGTCATGCAATCGAATCATTTCGGAGAGGCGCTTAACAATGCAAATCTCAAAATCTTCATACACACACACACACACAGGCACACACAATGTCACACGCAACAACACTTTGCTGAACCAAAGTGGTATTTATCTAAAGACTGAAAGAGCTCCATCAGCATGCCCCAACGCGCAGCTAACTGATGCTTTATAAAATTTTATGACTAAGAAGCTAAATAAATTTCAGACAAACAATGCGAAATCGAATGAATGCATATGTGCCAACAGCAGATGAACATGACAGAAAAAGTGAAAACAATAACAAAACACTATAAAAGCTCATATTTAAGCACAAAAACATAAGTTGGGTAAGAGAAAGTATACCTCGTCGTTGTGATTTGCAGGTGGAAAATTAAGACTAATGCAGTTAGAGCAGATGCTTAGAGCCAGAGACACGGCAAAGGATTTCATTTCTCGTTGTATGTGTGCATATAGATTTCACTAAATACAGAGAATTGTGCAAATGCTAGAAGCCTAAATCAATGTTGCACAGCAGTGCCGCTCATGAGGCATACGCATTACTATGTGTTTCTGTGTGTTTCTATGCATCGATGTGTGTTTCTGTGTGTTTCTATGCATCGATGTGTATTTCAATGTGTCTCTATTTGTTTCTATGTTCTTCTATGCTTTTCTATGTCTTTATGTGTGCTTTTATGTTTTCTGTGCCAGCACGCTTTTGCTTTGGCTTTAAGTGTGTAGGCTGCAGTGACAATGAAATTTCATTTCAATTCATTGAGAAAATGTCTTCAACGGTTGCGTGCGTCTGCAACTCATAGACACCAACTCAAATGATAACTGCCGGCACAAACATATCATATCTCCGCTTCTAGTCCTCTAAACAAGTACAGACATCTGAGAGAATTTGTTGTTGTTACAAGCAAGTAGAGTTATTTGATTCGGCGACACAATGCCACATAAATCATTTGACCGAATCGGAATTTTCGTCTATTTTTGCCTAGGAGAAACAGCTGCCATTCAGCAGTTTTGCAGTCACAAAGCAAAATTCAATTCAAAATGTCAAACTCTGGAATTTCGACAAGACAATACGAGTGTGATGCAATCTGGCAAAACCAGAGACCCACCTATAGCCCGACAGCTGGGTTGGAGCCTACAAAAGCACAGGTACTACAGTGTTTGCTAAAAGTATGAAGCCTCTACTCAACACCAAAAGTGGCAGAACAAGCGTATATTACTTTTATGGCAGTGATATCTGCTCAGTACTAACTGCTATTAATTCAACTACTAGGTACCTATCCCTTACAAATACTGTAGCATTTCCGCACTCCATGTGCCTGCTTGTTCTCCAGTGTTTAATTAAAAACAAAGTAACATCAACAACTCTAACCTCACTTTCACGTTACTATGATAACACAGGGAACTTTAATATAGCACAGTATGTACTCTAAGGTGTTCCTTAAAATTAAACGCTCATACTTTTGTTTCCCTCATTTCCTCAATAGAGTTCAAAGAAATCAGATGAAGACTTTAAAAGCTTCTCGTTTAGGGAGGAAATCGCAGATCTACTTTCGAAGTCTCGAAAAATTTAAATTAAGCTTTTATTAATATACATACATACACCCTCTGGGCGTCTCCTGTACTAGCCAGATTTGTCATAACCCGACATCATAATTTTTTGCTAAATCTAAGTGCCACCCTAATATACTTGTTTGCATCCGCAACTGCTTTACCCACACGTCTCGGTGATTTTGCAACGGTTAGTCAACACTTTTCTAATATTTACTGGACGTGTTAGCCTCTGTGACAAAGTAACTGTATGCTTCTTTGGTTGTGTGTGGAATAGTAATGTGTACAACTGTTACAATATATCGCTTTGTCTCCAATTTCTTACACGCAAATGCGAAGAAGTACTTCAATCAATTATATCGTTGTCTGCTAGTAGAGGTATATGGTTGATGCACCTCGTAGGCATTTGCTGTACAGTTATCTAGCGGAGACGAAGAATATATGCCTTTATGATATTTATCGGCTCGTGATTTTCCTCCTCAGTGTGGAAATTGTAATTGAATTAGAATGTAATGGAAATGAAGTGAGAGTGCCAAAAGCCATATTTTAACGAGCATATGCAAATTCACTCACATATATTCAATATTTAGACTTGTTCCAACTAATGAAACTCACAATGATTTGTAAAATTTAAATGACTTGAGCGTATATTGAGCATATTACTGAATGTTTACTTAATTTTCTGAGCAGCGTGTCATAAAATAAATACACTAACAAGTTCATTGTCTGCTGAAGAGAGATTAGAATCGAAAATTGGGATCAAACCAAGGACCGGCGTAGTGGTAGTGCGCACCTCTTACTACACTTACTAGTAGACCACAGCGATCACTAATCATATTAATACACCGCTACCATTTGGTGCTCATTTTTGAAGGAATGAGGTAACCGAAAATTTTATGCTAGGCAGGGTAAGAGAACGCCAGATTTTACTAGCTTTAGGAGCAACTTTTAGGAGACACACATGCATTCATTTAAACTAGATTAGGATAGCAGTTGTTTCAATACTTCCGGATTGAACTTAAGGCTATTCGATACGAATCTATTCCGGTGTCCAAACTAGACTTGAACAGCAATTTTGCAGTTTTCTAATCGGGGCTGAAATATTCATGTGACGAAAACATTAAACAAAAAACCAGGTAATTTTAGGAAGTGCGTGTTGTATAGTATACGCCCCCATTACTCATTACCAAGTCAGTCATAATCCCCATTAAAGTCAAACCACACCTCTGAAATATACGCGGTACTAATCACAGCGATCAGGTAATTATAGATAAAGTATTCACGAAAGTTCTAATTTTGATTTTTTGAGTATTTTTGCGACAATTTAAAGTAAATAGGACTGATTTTAGCGACATAAACAATCAGTTTGGGCAATATATTTGTGGCTTCAATTTCATTAAATTTCTAACGAAAATATCGTTTGAATTCCCTGAATCCCCTGAAACTTCGAAAACTTTAATATAAGGGCGGCAAATTAGTTGCTAAATAAACATATTTTGTAGAATTCTACAGAGCTTGCTATTTTACACTAAGCCCTCAAAAGTGTGGTTCAACTTATGATGATATCTAAATCTCTACTAAAAGGGTGCTTTAGCTTAAGCCAGACTTCTAACTTGTTTGCAAGTCGACAGTAGTTGACAACAGATATATAGACAGCAAGTCGTTTTAGGAGATTCCTAACGGAAAGCCATCAAATCATGCATCAATTGTACTTTGATAAGTTACCGAGTAAAGGTTTTCGTAACAAAAATGTTTAAAAAGCATGGAAATTTATTTCAAAACTAGCTTAATGTACGGTATGTATGACCGCTGAGGCACATTCCTATTTTGGAGGGTCCTATGTTCTGTTTACTTATAAGACAATTGCCTTATTTCGGTTGTAAATAAGATACGACTGAACAGTTCTACAGATCGTTTGTCGTATTATTAGTGAGGTTAAGTTTCTTATGTTGAAAAAGATGGTACAACATTTAATCGAACGAATAGTCTTCATAAAGCACAGTTGAGGTTGCCATAAAGTATATACAGGGGCATCGTTACAGCATTGTTTTTGACCAAGAATCCACGAACAAGCAACGAATTGTGAATAAAAACCATGCATGGTTTTTCCACAAATCGGGGCGTTCTTTTCGGATTGCTTCACTCAAACGGCATTGAACTTGTAGGTGTCACTTCTCATTGACCATTTGACCTTGAGGCAAGAATTCTTGATATACTATGCCATTAAAGTTGAAGAACAATCCCGTTATTTTCTGAGCACACCCCGCAAAGCCATGAAATTTGGGATTTTAATAAATTTTTTTTGTGTTTCTTATGATATAACAGTTCTATATATCTAGAAATTCAAACTTTATATTGGAAATGTAACTCGTTTTATTGCACATAGGTAACCGAAGTAATTTGTCTGCTTTAAACTTGCTGATGCACCTCAAATATGATTACTGGGTCCATAGAGAGGATAGTTATGCGGCTTAAGTGCAACTGATCAGCTATTTTGTTCCTTAGAACTTTTACAATTTATTGTTAATTAATGAACAACTCACATCAAATTACAACTGATGTTTTGTAAAAATAAAGCTCCACAGCAGAACTTTCTTAATAATAATATTTGCATATTACATTTTAAATGTGTTATTTTCCTATAAAAAAAAATTTTTTTTTTCTTGAATGAAATATTACATTCAATTACAAAATGCTTTTCACAAAGTTTTTCATTACATGGAAATGCACATTTTCAATTCCTAATTACTCAGCTCAGCATTTATGCATTGCTCTGCAAGCGTTAATACGTAGACAAATAGCTTAGCACTTGGCAGTGGACCAAAACTATCCGCTTGGTCCACACTCCACACGCTGACAACAACAACGGCAAAACTATGACGGCATTTAGCAAGTGAAATTGCTGCGCTGCTTCTTCCACTCCCCGCGCCGCTCGATGTGCTTCGGCCTCCCGCTGCTGCGTTAGCCGAACGCAACCAAAAGGGTCTCAAGTTTAGCATTGTTTGCTTTAGATGAATTACAATCGCTGCGTTGTTATAAAGTCAGGGGGCGCACGGGCAAGCATTAATACAAACCGAAAATTCGAATCGAAAGGCAGCGAAACCCGAAGGCCAGACGGGCGGCCAAATATGCCGGCAGTCAAACAATCAACAATAATCAAACATATAAGAGAAATTCCTCAACAAAATACATATAACTTTCGAGCGCCCTTTTCATGGCGAGCCACAAGCAAGCGTCTGACAAGTTGCTTGTCAAAAGGCACGGATGCGGGGGTGGTTTGGCTACCAAATGCATGCATCTCATGCAATTAGTGTTGCGCAAAGACAATAGCTTTGACTACTTATTGCTCTCTTCACTCGTGCCTCCATATATATGCACATATATTTAATAATGTTGACGGCGCTTAAAAGTATGCTACGCAGACACAATGCAACCACTTGCCGGCATTTAATCTTTGTACAAATTTTAAGTTTGCTAATGATTCGCCTTTTATGCTATTTATTTGCTTAAGTCGACTCTGCATAGTCGGCTTGCGCACTCTCACCACCGGACCAGCACCGTTACATTTGTAACTTAAACAATTGAGGGTCGAACGGTTTGCATTGTCTGACTTTTATTTTATTATTAGTAAGATTATTTGCAACAATTGCTATTCGTTTATTTGCTGTACGCATTTTGTTTGTTTGAAGCATCTTCCACTTTATGCCTTTATGCGCTTATGCCATGTTGGTGTTTGTGTGCATGTGCGCTAAAAGCTCTCTATTTTATTTTCATTTTTGGGAATTTTTTTTGTCATTTTTCATTTGTAAACTTTGACTTTTGATATGTGCATTTTCGACCACTTGACAGCGAGCTTATAGCAAAATTAAAATCATTCAAGCATTAAATAGAAAATAATAAAAGCAAGTTCTCGCACAAATATAGACAATTTTAGACACATATTCGGGTATATATACATATATATAAGAATGTTAGTAAATTTTCTTCTATCTTTTTAGATTGTAAGACATAAGCTCGTAAAAAGTTTGGCAATTTAATTGCGAATTATTCAAGCGGCAAATAATTATTCAATTTTTCAATTTCTCTTTGGAGTAAAAATTTGAAGGTTGTAAGAATTGGTAGAGTACCTTGTAGTTGCTAAAGTTATCAACTAGACTCGATGTTACTAACTACTCGCCGTAACCAGCGATTCGTTTATGATAACGAGTATTCATTCCTATATTCGATATAGTTCGTAGGTTCGATGTTACTCGCCGCAACTAGCGATTCGTTTGTCATAACGAATATTCCTTCATTGATTTGAAAAAAGAAATCTTATCGAATCTAGATATAAATTTATTGAATTTAATTTTCAGAAGAAAGTTGCAATTTTTATGTTTTCGAGAGTGACAAATTGTCCTCAAGTTAGTTAAAAAAAGAGGCTGATCGGTTCAATGCTTCAGACCTAACTTTTTTTCTAACATTCAAATTGACGCAAATTTATAGGGTTTGAGTACATAATCGATTTCTTAATTTCATACGAATCTCTTGCTTGGTTGATGTTATTTGGTAAACTATACAAAATCTAGACAATATCTAATTATTTTCCTCGCACTCGTCTCACTCTATAGCTTGCTGTTAGTATATCGGCGAAAATTTATGTTCGCTTTTATGGACCTTTGCTAGATGATTTTAGGAAAAAAGAAGACGCACAGATTTTGGGATAAAATCTCTAACTGAGGCGGTATCGGTAATCGGGACAATTTTTACAATTTTTTTGTTTAGCGATATCAGACTAATTGGCCTTGAAATTGATGAAAAAGTACTCAGTCGATTTTGGGATCGGTCAGATTTGCAAAACTTTGCATTATACTGGGGAAAATAAATTTAGGGATATTAGCCTTAAATAAAAACAAATAATTAGTTTATTTTTCCAGAGATTTGGCTGGATACTGAGGAATTTCGTTCATAACAGACAATACTGTCTTCTTACATAAGTCTGTGGATAAGTTTGAAATTTGAATTTCTCACTTATCTGAGAGTAATCACGAACATAAGGCATATCTCAAATTCGAGTTTGCAAAATCTCAATGCTTCAGATGTTAGATAACATACCATGTAAAATTTTGATTCTGGTATTGAACGTATGGCTGTTAAGTAGTGAGGTGGAAAACTTCACCGCCATCTAACTAACAGGTATTCTGCAAAAAATTTGTCTTCTTGTAAATAATATAAGTAACGAGTTTTAGTCTAATCGTAATACGCACGACTCCTAGATTCACTTTTGTCTAACGTCCCTTTATCTGCAAAAATTCGACCCAAATTAGTTCTTTCGTGTAGGTAATGCATATATGACTCAGAGGAAGCCATCACAGGCAATAAATAATATCCTTTGAAATATCTTAAAAGCAGTGACATCTGTCGGCCAATGATATTATTTTCTGCTTACTACCTGAAAGAAATTATTGTATTGTAACTTTGAGCATAATCAGCTGTGTAGATTACCCACGGTCGGTAATTGTGTGACCCAGACAATTTTTTGCTAACTTACCTGATGAGAAAAAGGTCTCTAACTGAAGTCCCAGACAGTGAAGGCGTAATAGGCATTGGCGCCATAGTTTCAGTATATAAAATCTGCAATTTTGGAGCAAATATGACGGTGTTCCCACACTTGACTTGGTAGACTCACTAAGTTTTGCTCAGTAGACTCATTATAATTTAGTTCAGTAATTTCTAAACAAGTTGGTTTAATAGAATACAAATTGAGAGGTAGTAATAAATTTGGGAGCACTATTAATATTTTTGACAGTTCGCCAACGCAGAGTTGCTCCTAGTTGTGATTTGATTGTCGCAAAGTTAATGCATTATGAATGCTGGAGACGATTTAGGTATGAATTATATTTTAACCTGGCGGTTTAGTCTATTTTAAAAAAAAAAATTTGGGGATTTCTATTAAACCCTAAATCGAGTTAAACGTAATTGATCGCATATACATCATGACATATTAGCACATTGTCTCTATTTTGAGTATAACACTAAATAGTTAACTTGCGAAGGAATTAACATTTTAAAAAATTTATCTGGAATAACTGAAATTCCTCTTTTTTCGAATTTCAAATTTTATTTTTACCTTCAAGCAAAATCAATTATGGTGTAGTGCATTTACATGTCAGAAAAACTGAAAGAAACCCGAAGTAAGCTTTCATTCTATTTTGGGCGAAATGATACAAAAGCCTGTTAGAGAAAACAACAACAACAACAACAACAACAACAACAACAATGGTGTGTAAACTTAGATGCAAAAGGTGCGCACCCAAGCAGTTTTGCATACAAATAAATGCTCTTCATTTAAATGCAATTGCACTTTTCATATGAAATGCTACAGTTAACGGGCGAATAAAGAAGGATGTGCTGCACAACACAAGGCAAAAGTGATGGCATAAACTCGTGTATGCATTTCCAAGTAGTGACCAAGGGAAAAGTGCGAAATTGCAAAAATGCAAAAATAGCAACAAAATAAAATTTGGAAATCCTTTTACTTAAACACTTTTGGGAATACAGGGTAGCCACAAAATAGCTTAACCAAAAGCTGCAAACTAAACACAAAAACAACAAAATTTGTTCAATGTATGGTGAAAATGCGCAAAATTTCCGCTTGGCTCCATGTCTAACGGTCTGCTGCCCAGTAGCTCCGCTCTGGCGCAGCTAGTGGCGAGAGAGAAGTATGCGGCGACTGATGGACAGAACAGCCCGACTGACAGCAGGCACAGTGATGCGAAGGAACAGTAAGCACAACACAGACTCCAACTGAACTCAACCGAAGCAGCCTGGACAACCGAATATGGACAGGCAGCAAGCAGGCTGAAAGGACAACAGGCTGGCTAAATGACGCTAAGGTGCAACGGAACGCAACGCCAGCTGAAGAGTGTTTTGGCAGGCAGACAGACGTACGCTGGGGAAATACTGGTACTAAACAAGCTTGTTAAGTGCAAAAAACAAATCTATATATATGTGTGTGTGTGTGTGTGCGGTGCTAGAAAATAAAATAATAACCGATAGAAGAAAACACCTATGCATAACGGTTAGGCTGTAGAGTGTACAGTGTAGTGTTCGAAGGGATATCAAGAAAATCAAGTGCATAAACACACACATGTTCACCATATGCGGCGCATTTATATTGGAAAATACCACAAACATCAAAATCAAGCTAACAATCAACCGCATTGGCTTTTGGCTTTACCGTTATATGCCCTAACACACATTTGCTTACAGTTTGTATTATATATTTTGTGCCCCAAACTGCTTAGAGCAGCTTTCTACATATTTCGCATATTCTTTTTGTTGTTATATCTTGTTGTTATAGTCCTGTCTGTTGAGTAGTGTTTGAAGTGCTCTCTCAAGGAAGCAGTGAAGTGCATAATGGTCAGTGTACAAGTGGCACAATCCGTATAAGCTGGAAAGTTGCCTAAGTGTTAGAGGATAAGTATCATGAAAATTGTGCTGATCAAACACAGTTGCACACACATACACAATCACATTTAGTATATATATATATATGTTATCTAGTTATGCATATATTTATGTTTACAATTGCGGTAGGCTGTGTGAGTATGTAGCTCAAATCGAAGGCTGTTTTGAGAAAATAGCAAAATATACACTTAATGAGTACTCCAAAGTGTGTCAGTTACAAGATTGAGAAAGTGGCAGTTGGAAAAGAAATTTGCAACAAAAAAACAATTTAGAAAGAATATAAACAAAATTAATTCAAAATAAAAAATTCAAAATAAAAATAAAAATAATTATATATTATTGTTATCAAATTAAATTATTTAATTTAGAGTTCTATTTTTTATCGAATTTGTTTAAATTTTCAATAAAAATATTGTAAAAATTAGTTAAAATTTTTCTAATGAAAATGAAAATTACTTTCAAATAAATAACTGTTTTATATATAAAAAAAATATATATTTTTTTTAAGTTATTTGGTCGATTTTCACTCAAATCTGGCCAATAAGAAATATTTTAGCAACCGAGCACCTGTTTATTTACATACAATTTTATTATGCAAAAGCTCAGCTGCCAATTGCCGATGATGTAGTATGTAATTGCCAAACAATTTCGTTTACTGTAACCACGACAAATTTTGTACAATAGAAATATCAATCAAAACAATCAAAGTAGAATCGAAACAAAGTCAAATCGAAAGTCTTTCCGAAATCAAAAAAAAATTAACCACATTAATTGCTATCAAATTTAACATACACCCGCTCAATTAGTTAATTGTCAATTAGCACTTAATTATCATGCAATTTCAGCAAATTTCCAGTACAACCTTTAGAAGCTGGTAGAGTGAAAATTAAAGGCTAATTTGAGGCAATTCAAACCATTTTTATTGCAAACAAATTTAATATAAAATTGCTCAATTAGTTAATTTATTAGCCACTGTACAAAGAAATCTTTCTATGTTTATGTAGTAAGAATTCAAGCTATAATTCAAGAAACTTTTCTACTGCATCTAAATTTATTATACAAAATATTAAGTAGTTAATTGTCAAATGGTATATAGTTGTCAGACAATTTCAACAAAATTCGAACTGCTACATTAATTGAGTCAATTTAAACCAGATTTACTCCAACCGAATTTTACACGTTAATACTTAGTTAGTTGAATGAATATTTCATGCAAATTTTAACTAGTGAACTAGTGCTCGAAATTCATTTTTGGCACATAGTGGGTTGTATATAAAATATATATATATAAAAATATATATATGTATAGAAGAATGTTATAGAAACTTCTAAAAGAAATACAAAATGAGGCGCACATAAATATTTTAATACTGTATTATATTTAAAACGCGAGTAATTCCACATATAACATTTTATCCCGTACAAGCCTGCTGATTAAATTCCCAGTAAAGCCTTCGTGTACACACATACATACAAATATTTATGAACAGATATATATTATAAAAGTATTCTGCGTACTCAACCAAGCCGCAAAGCAACAAGCATGCCAAATCAAGCAAAACTCCACTGCATACGCCCACATACACACAATGACAGCAACAACAACATGTGAACTTGAAACATACGCTCGGTGCCAAAGAGTGTTGCAATATATTTTATTTCAATTTCGGTTCTTGGTGCAACATTGAAGCAGAGAATTTTTTCACGAGAATTCGTTGAGTAGATTTCTATTTGTGTGTGTTGGTGTGCACATCTGTGTTTGTGTGTGTGTGTGCGTAATTGTGGATGTCCATCCATTTGTAGCACTTTTGCGCTTAAAACAACAGTTTTTTCACAGCAACACGATTACCTCTGGCGCAGTTGAAGTGTGCGTTAGCGGCTGTGTGTATTTGTGTGTGTGTGTGGTTGTGTGTGGTTGTGTATTTATTAATACTCACAAGTGCAGATACGCATATGGATGCATGTATGTAAGTGTGTGTGTGTGTAGTTTTACCGTTTTTCATTTGTTGCAATAGCCCAACTTTGTATACAAAATTTCAACTTTATGCACTTGCGCCAAGTAGTATGCTTCAAATTTTTTCCACCGGCCGACTTATTTAGTCTGTTTTTGGTGCGCAACGGTTTTTATGCGCTATATTAATTTTTGTTTTTCTTTTGCAATACCTGATATCCACTTGCGGCCAAGGTGAGCATAGCATGAATAAACATGAAAGAGGGCGTAGTTAAGTGGATGTTCAACGTTGTTGCGCCACAAAGCTGGTTAAAAGGATTTCGGCCATTTCGCTTTGCATTTGCTTCTTTTTTTTTTCTATATTTTTTTCTGTTTTCATAGTTTACTTTTAGTAGAAATTTTGGGTCTGCCGAAAAAGTAAAATTAAAATGTGGCCAAATGTTGGTCGAGTGTTCACTTTTCATGCCGTTGAAGGGTGAACTAAGTGGGGATCAACACAAGTGGTTGTCAGTGAAATATCGTATTTAAATGTGTGCTATTACACGCATATAGTTGTGCAATATTTCTTTTAAAATGTACTATATTTTTGTGTTTTCTGTTGGTGTATATACTCATAATTCTCAATTTCCTCCCAAATTCTTTTAATGTTGCAACATTTGTGGGTGTTTAATTAAAATTTCAGCATCAAGTTATTACACACACACACAAAATTCAATTCAAATATTATATAACAAAATTCCCTTATTAAATAGTCGAAAGTTCCTAGTAGTTATGCAGCGGCAAGGAGACAGAATCAGCGAAATTCTAGCATAAGTAAGAAATATGGCTCACTTATAGAGCTAAAGTTAGCGAGCTAGATTTTAAAGACCGATATTGGGGAACAACTAGTTTGTAGAGGTGTATGATATCGTTTGCTTTGATGACGGAAAATTCTTGGTCCACTTAACACTGTAACCAGCGGTGCTTAAGAGCGAATTTGGACGTATTACTGCATTCTGGGTATACGGATTAGTTTAAGGTAAATTAGCATACCCAAAACGGCTTCAACACCAATTGAGTTCGGAATAAGGTTGCTTGCAATAATACGGATCTACCGAGCATTGAAAATAAAGCATTATAAACTCTAGAAAATATATCTAATATCTGCAGTCTGTAATCTGAAAAAATTTCTGTCTTGAAAAAGTTTTTTAACAAAAGAACAGCACCCGTTTGAAAGAGCGCTGAAACTAATGTCAGACCAAAGAGGTGAAATAGTAGGATTCAATATTTCTTTTTCGTTCCCAACCAACAAGAATTTAGAATTCACGATGTTGAAACTCTTTTACCGCCGGAAGATATATCGTCAACACTTTAATTGTTCTCCCACAAGTATCCATCCTAATAATATCTTCACAGTATGATCTTCATTTGGATACTACTAATTCAGACTTTATTCTCACAGCGTTAAGAGTTGAGTAAATGTGGACAGGGAGAATATTCTCTCTTTCCATGTACTAAACATTGACAATAGTCGAAATACTAGACATTGATAGGGCCTGTGAAATTCTATTGAATAAGCTCGACAACCGTTGCTATCAAGTCAGACAATCAACAGTGATGCTGAAACAATCGGATATGACCAAATATAATAGAGTAATTGGGTACACGAAAAGGTAAGCATTGGTCTCCGGCGATTTTGAAAATCTGTTATGAAAGTCACAACTAACATTATCGGAGTTGTGATCTTGTAAAAACAAGTTGTTTCCTGGACCCTGTATCCAGATACCTACTCCAGAATGGTTATCGGAACCATGCCTCCCGACATTCATTCACAAAACTAAATTGTTTTAGATTTCTTAGTGATTGAGTGAAAGCGAAAGATGGTCACATGATATCATGTCTCAATAAGCGAGTTAGAGCTAACTAGCTTCATTATAATATGGCTACCTTTGTAAGTGAATGGCAAGGAATGCTCAACACCGGTAATATTTCGTCCAAGGCATTTAACAACATAAGTAATATCTTGGATTTTAAACTCCTTTTGTTTATTGTTGCGGAAAGTTTTGAGGGATTTTACAACATTTGAAGTCACTTAATCTTTAAACCATCTTTAAGCAAATGATGAGAGCACTTTTAGTTCATATTGTGATAATAATTACATAAGACATCTTCTCACAAGCACATACATACATGCACACCTCATAAAAGCAATATTCAAAATATCAGGTTTTGAAGTTTCAGCTTTTGCAATCGCTTAACACCCTCCTCCTGGACCTGTTTCACCTCAATTATGATCATTATAAACGGTACTGACTTGACATTAATGGCTTTCCATTACTACATAATGCTATTGCTCTAATGATTCTCCATTTATAACGGAAATATTTCCGTGGCGCTTTCATTGTTCGGACTCCGGCAGCAAGTACATATTTGTATGTATGCTGGTGCATGGAATGCATGTTTGGGGTTGAAACCTTTTAGTAGCGCCCTCGTAATTTAATAATTTTTGGGACAAAGCATTTTTAAGTGCACATCAGCATAGATATAACGGTTGTGTGTCTTCTTTTTTTGTTTTTTTTGAGGGTTTTTTCTGCATATTTTGAGGTTATGTAATTGGGCATGGCACCCAATAGCGTTGTAAAGTGTATAATTGAAGAGTAAAGTGAAGTGGTGTCGCATAAACTTGTTAGTGTCGTTGAAGTGAAGATGAAAGTGATATTAAAATGCATTTTAAGCGCTTGAAACACAGGTACTGGCTGAAATGGTGGGACCTAAGTGATTGGTGATAAAAGAAACCAAAAATTAGAATAACTCGACTAAGCTTCCTGGGTCTACAAATTACCTAGAAAACGAATTTAAACTCCATTATTCTTCATTTAATTAAAATTCATAATCCAGCAATTCATGGAAAACCACTACCACACTCATTTTATTTGCCCAATCGCACTTTATTTTGTTGTCCATTCATATCGTCCTTAGATAGTTTAGTGTATCCTAACCGTTTAAGTCAAACAAATTGCTTGCATTTTAAATTCTCAGTCAAATACAAGCTATTTCCGTATACCAGCTCAACCGTTATGTGGCATTTCTCTCTGCTGCTTCCACTCGACATTCTCTCTCTCTCTCGCTCTCGCTCTCCTTCTCCGAAAACGCCAACGAGTAATTAAACACATTTATCATATTCTTATTTACATTTCTGTTCACTTTGCATTTATTCCACCATTGTTTTTTCACCATAATTTATTACCGGCTTTTGACCAAAGGTAAGTGCGTCCACAAAAACCGTTAGAGGCGAGTGAGCGTAGAGGAGTGAGCGACTTATTGGAATGCCAGCCTCAGACATTTGGCTGGCAATTCGTAGTCTGGTAAAAAGTGAAATATTTTTGCATATCGTATGCGATGCAGATGAGGTTTGAGCGGAGAAAAGAAATTAAAAAAATACAAAGAGAGGGTTGCGAGAAAATTTAATAATAGAGTGTGCAGCAATTAAGATTTCAAATGCTTTAAGAAATCAATTTTCGATATGCTTAATTTGTAGAATCGAAATTATTAAGTCCTCGCTTCATTTGTCGGATCACCCCGAGAGGTGTAAATTTATCGCAAGAGTAACTAGAACGGGGCACACTTCGAGCAAATATCTTTCATAACTAATTTCCGGATTCTTAAATTCAATTACAATAGAGGCCCCAGCTGGTAAGTAAAAATGTGAGAAAATTTTGCGTTAACCTGGAAAAAAACATTTCATATAGCCAAATATTGAGAGTAGTATTAAGAAACCTAAGCTCCTTTAGTTATTGTAGGCAGGTTAAAATATTGAGATCTTCTTCGAAAGTCAGTGAATTACGAAATATGTATACTTCTGGCAAAATCGACTGGACTACGTAGAGGTTAGTTGGATATAGCACAAAGGTTATGAAGAACTACTTTTCTGCCAAAACTTGCCCCTTACAGCTGGCATATGAAATCTGGGATTGTTGAATTTCTCAGCAATGGTCCGAAAGTTGATATAGGGTCGCTATGGTTGATGTCATTCGAGTGACCTCTGTTAAATTTAGACTTTCAATAAATTTTTATAAAGTATGGGAGTGCCTGAAATTTTTTTTCAAGGCGCACATATAACTTCCCGGCGGTGAAGCGCCTGGGTAACTATAAATTTAGAAGGCATTCTTCATTAATTAATTAACCGTTATTTTATTTACAAGTAAGCTGTCTAAATTCTTCAAAGTGTATTGAATACTCACGGAGATGAAGAATTTATTATCTAAATCAAGGAGAATTTTTTATGGTAAGGAGGGATATTTTAAGTAATCACTGTTTACTTTCCATAGGGCTTTCAAAATGTTCTTACATCAGTTGGAAGGCCTTACCCTCCCTCCTATCCTTCGCTCGCAACTAAAACACAGACGGAAAGTTAATATGGAATAATTTCAAAAAACTCAAAACACTTCCGTCGTTCTGTAATAATTCTGTGCTAAGTTTACAACTTACTCTAGAACTTGGGAAGTGGCGAAACGAACAAGATAATGACATAAGTCCAAAATATTGCTAGGCTTATCATCTCAAAGAAGAATGCACATACTATCTTGTACCGAATACAACGGGATAAATTTACTATTGCTTTTACAAGCAAATTTTTTTAGAAGAGTGTTAAGTTAAACATGCTCGTTATAAAATTGGCGAATCGAAGAGGGCTGTAAAAATTTATATATTTGAAAGAGTGAAGGAAGCTAAAAATAGGATTTAAAAATGTTTGCTACTTTGTAAAAAATGCTTAATTTTACCCTAGTTTCAGTTAGCCGTCTTTGTAAGCCAATCCGCTGTTGTCAAAGTGCAGGTTAACTGTTTGCCTTTCAACTGACAATTGTGCGAATTTGTCATGAAATATCAAAATAATAGAGGAAAACGATGAAATACGAATAAGAAACGTACACCTTTGTCACACCTAATCAACAGCCAACCGACACACACACAACTCCCCAAAATGTTCCTCTGCTACGAGCGAGGACGTTGGCAAATGCAAGTAAATAAAATTCAGAAAATTTCAGAACTTAGTTTTGCACATTTTTTAAGCTTTTTCAACGTTTTTTCAGCATACTTCATTTCATTTGTCATTTCATCTTCAATTTTCTGGACGCGCTGCTTTGTTAGTGTTTGACTCGAAAGCAAACGATTTGGCAGCACCAACTATGGTGACGGCAGCTAACGGTGAGCGCGGCCAACACACTTTGCAATGTGAGAAATTGGTGACAAGTGGAAAACACTTCAGTAAAATGTATGAGCTCACTGCCAGCGCGCTCCAACTGTCTGACTATCAACCTGACACACACGTCTACCCTCCCCTACACTGGGCTGCCGCTCTTGGCTGTCAGTGGCTTCGGTCGCGTTGCCAACTGCATTTTTGCCAATGCAATTTTCGGCTGCCAAACTGAAATATATATATATATATATATATGTGTGTGTGTGTGTGTGTGTGTAAGTGTGTGTAAGTTAGCAGCAAAATGGAATAATAGAATAAAAATAAGGAAATAATAAAATGCCTTCGTGAGTACCGTTAGTACAAAATTGCATAAGCTAACAAACAAGAAAAACGAGTAGCACTTGATTCAAGGTGTGAACTTACTGGCTGCCGTCAAGATGAATGTGGCTGCCGGCTGCCGGTTGCCGACTGCAATGACGAGGCGAAACTATTGGCGCGCAAAAAAGGTGCAAAATTTGCAATGTGCAATCAAATGAAAGGAAACCGATAATCGAAAAATGCCAATGCAGTGTAAGGAAAATTATTGGCTTAAACACTCGACAGCGAGTTAAATTACAAAACAAGAGGGTGGTGAGGAGTGACGCATGTATATATAAAAAGTCCAAGAAAAAGTCTGCTGATAAATAAACAAAATAAACCAATACAAAAATATCAAAAAATAAAATAAAAAGCGAAATGGGAGGCAAAAAGACGCTGTTGCCAAATACTGAGCTTTTGAAAGCGGCGAAAGGGTGAATTGGTGCGGAGCTGCTTTCCGTGAAGTGTGAAATGTGGATTTATTGGCTTTTCTGCACCACTTTAGTTGGCTTGCTGGCTGCTAGCAAGCTACCTGAACGACACACCAATTTGGCAATAAATTGCAAAGCTGCTGGTGCTCGGAAAGCTTTCGCATGCTTTGCTTATTCAATTTTTTTTTATTTCAGGTGTCCTATATGCAAGGTTATTTCATTTTTATAAAAATAATTGCTTCTGAAGTGATGCTGATAAATATTGACTCTCTCTCTCTCTCTCTGACTCTCTTTTACTTAAAATTATTTTAAAGTATTTCGTTTTTAAAACTTTTCTTTTGCTTAACATAGCTTTTTTAGTAATTGAGTGTAGTCTTAAATTCAATTTCCAGCATTGCAAAAATTATAATTATAAGAAAGTTGTTTTTTGGAAAAAGCGTGTAAAAAGCTTCAGTTGCAACTCTGACATAGAAAAGCTTTCCATATACATACGAGAGCTTTTTGGAAGTAGCTTTAGACTTATAAAATCCACTATGTTAATAAAAATAAACAACTACTTAGGTGATGTACTAATCAGAATTAAGTATTTATATTTTAGTTCTCACGATTGCAGCTCATACGAATGTTGCCCAACTAGAATTTAACGGTAAAGAACTGTAAATGAGATCAACAAATTATTTGGTGTTAATAGTATGCATATATAAGCATTGGCTCCGTGCCCTTGAAATGGACTTGGGGGACAAAATATCCTGAATTAAAATTTCCATCTCCCAATACTATTAAGCTACGGACCCTGCCTTCCAGAGTGAGGAATTCGTGCACACAGACTGGAAGCTTTAAATTGAAAGCCGAACATTGAAAAGCGAGTGGATAGCACATATATGACATATCTGAAAGAGATCTATTAGTAGAAATGGGTGACTAAAGTTAAACTTGTTTTAACAATGTGGACTCTCATACGGTCAATCTGAGTTATAGCGCCAATATTTAGGGATCGGTAATGAATATCCAACATTACTGGAGGTTGCAGAATTGTATACCATGTTCCTAACTATGAAAGTATAGTCGTTCCGGTAATTACAATAAATTATTAGCATACTACCAGAGACAATAAGGACTACATGCTCTTAAGAGAATCTATTCAGAGCCTAAACGAAGCCTATGAGGTCAAGATATTATTAAGATTTAAATTACTGAGTTCCGGCCACATGATAATATCGAAAAATCTTAAAAAATTTTAATGAGTACCAAAACTCTAAAACAATTAAACAAAGGACTCGCTAAATATATTATAAACAAGGATATTAGCAATAACGAAGGGAAATTAAATACTTTGGAACTTGTAAAAGAAATCGGCTAAAAATAAGAATGATTGGCGCTATAATCTCGAAGCACATGAAATGGCAAAATAATCCATTTCTTCGCTCTATATATTCTCTCTATATACTCTCCATATTCGCTCTGGGCGATATGTTGGAGGTTCAGAATGTTCCTCACTAAACGCAGAAATTTTACAAACAAGTCTTCAAAACGTCTAAACGTTCGAGTACAGTTATGTGTATAATTTTTTATTGAAGAGCATTTTTCTCTTTTCAACATTTTGCTTTAGCATGATACGTTATAGTATTGACACCGATTGAGATCTTGAACTCATTAACGGTTGAATCGGATGAACTCACTGTTCAGATCAGTGAGAATACCCTAAAAATATGTATGTCGTACATAAATACCAAATGGAATTGTTGGAAGTTATATACACTCGACGGACATTTCTGCCATCCGCATAACTGCATGAGAAAAGGAACCCTCAGTATCTCAAAATCTACGGCTGCACAGTTAGAATTTTTTTTTTTGCAGAAAATATTGATTGAAAAACGATACGTGAATAGCACTAAAGTGTGCTCTGTTATTTCTTGCTCGATTCCTAAATAAGCGCTCAAAACAGAAGAAGAGAGAAGAGAAGAGAATTTTTGCTTTACCAGCTGTGCACGAGAGTTTCAGAGTGAGATGAGAGAAAGTGCTTATTAACATACGAATTTTAAATTTATCAATTTATTTCATTTTAAACTACTCTTTTGAACTTCTTAATGTTTCATGCACACTTCCATTTCTCAGTTGCTTACATATTCTGTCATTTGTGTCAAAGCCAAATGTCACAAAAGTCACGTGTCTCACAATTAATCACCAATACTGTACTTTGCAAATGTCAAAATAATAGCTCAAACCATTAACAAGGTCGTGGGTTCATGCCACAAACAACTACTTCGGCTCCATAGAATTTTCAAATGTTCTGTTGATTTCATTTCATTGCGCAGGTTGCTTTGTAGAGGTCTATTTTGAACTTTCACTAATTTTTAATTTCACTACTAACACACTCGCTTCAACCCTGACACCATATCACCCTCTTAATTTAACTATTGAAACTCACATTTGCGTTGTGCATTGCGCCTTTGATTGGCCAGTCTGTATGTATGTGACCGTGTGTTGGTGTGTGTTAATTTCTACTTTCACTGGAATTTATTCAGCTTTGTAGGCGTTATTAATAATGCCGTTTCATTAAGGCAAATGGCAAACTTAAAATGTCCAACATACATATATAAATCAATTACAAATACAAAGACACATGAAAATAAATATAGATGTATGTGTGTAGCGACCTGCTCATTTCACTCCGTAAATGTATAAGTGTGTATGTGTGCACGAGCCTACAAAAGACAAAGGAAATTTGTAATTTTCGAAGCATCCTTCTTTGTTTTCGGTCACGACCCTCACCTCATCTTTCAACGTTTCCCTATCTCTGTGTGTGTGTGTGTGTGTGTGTTTGAATATGGTGAATGCTTCACAAAAGACAACTGAATTCCACTAGTTTGGTTTTCAATGATATTTACGCAACTTATTGCAGACCCTTCGACTGGCGAGCGACTATTAATAATAACTTAAGTGTTGTTCTACTGTCACTTGCTGCGGCTTGTGTGGGTTCAGGCTCGAGCTTACCTTTTCATATACATAAGCGAGAATCTGCCATTGCAAGAACATTATTGGTTATTTCACATTGTGCCCAGCAGCATCCCCTTTTGTCGTTATCGATTCATCTTTATATCTCATTTATTTTCATTTGCCACCTTGAAAGTTAATAATCTATAGAATTCTTGCCGTCACATCGTTTATCATTTCATGCGGGCCGCTCTTTGTTTACTTATTTACATACAATATATATTTGATTATAATACGTAGGAGAGTATATATTTATAGTGAAAGTAGGCATTTTGTTTATACGCTTTGTTGTCATTAATAAAAATCACTTTGTGGAGTTAAACTTATCGGAACTTGCGGTTATATTTACGGAAGCTATTGATGCTTAATTAATGAAGATGTGCTTTCTATTAATGTCCCACTAAAGGTTGGCGTTCGAAAGGGTATTTGCAATTAATACTCTCAAATCGTTTGCGTTTAAATTTTTGTTTTTAGACTATACTCAACTGCAGACAAATCAGGCAACTCAGGCAACTATAACCAATTCAATGAATGCTTTAATTTTAAGTAGACACTCTCAAATGTAGTTTCGCTCGGTGATGGTCATAAGTTTTAAGTCAGTATCTATACCTATTCTCTCCTACCGAAGGTATTCCTTATGAAATAAGAACTTGAACAATAGTATATCCGAGCTTTACCCGAACGTATTCCCGAAAGATTTCACTTTTTTGTTTAAAGATGCTATAAAAGCAGGCTTGTAAAAGAAAAACCAAAATATCAATTATTGAATCTGGAACACATGTATATCAATATTATCAGCAGGATGTTGGTTGAACAAATTTTCGTATACCTGCTGTCAGTTTTTTTATCCATCTATCCATTCAAGGGGTAACCTGAGTAAAAACTTAGATATCTTGATGAATATTGGTCTATAGCGCTTAGTTTAAGCATAAAACATCATCGGGAATTTCATAAGAACCTTTACAGTAGACAGGGCTATCAATTAAGATATCGAAAAAACTTAGTACAAAATGTCTCCTATAGGTAGCAATTCTTATTTAAAAATTACAGAAATCTGTCCACATATATTTTAGCCATTATGTAGTATACTTTATAGTAAACTTTATACCGAAAATATTAGGGAATTTTTAAGAAATGTTAATCAAATTGACGATAATGCGGTCTGGTACTAAAATTTATTGAAATCGGTTCAGGCGTTCTTCCAGCCCGCCTATATATATAAGAAAATCTCCATCCTACGTTGACTTTATACGATATATATTCGTCAGTATGTAAGATATCCTAATGGAAGCATGTCAGCATATTTTCTTGCATGTAATGTGGATTGACGCCAAAAATTAATCAAATCAGTGAAGATATTCCCTAGTTTCTTTATAACTAATCTATATTCTTAGTTCTTCTGGTTAATTTTCTAAAAAGGAGAAGCTTAAGAAGACAGATATTTCATTAGGATCGTACAGTTTGATGCCGAAATTTTATAACATTATTTTATAGGCTCCTTTATGTAACGGTATGTTATGATTTTCAATACTCTAGTTGACTCTATACCGCATAAACCGATTAGTATATAATAGGTCTTAAGGAAATTAAATGAACTTACTTTGTGTGGCCGCGAACTTTAAAATGTGGACGAAATCAGTTCACGCCTTCTCCTAGACCCAATATACCCTAAATAATTATGTGTGTATATATACATACCTCGAAATATTAAATGAACGATTAATTCTTAAATAGCTTGTCATAGCCCTAGCTTTAAAAATTGATGACATATAATTTTTAACTTCATGAGAAAAGAAAATCGGTACACAGCAAATTTTAAAACTTCCACTCTCACATTTTCAAATCTAACTCTCCTGCCTTCATGCAAATCTGCGGAATCAAAAGTGAACTGTAACCAAAAATATCACAATAAATCTTATTACTTAAGAATAATGCTATTAGAGGCCATATACTCACACACCAATCCATATATATATATATATATATATCAACTATTTATAATGAATGGATACACTTTACTCTTTGTTAATATTCAATTCAATAAGCCGCTAAACATTAACCTTTTCCTTATTGTAGCGTGTGCGTATTTTAACAGTCGGCTGCACATCCCCGGCCGCAATCACGGTCCACAGTAGGCGCATGCAATCACAAAGGACACTAAACGCTCACATAAACATGCAAACAAAAACGCTTGTGCGAGGGCAACCGCAGTGGACTCGATATAGCGTATCTTTAAGTAGAGTCCTAATGCTTATAATGGGCATTGTCAGTGGAACTGTCACAGCCAAGTGTCATGACAACACGACCGACCCGCATAACCCTAAGACGCATTAATTTTCATTTTTGCAAATATAATTTTGATTGAAATCCTGCCCGTGACCTATAACCGCAAAGCTGACTGAACGAACGAAAGGCGAGGAAGCAAATGTGGGCAGGGCAGGGCGTTGGCTCGAAGGACGTGGCTGTGGAGGATGGACAAAGGCCGAAGCAAGGAATAGACAACGTTGTGCACTAGTGAAGCAACAAAATGTAGTTACATTCGGTTCAACATGCTTTGGCGAAATGCCTGTGGAAGAAAATTAAAAGTGTTCGAGTGTAATTGGATTGCACGAAGAGGAATTGGAGAGCATAAATATGGGAGATAGGAATGAGATAGTTTAGCTAAAAAAGAACTTGTTTGTTGTGAACTGGAACTTGTACTGGTTTATGACCACATTAATGCAAAACAATGCCAATTTTCAGCTAAATAGATTTATATGCTTTTTTCTCGTTGCCCATCGCCAACGGCATAAGCAACAGTGTGTCTTTACTGTTAGATACATTAGTTGAAAATCATTGAGCGGCGCTCTTGATGTCGCTGATGACTTTCTAAGTAACGCTCTCTCATATGCTATTGCTAGCTCACTGAGTAATCGCTCTTCCTTAGCGGTACTAGGTTCTATTTCAACGGTATGTTTAGTAAACGATCTGTAAAAAGCAGTTCCATTCACATAATGTGTTACAAAGATGAAGTTTCAGAGAACTTTTTGCAATTTCAAAGCCTTCTGTACCAAGTCAAGTATCTCAAATTCGAATAAAATTTATGAATAATTGCAGTAAAGCCCTGCAGATTATTTAACCGTGAGCAGAAATATAAAATACTCTAAGAAAGGTCTTCAGGTCATCAGTGCTACTCACACTCCCAGAAGAAATATTTCAGCAAGCTGTTTGGGGCTCCAATTTTAAGCAAGCGTTAGCGAGTAATTTAACAGGTGATCTTTCTCTCTTAATTAATTTTATAGCCGATTGTTTGAACTTTGAAGAATTGTGCCTCCTGTTCTTCTAAATCATTCATCCATTATGTCTACAGGGTCTGGTGAGCAGCTAAAGAGGAAGTATATAGTTTACTCCAAAATAAATTTAATTATATAACCCTCGTCTTACTGAGGAAGACACTTTTAACACCTTTATATGGCTTTCTAAGAAAATGGGCGTAAATATGGGGTGCTTTTTGCGGTTAAATCGATATAAATCCAGTCATTTCACTCGGTATGGTATGGTTGATATGTTTGTCCGAGTCATAATTCAGAATGAGTTTTCATAAAAAAGTACGTTGACTAAGAATTAGTATATTTTCGTCATTCCAATGCCCTCAAACAAAAGCGTCTTACATCTATGGCACTTACTCGGCACAAGTTTTCAGTTCGACAATCTTGAAGTAAGCTCATTTACTTGCTCAATTTGCTGCATTCCAAGAAGAAAATGTTTCATTGTGAGCTCTTTCAACCACGAGGGGTAACTCCATTCACCAAATTTTTTGGTTTAAACATCCATAGCTTCCTCGAAAACTTTAGTTTTCCGGCGTTAAATGATAAACTTACATATCCATTGTTGTATATATTTCGAGATTTGTATAGAAATTTCAGTAAAAATCTCAAGTAAACAAATAAGTAATTTCATTTTAGGAGCACAATACATCGACAGCTTCAAGATTATTTCCATTTCATCTGAACTACTTTCTTTTATGTAATGTCGTATGCAATATTTGCCTTTTATTTGGCATTCTCTCCCACTCAGCAACATCTCCATTATAATTGAAGTGCATTAGGCGACGCATAATTTTATGTAGCATACTTTTGTGAGCCTTCGCACGGCCTAAATGATGACAAATGTTTCGCACTGTGACCCAAATAAATTTGTCAATTTATCATTTGTGCCAGGGCAAGTATTTTTGTGCTTTGAGACTGTTGCTTCTCATTTCCTTGGCTGGGAAGGGCTTTCTTGCAAAGTAGTTTGTCCTTCATCATTAAAGGAGCCGCAATGTATGTAATGACTGTCGTATTTGTATTAATGTGGAATTTTTTACCGTAGGCGAGTTGATATTTTGGGCGCATTTAAAATATAAATTTGTATTTATTTATTTTCTTTTATACATTTTTGTTAAATTTTAATTTTTATTTTTTTTTGTTTTGTTTTTTTTTTTTATGGACGCCTCACCACAAATCCAATCCCTCTTGACTTTTCAATCACTTTCACTTGTTCGCTTATTTCTTGCTCTGCATTTTGATAGCTTATTTTTTATTATTCGCCTTTCACGCACTTCTAGATATTTTATTAGATTGGCAGGGGAAGTATAAAGCGTGCCTCCTTTATGTTAGCGTTTGCTCGTATGTTTGTGTCTACTTTAAAGAAAAACTCTCTCTCCCCTTATGCTTCCGTGTCAGTCACACTGGCTTGCTTCCTTACTTTCTTGGCTTTGCTCAAATCTTGCGCAACAAATGGAAAATTGAAAATTTCTGATTATGAAGCATCTTATTATAATTTTGACAGCAGCGTTAAGCAGCATGGAAGCGTAAGGATTTCTGATTTGGCATGCTTGCACGTTCGGTTTGCTGGCATCGCTCGACTGGCGTTATAGACTCCGCGCGCTCACACATTCAACCACAAACACGCGAGTGGTATGTGCGTTTCTCCGTGTTTTTGTTCTTTGTGGAAATATTATTTTTCGCACTTCTACTTTCTCGGAGCTACCGGCTTTGTGGTATGTTGAAGCTGCTTTTTTACTTGACGGGATGAAGATTTTAAAACCGTTTTGTTGGCAGTTTCTGCATTGTGGCACAGTATGTTATGTAAGTGCAAATATAAGAAATCTTACCGAACATATAAATAGAGATATAGGTGATCCATTTTTATGGTAGCATTTTAGAGTGCCTTAAATTACAGTTTGAACTTTATAATGCTATTAAAGCTCAGACACCTATATCTAAAGGAGAATAATTTGGACTCAGCTAGCCTCCAGAAGAATAAAGGTTTCTTTTTATTAATATAAGATGTTAATAAATGTAGCCTGCCTGGATCAGCCACTATGCTAGGATTATAATAGTCGTATCTAAAATTAGTGCAGTGGGCCATAATATTAATCAATGAGATATTTTAACAGTTGTTTAAGTCAGCAATGCTTGAACTCCCCCATGATGAATGCAATAAAATTATTTCTGTCTTTTTAATGGTTTGGTTGATGTCTAATTGTTTTACAACTGACTCTATGTAGGCGTTCTGAAGCACTGCTCGCTTCAATGGAATTGAGCAGCGCGCAAACTATGTCCTCCACAAAATTCGGATTTCAAATCTTGTTCACTTCGTATCTCATTTGGCTTGGTATCACAAGAAAGCCTATATCAGCAAGATTTCCCGCACTTTAAGCCCACCAAAATATTAATCATCTATGACTGGAGAACCTATCGCAGTTTTAACTCAAGAGTCCTACAAGTCTTGGATTTGTCAGTTCTCGCCACACCTAGTTGATACTTATCATATTCTCTAAATAAACCAAAAAAAAGAAGAAAATACAAAAGAGAGGTTCCAGCATTTCTTATAAAATACCCTGTAAGTTTTTGAGTGAAGTGTACTGAAGATAATGTTATCGCAACGAAGAATTCGAGGATCATCTGCATAAAGTCTGTGAACCTGTAGTGAACCTAATTTAATTGGGCATCTCATTCAATCAAGCAAAATAACGAAAATTGGGACTTAAATTTGTCTTTAATTTGAGAAAAGTAAATACTTCAATTATTGTTAGGGCCCACGTAGAAATTACTGACTCTCTCTCTTAGTGGTTTTTAGAGCTCCCATTTAATACAGCATTCGTACGTTCTGAACCTTTGTTCGGTTATGTGCTTTTTGTTTTAGCGGGCACTTAATAATACTATTCTACTACTACTCTTCAATGATTGGCGGGTTCTTTAACGAATCCAAACGATTATTTAAAATATAAATTTTGGAATTTTACTATAAAAATAGACAGATGAAATATATTGCTATATATTGCTACATATTTATTTGTTTAGCGGGCTGTTAGGATTTCGATACTTGTTGTGAGAGAAGTTTTGAAAGCTTGTAGTGCTCATCGTACTGATCGAATTTGAAAGAAATCCAAGTTTGGGGTGCTGCATTTCAAGCAGCTTGAGTCTCGACACCTGTTTCATGGAAGGTACTAAAATCTGCTCAGAGCACACTTTGTAAGCTTCAGCTTAAGTGAAATATACTTCAACCAAAAACTCTCCCGCCCCAAAGTTTTCTTCTGGCAACCACATTTAAATTGAATCAAGTCCACTGTTTGCGCGCTTTTCTTTTAGCTATAACTGCTTCTTTCGCTAAATCCGCCACGGGGTGGTTTTCGTCTTACCAAACCGTTCCCAAATCATTTATCTTTTTTACTTTACGCAAACATAAACACGCACACAGATGGAAATATCTGTGCGGTTGCCGCATACTTCATCTTTTCATCAGAGAGGATAAGTGTCTACTTATACACTTATTAAACAATAATAATTGCAAATAATGTTATTTTATTTAGACAAGGAATATTAACTTGATACTTTCCAGGCGAAAGCACACACGTACATACTATACCATTTGAAATGTATTTAAATTCAAGAAAATGTAAATTTCGGACCCGTTGCCAATCCAGCACAATTACACAAGTACACTTGAGCATTGCACAGGCACTTCCACTTCGACGCCAAGTCATAATTTTGACATTCGTCAAGCATTTGTTTTGTATATATTTACAAGTAAATATATACTCTGTAAGTAAATGTAAAACCGTGTATCCACTGAAGTTGGCTGCGCTTGCACAGTTGCTGTATTATTGCTGACTTCACTTGATTCGACTTGAGTTTCCCGGTTTGGAGCATAATTTGTGCACAACTAATGAGTACCCTTATTATAGCAGATAGATAAAGTCTTTTTGTTAGCGTTATTTCGGTGAAAGCGGCACACCACCAATGCCTGCCAACCACTCGCACAGCTGGAAAGCTCACATTTTGACAGCGGGCTGCGGTTTAGATGATGTGCGGCTGTAACTTTCATTAGTGGTTTGTTAAGAGTATACTTCTCGGGTTGGTATATTATGACAATCTAGCCGCTTTGGAGACAATAACATACTCAGCATCGCAGAGTGACAGCAGTCGCATGCTTTTCGGAGACAATTGTTGTTGGCAAGATGAATTGCTCCACTCAGATTTGATGTCACATGCGAACGACAAGTGTGAACATTATTCTGTATTAAGCTAATTTCTTGAGTGCCCTTTGGAGTGGCGTGCCTTTAAGTATGCTTGTTGGTACATATGAGTGCATATCTTTTTGGGTTGTCAAATTCGTAATATTACTAAACAAGTGTTTTGGTATTGTTTCGAGTTGATTAAGTGTTTGGTTTAGTGTGATTGGCTGTATATATATGTAAAGTATAAATGCGAGGTTTGTTAAAAAAATTACTATGATAGATTTAAAATAATGCAAATATATGCACAGTTTAATTACAATAGTAGAGAGGAGCAGTACTTAAAGCGACAGGCCGAATCATATCACCGATGGATACTAGCCTTATGGAAATCCAAATATGGGTAGCCGATCATCATAGAATATGAATATATAAGCATAGACTGATCACGAAAGGTGGATATAAAAGAGAGCGCTGCGAACCAAACCAATCAAAAATCAATAAAATAATTTTGTATGAGAGTAACATGAAGTCGAACGTGAGAGCTGACTATCCGGTGTAGTACAAATCGCTCATAAAAATTTGTATATGCGCAAGCTCTTTGCAAAGTGTGCGTTTTACTATCTGATGATCGATATAATGCACCGTGTCATGAATCATGTCACAAATCAAGGAAAATAATACCTAAAATGCCACCTTTTTCCACCGATCTGGCTCGAATGACTTCTTACTGTTCTTAGGTCTTAAAAGAATCAGCGGTGGAGAGAAATTTTGCTTCAATGAATAGGTAATCGCTAAAACTGAGACATATTTTGCAGCAAACGACCAATAGTGCTATTCAAATTCTTTTAAGAAGTTTGAAGATTGTTATAATCTATATATCACTCTCGAATGCAACTATGCTGAAAATTTAAGGAATTTTTTTTGAAAATAAGTTTTTCTTTGAAATGAATTTTTCAGCCAGTCTGTCAAGATTACGATCTATAAGAGAGTTGCACCGAAGATATCCATCGACTAGAAAACTAACGGGTTTTCTTTTGAAGGAAATATACGTGATGAATTATATTTTATGATTGAAAATGGCTCACACTACCTTAAAAATCAAAAAAGTTGTAATTTCTTTCATCTAGAAGCTCGACACGATGTCCATTGTTAATACTTGGAATGAATTAAATCAATTTGTAACAAAAATAAATAAAAAATCGAGTATAAACTAGTTTAGTCGAATCCCAGTACTGAAGCAACTGATTCAAGAATTTACTACCAATTTGATAGTAGAATTATTTCATATATATATATATCAGCCAATTCATCACACCAGAATAAAGGTTCCCGTTGACGAATAATTAGAATTTTGAGTAATAAATATATATATAGTATATAATAAATAATATTAGATATTGAGTTTGAAGCCATAACATAGAATTATACTTGTATCTATTAGAGTATATGCTACAAAATTTTTTATAGTTTTTCTTGTTTTCAATAATATAAATGAAATGAACTTCGAGAGTGAAAAAATTCGAGAACCTCAAGTGTCTAGTTAGGTAAATAACCTATTAAATTAGCTCGATGAATTAAATTTTAAGAATGATTATTTCGATCTTTTAGGCGAAAGTGTAAAGGCAGTGTAGGGATGGTAGGGAAAGGTATAAAGTGTAGAAACCAGGCTATATAAAAGTTTTAACCCGACTCTAATAACCAGAAAATTTAAAACTGAATATTAAAACATTGCTTTTATGTTTCATCATTTATAAATTGTACGTTTGTAGGAATTTCGGGATATTTGGAATGAATTTACTGAGCAGTAACTAGATAAATAGTAGCATAGTGAAGATTGTGAAAAGGAGAAAAATTTAGTTTCAGTTTCGGAACAGTTCTAAAACATATTTCATTGAATGTGAAAGAAGAAATTGAGTATGACCGTACAACAACAAAAGCATGATGCTTTTACAAAGACAACTGCCATAAATTTTGCGAATACCTAACGTCATCCCTTGCTAAAGAAATAGCTAATGGGAAATTATAGTGGAGCACCTCTGTGTTGAATCAATTCAAAACATTGTTTGTTTGGAGGCTTAAGAATAGCATAGAATACATTAACAGAGATTAATACGGAAAATAAAGCTTAGAATTATTGCAAAAATATAAAAAGGCGGTGGTATTAAACGATATCTCGAAGAAGATAAAAATAAAGCACAAATATTTGGGCCAAACAGCACCATTAAGTTGAAATCATGAATAATGCGGCCTGCGCCAAGCGACACATGTCAAGCAAAGTGGGACCACATGCAATTTCAAATATCAGAATACAAGTGAAAATCGTTGCAAAAGGATAGTTTCAAGCCTGCAGCGACGACAAAAAAAAAATGCTTTAGTGCCGGCTTTTATAAAGTGCCGAATTCGTTGCTTTTGAGCTAAAAAACCAAATAAAGTGCTATAAACCCCACTACAGTTGTTGAACCTATAAAACTTCGTATCTTACCACTAGCGTGATATTATTTATTTTATTTGTATGCCTTTTAATTCTTTAAAACATTCACTTAACTGAACTTTACTCCTGCCAGTTCATTGAATGTGCGACGGGGCGTATGAGTAACAAAACCAAAAAGTACCCAAAGTGACACACATGACGTTGGAAAAATATATTACATTTAAATGGCAAGTGGGCGATTGGGCGAGGGGCGCACAGGGGTCGACTAGGGGCTTATGCTAAAGCTTTGTGTGTGCACTTACCTGGTGACAGCTCCTCGGTAATGCCCTGAATGGACACGGTAAACAGTGTCAATATGATGGCGGCAACCGGCAGCCATTGTGGTTGGCGCTGTTGATGTCTTTGTGGTTGTGCCTGCGAGCGATGCTGTTGCTCCACTTGCGCGATCGCAGTGGCAACATTTGTTGCAATTGCTTTTGTTGCTCGTGCACCTGCTGCCATTGCTCAGTATGCCGCAAGGCTGCTTCGTTGGTTGGTTGGTTGGTGGGTTGGTGGGTTGGTTGGTATTAGTTGTTGTTATTATTATTATATGGCAATGTTCAACAAATGCTTCAACACTATGCAATACTTATTTTTTTACAACAATTTTGCTGTCACTTTACACGCTTTTATTGTTGTTTGTTTGCTTTGCTCGCTCTACGGCAGCAAAAGTGAGTGTGTATGTGTGTGGCAGTATGTTTAAGTTCTTTACATTGCCGTTTATTTAGTTTTCTGTAACTTTGTTTTTTCTTTTTTTTGTATTATTTTCGTTGCAACCGTGCAATTTCACTCTGTCACTTTTGTTTGTTTGTCCTTCTACAAACCTCTCGCACTCCCTCTGTTTCTTCCAAACTTGTTTTTAACCTTTTTCCAACAATTTACATTGCTTTTAATACAGATTGCTCATAAAAGAAAAAAAAAACGACAAATTTTTCACACAACTACAAATACAACAATTAGTTTTTACTGTGAATTGCCGTTAAAGTGCAGCGGCGAAATTTTTAACTTTCAATTTCTTTGTTTCTTCTGCAGTTCGTTTGTCGTTGCCTCCATTTGTCTACTTTTTCTTCTAGTTTTTCTAGTTTTTCTAGTTCTTCTTTTCCACTTTTGTTCTTAATGGACAATTCGAGCAGTTGGTAGTTGGCAGTTGGCACTTGACCTGCACTTTTGCGCTCTCAATGTGACACTTTGATGTCGATTGAAATTGCAAATGTATTTTCGTGCTCACCTTCTTATTTGCTCACTTCAGTTGAATATTTGACACTTGAACGCCTAAAAGATAAAAGCAGGAAGGATGTAAATTTGAAAATTAATTTTAAAGTCAAATGAATTGGGTGGAGTTACAGTTATACAGTTTCAATAAAATTTTTTCATTGAAAGACTTTTGTGATCAGCAGCCGTGGGCAAGTAAGATTCATTCAGGTAGAGCAGAGAATAAGAGAAGCGCTCATAGATCGCATTATAAATATGCCTTTCTGTTATGGTATCAGATCAGTGGTCGGCATGAGAGGAACTGCGACTGTGCAAGTGAGCACGAAAGAAAAGACACCCAGTGAGAAGTGTGTGACCTTAAATTTTGAGAATTTTTTTCGTTCTCTCTTGAAACAAGTATTCTCGTACATCTTTATTCATCTTATATATTTTACGATTGAAGTAAATATATTGGACCCTAAAAACTTTAACTTTATTACCTTAAATTAAACGCAAATTGTAATTCATAACTCTAAAAAGCATTCGTAATTATAAATAATTTCACGCAGGGCACATTTGCCTTAGCGGCACGATCATGCACGATGTTATTTCGTCGCTGTCTCGACATCGACTAAACGATAGAGCGTAAGCGTATGTGTGTACGTAAGCTAGCAAGTAAGTACTAGTAACTAGTACTAGTAACATAGTACTAGTAAGTATGTAAGCTAGCATAATTGTGCTATGAAATGCCGGCCACTGCATTAGATCTGTATTCTAATAGTTCAGTCCGCATATTTGATAACAGAAAATTCAAAACTGTACGATAGTTTTACTTTAATTATAACCGTTTATTTAACACAATTGCTCGATTAGTAATTAATTGTTACCAAATTTGTAACTAATGCTCTAAAAAGGTTGTTTAGTGATATGAGGAGAAAAGCTATTCAGAATGAAAGTAATATATCATGAAGATACATATATACCACCTAGGCAAAATTACAAAAATGTCAGTCTCTTTGATTTTGTAGCTTATTAAAAAAGATTCCCATTTGACAATTAAGCTAATTGAAGCCACTTTCTCTTAATTGTTATACAATTTGTTCCACAAAGGCGCGATTTATACATAATTGTCACTAAATTGGAAAACTCCTTTTAAAAACATAGTCAGCTAGGAAACGAAAGCTCCTCTATAAGAAAATATATATATCTAATAAAATATATATATCATTAAAAAAAATATCATACAAAGATATGTCAAACACAGAGCAGAAAATGTCTGAATCACTGTGACATTTTTCGTGTTTACTAATAGGAACGAAGACTTCGAGTAATCGTAAAGTATAGTAACTTCATGCTGATTTGTCACCAAATAAATTATGTGAATTCGTATAGCAGATAAATTGCTACTATTTTGATAGCAGATTATTTTGCTGCTAACTGAACGGTAATTGTGTAAGCCAAATTCAGTCTGTATGAAAACCATGCGCCCTCTATTACTTAATCGAGTGTGAGAATTGACCACTTTGATTATGAAATAGGGCTTAACTTTCCTACCAGATTCAGTTCATTATTTATAAAACTCGGTTTCTGTGGAGCAAACTGCATAGTAACAGAGTAGTTTGGATGCATCAACGATGAGACACATTTCCATTTTAACGGTAAGAAAAAGTTATCGTCTGGTCGGGTTTCAAAGTAAAAGGCGTTATTTAAATGGTTCCAGCAAAAGGTGAAACGAACCATAGAGCGAAATTTTGGCGATTGAGTCATATCAATAAATGGGTCTATTAGTTAGGCGCGTAACTCATGAAATTTGACTTCGTCAGACTACCTTTTGTGGTGGTACGTCAAGACAATGGTCTATTCTGATTAACTAGCTGCAATTTAATATTGGAAATCAACATTCGATGTGTTTTTGGCCATATAAGGGCGCATATGCTTGAGTAAGTGGGGTCAAATTAGACCAGCAGCAGCTCATAAAGTAAAGCCGAGGTTTCCATATGCACTTAATTCTGTGCAAACAATTAGTGGCATAAAATTTTTAAACTAGAAAATTCATAATATCGGTTATTCATTACATTTCCTGTATTTTATTTGAAATAAAAGCTATATGTCTCTAAAGAAACACCCTTTAGTTCAATAGGTTTCATGCATTTTGCTCAGTAAAGCATTCAAATAAGATGTATTTAGGGACATTTATGGATTACTTCGCAAAACGATCAGTCAAGCACATTTTGAGAGACCTTGGCCTTAAGAAAATATATTTCGTGTTAAGTTTTAACAGCTCCGTTCTAAGAAAACGTGCAGAAATATTGTTCCTTGTTTCGATGAGCATGGTGCTTGGAGTGTTGGCGTGAAGCATTTATGCGCCTTCAATAGGGTACAACAGAAAATATGGCGAAGTAGTAGGCTTCTGCCTCGTTTCATATAGATCAAACTGAGTACGACTTGGCTTCAATTGGTGTTTCGAAAGGTTGTAAGCTGGTGAAAAGAAGAAAAGACTGTCGACGATTTCAACACGTTTTATTGGAATGTCTAGAAAAAACGCGTTAGCAAAGTGGAAAAATCTTTGTGTTACATTTGGGATTCTGCAATATAATTTAAAAATTCCGCTTTAAGCAATACTAAATTCTTATAAAAACAAATACGGTGCCCTATTTTTTAATCTCATATAATTAAATTTTATTTGTGAAGCCACAACACCACTGCACAATCTTGCTTGCAATTTGTTGTTAAGTCAACTCAACACACTCGACAGTCGCAGATAAAACTGAAAACTTTGCTGAGCAGATAAAATTCGAAGAATAACAACGCCACGATGACATTTATAAATAAGGAAAATATTTTCAACCACAAATACGAATGCTAAGCACACATACTTAAAACGAAGCTCATGTGATGGAGGCGAAGCACATTTGAATTTGCATTTTGCCGTTTATCTGACTTGCATTTTGTTGTTGCTGCATATGCAGTTAGACACAGTGGATAACAGTAGTTGCGCATACATACACATACATGTATGTGTGTTTATAAACAGCTGACAGCGCTTCATTTACACAATAACAATGGCAAAGTGACAGCTGTTTATGGAGCTTTGTCAGTAATATACTTGTTGTTGTTGTTTTGTAATGTGGATTTAAAAGTGCCCTCATGAATTTAATGCTAAAATAATGTTAAAGAGCGCTAACAGAATTAACTTTTTCTACATTACAAGATACGGCTTGCAAAGTCAATCAAATAAGATTTGAAGCAAGCCAGTTGTGACCCAATTGGAAGAACAGGCTTCTCTGAAAATGAACATTGATACTACTTTCTACTCTCTTATTAAATAATTCAGCTTAATTTAAATAAAATTCAGTTCATTTATTTAAAAAAAAAATACCAAATTGTTCCCAAAATGTTTCAAGTGATAACTCACCCCCTCGAATCTCGCAACAATGTCAAATGTCTCAACCACCACAAAATACTCAAGTTATCACGCTTACAGTCAGCGTGAGACAATATCTCGCTCTCCGTTAGCCGCATTTTTAATCATTATTGGACAAGCAGATTGGTGGCTGTAGAACACCGGCGCTTGTCAACCGCATCCATCAAATATTTGGCAAATTGACAGCTACTCGTCGTGGTCACAGCTGGAGTACGCTAACGAATTAACAGACTAAATGGCAGGTACTGAGAGGAGTTGGCGCGAGCGAGCCTATTTCGCTTGACAGCTGGTGTGTTGGTTAAGGTATTGACGCGGGTGGTGGTTTCAGCGGTGGACTGCACCCTTCGGGAGAATAGGTAAATGGTGGGAGGCGGTGGTAAGGCTCATTAATTATATTTTTATGCCTTCATATTGACAAAAAACTAAGCGTTTCTCACGAGCATGACAATGGAAGCTTCAAACTTTGGGGATGAATATGAAAGTAGTATAAAAATAAATTAATGATTTGAGTAACGCGCAAATATCAAACGCAGACAAATGTGAATAAAAAATGAAGTTTGTATTATTCAGTGCAAATGTTCATTAATTCAACAATTGAAAGTATTCTTAATGAGAATTTTATGAAGATTTTAAAAAGCGGTTGTATTGTTTAGGCAAAGTGCTTTTGAAACAAGAAAACTTTCAAACTACTTCATTAATGGATTTGCTATTTTCAACAATATGTCTGAGCGGTAAAATACTACTCCATAAAGTAACAGTAAAATCGGAGTGCCCAACTTCAACGAAATTGTTGAAAAATTAAGTTTAGATCAGGCTAGTTTTCGTTGCTGACCTTCGCGGAAGAGGGAGAGAGAGACAGACAGAGAGAGAGAGAGAGAGTGAGAGCGAGATAGAGAGACTGAGATACCAAAAACTGAAGCATAAAAGTTTCAAAGCCCTAAGATTTGATTAATATGTATGTTTTTAAATACAAATAATTTCTTTTTTAAATAAATAAATGAGAAATACGCATGCATTTAGCAGCAGCAAAAGTCAAAATATGTTTATGAAGTAAATTTATAGCTACACAGGACAATGAACCAACGCACAAAATACATATGTGTACATTTGCCACATGTGCAAATATGTGAGTCTCCTCATCTCCCACCAATTTTTCAACTTCAAAGGAAAATTGAAAGCTTTCACTCATTAAATTTCGTATTGGCACAGCAGCTGTTAAACAACAACAAAGCTGCCGCTCATTTTCACATATATACACACATATATATGCATCGTAGATGTATTATTTATTTATTTATTTTTTTGCTCTTACGATTTAAGGCACCCTGTCATCGGCAGTTGGGAACGTTTAAAAATAGGGTAGCTGCGCCATTGAATTTTCATTAATTTCATGCTTTCTATTTTCGTTCACTTCATAACGATTTATTTGACACAAATAATTTAACACACTTTTTTGTAAATTTTTCGCAAATTATGTCAGTGGCACATGTGCGAATGGCTTGAGGTCCATGTGCGAAGGAAATAGAGTTGCTGGTTGTTTTTTCTTTTTTTTGTTTTTTTTGTGAAAGCTTAAAATGCTTCAGTAGTGTTGTTGGAGATTCTTAAATTTGTTGGCTATCATATAGTTACATATCTCGATAACATTAAGAATATTTCCCTTTTTGTTCACTTGTTAGACTCTTCCCGGTATTACAATTGGTTGCTTGAATGAGGGCCCTGATAAGGTAGGGTAGTTCCAGCAATCACATTTTGCAGGTAGTTCTACATAAAATTTAAACTGAAAAGTTAATCTAAGCTTTCATTCTTGGTATTCCGAAACAAAACTCCAATTTTTGAGGGAGGTGCTTGGAGAACTGTGGAAATTGTTTCAACTTAATCTAATGAAAGTAGAGCTTTTGAAGAAAAGTTGTTCTATAGCTTCCTCATTTTTTAGGATATGTGTTGTGCAGCAAATTTTACCAAGGTACTCAAGTCGATTTTAACTCCATCACTAACGTCCCAAAGTAATTAAGTGATTTGTTCCATACAGGGTCGATACCAAAACAGGTTGTTTTTACCGAGTGATTTAAACTATACTTAAAGACCTAAGATAGTTGTTGGTGATCATGCCCTCAAGAGGCCTTGTATAGACCAACTCGTTTGAATTTGTATTCCTCTTTATCTTGCTAATGGTTATCCTCTTTCCCCTTTATAGTTGAATATATAGTTGACAAACCCAAACACTTTCGATGTCATATACTAGAACATTAACAAACTTTACGAATGCAGAGGTTGCAAACTTGGTGCTTCCTATAAATTCCACTTCCGTCTAAGAATATCTGATAACTCTCCTCTGAAAATAGTTGGGATCGGTAGACACCTTTTGTCCTTCCGATTGATTTTATACAATATAATATATTAATTATTATATAAGATATACTAAAAAAATTAGGGTGGCTTTTTTTTGATATAGCAAAAATAAATGAAGTTGGTTCAGACTTTCCAAAAGTATCTACATGTATACCCAATATAATGATTTTCGTAATTCTATTTGATTTTTTACCGTATATGGACGTCGGTCAATGTGTGAGATAAACTTCGGACACTTCAGAAGAATCTTAAAAGTTAATGTCGACGTGTGCAATCTTACCCCCCCCTTACTTTCCCCTTATTTAAAGTGTTGGGTCACTACTGAACTTCTTATGAAAAGATATAGGTATATAGATATAGATATAGTGGGCCCACCCATTAATATGATCTATATAAATTAAGCACTTTCTTATTTTGTCGAATTGAAGAGGTTTCAACGCTAAATAATTTTTAATTATTATTACAATTTCTGGATCTGCAGAGCAACAAGGACCTTGCGTACCAAAGGCCTATTTATTAAAAGCCGTTTAATATCTCCACAAGCCTAAGTTACCCTACATGGAATTGACCCCGAAAGCCTAACTTTTATGCAATGAACCAGGATAACCCAATTCAAGCAATCAAAAGTAAGTTTAACTTTCTTAAAATGTACTAAAATTACCGAAGCGCTAATTCAACAAACCAATCCGCTTGAGTAGAAATACACGAACATAAAATATTAAGTAGCAAATAAGTTAGGTTAAACACTTTTGTAAATTTACAACTAGCATCCACAGTTATATCTATATTTAGACATCAATGAGCGAACTGCTACTCCATATAACGGTAATGTTGAGCAAAGACCTGTAGTAGTAACTACAGTTAGTGCTAGAGTTGCTAAACGAAAAGTAAAGAAACAAAAAAGCCGCTCGAAGGAGTTGGCAGCGCGTCGCTTGGCTGCTTCGTGTCACGCATAATTGTATTCGTTTATATGCAAGTGGCAATATAAATACCTAGTTTTGTTCGGTAGACATGTTCAGCTGGCAACGGCGCACGAAACGTTATCCGCGCGCATTTACACACCAGTCCTAATGAAATGTTTAACAAGCACTTAAATGTTTGCAAATCCCAATGACCCATAATATTAGCATAAAATCACTTGCGAATAACAACAACTACAACTAGCGGAAAGAAGTACCTACCGATAAGTGGTGAGGTGCAAAAGGAGCTGAAGGGTGCTTCGGTGCGAAGTGGCTACCCAGTAGGGAAAGCAAGAATTTGGTACTTGCCAAATTTGGAAGAGGTGAACAAATGAAAAGAGAAGAGGAGAAGTTTTTAACTAATCCTGGTTGAAGATTTTGAAGTCTTTTGATGATTTTGCCTTTACAATGACTTATACATTCTTTCGGATTTGAGGATTTAGATTTATCGCTTAAATAAACGAAAGACATGCTTGACAGAAGAGGTTGCCAAAGTGAGAACAGTGATTGTACCCCCTACACAGCCGATTGGAACTTGCGATAACTCCTTTTAAAATTTGTTAACTTTTTTGTTCACGCGCTGTTATTTAGAGCCGTTTGGAAAAATTCCGTTGAAGCCTGCCAATTGTTTGAGTTAACGCTTGGAAAGTAGCAGCAAAACTAACAGTATGAAATATTGACGTGAATCCAACTAGTTGAGATCTGAACAAGGCCACAGTTCAGTTAACCGGAGGACTTTTCGTGGTTGTTTTTGATTTTGTTCTTGCCAAAGGATTCTGAAGTTCTTGCTATCCTACAGTGATCACAGAAGATCTCTGAAGTGTAAGATTCACACGACAGTCGGTTCTAAATAACCACACATTTTCCTTTATGCCTGACTTTTATTTGGTCAAGAACTGTCAATTTGTAAGTATTTTATAAAAAATTTAGGAAATGTTTTATTTTGCTAAAACAACAAGTAAAAATCGTCTTTTCAACAGGATAAGGATCTTTTCAAAGATAAATAATTTATAAAAAACTCAATTCCACCACTGTCGAGAATAATCTGCTATAGGGTGAAGGAACTTTGAAGACCAAGTTAAGAATGAAACAAAGCATTCTGTCGTCTCTAACTACAATCAGTATTTTCCCCATATTTAGTAACATTTGTAAGGTATTCTTATACAGAAAAGTCTAACAGGAATTATTATATCTACCCATCTATGGACCTACCTTATTCTACTAATCACATGGACTCCACGGATATTGCTCTTTTATTTTTTTATTTTGGAGAGTTTCCGATTGCCGAATTTGGTGTATTAGGTTATGATGAGAAATGGTATGCTTCAAAATCAAATAGACTCTACAGTGCCATTACCTTGATAGGCTTAATACATTTACTATTATAGGGGTAACGTTTTCCCTCCATTGTCGGTTATGTGGTGATTGTGGAAGATGATGTAGAATGAGTTGCTCAATGAATTGAGCAACGAAGAAGCAAATTGTTCAGAATTGGAGTGAGAAAGGTACGTCAACATAGTTGTATTCCCATTTTAGGTGAGCAACACAAATATTGTAAATAGTTCGAACATTTACGAGAGGAAAATATATTCTAAACATATGTACATTTGAGTATATGTATAAATTCAGTTATAATGTGGCAGTTGATTGTGATAAGAAGTCCATGTTAACTATTGAATCAAGAAAATAACGAAATAATTTTGTCTTATAGTTTAGTTGGCTTTTACATGCTCCTTGGAGAATTGTGTATTCACAAATATACTCTTAAATGTACTTTTAAGATGTAATAATAAAAATTTATATATAAATATTCTTAAAAATCGGCTAAAAATATTAAATCGCCTTATAAAAGTATTATTTAAATAAGTAAGCTCTGTGAAATAGTCGTATCTTATATTTTTGCACAATTTGCCTGCCAGCTAAAAGATTAATGAAGTTAATATATATTTAAGCATTTTAAACATTTTATCTGCTTTAAAATTACTTTTGTATTTTTTCTCTTTTTCTTCTGGTTTTTTGTTCAAAATTCTCACTTTGAAGCATAACATGCATATTCATGTCAAACAGTGCCAAAGCGCCTGGAGATATACTTTACTGCTCATAAATACAATTTCGCAGAGCGTATTAAAGTCGAGGCATATATACGTGTGTCTATTTATCGAAGTCGAATTTCTTCTTATAGTCATTCTTACTGCAGATATAATCTTCATTTTAGCACCTTAAATGTTATTTGTGTGTAAATATTTAAATATTTTATTACGATATTCGAAATAAATTTTAAATTACAAGCAAATAGTCGAAAAGACATCATTTCAGTTAAATTTCAGATAAATTTCAGGGATTTCAGATAAATAAACTGTTAACTATTCTACATAATAATTGCGTATCCACATATAACATGTACTACTATATAAAACTATATATACTATATAAAAAAATGCTAAAATAAATAAAAATATATGACTGCTCCTAATTTTAAACAAAGGTAATGGAATCAGTTTTATTTACGTTATAAATACCAGGAAAAATGTAATAACAACGGTATATAAAACCGACTATCATAATTTTGATAATTTGGTCCATCAAAATGAAATTTGAAACTCTTCCACTTTCAGTTACATATTTTTAGGGGTAGAGAACTTTTATTTAAAATAAAACTTTGAAAAATTAATGAATTTGCTACTTTTTTGTTTTTGCATGTTCGTAAATTTCAAGGCGTTTGGTCTTTGAATAAAATTTTATACGTGTGATCCCCGTGATTACGTCATATTAAAGGTTGTTTATATTGTAGGTAAAGATTTGCCGTAATTTACCCAGCCTAACTGATCTTATATCGCCAATAATGGAAAGATCTCGGGGCGTATTGAAATTTTATCAGTTGAGTGACCAAAAGTTTTACTTGTAATATTTTCTATATAAACAAAAATACACTTGTTTTACGGCCACTCATTAGTCACGCGTATTTGCCCGGTAGATGGCGCTGGACTCAAAATTATTCTAAAATCTAAACTTGAAATCCAATTTAGTGCCTACTTGGAATTCGTATGAATCAATTGAATATACGGTTCAAAAATAATGTACAATACATGGTACTGATATTTAAATCCTATTTAACCTATGTTCATGTTTGTTAGAAATATTTTTTTATATATTCAATACAGTGGAGAATTGGAAAATAAAGCATGGTAAAGGTAAAGAAAATAACACTATTTCGGTTACTTGTTTTTGAAACATCTGCTATCCTAATTACACCACAAATTAACCAACAAAATTTGTCACAGAAAAAATATAAGCAAAGACTTGGCATTGCCTGCCTTTCCTCAACTGCTAGAAGCAAGACCTTTTTTTGTTAAGAACGACGAATAATGTGTTCTTACTCAAACACTGAGTAGCTTTGATGAACACTTCTAAACACTATACAGCGAATACGCTTACCATAAACACGGAACTCTATCCCTGTCTTGGAGTACTAACCTTATATATATATGGAATACTTTCAAAGTTTCGTGACAATCCTGCCAAACCGTTCTTAAGTTATTGGTCTCAAAGTGACGCTACCTCGGCAAGTTTTTTTTTTTTTTTTGGATGGAGAAAATTTATTTTCGTGTTTTGATAAAACTTTTTTTTTTATTTTTAGTGTAAATTCAAACGATTGGTACTCGCACGTATGTATGTATATGCATTTGCTTGTATATTTGAAGTTGATTGTATACAGTGCTTGTATACAATTTTCGGCAACTGTGTCTTGCTGGTGGATGTTTACAATTACAAACACACAGAAGCCATAAGCGTATTAAGTTCTTCACATTCTCATCGGCAATGTGCTGTTGGCAATGCTGTTGGTGAACCAACAAGGTAAACACACCTTAAAAAAAATATTTCAAAATAGCAAAAGCGAAGCATTACATAAAATGGAAATTGAGGCAAAACCATAAAAGATGAAATAAATGGCACAGTGCACACATACATACATACATACATACATACATACATACATACGTATATTCAGGTGTATATATGCAAAAAGGAAGGTAAATAGATCAAAAATACAAATTTTCTTACAAACGAACCTCTAAAAAGCACTTTGCAATCACTTGGGTAATCGATTAATTCATTTCTGATTTAGCGCCGGTTTTTGGCTCCATTATTTAATCAAATGCGATTTAAGTAAACACGCTAAAGTGTAAGTACACACACAATTGCTTGATAGGCGCTCGAGCGCTAGCGTTTTGTTTGCACCAAAAATCAACTGGGCAGGAACGCACGCACACACACACACACACACACGTATGCGCTTAGCAATCTGGCACACGCACGATTTTTGCACGAATTCGCCGTGAAAATGCGCAATTATACAATAATTTTTAACAACACAGCCTGCTAGCGGCACTTAACTGTAATTATAAACACTTTTGACTCGAAACCGCTCAAGTTTTCATAGAAAAATTTAAGGTTTTGCAAAAAAATCTTGATGAATATTTTCACTGCCGCACAAATTTCAGCGCTGCACAATTCGACATTTGTTTCGATTCCGATACGTGCGCGTTGAACGAGAGAGGGAGATAGAGAGAGAGAGAGAAAGTGCGCTAAGCGAGAGCGCGAGCTGTCAAAATGCTTACAAAACGAACTGACTTTTGCTCTGGATAGGTAAGACTCTTATGCTGGGGGTTGTTGTGAGATGCGTTGCTTGTAACAGTAAAAACAAACAAAACTCTGGCCACAGCTGTTACGTTCAGGCAGCTAACCCACTCCCTTCATTTTAATGTGTTTCGCATATCTCGCAATGTCGCACTGACACTCGCCAACTGTCATTTGGCGTTGACAGTTGTGACGCATGCGCAAGGGTCGTTTATTTTCGTCAATATCGCTGTTCGCTGTTGCGTTTCCAATTCATGCACACAAAAATATTTATATACACACCTCACCTCAGCTCCGCTGATTTCGCCGTTCCACAAGGGGTGACAGCACCAATCAAGCCACCTTATTACCTGTGCGTCCCAAACTCCAAATGCTTGCAACTGTAACTTAGCTTCGCTACCCCTGACACACACTTTTTATAACTATCTACTCTTCATCATCCCCGCTGTCACTCGCCATGCCTTTCTTGCGCCTGTTTTATGCTTATTGTCACCTGCTTGTGCTGGAATTCGAAACAATGCATTTAATTTTAATTACAAATCTTTGATTTCATTCCGTTTTTTTTTTTTTGCTTTGTTTGCAACAATTTAGAGGTGTAAAACTAAAAGTATTGAACTGTTCATTTCTGGTGCATGCACTGGACGTTTGCATGGCTGCGGTTTGCATTGAAGTTTGGTGCGTTACATTGTGTGTGTGTGTGTGTGTGTGTGTGTGTGTGTGTGTGCGCGCGTGTGTGGGAGCATGAATATTGATGCGTTGGCAATAAAGTATTTTTATTGCCCAGCATTTTGTAACAATTCCACTAAGTGCTTTTTGCAATCAATGCAGCTAACCGAGGGTCACTTGTTGTCACTTGTTGGCTTAGTGCGCACATTGTCGCAATTACAAAGTTAAATTGCTTGGCAATAGTGAAGAGTATCAATAAAAATAATAATTAGTTTCGATAAACTAAGGGTATCATGAATTAACGGTAGTCAATGAATAACAAACTTTTAAGTTGGTAATAAAAGTTGTGAAATTCAACACACAATTCAAACCACTCCCCCAAACGGTTGATTGTTATACCTAAAGCTGAGCGAGTTAGATATGTGCTTATATATGTCGAAATTGTCAGGGCGTCCGTCTGAATGTCCAAATTTTCTTGAATTACTCGTATATTTCGGTAATGTATATGAGCGGAATTGGATTTTTGACACGCCCACACAGCGGCCTTAATTGAAACAGTGAGCCATGGAGTGCGGGGTTCGTGAAAAGCGGACGGGACCCCACAGTTTAAGAGGTTCAATGCGCATATCTCACAAACTACTTAAGCTACGTCAACAGATTTTTCTTGGAACATTCTAGGAACGCTTAACTCCCATAAAACGGCATACATATCTCACAAACTACCCATTTACTTTTAACCACCAACAAAAGCACTTCGGGCATCAGGCATCTCTAATACAAAAAAATGTATAAATAGGTTCAAATAGTTCTATATCTATGATTAACTTTATACCGAAATAACTGTCAATACGTCTTTTAAGTTTTTAACTGAGATAACAAATACTTTCTTCCCCTTACAAAATGTTGCGCAGTGAGTATAATAACTTTGTTCCAATAGATCCAGTTTTAAGGTTATGTTAACAAAATTGTTTACACGAGCTCCCACAGACCAAATGAAATTGTTGTCGTTGCGCCGATTCACTGCTATATCCTATATATCGGCAAATATTTGAGATATATTAATAAATATCCAAAATTGCATGGGGAATTATTGAATTCTTACAATTTGCGCAATTTTTGCGGTTCCGCCCGCACTAATCCTTTTTACTTTCTAAACTTTTGTTTACTTGCTAAATAATTAAATATATCGGTTAAATAACTATATTCGTGCGGTTTTTTTTTTTTCTCTAAAATTTGAACGTTTAATTAAGACAAACGTGTATAGTATTGCTCATCTGAAGTTTCTGACAATTTGTGGATTCCATTCCAAAAGAACTGCGCCGGCTTGGCGGCCAAGAATAAATCAAGCCATTTTTCGATACCCTTTCTGACGTGAATGAGGAATATGGTATATCTTGTGAGGGCGTTCTGCATCGACTGGAACAAATGGTAGAAGTGGCACGGTCCGGGCTCTTAGACGGATGAGGCAAAGCTTCCCAGCCGCTGTTTTCCAAATAGTTTTTAACCGGTCTTACAACATGAGCGCTGAGACCGAGCGTGTCTACTTGCAAATTGCGGGCGTTTTTCGGCAATTGTTCGTTTCAATTTGATGAGTTGTTGGGGGTAGCGCTCTCATTAATGATTTCAGCCGGTTTTAGAAGCTCATAATACCGCACGCCCTCTGATCAAACTAAATACAGATCATGGATATTCGGCTATATATTTGCCGTTCAATTGGCTGGTGACCGGCTAGCCTATTGGCATACTCAACTAGATATAGAATGGCAAGCGGTTATAACACTTTTATGAGGGAATTCAACTGCATAAGTTGCTGCTTTCATATGCAAATTTTTTGGTAACAGCGCTGTTGTTGCTATCTCACAGTTATGCAAGTTTGCGCAATTAGTCTAACTTTGACTAGACTAATAGAACAATGGTTGGATTTGTTTAATGGCCATACTGCTTATGAAATCAACCATTAGTTGGAGGAGCTCGCTGGTATTATGCATGAGTGAACATGCGATCTTGTGGAGTATATATCCTTAGAATATCAAAGACTTAACTGTTAAATAATCTTTCTACATAGACAATCACAAATAGATTCACCATGGCAACCTTGAAAAAGAAGCTTCTAAAAATATTTTTTGATCACACATTGTCAATGACTTCATGATTTGTAAGTCAATTAAATAAAATCCATTCGGAAGACGCAATCATATTTCTATCGAACATATTTTTCAAACATATTAACAAAAACTGATGGCTGGTAGATATTTTAATAAAAACAATTTGTTGGAATTCTGCAAGCGCTACACAACAAGCGAATTCCAGCAATATTTGAGTTTCAACAAGCAAAATGCAGTAGTAAATAATAAAAGGTAAATTATTAAAACCAAAATTTAAAGAAATAACAAATATTTGCCATTTCGGTACAAAAGTATTCGGAAAGTGGCTGACTTTTGGCAACTGATCGGCTGGAATTACTATTATAAGCAACTACAAAGGAAAATGGAGCGTTTAGTCGATGACGTCGAGCTTGGCTTTCAAGCGCTCGGGCGTAAAGTGCCAACGGCGGGCAGGCAATCATTGCGACAAGCAAAGGTTGAAAACATTTGAAATGAGTAGAAACATATTTTTTGATATATATTGTATTTCGAAAACCTGCAGCACAATGTACAACAGCTGATGCTTCAATCCAAGCAACGTATACGTCAACTGGAGCAGGATATTGGACGCATGCGCAATATGCTGCCCCGAAGGGACACCAACAAACACGTGTCTCAGCAGATGCAACATCAAAATATAGACTCTATAACTATGATGGAAGAGGGCAAACTTGCTAAGGATAGGTCTCAAGTCCTTTTTGAAGTGAAAGACGGCATGCAGGACTTACTACTACAAAGCAACGGAAAGACAACGCTGACACATGAGTCCAATTCCACAGCAAAATCTGCTGAACCTGAAAAACTACCACAGGTGAATACAAACATACAAAACTCCACAATGGAGAACTTGTGCGCCGATGAAGGGTTACCAAATGACCCCTCTTTGGTTGAATCTGCTGTATCCTTGCGTGCCCCTGATGCTGATATACCAAGATCTTTGATATTAAATGCAGAAAAGCGTAATTGAGCAGAGTTTATGGAATTCGATAACGCTATACATATATGATTCTGAATATGTGTTTTTTTTCGTTTCAACCAAAAAATATGATTTATTTCAGATTATTTCATTTAAGACTTATTCACCATAACCTATATTTTTAATGCAACTTTAATCACTTATAAAATTTTACTAATATGAAACTCAATAAAAAAATATTGAAGGTTATACATATATACATATTCACTGTTTCATTTGTTAACTTCTTCAGAAAAAAGAGAGTTCAAATTCACAAAATTGTGATGCAAGAAGTAAAAATTAAAAGCATATATTTATCCCGAGGAGAGGGCTATGAATAGAGATATGAAATGTGCTCAGTTTTTTAATCGGCGACTACTTCGCAAGGTTATCAAATTTCAGAATTTATTTGACTTAACACTTTCGACCCCACTTTTCGACCTTGAGTCGGACTTTGAGTCCCATGATCCTTTCCTAACAAATATTGTGGCTACCCTAAGAAGTTTCGACAAACCTTGTGAACTAAACATTGAGCACACATTGCACAAAATATTTCAACAGATCTACATAAGAGTCTGTTTTATCTTCCCTGCAGTTAAATATTAAATATTTTAATTAATTCTATATTTACAATTTCTCCTCAGCTCTAATGGAATACGGTTCCGATATGAAATAGTACCATCAAACCCTAAGGGAACTCTAATAAAACTCTACGGGTTAAATTGTTGGACTAAATTTTGAAGTGTTCTCATAGACCGAAAGGTTTTCTTTGAAAAATTTTAAATCTGTAAATATACAGTTAACTTTTTATGTCCGAAATAATAAAAATATGTCTTGCTATAAATCATGCAATATCCAAAACACCCTGTAATTACTGGTTTATAGCTCTATAAACTCTGCCAAAGTTCATTCCTACATTTTTCATTCAAAAAAAATTTCAGACAAAAATATATTTTGAGAACTATTTAATATATAATAATTTACAAAAATATTAATTTTCTAACTAAATATATTTTTTGAAATTGATTTTTGCGAATGGCTGGCAGTAATGCCACTAAAAGTGTATTCGGCGAATTGGCGAAACGTGTGCCAAAAAATCAGAAGAAACAATTTCGTCAATTTCTCGAACTGAATACTGACTACAAGAAGTAAGTTGACCAGTTCAAAATCTCAGTTACACAACATATGATCATAAGCATTTCTATTGTTAGACGCCTGAATAAATATCCCGTGAAGTTGCCGCGAATCGATTGGGACTATTATCGCGCGAACGTACGTACAGAAGCCATAAAAATGGTGGATGAATTCGAGAAAAAATACGAAGAGTTGAATAAGGTGTTCGATGATCGTGAGAAATTGGACACGAAGAAATACTACGAAGAACTGGAAAAGCAGAGAGCAGTAGTGCAGGTGTGTCTTAATAATATGTTTTTTTATTCTTCGTGCACACTATACTCGTAACTCTGAAACTTAGGCACAAGTGAAGCAGTACATCGTAGAATCAAACGAACGCGTGAAAGCTTACGAAGCTGAAATACGACGACTTTGTGAAATGAAACCTTATTCGTCAATGACAATGGAAGAGTTTATAAACTTGCGTCCCGAGTGCTCGACTTATATACCACATCAAGGTAACCCTCTCTTCTGGCCGCATGATCCAGACGAGCAAATACCTGGACCGGTAGGTCTGCCGAAACCAGATACTGAAGGTGGTGGTGGTGATGCTGGTGGTAAGGGTGGTAAACATCCTATTAAACCGAGTGGTGTTAAAGGCAGCACGGAGGGACAACCTGCAACAATAGCGGCACCCAAATCGTTGGCGCAAACTGAAGCTGCGCCAGAAAAAATGCCGCAGGTAAAGCCTAAAGAGGAAATTAGTTCAAAAAGTGTAGAGGAACCGAAGCCTCATATAGACAAACCAATGTCCGATGAAGAGAGAAAAAAATTAGACCCATGCGGGCTAATCGAAAATCAAGGAAAGAAAATGAAAACTGAAGCCGCAACATTACCTTCAGAAAAGCAGCCACGAAAAGTTGAAATGGAGACCGAACCACGAAAGAAGTCGCACCCTTATGATTTGGTAAAAAGGAAACCAGAGCCAACTTCTAAAGGAGACGATACCTGCAAAACTGCATCTAAGGGGCCTTACAAAGACGAAGCAAAGAGAACATGCGTATTTGTAGATCCCTGCAATGTTGGATTGAGCGGCGGAGTAAAAACAGCAGTTGAACCAGCAGTCGAAAAAGCTGCACCGAAGACGAAACCTAAACCGCAATTAACGGAACCTAAAAAGGCACAGCCGTGTGAGATAGTCAAGAAAAAAACTGAAGCCGAGAAAAGTCCAAGTAAGACTGCGCCAAAAAAAGAACAATCTCAACAAATGGAATCTAAAAAGACACAGCCGTGCGAGGTAGTCAAGAAAAAAACTGAAGCCGAGAAAAGTCCAAGTAAGACTGCGCCAAAAAAAGAACAATCTCAACAAATGGAATCTAAAAAGACACAGCCGTGCGAGGTAGTCAAGGAAAAAACTGAAGCCGAAAAAGGTCCATATAAGAGTACTGCAAAGCCGCAATCCAAAGATGAGAAAGACAATGTCTGTGTTTTCGTGGATCCATGCAGGATTCGCTCCGGCTCTAAAGAAGCTAACTCAAAGATGGAGAAGGCTGCTATTGACAACGAGCCATGTACCTTGCAACCAGTTCGACCAAAAGAAGTTAAAAATTCACAACTCAGTGATGTCGGAAAGAAGCCAAAAACTGAAACCGACATGACAAAGGACAAAAACAATTTTACTGTGGTGTTTGCAGATGCCAAGCGTGCAAAATCGTCTGAGGATCGTTCTAAGACTGATAAGAAGACGGATAACAAACCTTGCGGAGCTCTTCCATATTACAATCCATTCCGAAGTGAAGAAGAAAATAGAAGGAATGAAGAGAAGATGTGTGAAGAAAGCGAAAATGATGATCCATGTGCAAATGATAATATCGAAGAGGATTACTACGATCCATGTAAAGATGACAAATATAACAAAGATGAGTAGTGCTAATGAGTTAATGGCGAGACTTTGGGAAGATATTTGTATATTTGGAAAAGGTTTTTGGAATTTCATTTCATGTAATTTGCGAAGATATGTTTGTGAGCATAAATTTTAATAAATACTACTTAATAAATAGTACTTTCACACATAGTGTTTGAAGAAAGAAATGCCAACTTAAGTCAAGGATTGATTAAGAGCGAATGAATCCTGCTGTGAATAAAATTTTGCCGCAACTTCTCTGTTTCGCTTCTAAATATACAACTAAAACCAATCATTCACGTAGATGGTTTGGAAAACTATATTGAGACTGTCATGAATGGGACCTGCGAGACTAGATTTTGAAACGGGAACACCCTTTTATATTAGAAAAGTTAATCTTATATTTTTTTAATATGTTCTTAAGGCCTTTCAAGTAGTTGTGTCTCCTGCGGAATTCTCGGTAAAAATTTATCTTTTTTTTAACGCCAATCCTCTCTTTGGATTTGCTGATTGATGTTTTCAAATCTAAGTATATGGAACATAAATGTCAAGAACTTGTTTTATTTTGACAGCTGGTTTGACAGCTGGTTTGACAGCTGATTTGACAGTCTCTATGACATTTTATATATCTAAAATATACCCGACACTACCCTACACCCTACACGAAATTCAACCCAACAATTAGCATTACATCTTTCCTTTTCATCAATTTCAATTTTTCACCTGTCATTTTATAAAAGCTTAGGCCTACACTGATCTGAAAAAATCAATTCCACTTTTCCTTCTAATTTTTTTCTTTTGACCAAATTTTTAACCAAAAACTAAAGGTTTATTTAAATAGGTTAATGGCGAAAATCTGATTTATATTCTAAACATAACTGAATTAAAAATTACAATAGTAGTCAAAATTGTTTATTTTGATCCCTAAAATAAATGTGTAGTAGAGTGGTGTACTAGAACCAATATAATCTCACTGTACCCTGTAGGAACACCCGAATACTCGAGCACAAAAAATTTGTGAATTGGTGAACTTTGGAAACTACAACAACAAATATATGTTTTTGTGTATAAATGGAATTCGCAGAAAATCATCACTGAAAGCTTACGGTATTCAAATAAACGCTCACTGATTTTCCAACTGAAATAACTGGTTTAAAACTAATTGTCTACGAATTCCATATATCATGCACACATGCTTCTTATGTAAAAGTTTTGAGTTCGCAACTTTATTTTATGAAAAAAATCAATTCATATACAATTTTTGCTTTCCACCGAAATTTATTTACCAGCAGGGTACTATTGAAATAGCGCAAACTCTTTGCGCGCACGCAATGCCCAACTTTGTTTATGTAAATCTATGTGGAAAGTATGTAGATTAGCAGCCTAAAAGCTTAAGTATTTAGCGCGCTATAAATTTTCAATAACAATAACAATGCATAGCTACGAAAATAAAGGTTCGAATATGCCGTGGAAGCGCGCAGTAGCAGTCATGCAATGAATTACAATAAATACACTCACGTGAATAGGAAATTTCGAATGCGAAATACGGAAAAACAAAAGTTGAACTCATTTGCATGAGGCGATATTTTTTATTGGCTTGAGCTTGGGTTGAGTATTAAGCGCACTGGCAGGGGAAGTGAAAACAAATGAAAGCAAAAGCTGTTTTATGAGTTGTATTACAATGACTTTGTACATATTTACATATAATGAATTTAAAAAGGAAATTATTTTTAAATGTGTCTTTGTTTGCAGATATCCAGTTTAAAGTTTCTGAATTTAGACTTCAGCTAAATTTATAGACCATTTGTATTAAAGAGAATAATACACAACAATTTGTGTTATTTTCCAGATAATTTAAGCATATTTAAATTAGACTATGAATGAAACACAATAGGTTATCTTCCATTTTAAAGTGGGCCAAACTTCTCCGATTCAATGACTTCAAAAGGAATTTGTGTGTTTGCTAAATGTGTAAGTCGAACTGCTTGGTCATCACCCTGTGGCACTCCGTACTACAATAAACCAATTGATAGAAAATACTCTAGTGGTTCCATTAGAAGGCCTAAAGCCAAGCTAATGCATAAATATAGTTGGATTAAATTCGATGGCAGTGAACCACTGAGAGTGAATATTGTGGCACGAGTGGTAAAAAAAGGAAACTGCTACTTGGCGGAAGAAGCTAACCCCGAGAAAGCGACTTCAAAATATTTTTTTAGTCCCTTCCGACCACCTAATCCATTATCAATTTGGTATCAAGCCAGAGAACGTTCGCTCCCAAAAAATAAAAAAATCTGACTTTAGATTTTGTATTGCTTATTATTTTAACCTACATTTTATTGAGCAATTACGTAATATTACCTTTCAAAAGTAAATAAGATCGGTGATGGTTTAATCTAAACACACGGAAAACTGGGGAGATAATCAGAAACTTTCGAATTCGAATAAACTTGAGTCTCCATCATACCTGACAACTAAAAACCTTTCTTACATAAGTGACAAGAGTTTGGTTTGGCGTGACCTTGAAAAAGTTTCTATAAGTGAATATCTTCCATTGAGTAGAACTACTTCGAATCAAACAAATTTTTGTTGTGTACCAATGATCAGTTTATCATGAAGATATAGTGATGTGGTACAGACAGACAAATACTGCTCCACCATAGAAGTTAAAAACAATAATCAATAAAGGACACTCTTCTGAAGACCTCCTTCCAACTTACAGTCTAATTTGGGTTTCATTTCTTATAGATAACGATTAAGCTTGATAGTTGTCGTAATTTTTACAGGAGCGGGTTTAAGAAAACCAATCGATATGGATGGAAACTAACTGTTCGACTATGGAACAGTTAGGGTAAGTTTCCATATGAGTTTTTACTATATAAATGCAACATTAACAGGCTCTGTGATAAGAAATTTACTTCAAAAAGTCTACTTTAAAGAACTTATATAACTTTTTATTTGAAAAAATATATTTAGAAAGCAAGTGAAATGTATATAATTGCAGCTTACGTAACCAAGTTCCGATTGCTGCCTGAAAACACTATATACCCTCTAACCACTACCGCCAGAGACCCACCAAAGCTAGAGATCTACTTGTAAGCATTACGAGTAATACCCTTGCAAGACCAGTAAAGAGCAAATGCGAACTGCAGTGGAATTGAACTTAAATCCATTAGCAACCGAAAATAAACACACATGCATATATATTCTATGCATTATCCGCAATTTCGCAAGTGCATATGTATGTATGCCTGTATATATATATATGTGTGTCTGTATGTAATCAAATCATTTGTAGAATAAGTCAGCGCCAAAAAAAAACAAAAAAAAAAGTCATGTGCCGAAAGCGGGCCTGCAGTTAAGTTGTTAGTGTAATTGGTGTTGTAATTTTTGTTGTTATTGTTGATGCTGCTGTGGTGGGCAAAAGTTTCTTTGTGGCGCACTTTAGCCGCAAGTAAAACTTTTCATACTGACGTTAGCAATTAGTTTTATTTGAACATAAATTTCTGTTGTCAGGATTAATTTATGAGTGGTTAAGTACTGATTGTACGCACGCACACATGTACATATATACATACTACATACATACCTACATACATACATACATACATACTTTATGTGCATAAGCGTTCGCTGAAAGGTGTGAGCAGAATGGCTTAACTCGCAAGCAGTTAAAGTTGCATTTGCCATGCCTTAATCCGGGTACGTAAGCATGTGATTTCATGATAATGCGAGTGAAAAATTGCTGCTGATATCAGAATAATGCTTTAATGGGACCCATCTGACTGAAAAGCATTAACAATGCTAGATTAGTGAGTGTGTTTTGCTTTTAGGGGACTTATTTCAGCCCACAGAGCATTTATAACTGTCGGCTTTCCGGAAATAATGGACAAAAGCTATGCCGAAGGAGTTCAGACTCTATTAATTACCTGTAAATTTATCTATTATCTAAACAAATTCTTCTAATCTATAAGATGACTTAATTGTGTTGGCCAAGCTCTTTGAACAAATTGAAATGATATCGAGTCGTTCAACGCGGAATGACACCCCAGATTTGCGAAGATCAGATTGCTTCATGATGACCATGATGATCAGACCAGATTGTGAATGATCACACCTGGTAGATCGATAAGAGAAACTAGCTTTCAGCACAACTGAACTTTAGTAATTACTTATTTTATTATTAGAGCTCATAACTTGCACCGCTAAACTGTACTTAACTCTAACTTTTACTAATAAAAGATGAACCAATATGAAATCCACTACACTGTAGGCTACTAGACAGAAAAGAGTTTATTAGGACGAGACTCTAGCAATGTTAGATCGAACTTAAAGACAAAATGCAGAAAGCGGATCGCTTTTCTTCAAAATGCTGTACAATGAAGTAGAAAAGTGAGAATTCTTCGCTTTTTAAGTACATAACCTCAGAAAATCAGCGGAGTTGCTCCGAAAAAACCATCAGTATTAATAGGTTGATGAAGCATTACTCATACTTCAAATGCAAACATATCATGCTTTCAAGTCCAGACCGATGAGAACACCAGATCCATAATGTGATATGCTGAAAACACCTCTCTAGATAGACGACAAAATCGTCGGTTCAAATAGTAATTTACCAGTTCTGTATGGTGCAAATCTAAGTTTCCATAAAAATAGCGGCAAATCTTCAAGTATGCTCCAAGAACGTTACCACTACATTTGTCTTATACATAGATTTATCAGGTATTTAGTACTGATACTTGGTCCTGAAGTATCAAAACTGAGTTTAAAATGTCCAAGTCTCTTTAAGTTCACTCTCGTCGAAGCTGACAAGACGAGCATGCTAGTTTTCTGACATGTTGAAGGAATTTGCAGCAAAGCGGTAAATTTGTAGCGGGAAACTACAGGTATAGAACACATATCGAAAAGAACAGTAAATAGCTTATCAAGTTAAAATATGGGCAAAGACATAGTGCATGAAATAAGTGGGCGGTCTATTATACACAATGTCATATAGTAGAAATATCTCTGCAAATGGCTAAACGCAAAGAAAAAATAGACTTGTATTTTAAAACATCTAGTATACCAGTTTTAAACTCGCACGTACTATTTTCTTATTCAGTTTCAAAAAATGAGCTCAGTGGTAAGAGAAAAAGAAAATGCGGTTAATCTTTCTTATAGAAGATTCGTACAATGAAGAGGTAATATTAGCTATTGAATACGCTTAGGAAGGCCCCGTTCTTGTCGAACTGAAAAAGAGTATGCTTAATAATTGTCGAATTTCGTTATATATATTCGTAGGTTACTAGAAACTCGGGCGATGGCACAGGACTCTAGATAAGTATAGTATCCATATATAATAATAATGTATTTTGTTGATTTTCGGTAAGGCTGCGGGGAATGCAAGAAAAAGCGTTTTCGCAAAAACAGTTTCCACAGATGCCGGAAGGCTCGAGCAATCTAAATATACCCTACGTATGGCCCGACTTCAGTTTACCCATTTTATTTATGACTTTATGGTGAAGGAAAGTACTCTGGTAAATAATTACCAAAAAATTATTTCTGTGCTCAAATATGTAGTGGCGGTTCTATTTCTTTCAGCGCAATACATATGTAAATACTTGAAAGCCTAAACATTTTAGGGCATGTTTGGGAAATTAGGAATTAATTTGCGAAATACACACATACTTACATATGAATATTCAAATGAGACTTAGAATTCCGAAACAAATTCGGAATGCAATTAATTTTCTATTAAATACCAGAAACAGTAAATCCCATAAATCTGACAGGTTAAACAGAGGGCCCACTGATTAAATATATGTGTGTGCAAATGTAGTGATCATAATATATTGAGGCATTTAAATCAATAGAGGCATATCAGTTAAGCACACTTAGATGCCATAAAACAACTAACCATTACATTTGCAGCTAAACCTAACTAGAACAACATATGAATGGAGTCATTTGGATAAGCGAGACACCTGTCCTGTTGAAAAAAAAAAATAATGGCTCAACAGTTGTTCTTTTATTGCTTGACTGCCTATATGGATGTATTGATACCGAAATGCATATCGTCAAACGTGCATGTGTATGTGTATGTGTATGAAAAGGGAGCAAAATGCCGCATAAGTGAAGTGCTGTCAAACACATTTTTGTGTGTCACTTTAAAATCGATTAAAAGATAAGCTCATCATATCCGTCCCATCATATACATACGTATCCGATTCATAACTCCGCCCACAATAACCTAACAAGCCATAACTCGAGCTTCACACATGAAAGTCTGTGCATCTGAGTGGCTGTGTATCAGTGTGTGTGTGTGTGTGTGTGTGTGTGTGTGTGTGCACCGTTGCCTGTTTGACGGCTGGAATGGAATTTAGCCATCCATACTAGGGTGTTTGCTTTGTTCGCCGCTTTGTTGTTGGTTACGCTTGAATGGCGCGACAGCTCATAAAAAGGATTACACTTTAGCGAACACTTACACTTAAATACAATTACGTCGCACAAGTATTCATGTAAGCCAAAGAAGAGTACAAAGTCTGCGGGTAGCACACTCATATTTTTACATACATGTATTTATGTATGTGTAAGCACAAAAGCGTCGATTTTGAGCGCTACTCAAAGGTTTGTCGGCTTCACTTTTTTACTAATGTTTAGTTGTTAAGTGTTGTTGTTGTTGTTGTTGTTGTCGTCGTATTTGTCATTAGGTGACGGCTTGGGTGCTGCTTTGTTATTAGCCTGTTGGCAGCACCCAATTTCACAAAGCTTATTTGTTGGTGTTGTTTATGTCGTTTGTAAAAAAAAGTGAAATGGTGACAAAATCGAATTTCGACATGCGCGATCCAAAGCTAACAGGGCACGTCCGGCTACGTCTACTTGTAGCCAACAACAGTAACAACTAACAAAGGCTTTGAAATGCTTGTTAGCAAGTCGCGCAGCAGGTGTACGCTGTAAAAAGGTTAAACTCCGTCGCACCTGTGTTATATTTTTATTTGATTTTCTCTTCGCTCACAAATATTAACATCAAACTACAGATTTTTGCATAAAAGAAAACTTGAATTTATTGCTTGCAATTTTAAGGATATCTCATTGGACCCCGGCTCCAAAGCATATTTATTTCATATTATATTATATTTATTCAAAGTATAATGCAACTTGAGTGTATGAAATGCTGTTAATAAAGTTTTTATAATAATACGAATTTTTTTTTGGAAAATTCTTTAAAAATTTTTTTGGGCATCCAACATTGGCAACATTGGATAGGGAATAAACAAATCAATTCAAATATTAACTTTTTATAACAGTGGAACGAAGATAATTAACTACTTAAGAAAATGGTTAAAGAAATTGAAATCGTACCCGAGCGGGTTGAATTCGTGGAAGATGAGTTCCATTGCCATATAAATCAAATTCTTCATGGAAAAAAGATTTTTCAAAGCTCCAGTTGATCTTCGGCAAGCAATGCTGCCCCACTAAGTATATATCCGTACTGAAAAAGATTTTGATACGATTCTTGAGACAGAGTTCGCTGGCGCTCAAATCTTAAAAGAATCACGTATAACTTCAAGTCGCTCCGTTTATATATATATATTTATATATATGTATACATAATTTGTGGTGGTCGCTAAGGTGTCGCAGACAGAGGGCGGCACTATCACTAAGCATAACCTATATTCAATGCCTATACTAATAATATATAATATAATATAAGCAATATTTCTTTCCCGAAAATATTTCTCGTTAAATCCATTAGCAGATCGGATTCGTTTTAAAATTTATAGGTTCCGTCATTTGTCGGAAAACTTCAAGTCACACAACAAAAAAAGACAGGAATTTTTGCATTTGTTCTGTGAAATTTTTCTTTACACCTTTCCTCAAGTTGTCTGCCGTATATTCTCGAGGGATGGCAAATTGAGTAGAAAATAAAAAATGTCAGATACTTTCTAAGGCTAGCCTCAAATTATTAAAAAAGAATCCAGGAAAGTGCTTATATGATTTATTTTTCCTTAAAGATTAACATGGCCTTGAGCATTGCAAACCAAAACCGGTGCCGAATACCAGGTCTTAGGAAACTCAATATTTAATATATGATATCAGCTCTTCTTCTACCTATATTTAATCGACTGCTTATTTGTGACAAATTTAACAGAGCTTTCACAGGTTGAAACAGATAAATATTAAACCCTTGAAACTTGACGCGATTAAATCTCAAATTTTGGCCGAGAAGTTATATTTTGATTAACAGTTTAAGCTTAGGAGCAAGAAGTAGATATATTATTTGTTTTAACGAAAGCCTTGTTACCATGAGAACCGGAACGGACTCTGATTTTTATACGCCCTAGGACTATCAACTCGGCAGTATACTGCACTATACTGCAAAACAACAAAAATTATTTCCAAGTCTACTACAAGACTGACTTCTGAGGTTATTAATAGAAAACAGAGAAGAAAACAGAGTTCATTCAATTATATATGATCAAATTAGGATACTAATTAGTTTGCAATGGCTTCTTATATTTTCCTATACTGCAAAAAAAGTATAAGGAACACTAAATTATTGCTAGCCCGAATTTCACTTGGTTTAATTATTATAGCAGTTTTGTTTATAATAGTTCACGTGATCCCACCTGTACATGTAATGTCTGCTTCGTTTCGTTTTTTTCCAAATTTTCATTTTCGAAATTGTTAAGAAAACATATACAAAGCTCATTCTGAAAAGTGACTGTAAATTTATTTCTTCAGGCCAAAGAAAAAATTTTTTAAATTAATTATATAATATGTCTCAACGTCGATCAATATGGCGTCATGACGCAAGTATATCGATATCCATTTCTAGAGACTTAACCGAGCAATTGAGGGGCAATAAAAAATGGGAGCTCAGCATATTGAGGGTAAAATAGCCAAGATCGAGTGACAACAATTTTGTGATTTTTTTTATTTTTATTTTTTGTGTAAATAATTTACAAATTTTTCTGTCCTACAGGAGCATTGCAGGGAGAAGGAAGTGGAGGAATTCTACAAGGCCTACTTGCGGCGCATGCACATAAATCAACTATATTCATTCATGACAATGCTCGTGCTTAATACAGGCATTCACACGGGACTGCTACTCTCCACATTATCGTCACAGGTCAGCAATTGTTAATAAAAATGGAAATTCTTTCATTCGTATAATAATAACAAATGTTTTAGGAAAGAAAAGAGATATACACAGATGTATGCATATATATTGGTGTAACCATACTGGTAATCATCATATTGACGATCCACATAAAAATGAGTTATCATAGATCATACACGAGTAGGGCGAATTTAACATCGTTTATGGTCATCGTACTACTTATTGGAATGGGTGAGTGATTGAAGCGAAAAAATTCTTAACTCATTTTAAAATATATCACACTATTCTCTAATTTATAATGGCTAAATTTTCTTAATTGATACGATTTCCTGCTGTGCAGACGTCTCTGTTCCTCTAATGCATACTCTTAAGCGCAACATTACCTTCCCGGTTTATATACATTTCATCATATTCTCTATATATTGCCTCCTGCCGATTACCAGTGATATTTATACGATTCTATCGGCGATTTTGTCTTCAGCATTTTATATTGGCTTCTTGAAAGTACAAGTCCATTTTTGGACACAACAGGGTTCAACAAGTTTCAACAACACTAAAGCCACCGGCGAATACATAACAATATGTTGTGTGAATATATTTGGTATATTTATGCGTTTGATACGCGAAATGGTTACACGCATGACATTTCTGGATAAACGGCAATGCATAGAGGAGGATCTGTTGTTTCATGCTGCTAAAGATCAGGAGGTATATATTAAATGGTAGTATACGAGTATAGTGAAGACTAATTTAAATTAATGCATTCTCCAGAAAAGTCTCTTATTGAGCATGATTCCACAGCAGCTCGCTAAGCAAATGGAAGAAGATGTTAAGCTGCGCATTGAGCTTATGAAAAATCCGGACTCGGCGCAGTCGTTGGAGAAAATCAGGTTTGTGGATTAGAATTTGCGCTTATTACCAAAACAATTTTTAATAGTGAGCCGTTAAATCACTAAACCGTTAAACCGTTAACCATTAGTTTGGTCTCTGCTAATTAACTTTTGAACACAATGACTTATGGGACATCCCTTGCAGGGGAAACCACTAACTTGAATAGTTTTTTGGGCTCTCAGCCCATGGTAGAATTAAAGAAACACGAAGTTTTGCTTTTAGTAAAGTGTTTTTTTTTTATATGTTTTGTTTTTGTAAACCGCTTTAAGCACGGTGGTAAGATCGATCGACTGCAACAAAAATGCGTTACGTAGCAAAATTTCGTCACACTCACAGAACACAAGCGACTATTTCAGCGTTGGATGAATCTACTTGACTGTTTTATTTTGGATTGTACGTTAAAATACTCGGTTGTTCAAAAAAAAATATAAAATTGCGACCTAATTGGAAAAACAAGTAAAACGAATTGTCAGCCAAAAGGAGTATAAAGAAGTAAGAAAGGGCTAAGTTCGGGTGTAACCGAACATTTTATACTCTCGCAATGTACAAGGATCAGAGGCGGGGAAATGTTTTCAGGTGCTGACATAACTTTATATTAAAAAAATGTTGCGGAAGAATTCAACATTCATTATTCGACGAATTTGTCAATGGATTGCAATCATATTTGGTATTTAATTAACTTATATTACAGGCCATAGACTCATGTACTTTCGTTGCTATATTTTGCTTCGTGTCAGAGATATTTATATTAAAATCTACCAAATTAACTCAAAAGTGATATATGCGATATAAACTCAACCAAAGTGGTTTAATTGACAATATTATATACATGAGGAAAAAGTCAACCAGATGAAAGAACATCATTATACTAGGAATATGGGGCTTAGACCATGGTCTAGATCGGTTTCATTCATATCTAGCGCGAAATCACTTTGTGTTTAAAAAAACATATCCACTTAAATTCATTAAAATATCACACATATTGACCAATATAAACGGTTTAAAGTCAGATGGAAAGTCGGGAATTCTTATATCGGGCATTTTTGAGATAGATGAAGATCTGCACTGATCACATTAATTCTTTTCATTATTTAAATTTTATTAGGGAAAATGTTTTCAACCAATTTTTTGAAGGTAACTCACACAGTGACTGACATATTCGGCATAAAGGCTGCTAGAATAGCAAAAATCATTATATGTAGTATATGGGAGCTGGGATAATTCGTAAACCGATTTCACACAATTTCGGCAGTAAACTATGGTGTATCCGATATTACACGTTCACTAAATCTTACTAAGATATCTCACACATTGACCGAAATATATGGTATAAAGTGTACCCGGAGGTTGAAAAGGGAAGTGCTTACCCGAAATTATCTATTTTTGACATCAGACCACTTCATTATCATAGAAAGATAATCATCCAATTTCATTACGATATCTTATATATTGACCGAAATATATGGTATGAAGTCTACCCAGAGGTTGAAAATCCGTATATTAGGTATATAGCCCCCATTGGAAAGTACTTACCCCGTTTTATCCATTTTAAGCACATGGACTGTGCTTATGCTGAACTGCATCCATGGACTGGATCCAGCACTGTTATCAGAAAGAGACGCTCTCGAAATTTCAAAGAGATAACTCATACATTGGCCGTTATATATGGTATGAAGTCTACAGGAAGGATGAAAAACCTTATATTAAGTATTTGGGACTTGGGGAAGTATTCACCTGATTTTCCCCATTTTTGATACTAGATAACTCTATTATCATGGAAAGATAATCCTCAAATTTCATTATAATATCTTATAGATTTCCCGATATTTTCGATAAAAAGTCAGATAGAGGCAGTGAGGTTCTAATATTGGGTATATGGCGGCTTGAAAACTTCTAATCCGATTTAGTCTATTTTTACGCATGAGATGGTATATCTTTAAAGCACTATTTGTACAAAGCTTGATTTTCATACCTTAATTGCTGCTCGATTTATCTACTCTAAAGTGCAAGAATCAGATGAAACTTAAAATTGTGTTATTTGAGAAGTAGGCGTGGTTTTTATCCGATTTCGTCCATTTTCACAATGTGATATAAGAATGCAAATATAATGTCACGTACCAAAGTTTGTTGAAAAGGGTTAAGGCATTTTTGAGATATGGGATTTCTCCTAAAAGTATCCTATCCTATCTTAATTTCTCCTCTATCCTAAAAGTATCTCCTAAGTATCCTATCTTAATTTGCTGCTTAGTTATAGCACTTTATCTGTTTTCGATTAATCGTATTTTGTGTGCGTGGTAGATGTCCAATTACGTCCATCTGCAATATTAACCGTCTTACGATGACAGAGATCACCTGTACCAAGATTCATCAAAATATCTTAATTTTTACTCAAGTTATCGCTTGTACGGACGGATGGACGAACGGACTGACAGACCGTCACTCGGATTTCAACTCGTCTTTTCATCCTGTTCATTTATAAATCTGTATGTCTGTATCTAACTCGATTGGTTCTAGGTGTTACAAACAACTGTTAGGTGAACAAAACTAATATACTCTGTAGCAACATGTTGCGAGAGTATAAAAATGAGTATAAAACTGAAGGCATTTAAGAAAGTTAGCAATTTAATATAATTTATGAGCGAGGTTGCCAACTGATAAAAATTTAATTTCAACCAAAATTAGAAAAGCGTTTTTTTTTAGCTATCCAGGTATCCAACCAAAGGTCTTTAAGAGCCCTTTCAGTTGGAATATTTTTTGGGTAGAGCTGCCATAACTAACTTTTTTTATTCCATTATATTAATAAAATACATGAAATATTGTAATAAGGGCATCAAACTAAACAAGTGTAGGAAGTTTAGAAAAAAATGTTGTCTGTCTGAGAAAACTTGCCACCTTTTTGAAAAAATTTATTCATATAACAAAGTTAAATCAATTTAATATTACAAAGTCTATATCAATGATGGTTATGTCTTTAGGAACACAAAGTACTACCACTAATAGATACGTGCTTTCCAAAACGCAAGCACTTTTCTTACGTGGTGACAAAGACTTTTGTTATACTCGTGAGAGAGACAAACAGAAATTGCATTGTTAATACGAGAAAGAAAACAACGAGTCGTTCAGCCTAAACGCCATTTGAGTGGCTGGAAATTTTTTGGAACAGAGGGTGATGAAATACATACAACATTATCGTAAGAGTTTGAAATCAAAATGAACATATCGAGGTACACATTCGTCAGGCAAGGGTGTCCAGGGTTACCAAGTTACTTTTTTCGACCATCCCCTTTAAGTTTAGCAATTAAGTATTACCTACTTTAAATATGCACGGCTACCTTAATGTAAGAAGCTCTTGGCTAACGCTGTCAAATTAATTGAGCGGTCATTGAGGATGAAGAGCGTAACTCCCTAAACTCATCAACGTTTAATTCAAGGAAATTTTTAAAAAATCAGACACATATATTTGAATTATTTTAAATAAGAATACGCTAAATATATTATTCTAGAAAGCTCTTCATAGAGCCTCACGATGATGTCACAATTCTTTATGCGGACATAGTCAATTATACCAACCTAACAACCACTTTGGGTGCCAAAGCTCTTGTGGAGACGTTGCATGAACTCTTCGTGCGGTTCGATGACGGCGCAAAGGTCGGCAACTTTTGTATTTACTTGCTTTTCGGAATATTTTAACTAAAATCTGAAATTCGCAGGAATTGGACGTTTTGAGAATACAATTCTTGGGTGATTGCTATTATTGTGTGGCGAATGTTTCCATACCAAACGAGGAGCATGCCAGAGCTTGTGTGAAACTTGGGCTGCGCATGATTACAGACATACGTGAAGTGGGGTGAATAAAACCATATTTATTTTAAATAATTCCAAATTACAAACAATTAATAATAAATTTATTTGGCTGCCATTTGATATATGTAGAGAGAATAGAAACTTAGGTATTGATATGCGCATTGGCGTGCATTCCGGCAGCGTATTATCCGGTGTCATCGGCGCCACCAAGTGGCAATTTGATATTTACTCGAAAGACGTCGAAATCGCCAATCGGCTGGAAAGCACTGGCGTACCAGGTAGGGTACATATAAGCAAAGAAACCTTGGACCGACTGGACAAAAGATTCAATTATGAACCGGGTACAAAGGCGGCGCGCTATGACCCACTCTTGCGAAGATATCAAATCACCACATTCTTAATCGTAACACCCGAGGTGAGTGCGAAGGAGAAGTGTGCTGAGGTGTTATAGGAATTCTAAGCTCGATCAAGTGCTAATATTTAACCCTCAAATAGCTTGAAGGACAATTTAAATCTTATAAATATATAAATATATATATATATATAGCTTCTTGCTTTATTTCAAAAGGTTGATGAGACTTTACAAATGGCGCGGCGATCGATCTTTTTGCGCGGGTTATCCACTGATGAGGCAAGTTTCAACTGATAATTCTTCAGCAAAAAGTTTAAAATGATTTTATGTTCACCTTAAAAAATCTAGGATCTTAAAGAGGTTGATTCGACACAAAGAATGAAAACGATGGTGCATTTCGAGATGGGTCACGAAAGTAACCGATTTCCAATTTTCGGTTTGGTGCAGCAGTAAGTAAAGACCATTAACAAAGGTTAGAAATTCGTTTTAAACAAATTTTTCACCACAACAATGTTTACAGGTATAAAAAATTGATATTTGGACAACGTGCACGCATAAGAGGGAGTGAGGCCGCGAAGTTTAACTCTTTTGCAAACATTTCATGGCTCTTTATGTGCTACAAGAATTGGCGTTGGGAGTATAATTTTATGCAACAAGCCGATATATTGCACAAATACAGCGTTCTGGTGGGCATGCTAGTCACATGGGCCCTAATATTAATACAGCACTTCAACGCAGTGTAAGTGTTATTTAATGCAAATATATATCTGCTTGTAAAATTTTGTAATAGCAATCGCTTATTTTGTCAGCCAATCTACTATATTTTGGAATTTGGTAATCTGCGGCAATGCTTTTCTACTACTCATCTTTTGTTTGGTGTGGTATAGAAGAGCGTGGGCATGGCTTTTTGGCACAGTGCTTCTAACAAGCCCTAGACGACCTTTGAGCTACTATATATTCAAACTTTCGGATAGAGCGCAAAGAAGCCTGAAATTTCGTACCTTCGCATATTTGTTAATAGTGGTGCTACAATTCGGTCTGATTACAATGCAAATGGTAACGTATACACATGTATATATACAACAGCATAAACATATTGATCCCAATTATTTATATATATGTATATAATAGGGATGTAGCAGAGGTTTGAACAGATGTAGGCCAACATGGTCACTTAGTTTCACTAAGCTATCTCACACTTTAACTTATATATATGACATTAGTCCGGAAGGAGTTAGATCGGAATACCTCATCTGGGAATTTGGGACCGATTGAGACTTTATCTCGACCTTAGTCACTATAGATGAGGGTCGGAAAGTGTATATGTTTTATGTAACCTTATATCTACATAAATTATTTTTAGCTGTGACAAGGTGACCAAAAGTAATATGCGCTACAAAAATATTTACAAGCGCAAAAAGAGTAAAAAAAACTGTCGTGGCCTAGAGACTAAAGCTTTCATAACGTCGTCTCCCCTAGCCAAACAATAGCTAACGTTCGAGAGTAACTCCGCCTTCGAAAAGCTTTTAAAAATCTCCATTAGCAAATCCGTGGCCATTTCAAAACATGTAGGTCTTTCCTTTTTCGTGTAACATCACGGTCCATATCAAATAGGGAATAAAAGGAGCTTGGTACACTTGGCTTCGTTTAGAGAAGGCATAAACATAAATTATAGTTATGAAGCAAAGCGTATATGAAATATAAGGGAGCAGATTAAGTTAGGTAATATGGCTAATCCTGGGACGGACATCACACTGCTAAATTTTACCGTTATTTATTTTATTTGTCTTAAACCTATAGAGGAAAGAAAGTATGATTAAAATGTAAATATTTGTGTAAAATGAGGTTTAGAGATGTTTAGAGTAGATGTAGTTCATTTTATTCACAAACCGCACACTCACATGCTACAAATTACCGGCATGTCTTGAGGTAATAGGTCAGATCGATCGTGGTTAATTTATTTTTGAACCTGCCACCTTTAACTTTTACTTTAAATTTCTAAAAAATGTGTGAGTTCAACTTTTATTTTAAATCGGGTGACATTGAACCAAAAATTTGGGAACTGAAACTGAATTTCCTTAAAATTAGAAAAAATTAAAAGTTCACTTAATTTACTTTTCTGTAGTCAAAACACATGGAGGTTGTAATAAAACTGCAGGAGAAAAGTCGTTTGGAACCATATACATACTTATATAATATTTAAAAAAAGGCGGCAGAAACTAGTTTTAATTGCTTTTCGTATCAATTCTGTTCGGATTTCAGCTTTAAGGAACTTCAAACACTTTTCACACCTTTCTTAGAAAGGCAATGAATTTAAACTCCATACATCCTCATTAATAGATTAGGTTTTCATTATATTTTTGAGCAACCCATGTGTCTGATACGACAGAACCAAAAAATTTATTAGAAAAACTCCTAAATGAGGAAGAAATTAAAAAGATACTCAATGGTGAAAGCTACAAAGTTAAAAAATTTAAATCTCAAAATAGTATGGGAATGTTTTGTAAGCTATAGATTAACCAAAAGAAATTCTCAAAGATTCCAGTAATGTAGTTCTATATACATATATTCTCTTTAGCTAGATTGCAATCACTTGCAAGTTGTGAATGAAGTTATCGAAACACATGCAAATCAGGATGATATAAATAATATATGTTTTATGCCATGGGTAAGTCAGCAACAATATATTCTAAATTTAATATTAATTTTCACTGTTACTTTACATCAATTTTTCAGGCTGTTACAGAGTCTTTGGTGATCCATTTCGGAATGATATTTTTATTCACGCACATTTCTTACGTTTTAAAATGGATCATTGCTCTCTCCGTTATAATATTTTATATAATCATAGTATTTGCGGTCTTTGATTTCTTGTTTGAATATAGCGTAAGTTCAAATCCATATTTCTTTCCCGAATTTGCACATGTAATGGTGCTGTGTAGAACCGCTTGGGTATTCCATATAATGAACAGAGAAATTGAATTTATTTCACGAATGGACTTTAAGTGAGTAACACAATGATTGGATGATCCAATCATTTAATCTCAACATTTATTTTACAGTTGGAAGCATCAGTTGAGAAGGAAAAAAGAAGACGCAAAATTTACGAACCAGACCATTTCAATTCTAATTGGTAATATTTTACCAAGCCACATAGGTAAATCATTTGAAATAACTATAAGTTCAATATTTTATTCTCGAATGAATATTTAACTCAATTTTCGATTTGATTTATGTGCTAGGCAATAAGTCTTGTTCCACAAGTTCATATATTTAAATTCATTCAAGTTTTTATTTATATGAACACTTTGCTTTGAGTATGGTTTAAAATGGAGCAGAAAACAATAATTATGTAGCTTTAGACACAATTTTAGAAAAATCCTGGAGTTAATAGACTTCCGAAATAGCTGAGCTAATGAGCTAAGTTTTCGCAGCATTCTTCAGATGATTTCATTTTTGAATGAAGAAAACCACTCCATGATGATAAGTGATCCGATGGGATATCGGTTCTTAATACCACAAAAAAAAAAAACGTGATGAATAAGAGTCTTTCAGAAAATTACATGATATAACCATGGTTTATCGTGATGGACCGACATAATAACTACGTAAGCTTTGCCGACGTTTCTTACTTCGTTTTTTAATAACGATTTCTGTAATATTGTTTACATTGAGTCCCAATAATTGAATGAAACTAACGCTCAGGGTACAAAGGTTGTTTTTAGGAGCTCATTCATTGTCTTTGACGCTTATGAAACAACAAGGGCATACACAATTTTATAGAAACTCTTTTTTCGTTTATATTGAAAATAGTTGGACGCATGTCCATAAATTTTAACAATTCCTTGCCATGTGTTTTGAATATAGGTCTGAATTTTTATCATAATTATGTTGATAAGAGCTTTATGCGAACTCTTATTTATTATACATTTTATATAGTGAATATTTACATGAAAGATCAGCTGACGAATGACCTCTGCTATGAGGAATATGAAAATGTAGCAGTGATGTTTGCCACCATACGGAATTACGACACCGAACAGGTTGGCATGCGTGTTTTGAATGAAATCATTTGTGATTTTGATGAAGTGGTGAGCGAAATATATGACTTTGCTGTGCTTAAATACATATTATTCATAATATGTCAATATTTTAGCTAAGCACATACCAGGGCATCAATAAGATTGAGAAAATCAAAGTCGCTGGTTGGACATATATGGCTGCATGTGGTTTGAATGCCAGTAATTCAATGGTTAGGAAAAATCGACTAATCCCCCGCAGATCGTCCGGTAAGCGTACTCTTGTATTTAAAACAGTTTCAAATTAAAGAGAAAGAGAGGAGAGAGAGTCTTTGTTCGTTCGTCTGCCCTTTTGACCTTGCAAGCGATAACTTGACACAAACGTAGATTCACACAACTTGAAAAGTTACATAGTCGGAGTATAACCAACACGTCAGATTCTTTCACTTTACACTATATAAATCGAACATTAATGAAAGTGCCAAACAAAAATCAGATATGTGGCAACTCTCTTTCAAAAATATATACAATCGATCCTAACATTTTCAGTCGCCCATATAAAGTCCTCATGTCTAAATGACATATTAGATAATTGAATATGGTACTAAAAAGTTAAAAATTTTACAGACAGCTCGTGTCCTTAATTTTTACAAATTGCGACAGTATTTAATGTTCGATAACGCACGAACTTACCGCCTCGCCGCTTACTCTTATTGTATTCTAATATATATTTTATTTAATTTAGCTAGCGAATTGAATGCAGCAATATCGAGGAGTTTGTTCTCAATCTTAAGCGACAATGAGCGAGTTTTACCCAATCAGGATAATTTGGCAAATGATGTCGTATTCGTTATGCTAAGCTTCGCTTTGGACCTGCTGCTTAAAATGAAAGAATTCAATGAGGAGAATATGCATAGTGATGACACGAAACGTACTCGAGGTGCTTTACGTATTGGTAATCTACTAATTTATTGAAAATACTTCATTGTGTATTCTGTGTGGATAAGGAAAACTCATTAGAGATATTTTTAGAAAATCTCTTGAAATAGTTAAGCGTCTACAAGCGCTTACCATAACACTCAAAATTTGTTTTTAATGAGTTTTTCCTAGAAATTTTCACTATAGGAAGCCTCTACTATGTATATATATTTAATATCACTTTTAAAGGTATATCGAATGGTCCTGTTATGGCTGGCGTTGTGGGCTTGTACAAACCATTTTATGATATTTGGGGCAATGCCGTCAATATGGCCTCACGCATGGACTCTACTGGCGTAGAGAATTCAATTCAGGTTACTGAGGAGACTGCAAAAATATTGATGACTTACAATGTTCAGTGTACATATAGAGGACAGACGTATGTTAAAGGACGTGATTATATACCCACCTATTTTGTAAAAATTGATGACAGTTTACATCTCGTTCAACTAGCAAGTGAAGAGAGTGAAACCGACTTTAATACTGAAATGCAATAAGTTTGTAACTAACTTAAGTAATATTTGTAAATGCTTAAAGTAAAAAGAGATTTATCAGGTAATAAATAAATTGAGGGGCCAATGGTCGAGAATAAATGATATTTATGGATGGATATTTATGTTGGGTATACATTTTTAAAAGAAGAGATTGTTTTTAAAAGAAGATTTTTACAAGAGGCTAAAATAACGTATGTTAAGATTTTAATACTTGGACCTGGGTTGGGAAGATCTCACTTAAATGCAAGTAAAATTATGACTTTTTAGTGAAAAGAACAGCAATAGTTTGGGTTTGGTTGTCAACCGATAAGTAAGAACTACCCTCTAACATGCTGCCTTTTTCTTGAGTGAATCAAAGACCCCTTTGCACGAAAATTTTACGAAAATTAACTTTGAAACCTCATATCATTAGCTATATCGAAAGTTAAAAAAACCACCCCCTATTTAAGGGAGGATAAGGATGAAGATAAGGAAAAGTTGTCATAAAAAAAAACAACCCGATTTTAGGATTTTTACCCTTTGGGTATCTTAGGGTCGGCATCATTGCCTAAAATAAAAGCTTTATTGGATTACACTTTTACGAACAAGTCTTAGAATGAATTATATACGAATTTTAGGATAATGCGTGTCATGAGCATATGTGAGCATTAAAACTGAGCAAGATCTAATTTCGATCACAATACCGAGAACTCACGAAAATCAATTGCAAATTTTACAGCGTAGTTGTGCCATAAAAATGGCTCCAAAAAAATCTGTTATTCAGTCTAAATCTGTAGATCGGTTATTCGAAGTCGACTAAAAACATAACGGTACCGGTTTCGATAACATCGTTCCTCGTATAACATAAAGGCTCACAATACAAGTCGAGCCATTTAAATATTGTATACGTGAGTGGTGTAAAAATAATACCTTTAGTGTTCTATGAATGAAAAATAATGTTATAGTAGAGGTCAGGTAGGCAATAAGGACTTATTATGTTATAGAGATAGGCTTCGCGATAGCAAACTAATATCGCAAAGGATTATGAAGTGTTCTAGCTTTATGACGACAGTCTTAACTATGAGTAGCTTCATTGGGAAAATTATATCTCGTGAATATATTCTTGGTAGCAGCAAGTGTTGCAAAGCGAAAAAAAATCATGCGCGGCTGAAGAAACTTCGGGCTTTATTTTAAGTTTGGAAAAAGACTCAGTGAAAAATGTAAAGAAAAAGAAGACAATAATTCTGCTAATGGATCATCTATTGTAGCCCTCATTTACATACCACAATATTAACCGCATATATGATTTGTAATTTTATTCAAAGTCAAATTTTCTCAAAATTTCACAATTTCTTCAAAATTTCAAGTATTCGACTTTCTAAAACTTTCTACTTTTAATGTTTTGTAAGCATGAAAGTGAACACTTGTTAAACAAAATATTGTCTTGCTGCTTTACACAAAATATATGATAGAAAGCGTACAAAAAGAAAACCGAACAATATATTCAATTATCAATAAAATCAGCTGAGAGTGTCGTTATGATTTTTTCGTTAAAATTTTATTTATTCACAGAGCAATGTATACAGCTTACGACCGCAATCGCAAGCTTTCAGTCAATATTGGCACAATATTAAACGATGTGACATATCATTTCAAGGGTAAATATGAGTTGAGCGTACTAAGGGTAAGAGACGCGTCAACTAAATTTTAAATGGACTGATTAATAAGCGCTGAGATTTTTGCAGGAACATTGTCGCAAATATGATGTGGAAAAGATTTACACAACCTATATGGCGCGTCTGCTTAGAATACAATTAATCACCTTCCTAACTGTACTCATCATCATCACGGTCATCTATTGCCTGTTGTTGGTCAATTCTGATACGGTTAAAACAAATTTGTTTCGAAAATAATGTGTTAAAAATACGTAAACAAATGTGATTTCAGGCTGTGATTGATATAACGTTGTGTATGACATTCACGATTCTGGCTATCGTGGCCATATATATCGGCATATGGAAGAGGGCAATTGCGAAATTCGCTTGGATTACTTATATAGCAGTTCTGTCAGTAATATTTCTTATGACAGTGGGTGGGTCAAGAAAAAAAAATTGAATATTTAAATCAAAAACATATTTCTTACAAAAATATTTGCTAATATATTGGATTACAGTTAACTTATATTGATGTTGGAACTTCTTTGCAGATATCACTCTTCCGCTAATGCATGCCGTCACGCATTATGAGATCCATTTACCGTTATTCTACAGTTTCATTATCTATTCAGTTTACATATATATGCCGTTTTTTAATCACCTTTATCCTTTCATTTTGGCCGCTTCAATATCACTGTGTTATATTATATTATTCCTGGTGATAACATATCGGATGAAAGTTGATGGCAGCACGAATACTGACCCAAATAAAATTATATCGGAAATCATGTTTATGGTAGGGCTCAATATATTGGGTTTATTTTTCCGCCTGCCACGTGAAATAGTGATACGACAAACTTTCATAGACAGGCGTGAGTGCGTTGAAGAAGATCTGTTGTTGCATGCGGCAAAAACTCAAGAGGTGCGATAAGAGTAATGGGTTAATTCAAACGTTGTTAAAAATTTAAAATAAATATTTCTCTTTTAACAGAAAATATTACTATTAAGCATGATACCGGCACCAATCGCTGAAAAAATAGAGGAGGATATAAAGTTGCGTCTAACACGACCGAGCTTAACTTCGCGCAGGCGTTTGTCTTTACAGAGAGAAGCGGAGTGAGTAAAAAATTGTGTACTGAAAATATATGCTGGCTCTCTTGGTAAGCGCTTAAAGTAGTGTGCTCTCCAGTACATAGCTGAGTGGAGGCAGTGCTCGCAAGTATTGAGTTGAACGAATGCTGATGTCTCGACTTCTCTTCTACAAATATTTCCGAAATGATTTAACATGAGATACAATTTAATAGTTAATTTTTCGCTCACGAAAAGAATCGGGAATAAATATTTTCGTAGCATAAAGTTTTGAAAAATCTCAGCACTATCGAAGAAATACGAGATTTATTTTATTATTTGAACTTTTTGGAAAAAAAATTTTTTTAATTTCCACATTTTTGAGGATTATGATTTTGGCCCGAAAAGAGATTGGGCCGAGCATAATTTTCCTTTTCACGGAAATTCAAAGTCCAAAATGCTGTTGCGAAGCCTTGTTTAGACACAAAAGTGATAGAAAGCTGTAAGATTCGGTTCCAACTCATTGCATATCTTTGCAAGAGGTTTCAAGCCCGATCTTCAGAGACCTTTAGGTAAACTTCTCGATATGTCTGAATGGTGCTTTTTTACCCTCTGCCACATTAGTTTCAGATAATTGTATTGAAAAGTCAGTTAGAAGTTTGCAGTATTTATTGCAATCTTTCAAACATTTTTTCTATTCTTTATGCAATAGATTACTATATAGAAAACTCTTCATTGAAACACATGACGATGTGAGTATACTTTACGCGGATATGGTTAACTATACCAAACTAACAACCACTGTGGATGTAAAAACACTTGTGGAAACGCTGCATGATCTCTACGTTAGGTTTGACGACGCAGCTTTGGTACTTACTGCACTAATTTTTGCTCAATTCTCTCTCTTACATTCTCTCTTTTATAGGATTTGAACGTACTGAGGATACAGTTTTTAGGCGATTGCTATTATTGTGTGGCGAATGTCTCAATACCCAATGAGGATCATGCTAATGCTTGTGTGCGACTCGGTTTACGCATGATAGAGGAGATACACACGGAGAGGTGCGTAACTGTTATAATGCTTAACTTAACTATAATATATCTATATGATACCCCTATAGAGATCACAGGGGCCTCGAAATGGATATACGCATTGGTGTGCATTCAGGTAGCGTGTTATCTGGTGTTATTGGCGCCACTAAATGGAAATTCGATATTTACTCGAAAGATGTTGAGATCGCAAACCGTTTGGAGAGTACCGGTTTACCGGGTCGTGTACACATTAGCGGCGAAACACTCGAACGGTTAGATAATGAATTCCAATATGAAGATGGTACAGCGAAAGCTATCAATGATCCGCTATTGCAACAACACAGCATACGCACATTTCTGATTATAACGCCGAAAACGGTAAGTTCTTCTGAATTTATTATATTTAATAATAATTGCGCTGAATTTGTTCTATTAAAGTTAAGCGGTAAAAATACGGTGTCAAATCCTACATTAATGAGTAGATTTTCCTTTCCAAAGGGCTCACCATTGGGTTCAGCAGCGGTATGCTTTGGTTTGATACTTAATCTTTTTAGTTCTTAATTACTCTTTTATATTCATATTTTTCATTTAGGATCTGAAAACCGTTTATTCGGGTGATATAATACAAAGAATGGTAGATATGGAGATGCGCCGAGAGAGCACAAGCATACCGGTTGAAACTTTACAGTGAGTACCAGGAAGTTCAATGCGTATTTTTTTGTGTTGAGAATAGTAATTGAAAACTAAATTTAATTTAATTACCATTTATTGTAATTAATTATTAATCGAAATTTTTTTTAATATTTTCTGGATTTTAATTACAATTAAAATTTTTTATTTGTAGTTGTATTGTGTTTGTATTTGTATTTGTTCCTGTATCTTTACTTATATCTATATTAGTACTCGTATTTGTAAATAGATATTTAAGATTGAATTTGCATTGGTACTTGTGTTTGCAATTGCATTAGCACTGGTATTTGTTTCTCAATTGTATTTGAATAAGTATTTGTAATTGTACTAGTATTTGTGTTTTTGGTTAGTAGTTGAATTAGTATTTGTACTTGAAATTATACTTCCATTACAATATATTTGAATTTGGGCTTGCAATGATATTTATATTTTCACTTGTATTTGTATTTGAATTTGCATTCCCGTTAGCATTAGTATTTGTATTGTATTTATATTGTTAACGTTATTCGAATTTGATTTCGAATCGTAATTTCAATTCCATATTTAATTCATCAATTTAATCTTTTCTGCTTTGAAGTCTATTAAAAATTTAAGTGGAAAAAAGATTTGTGTTATTTAATTTAACCTGTTTAATTTAAAGTATCTGATTTAATTAATTGTATTCCGGCTAATTTTATTTTACTTCCAACTTTCTTTTTATTCTCATTTCTGTTACATAATTTTGTAATATATTTAACTTAAATTAGTTTAATTTAATTATTTTAATAGATTAATGGTATTTGAAATGATTTCTACCGTTGTAATGATTACATGTTTTTAGATTCCATCGCATATTCTTTGGAAAATCACGACATCTCACGCGTTTCGAGAGAGAAGAGTACAACTTTCGTGTGAATTTCTCCTGGTGGTTCATGTGTTTCAAGAACTGGCGCTGGGAACATAACTACATGATTCAACCAGATATTAAACTAAAATATAGTGTGCTTGTTTCATATATAATTATCTTATGCACAATTGGCATGCAGGCCACTAATGTCACGTAAGTAATCTGAGTTAAAGTTCATGGTCTTATATAACGGTAAAAATTGCATAAAATTTCAGGCAAAGCATAAAATTTTGGGTCTTGGTAGTTGTTGGAAATATATTGATGTTGTTAGTTTTAGGCTTGGTCTGGTACAAGAAACTATGGGAAGCATGTCGAAAAAATTGGTTTTACCTGAAACCGCGCAATAAAGCCAGTCGTTTTATTTATGGACTTTCTGAATTCACAGAAAGGATGTTTAGCGTACGCATTTTCATTTATTTAGGCATCTTAATTCTACAGTTAAGTTATACACTAGTACAACTGGTAAGCAAATTATTGCGTAGATTTTATCACTATATTGTCATTTGAGTCTAAATCATTTTTCATCTACTATACATTTAATCAGATAGATTGCGATCGCTTTCAAATTGAAAATCAAGAAATCGAGATTCTACTTTTTGAGGACGGCAACAGGGATATACTGTGTTTCAACGCCTGGGTGCGTGCAGTTTGTCTAATATTATTATATACCAACATAAATATATATATACATTTTAATAGTTGCTTCCGATGTTTTCAGGCTGTCACCGAATGCATTGTTATGAATCTATTTCTAAATTTTCTATTCTCGGGCATTACTTATATCATTAAAATAACTGTGGGGATTCTCACACTTATTAGTTATATAATTATCATAACGGTGTTGTATGATTTTGTCTACGAACGCAGTCTGAGTTGTAATAGTCGTCTTTATCCCGAATATTCGCATATATTTGTAGCCGTTCTGACTCTGGTCATATTCAATATGATCAATCGGCAAAAAGAATTCATCTCCCGCGTGGATTATTAGTAAGTACTGGCTTTGGTAAAAGAATTTTCTAGTCTTTCTTGTGTATATGTTTGATTTTTCCCCATTTTAGTTGGAAACGTGAATTGAAGAAAAGACAAGAAAACGCTAAATTAACAAATGAGACGATTTCTCGATTGGTCAGTAATATTTTGCCATCGCACATAGGTGAGAAACTCCCTGATTTGTTTGAATAGAAAATATAAGGTGTTACCGAATTATATTAAAAAACCGAGTCCCAGGTATGACCCAAAAATGCTATATTGCATTTTTCTGAAATTTTGCTATCACTATTTACTTTTTCCGATTCTCTCGGAATTGATTACTGTTCGAGATTGACTTCTGAAAATCATAAAAATACCTTTTTTAAATGCGCTCATGCAATAACAAAAATCCTAGTTAGTTTTTGTTATGAAAAAGCTTCTCAAAAGATCGTTCGTTCATTTGGAGAATCTTACTAATAGTTCTTCTCAGTATTAAAAGAAGTAAAAATAATACGTTTCTACGAAAAGCTTAAGAAATAGAAAATATTATAGTACAGCGCCACCTATCGTAATTTCCAGGTAAACCGAAACATCAAAATATAAATCTTTGACTTGAGTATAATATGGAGGAAGACATAATCTAAAATCCCATCGGAAATGACCTAAGGCAAAAAGAAAAAATCGTTTTTGGAACGGACTCTAATTTGTCAAAATTGATTTGGTAACTAGGGTATAGAATACTATAACTTTTCACAGTAATCAAAAATTTCTGATAGGATTTTATAAATCTTTTCGTGCATAAGTAGTTACCAAATTTAAATGCATATAGAGTAGGCTATCTCAGGGGGTTTATTTTTATCGGTAGTTTGGGCTCCTTCCCTTTATTTGGACGTGTTCCAATACAGAGACATTAATCTCAATTTTTCGACAGATTATAATAGTAAACTTATAGTAGTTTTGAAAACTTAATTCGTATTTCTTATTTTAAGCCCTAGAAGCCCTAGCCCAGGTCCGACTAAGACCGAAACCATTAAGCATACTTTTCGGTCGTATTATAGAATTACCATGACCGAATAAAAGACCTAGAGGCAGTAAATCAAATAATTAAGTGAATTTTTATTCCATATATTTGGTTCTTCAAGAATTCGGTCCAATAGTATTTTTTTCTTCGTAGCATTAACCCTATTTAACTTTTGCTTTAGTGAACATTTATATGGACAATCAGTTGACGAACAAGCTCTACTACGAAGAATACTCCAATGTGGCCGTAATCTTTGCGACCATTTTGAATTTCGACATTGAAGCTGTCGGTATGCGTGTTTTAAACGAAATCATTTGTGATTTCGACGAAGTGGTAAGCAAATTGCCTTTTGCGCCTGTTATAATCACTTGAACAATCTTCAAAATATAGCTAAGCTCATTCAAAGGCGTGCATAAAATAGAGAAAATCAAAGTGGCCGGTTGGACGTATATGGCGGCCTGTGGACTGAATACCACTGGCACAGGACATAGAGGTTCCCTGGAAAAGCGCGCGAGCGCATTGTCTTTCGCGTACAATTGGCGTAGAGATCATTTGGGTAAAAAAAAAGAATTTCCAGTTGAACTTAAATTTAAATTCCTTAGTTTCTAATTTATTTAATATCGCATAACACCAAGCCTCTAGGTCATCGATCACAAGTGACTTATTTATTACTGCTGCGGATAAGTCTTCAACCACTGGCATCACCCGACGTCGATCGGTGCGTATGTTCAATGATGATCAGGAGCCAATCACCGACGACGACGTGGTTTACGTTATGGCGCGATTTGGTCTGAGTCTGTTGCATGCAATGGATAAATTCAACAAAAATAATTACTATCATGATAGTGAAAGTCTGATTAATGGCAATTTACGCATTGGTAATAAGTTATCAATTAATGTGAATAATTATAATAATACTAATAACAATATTCATATTGACTTGCACTATATCTAAGGTATAGCGAATGGTCCCGTTATGGCCGGTGTTGTTGGTCTGTTCAAGCCGCATTATGATATCTGGGGTAATGCCGTTAATATGGCCGCGCGGATGGACTCCACTGGCCTAGCTAATTCAATTCAAGTCACTGAGGAGACTGCCAACATATTGACACTTCACGACATCCATTGCGTCTACAGAGGCGTAACATTTGTCAAAGGACGCGGCTCCATACCGACATATTTCATAGATATTGATGAAGAATTGCAATTTAAAAAGTTCTCAATTGATGAAACTGATATAGATCCATCATTATAATGTGGGAGTTAAATGATTATAACTGAATTTATAATATATTATTTAATATAATTATTAACATAAGCTAATGTGAAATAAAAGAATTATTTATTTAAATACGTATTAAATGTGTTAAAAGTGAAAACATAGTTTAGTGTATAATCGGTATAATTTCGATGAAGATTTGTCGTTTTCATGGTGCAAGTTTAGAGATCGCAATACCTTAACATAGCCTGCTTTAATTGTAAATGCTGTAACCCAATACAATAATACATTTAATAGAAGAAAGAGTTATACAAAAAGAGAGGGAGAGAGTGAGAGAGAGAGTGCGTTTTAGAGATAAAGCAAAAAATACCGGTTGGTTTTAAAGCAGTGGTCGGCATGAGTGGAATAGCGAGTGTGTGAGCCCAAAAGTTAAGACACCCAGTGATAACTATGTAACTTTACAGTTTGGGAATATTTTTCATACTCTCTTGAAACAAGCATTTTCAATAGGCTGAATGAACCACAGCACAATTTGATGACCTAGCACCATCACACAAAATCACACCATATCTTTAAAAATAATCAAGGAGGAGGACAAAATATTTTTGTGGACTCAGTTGGTGCGCTTCACTACCAATAAATGCGGGATCAAATATATATATATACACATATATGTTGGAGAGCAGTAGAAGGCTTCAATTCAATAAATAAAGCTCTGCAGTCCATACGCATAAACAAAATACATTTTTAAAACACGAGAGACAGTAGTTACTTAGATCGACTATTTGACTACCCACAGACTCACATGAATTGACTAGATCAGCATTCTTAGATGTCATTTCTCCTTAGTCTCCAAGACCATGAGGCATCGCTAAAAAAACACAGAGCACAATTAGTGAGTTTTCTTTCCTAGCAAATTGAGCTCATACATCAATTTGTTTGGACACTGTTTCATTTTTAGGGTAATTCAATAAAATAGTGGACCTGAAAAAATCTGTAGTTTCACAATTGTTGCATTAGATATATTAAATTATGATAATTGATAAAAACTTCGCTTCCTATGGTATGAAAAGTTGTATGTTGAGTGTTTCTCTCGTATGTTTATGCTATTGTCTCCCATATCTCCCAAAATGCAATTCAACATAACCCTTAAATATGATTACTGATAGTGGCTTTATAGTCTTAATATATTGCATTTGACAATAGCAAAGAGAAAGAGAGAGAGAGAGAGAGAGAGAGAACATATTTGAAATTTCTTGGCAACAGAATATGACATAAATATATATGTACTTATATACTTATGCATATACAAAACTAGATTTGTCTCCAATAATACCCGATATCCTGCTTAGCTTGTTCTTTACATCTAATGCCAAAAGAATGCAACGCACTGAGTTCTTCTTTTGTTTAAATTGTTTTAGGTTAGGGTCTTCTGCCAAAAATATACATACATATATATCTATATATACATATATATCTATATGAATATATGAATATGAATATATATATACATAAGACAGAATAGATATATGCTCCTTAACTTTTGAATTTGACAATTTATTTTATTTCACTTTTATCACTTGGCATGGCTCCCGGCGGCACTTTGCTTTTACTAGCAGTTATGGCATTCAACTATGCATTGCATGGGAGTTTAATATTTATGAATAAACATGAATGGCAAAAGTGGCCGTCGACTGTGGCTGGGATTGTGGCTGTGTGGTCGCTGTTGACAATTGCATGCTGCTTTGAAATTGATGCTGTCGCTGTTGGTACACAGGCAGATAAATTAAAATGTCTGCGCCTGCAATTGCCATTCTTAAATCTACGCACACGCACACATATAAACATGGACAGTGCTTGGTAGCTATTGGCGAGCTTTAGGTTACTTACATTTTGTTTGTAGCAATTTATGGTATATGATTTTGTTTCCGGTGCTCCTCACACACTCACTCACATGAGAACATTCTTAATTTCAGTACTCTTTTGGGTTATGTTTTTTATATTGTTTTCTCCAGCATTTCAATTCGGAAATCGATTGAAGTTTAACGTAAGGCATATTTTAAGCATTAAATCCGGCTTATTGCAAGATTACCGAATTTTTGTAAATTTTATTTTATCAAAAACCGAGTCGAGTTCAGGCTTGTTAAAGTATTTCTTAAGAACTAAGATAACCTTGATAAATAGTTATTACAATTATACCGTAAAATCCAAAAAAGTTTGGCATATAATAATTTTAAAACACTTACGTGCATACCCGATTAAAGTATTTTTCGCCTTAGCCAAGTTTTGCACCTTTTCTCTTTCGCTTCTCCTTATCATTTTTGATCGCTGAAATATCTCCCTAATTAATTACCAAATTGAATCACACAACAGGTTTTGTTGTAGACTTTTCAACGTATTTCATCTAGCTAGCTAACTAACTTGACTAAGTTCATTAAGATGCTTATTTCCGGTAGTTACAAATGATCTCTTTCTTTGAATGCTTCGAAAAGGAAATTTCAGCAGTCCAATTCAAGTTTTGTTCGCATTGTCGGCGATCGGGTTTTAACTAACGAGTGCAGTGAGTGCATGATAGCATTTTAATAAAATCAAACATTTTGTAGTGAAATGTGTTAAAAAGTATGAAATTTAGTAATTCAGAGTGTTTATAAACATTTAAAACGTTAAATATCTAGTAATAAGTGTTTTTGAAAGAAATTGAAATTGGGAATATTTGCTGTGTTGTGCAGCTTGATGTAAGAGTCCAAAAATTCTTTTTAAGCAAAAAATTTTTTTAAAGAAAATTTCATAATTATTTTCACTATAAAAACAATTATTACAAAAAATAGCTTGCTACATAATTTTTAATTAAACAAAATAATTAATATTTTAAATAATTCAAAGCAGTTGGTAAGTAAATTCAATTCGAATCGCAAACTTGAGTTCTGAAATTTGAAAACTAGCGGTAACACCAGTTGCTGTGCCCGAAAACCGTTTCCAAAATATCGACAAATAACAATAATCGAAAGGTATGTGATTAGAAGTTCACTTTACACTTATCCACATATTTTTTGAAATAATGTACAAAACTTATTTTATATAATAAAAAGAAATATTTCTTTGAAATGTGAAAATTTCGCCAATTAAATGAAAAAATTTAAAAAATATGTAACAACGAAATTTCAAAGAATTAAAAGAGTTGTTCGTGATAGATTAACAATGTTGTTTTATAATCGAACCGATAATGAATTCACATTCCTTGCAAATTTTAACGACTATCAAAAATAATTTAAATATTAGTTTTTATATATCTTAATTTGAATTAAAAAAAATACCTGTTTTAATTGGTGAGGAAATTTGGGAAATACTATGATTTTTATGAACCAACATTTCTAAATCAAAAAAACTTTAGTTGAATTGATCTTGAAGAAGACATGACAGAAAAACGCATGCCTTGATTTTCGGATACAGCGTTCAAGTGCAAGTTAGATTTTCTCGTTTAGTTCTTAAGCTTTCTTACCTCTTTTGAATGTATAAAATTTTATGGAATATACGAATTAATTAAAACTATAAAATTACGGGTGTATTTTAAAAAACGGAAGTCAAAAATTTTTTAAGATATGGATACACTAAAAAATGAAGAGGTTGAAAAATCGAGATGAAGTCCTCTATTATATTTTAGGGTTACCACCGTAAACACAACTGCAGATATTTGCAGAGTAGGGATTTAATTCTACGAACTTTTATTTCAACTGAAGTGGTTAAGGAAGGAATACACTTGAAAATATGCTTCAGAGAGAGGGATTATTATCGTTTTAAAATTTGGTATTTTATTTTAAGTTAAAAAAATTTTGCAAAAATTCTAATACATAGAAATATCTTCAATAGGCTTAGGCATTTATATATCGGGCTTGAGTTATTACTCAGCAATCATTTCAGGTGCGACGTACGCGACGTATCGTCGAGAAGACTGCACAACCACAGAGAGTGACAGCTTGCGACTGGTGTCTTAATAATTTAATATCTCCCTTCGAACTGCTGTCCGTTAATTAATTGAGCTTAGCAAGTTTAATTTCGCCCCAATTATAGGAGTTCTAACTGGGCACTGGACACACAAGCTTCATGGAGAAAGATGAGGTGGAAACAGCTAGACTGAGTTTGAGTACCTCTTTAGTCATACACACAGCGAACTAGGCGAATTGGTTGGTATTGATATTGGCTGTCTCAAGATAAGCTCAATTCCATCTGTCGATATGTGATGTCCTTTTGATCCATACTCAAGAGTTTGTGGCAACACAGAGAACCCGCGCGCTAAGTTGACCAAGTGGGATCGTTCGTGACTTCACGAATTTCAGCTTGTTTACCGAACCTAACCTTGGGAACTGCTACTAGAAACCTGAATTGTATGTGCTATGCATATATACTCTCCGTTGTTCATACCCTGCATTAGGATATTTATTAGATGGCATAAAAACGACTCGACGAGCAGCCGAATCGCACTTAAAATGCTAATAAAGGTTAATCATAAATGTCGCTTTTGTAGGCAATACAATAATTAAATTCAATGGCAAAAAAAACAACAAAAAAAAAAAAATGGCATGCCATTCTCTTTACGCGCATTGAGCGCTTTTGTTTTTGTACTTTTTTTTTTACCGTTTTATGCATACTTGTGTTAACTTATCGCGACGGAGCGCGTGAACTCAACACCTGTTGTTGTTGCCGGTGGCGGATATGAAAGTACAGATGGAGTGTGCCGCCGCTGTGAAGAGAGTGAGCGCACAGTTGCTTCCAAGCCCGATTGGGGTCGGTCCAGCGGGCACACTTCCACTGATTTACGATGTTTGATTATTGCGCAGCTAATTTACGAGCTACCCCCACGACAGCTGGCATGATGACATTAACTGCCAGAGAGGTCGCGCGGCTGTCCGCTCTTCGCCGACGGTTGGCTGGTAGCGTGGGCGCTTACAAGACTTTTCATTGTTTTTCCCGTTTTATTGTTGCCTCATTAAATGTGATTTAAATGTGGGCATAACTTTAATTTCTGCATTAAGTTGGCACTAACATAAGTTATTGGCAGCAGAAATACAAAGCCCCCGGAAGTGTAGCTAACGCAATAGCCTACCGGTGAATCGCGGAGACGTTGCGTGTTTGAATAAGTTTCTTCCATAAATTATAATCTGCTTGAATGTCGTGCTGAGTTTAACTGTTTTCCTGGAATTCTTTAACTGTTGCATTGTTTCGACAAATATTTGAAATTGCTTATTGCATTAAGTATTGACATAACAGTAAGTGTAGTCCAGAACTTTGGTTGTTTTAAAATTGTTTACAAAAATATTAAGACTATAGGATTAAAAGGTGTTAAGCCTTAGGGGAATGCGAAAAGTTGTGTTAAATTAGTTAGTTAACTTGTAACTTGAAATATTTTCCAAGGAACCTCAGCTATATATTCAGAAAATCCTTCTTCCTAGAGCTTTTGGTGCATAAGGGAACATATTTAGTAAGGCGGCACTATTCCCATATGTCCCGGTTAATTATTTTTACTTCAAATTTTCTACAACAAAGTAATAGCAATGAACTCCTTCAGGCTTTTCTAGGCGAACACCTTTCAAGGCTTATAGTTTTTCCACAAATACTGGATGTAGACACTTCATCTAAAATGAAAACCCATGCCACTGTTGAAATAAGTTATGAGATCTCAGGAGTCAATCTTTCAAGTTGATTGATACGTTGTTTACTCGCTTTCCAGATATTTTTAACCACCTTGCAAAAAAGAGAAAATATATGAAAATCGGCTGAATAATGCTTCGTTATACGCAATAGATTATCTGCGAGTTGGCACTAACAAATTTCTCTGGGTGAATTTAGGCTTTTGTGAAAGGAACTTTCGAGATAGCTCTATTAGTCAGCATATTTCAGGCTGAGATTTTGAGTTTATCCGAAAGCGCGAAGTCGGCTTTTTCTTCGAAATTTATCTTTCTGATATATAGTCAGGCGATAATTAAGGTTATCAGTCACATGGAGGCCCACTGCACCGCTTAGCCAAGTATTTTCAGCGTTGGATGACAGAAGAAGACGCTTCGGAAGACCATTAATAAAGGGCATACACCTAAATTACTTTGGGCTAGTGTGGATGGTGGACAGACCATATATGATTGGTCTAGCGATGGCCTAAGAGCGGCCTCTTGCATTCAAGTATTCTTGCGCTCTACTTTATACAACCACTTGTTTCACTGCGGATATTTTTTGGAACAACTTGTAAATATATTTATCATAGTATAATTTCCGACGAAATACCAATGTTATCCTTGAAATTTCAACATCAACAGATAACAAGCGTTGCTAATGAAATTAACGCAGCGAAATTCAAAGTAAAGGAAACGCGCGCTATATTTGTATTAAGTTAGCCTAATTAGCTAGTTTACTAGCATTTCATACAAATACTAACATACTATATATAATATTATATAAGTAAGGAAATGTAAATTGATTATGCCTTGACACACGCACGCTTTCCGTCTTAATGCTTCGTGCCTGCCACTCACTAACTATTATCAGCTGTATCATTAAACATACATAGTTGAAAGTTGTTAACTGGATATGACAATTTCGCTTGAGCGGCTCATAGCTGACGGTGGACCAGCCTTCATTAGCCTTGCGGCATAATTTTACGCGACCACGCACCACGACCGCCACGCTGCTCCTTGTAACTATGTGTGCGAGTGTGTTGGCCGCTACCTCACGACTGCTTAACTACGTAGTTAGCATTAGTTAACGCATGTACGTGATATCGTTAAACTGGTATAATGTTGCCAAGGCGGAGATGAGTCGCATACCAAGCGGCGCTGCGACTCCAACATAAACCCCAGCGCACACGCACAAGGCAGGAGAAACAAGAACCCCCCAAATCAGGGAGCGAGTGAGTGAGTGAATGAGTGAAGGAGCTAATTTTATATGCTAAAGCTAAATGCTGAGGAGGACCAGTTGCACGCACTCAAAGCACCATAGGTTCGGTGGCATGCAACAGATTTTAATTCGTGTAGTTGCACGCAGCAGGGGTGGCGGTGTTGGTGGCGTCCTGCTAGGCTGCCGCTGTAGGTTTACTTAGAGACTTCCTTTCTATGTACTTTGCGTCGAAACTTAGCTACTTATGCTTTATTTAGAACTTCTTCATCGAACTACACGCATGCCACAATACAATTGCGGTTATGAGTGTTTGATATAATCTTCACAGAGTGATTTCTATTTCTGTGCAAGGACATGCGCCACCCCTGCCTACATACAATTCTATTTCATTTGGTTTTTCCTTGTTCTCTCTCATTTGTAAACATGGAGAGCTGAGCTTTGAATTACTAATGTCAATTTTTTGTTGAAAGCAAAATTAGTTCATTGAAATGAATGAGGGAACCTACCTCATTAGTGAGGGCTATGAATAATTTAACAGAGCAGCGGTTTCAGAAAAAATATGACTGCGTTTAAATGGCTTTAAGAACGGATGAGTCAACATATCAGGCTTAATATTTGGACACTCTTGCAGATGTAACCAAAAGTTACTGGCTATTTATTTGAATAGTTTTAAAAGATTACAACCCGAACGTATTCGTTTAAGATAGGTAGATACCCTGTAAAACTAATGTGTGCACAACAGCTGAGTTAACAGAATAGGGACAACCAGAGTAGTTTCAATTCGCAGTCTATAACTCACTTCGAGGACAGCGCTCCACATTTTAAGTTTGACAGCCCTTAAATCGTAATAATATGCTACCAATATCCTTGGAACTTTTAAACAAGGCTTGCATCTTAAACATAAGTCCGTCGCTATACTTTAGTTCATAAAACATAATGTTCACTATATCGCTGTTTAACTGAAGATCCAGCCAATATTACGCGATAAATCAATACAAAAGTTGAGGTTGGGTTCATGAGCCGTTGTTTCTTTAATCGGAGCGTTTAAATGATCTTCCAGATTTTCGACAGTATCAGAAGTAAGAGTGCAAGGTCTTCTCTCATCTTGCTCCTGTATTTTGCTGAGAGAACTTAAATGCTTTTAGCAGATCCTCACCATGTAGGACTACAGTGGAGAATCAAAGAATATTTGGTTCATCAAGTTCATGAAAATAATTATGTGTGTTTGAAAAGTAATCTCTTTAAAATGAGAGAGAAATGAGTTCAAAGATCTGTTTCTTGTTTCTTGTTCTCTCTTTTAACACTTGATGTTCTAATTTCCGCTCCGTTCCAATTTCATCTTCTCTTTTTCTAATCCATCTTGTCAAAAGGCCAAGCTTTCATTTGTAAAGTATATTGTAAAAGTTAGTCTGATAAGCGCGTTATTTGGAATATTAGAAAGGAAGAAGGATTCCCCATCGGTCGTTTATCTCAAACGTACGAGTGTTTTTGATCAAAAATGATGATTGCTTCATTGCTTTTTTTGGAGTGCGTTTGACAAGAAATACATTAGTTTATGACGTTATGAACAGAAGGAGAGAAATGTTGTTTACAATTATTGTGAAAGTTTTATAATTTATTTCATTTACGACGTAGCATGTCGCAATCTATCCTCTCCACCCATCATATCCACCCATCATATCCACCCCTCCATCATTCTTGTTTATTGATTGCTATAAAAAGTTCCTTCTACCGTCTTATTGTCCTTAGTCCCGGATGAGAAAAAATGTTAGTCTTTATTACTCTTATGGGAAGCCAGCCAGAGTATTAGGTCAACTATAAGTAAAGGATTCCTTTTCTTATTTATAGTTATGGTCATTATTCGCTCAGCGTTCGTTCCTTGGAGATGGATCAAGTGATTGGAAACTAAACTAACTAACTAAAGTAATTTTTATACGAAATTCAGACCTTCTGGTCTGACGTGAGCACATGAAATCTAATGTTATCACGTCGATTTTAAATTTCGAGAACTTTCACTGTACACCGTTAATAGAGAAGGCACATGTACAGCAATGTATGTCATGCCGTTTACCGAACGTTTTATGCCAATGAATTACTTTGGTTCCCGATAAAAAGGCTTCACGAAACACATTTACAATCAGTCAAAATGTTTACCTAGCATTAATTTGATTAAAAAACGAAGGATACAAAAACAAAGGGAACGGATATAGCTTAAATCTCGCCCGTAACCATTTAGGGAAATGGGAAGAGAAAGCGCATCAATAATCGTTACGAATATTATATGGCAATAGCTGACGGCAAAAGCTGCACCTGAACTGGATAAGGGCGTAATATCAACACTTTGTTGGTTCAAAACTATTAAGACCCCAAATGTTTCATAACTAACAAGGCACATAATGCAAAGTAGAAGATAAAGTTTAATAAAATTCTAACAACGGTCTGTAAGTACACCAATAGGCCATATTCGGACCTAATCAATACTAATCCGTGCCATAGGGCATAACTATCTGCTTATTAGATATTTCTGAATTCGAAAGTTCGGCTAGAAATTTGGTCAGAATGTCAGCACTAAATCTCTTTTAGCCCAATCTACTCGATCAAGGAGAGCTCTTGAACATAAATATTTTCTTAAATAAATTTAAAAAAAATAAATAAAAAGGAGCTGTCTGAAAAATGTGTTGAGCGTGATTCGCCGAAAATTTCATACGAAAACACAACCAGAAGAATCAAATAACGAGGCAGAAATATTACTGTAAAACGCATTCATTTGCTGCCCGAAATTTAATTACCTCTCAGCTTATTGCTGTGGCAGGACCAATCTGGGCAACGCCTGCTGCGCTACGTGAAACATCGAGCGTTTATTTATAAGTACAAATTTGTAATATATGAGAACCAACGGCGGGGCCTGTCGAACGAGCGGACGAGCGCCATGGTTGCCGCTCATTAAAAATGCACACTGAAAATATTTACGCTGATAAATCGGCCAATTAAAGGCCGCAAATGTGGAGCGGGAGGTGGGAGAGTTGGAGAGTAGGAGTGAGAGTGAAAGTGCGTGCGTGAGGAAGCGCGAAGAGCGAATGCTTGCTGAGCAAACAACGCTGCGGCGGCCAGCATGAAAACAGCGTTGCCACATACACACATTTACACACATTTAAGGCTTTTAACAGACATTGGTACGTGCGGTTTTATTTATTTTACAGATTTTATTTGCTTTTTAATTTCATTGCAATTTGGGAAGCCGACGTATAAACATCCGTTAAGATTTACAATTCATCTTAAGCATTTAAAATGTGAAGCACATACAAGTGGAGTGTATGGTACGTTGTTATTCCCATATAAACACCACAACTGCGCGGCATTTAAGTGGTGTTTCAAAGCACAGACATAAACAATTGTAATTGCACACTAAAAAGCAGAAATTTCTCAAAGAAATGAATTTAGAGGAGTGAGGGCGTGCTTTGAGCTGATCGAGCGCACCTTTTCCCATGGGTCATAAATAAGACAAATAGCTGGAAGATTTGTTTAACTGGACTCATTAAATAATTCGTTTTATTAGTTGAATTTTATAGGATTGAAAATTATATACTATGGTATATGCTATAAATATATGCCAATGAAAAGAAAAGCTTTACCATTTCTGACTGACTGTCAGTCTTTGTTACTTTACAGTCTTAACTGTGTGGCCCGATCTTTCCCATTATCAGCAGCGAAGGAACCTTCCATATTTTAGAATATATCAGGTATATCTTCGCATAGATATATATATAGATATATATAGATATCCACTTTTGGAGGAGTCTTGCTACTTATTTCGAAATTCAAAATGCCAATGAGGCGTGTCTGTGATACAAGTTTGTCTATTTTCAGAATAATCATATAGTTATCGGATAGTAGTCATCATTTTTCTCGCAAAGGCATGTTACTGTCAAAGTCCAATTTTTAAAATGGTTCGCATTTAAGTTTCATTTATTCTATTTACTTTCCAGATATATATGTATCAGACTTTCCTAGTGGTGGTAGTAGTAGTAGTGGTAGTAGTAGTACTGGTATTAGTAGTAGTAGAAGTACTAGTGATAGTAGAAGTAGTAGTAGTAGAAATTTAGTTTCGCGTTCTTGCATCGGGAATCAAGCAATTGTCGTCGAGGCATATGCATGATATGGGTACTATGGTAATACCATATTCACAAGAATAATAAAATGTTTCTAAGGCCGCAGAAAAATATTAACTTTAATAAGTCAAGCAGCAGTTCTAACTTTAATAACTAATAATCTGTGTTTGCAATTCTGATGTCAATGATAACAAAGCCTTGGCAATCTTCGTATTCCCATGAAACCACGGCGTATGAGTAATATTGATGGTTAAGTCTCCACAGTATTTAAAATTCTAAACTTTTAACTCTCGAATGCCAAAGAAAATGAAAACAAATTTAAATGCATATTAACTACACCCACACATACATATGTATTGTAATAGATCTTTGAATTTGTGCTCGCGGACAGGATGTTTAATTTCCTAAATACATAAATCTAACGCGCTTGACCACCGCACAGCACAAACGTTGAGAGATAATAGATTATTGTTGCTTTTTTTTTTTTCTGCTTTGTCAATAGTACTCCTGCTAGCATGCGAGCGCCAAATTCTAAACTTTTGGTGTGTGTATGTGTGTGTGTGTGTGCGCGCGGCTGCTGGTTGGTGTAATGCTGTCCCCGGAACATTGTTAGCGGTTGCCACTTCACATCCGAAACGCATAAACAAAACTTCAGCAAGACAAAACAATATTTTTGTAGAAACATTTTTGTCAAAAAACAAAAACAAAAACAAAAACAAAAAAAAATGTTAAGAAGTAACAAAATGTGCGCAACAACAAAAGGTGGGCGTGTGTCAAGGTGCTCTTCGTTGTGTTCAAACGCACTGAACTGCGTTATCGGCACAAACATTCACAGAGCGAGCTACTCTGACTAATATTAGCAAACACACTCTAGGCAAAATCAATGTCCGCACGCTGGCACAGCAACAACAACGACAATAAAAACAACTGTGAAGTCAGAATACCGGCAGAGACAAACCCAAAATACGTTTCAGGTTCATTTGTTTTGCCATGTTGTTGCTGTTGTTGGTTTTGTGTCACTTGTTTGTTATTTCTTTGGTGTTGTTACTGTTGTTGTTGTTGTTGTTGTTGTTGTTGCATTTATTGCAATTGTAAAATGTTGTCTTCTGTCGGCGCAGTGGCCGGAAAGTATTTCACAAACATTTCATACACAACGCACAATGACAGCCCCTAACCAACTTAATGTTATTGTGATTTACTCGTTCGGCCGCTCGTTTGTTCCCACCTGTTCCTACCTGTTTCCTGCTTGGAACGGCCATAATGCGCGTTGATGGGTAAGCGCACGACAGTGGGACGGTGCATAGATTCTTTATGCAGCTGGAAAGCTGTAAAAAATCGTA